>OY776680.1:28019129-29222423 GCA_963675555.1 Leptura quadrifasciata | reverse complement strand
GGTCCATTCTGGGACCTTTACTTTTTGTTTTATTTGTTAATGACATAAACATTTATATTAAACACTCTAAATTTTTATTGTATGCAGATGATCTAAAATTGTTCCTTAGAGTAAATACTTTGGAGGACTGTAATCTATTACAGAATGACGTAGATGTTCTTGTTGTCTACTGCAGCAAAAGTGACCTCACTCTCAATGAGTCCAAATGTAAAACAGTTTCACAAGAAAAAAAAATCCTATTATAAATGACTACAAGATCAATAACACGACGTTAAATCGTGTCTGTGAGATAGGTGTCAAGTTTACTAGTAACTTTAGCTTCAACAGTCATGTATTAGAATTAATATCAGAGGGTTACAGAAAGTTTAGTTTTATTACTAGATCTAGTAAAGAGTTTAATTATGATACCTGTATATTATTAGTCAATTCATATGTCCGTTCTAAACTAGAGTATGGAGCTATAATATGGAATCCAAAAACTATTTTATATTCTGATATGCTAGAAAAAATCCAAAAAAAACTACTGAGAACCCTATTCTTTAGAAAACATAATTCATAGCCATTATTTATATCTTACACAACGCAACTGCTAGATTTTAATATTAACTCACTCCAGAATAGAAGAAATAACTCTGAGATATTGTTTATATTTAACGTTTTTAATAAGATTAATGATCCGGACATCTTAGCAGAAATAGCTATTAATGTTCCTGATACTAGATTAAGAAGGAGAGATAATACTTTTAAAATAACAAACACAATTTCGCCCGTTAGCCAATGTTTGATTACGACAAATGAATTTATAAAAAATCATGATATAGACTTTTTTAACATAAGTAGAAGTAAACTGTTAAATTGTATGTAATATTAGCATAATATGATAAATTATATATTATATTAGCTTTGTATGTAATTATATGTAATATTAGCTTTACATGTCAAATGTATATTTCTACTCCACACTACTGTTTCGTAGTTTTAGCCTGTAGTATACACACTACTAAAACCCTGTACACAATGTAAGTGGAATATTGTATTCTGTATGCTGTGCAGCATAAATAAAGTTCTAATTATAAAAAAATCAACACCCTCTGTATGACAAAATTTTGTAGATCTGTTTCGATATTCAAAAAGAGCTGAAAAAATTGAATATAGTAACTCACTTAATTTGTTTGCGCATTTCATTTATCAACCCTGACTTGCCGTAAATCCAATTAATTAACAAAAAAATTTAACTTGTAGCAGTGATAATTCTTGCAGTTCTAGAAGACTGGGTACGTAATTATTGCGAAATAATTTTAAAAACAATGTAGATTGTAAATCAAAATAATACTTATTTTGTTGGTCTGCATTTAAAAATAATATTATTTTTAATGTATGTATGTACAATAAGAATAAATAAGTAAAAATAATAAATACATAACTACAATAACTGTTCAAAGTGTCCTCCATTTCGTTGAATATATTTCCTTGCTTTAGCAGTAATATTTCTAATTGCACGTTTATTCATATCTGGATTATTTCTTCTACGCAAGCGTTGCTAACGCGTTCCAAAAGTTCCTCTCTACTATAGTCTAGTATACTTTAACTTGGCGTGTATATGTATGAGTTATATTTCCGTACGATTTCATTTTCTCCCATATTGTACACAAAGTTAAAGCAATCATCCAGAAATATTGTCTACGTGGACAATATTTCTGGATCTTTGTGTACAAGACAAAATGAAATCGTACGGAAATATTAACTCATACATACACACGCCAAGTTAAAGTATTCTAGACTATATTAATGGATACGTCACATACCCTTGCTTTTAAATGTCCCCAAAAATAATAATAAACAGGATTGAAATCCGGTAATCTTAAAGGCCAACGATGAGGTCCATTTCAACCTATCCGCATATTTGGAAAATTGTAATTTAGAAAATTTCTCATCATATTTCTAAAACGGGGTGGAGCACAATCATGCTGGTAATACATTCCCGCAATACTTTCATTTTCCAATAACACGGGTAAAATTTTTTGCAAAAAGTCTAAATAAATTGCACCTGATAATCTAACCAGGGAGGACATGTGGACCAATCAAATGGTTGTTGAAACACCGCACCAAATACTAACAACAAATCGATGTTGGGTTTATTCTGTCTAGGCGAGGAAATATAACACAAAAATAGCCCCAACCTTCAATTTGTTTCGCAGTAAGTCGAATTGAGATGGGGTTTTTTGCATTAGCTTCGTTAACTCGTCTGGAGACTTTGTGCCATATTTTGGTATTGTACTTTTTTGAAATTGCATTGCTGCATTGAAATTTTTTGAGTCGCTTGACCTGAATATGATGTCCAAATGAGTCCCCTGTGCACCTGGAGGTCAGGACGGCACCAGGAAAGTGATCACCTGGAGTTCCCTGTAAACTCATGGAAAATCGATCGAAACTCGGTACCCGGGGGTTTTTCGGGTCGCACGTCCCGAATCTGACATCAGCAACCTCCCCCGGAGGACCTGGTGCGCATAACCTGGCTAATAACGTAATCTCCTGGAGTTTTACTAGAATTACTTATCAAATCGATCGAAACTCGTTCCGGGGGGGAGGGGGGGTTGTTCGGGTCGCTCATCTCGAATTTGAAAGCGACAACCTCCTTCGTAGGACCTGGCGCGCGCGACCTGGCTAATAATGTCATCTCCTGAAGTGTTACTGAAATTAATTATTAAATCGATCCAATGATGGTTGGGAGAACCTTTCTATGGATAATAAATTAATTCCTGTGCTAAAGAAGGGAATTGAGAATATAATAATATAATATTTGTAAAAAGAAATATAAAATTCAAGTATTTTTGAAATTGTACCTGCATATATTTGTACCCATATCTTTCATTTTCCCCATTCAATTGAATCAACTATTCCAACTCTAGTGATAAAGTAAGTTCACTAAAAAAGAGAGGACATGCCCATTTTGTTTAAGCTTTGTATAAGAATTTCATGATAATTATAAGTTATTACTTGGAACTTCCTTAGTTTAAAAGAGGTTGCCGATGTCAGATTCGGGACGAGTGACCCGAAAAACCTCCAGGTAACGAGTTTCAATCGATTTAATAAGTAATTCAATAACACTTCAGGAGATGACATTATTAGCCAGGTCACCCGCAATAGGTCTTCCGGGGGAGATTGCCGATGTCAGATTCGGGATGAGCGACCCGAAAAAGCTTCGGGTAACGAGTTTCGATCGATTTAATAAGTAATTTCAATAACATTTCAGGAGATGACGTTATAGCCAGGTCACCCGCACCAGGTCTTCCGGGGGAGATTGCCGATGTCAAATTCGGGACGAGCGACCCGAAAAACCTCCGGGTAACGAGTTTCGATCGATTTAATAAGTAATTTCAGTAACACTTCAGGAGATGACGTTATTAGCCAGGTCACCCGCACCAGGTCTTCCGGGGGAGATTGCCGATGTCAGATTTGGAACGAGCGACCCGAAAAACCTCCGGGTAACGCGTTTCGATCGATTTAATAATAATAATAATAATAATAATATCTTTATTGATCTTTTCAGCTATAATAAATTATAGATAAGGCATGTCAGAATACTGCCATGTTAATGGCTTACAGAAGTAATATATTATATACATATATATGTAAAAAAGAGTAAATACAGACATATACAGAGTATAACAAAATTTACAGTAAATAATGAATAGTGACATTAAAACCATAGTATATCCGAAGATATATAGTTAAAAAGTATAACATACAATATTAATGTAGTAAGTCATTTGGCTTGTAAAAAAAGTAAAAACCCACTAACTGAATAAAATGGGTTTTTTACTAATTTTTTTTTAGAATGTTTTTAAAACTGAGCAAAGATACACGGTCTTTTATTTCTTTTGGTAGAAGGTTATAAATGCGACAACCCGAGTTAATAGGCGACTTTTTATAAAATTCGTGTTTATGTTTACTTGAGGAAATTAATTTTCTTCCTCTTGTATCATAATTATGATAATATCCGTTAAGTATAAATTTGTTTTTATTTACATGGATATATGTCGATAGTTTCATCAGATATATAGACGTCACAGTAAGAATTTTAAACTTTTTAAAGATTTCGCGGCACGATTTGTTATAGCCAAGACTAAACAGAAGCCTGAGTATTCTTTTCTGAAGTATAAATATTCTGCAAATGTCACTAGCTTGTCCCCAGACTATAGTGTTGTATGCAATAGGGGAATAGACGAAAGCATAGTATACGTTTAAACGGGCTTGGTTGTTTAAAGAATTTTTGAGAGAACTTATTACATAAAAACTTTTGTTCAATTTTGCAGATAGAATTTCGATATGGTGACTCCATTCTAAATTGCTATCTAGAGTTATTCCCAGAAAATAAGCTGAGTTTTCTGTTTTGATGTCATGGTTACTAAATGCAAATGTGAAATCGTTATATATCATTCTGTACCTGTTTTTAAATTCAATGCAAACTGTTTTTGAGTAATTAATTATTAAACGGTTTTTATGGCACCAGTCGCTAAATTATTTTAAAAGTTCGTTAACTTTATTTTTAAGATTTAAAGGATCTGCATCAGATACTACAATCGTAGTATCATCTGCATACATGAAAATTTTACTACCAGTTATATAATTAGGGAGATCCTTCACAAATAATAAAAAAATTAATGGACTCAATACGCTCTCCTGCGGGGTTCCAATGTTTATGTCATACATGTCAGATTCGACATCTTTTATTTTAACAATTATTTTTCTTTCCGATAAAAAAAATTTTATCCATGTATTTATAGGCCCACGTAAGCCCATATTAAAGATTTTTTAATACACAAAAGTTTTGTCTATGGTGTCAAAAGCCCTTGTAAGATCGAAAAGGATAGCTAGTACATAATGATTTTCATCCATTTTGCTGTTCACATATTGAATTAAATCAACAGTGCCCTATTCTGTTGAAAATCCGGGACGGAAACCATGTTGGGAGCTTGTGAGTATATATTTTCGTTTAAGAAAATAAAGATTCTATTGCTGACAACTTTTTCGAAGATTTTGGAGAAAATACTCAGCAATGATATCGGACGGTAATTTTCAATATTAGTCCGGTCGCCTTTTTTAAATATAGGAATTACAGCAGCTTTTTTTAAGGACTTTGGAAACTGCCCCATTGAGATTGACACATTAATTATATCAGCGAGAACTTCAGCTAGTTCGCTGCTGCATTCCTTAACTAGTTTTACCGGTATTTCATCAAGACCTTTTTTATTTGGTAAACTTTTAATAATCAGTTCTATTTCTGTTTTCGTAACCGGGGTAAAAAACATGCTTTTATAATTAATTGAAGTTGATATACCTATTGCTGAGGCATTGTCACCAAAATGATCTCGAATTTTTTTTCGACTATATTTGATAAATATTCCCCGAAAATATTTGCAATTTCTATTGGTTCATTAATTACAGAATTTTCACAATTTATTGATGTAATAGTATTATTTTTTTTCGCGAGAGCGATGCTGGTCAGTTCTGCCGTGCCTCCGACATTCTCACGGAAGAAGCGCCAGCGAATTCACTACGACCACTCCCTGCAACCTGCAGAGTTAGCGACCGTAGGTTCCTAAATCGTGTGCCCTAAGTAAACGAAGAGAACCCAGGACAACAGCTTTCTGCATCTGGCCTGCCAGCCATTCGGCCGAATGTTGACAGGCCGGTATTGTTCGTAATTCGTGGGCTTCATACCTCCAAGTACACCGATTATAAGGACTACCAACTTGACCGAGTAGCCTGGATACAGCACTAGGAGCTCATACCGGAGATCGCGATACTTAGCCCGTTTTTCCTCCTCTTTCAAGAGGATTTTTTTTTTTTTTTTTTTACAAAAAAACAGTCACCCTACTCTGTGGCTCCGACCCTCACAGAGGGGAGCTGGTAATACCAATAGCTACTCCCCACGCCCGTGGGGTGAGTGACTACCGGGTTCGCGAATCGTGTGCCCTGAGTAGACGCAATGAACCGAGGATGACAGCCTTCTGCATTCTACCGGCTAAGATCTCTGCCGAATCTCGGCATGCCGGTATGATCTTTAGTTCTGAAAGCAGCGTCTATCTCATTCCACCGAGGGCTCCTATAATCAGTACCACTATTTTAACAGAATGGTCTGGATAAAGCCTGCGGAGTTCGAAGAGAAAATCTCGATATTTTCTCTTATCTCGATATATGTTTTTCCTCCTCTTTCAAGACAATGTTGCTCTCAGCGGGAGCTGAGAATTCCACGACATACATTGTCTTGAGTTGGTGGTCGAGGAGTACTATGTCAGGCTTGTTGGCTTGTATTTGCCTGACGGTGGGAAACGAGTAGTTCTAATAAATTAGGCACTTCTCATTCCCCACAACGGATTCAATATCCCCCGGAACGTAAGGCAGCACTGGTGTTTCGTCTATCTCATACGAGTGCCTTAGATGATAGTAAAGCACTCGTAATGCTGCGTTGTGTCTATGAATATAGGCCGAGACTGCGTATGTCGGGCAAGCCGACATATTATTATTATTATTATTAAGAGATGTTTGTTTCAATCTGTTGACTAAATTCCACACAGTTTTTATTTTATTTTGAGAGTTCTCAATGATAGCATCATTATCAGCTACCCTTTCATTGCGAATATCACTCTGTGCTTGCTTTTTAAATTGTTTATATTTTTCCTTCAGTTGTTCATCTTCTATGTTTTCTCTGAGCCAGTTCAGTTTTTTAATTCTTCCATATCCTTCAATAATTTTTTGAAAATTTAATTTTACCTTTACTTGTTTCTTATTAGGTGTGGCTTTAAAACTGCATGACGTATTAAAACACCAGATAAAATGTTCAAAAAAGTCGTCAAAAATTCTGTCAATGTCAGTATTATTAGTCTGCAAAGAGAAATTTTTAAACAAGTATTTAAATTCGTTTATTGACTGGCTGTTAATTTTTCTATAATATTTGTTGGGTAAATTAGTTATGTTTTCTGGCAAAACCGGAGCCATTACAGAGGGAGGATTACAATATACCATCTGACCATGGTGATCGGACAGTCCGGGGCCAAAGTTTTCACATATAGTAAATTTAGAGTTGTTGGTAACAACATAGTCTATAATCTTTTGCGTGGTGCATGATTTATTTTTGGCTATTTGATTGATTTGATAAGTAATTTCAGTAACACTTCAGGAGATGACGTTATTAACCAGGTCACCCGCATCAGGTCTTCCGGGGGAGATTGCCGATGTCAGATTCGGGACGAGCGACCCGAAAAACCTCCGGGTAACGAGTTGCTATCGATTTTCCCTGAGTTTACAGGGAACTCCTGTTGATGACGTTCATGGTGCCGTCCTGACCTTCAAGTTCACAGGGGGCTTATTTAGATATCATATTCAGGTCCAGCGACTCAAAAAAGCTTTGGCACTGAAATTCGTATGATTTGGGTGTTTCTTGTGGAAGATATGAATTTTTTCTTCATCACTTGAAAAGAGGCACTTATAAGAATGCACATTTCGATGTAGCAATGCAATTTCAAAAAAGTACAAGACCAAAATATGGTACAAAGTTTCTAGAGGAGTTAATCAAACGAATGCAAAAAACCCCATCTCAGTCCGACTTACTGCAAAGTAAATTGAAGGTTGACTGCTATATTTCCTCGCCTAGTCTTAGGGCATGTGGATTCTCTTCTGTCCAAACACGTGAATTTCTTAAATGATAAACACCATCTCTTGTAAATTGTGCCTCATCTGTAAACAGACATCTGTTAAGAATTCTTCGATTCCGAATAATCCAGTTACTAAAACTTAAGAGATTTTTTTTATACATTTATTTAACGTCGGCCTATTTCGGCTACTGAGGCCTAACACCGACGCCTGTAAACGAGCTACCCCCAATCAGGAATTTTGCCGAACCTCTTCCCTTAAGAAGAGTAGGGATCTTTTACTTGCCTAACATTTAATAGACAAGAGACCGACGGCTTTACAGCCCCTCCGAAGGATGGTATATCCCCTATACAACCCTCGCCAAAGGTTGTATAGCTTCCGCGCATACACTGATATACAAGCCGCTGGAAGATGTGTGAGGCGAGAACGCGGTCTTCGTTGGGACGGTCATCCATCCAACTACTAACCGCGCCTAACGTTGCTTTACATCGCATATCGAAGTATGTATATAGTAAAGACGTACCTACGCTCGCCCCCTAACTTAAGAGATGATTTTATAACATAGCTGCTTTATCGTCAAGTAGGCAATGTTGAATATTTGACAGTTCATATTTACTGGCGAAAGATTTGGCGAAAATCAATAAAACATCCCGTATATCAGTAAGGAAGGCGATGGATGCATTAATGCCAGGTAATTTGAAACCACAAAAGTGCCCTCTGCCCACAAGTAACATATGTACCTTTAACTTTGAAACACTCTGTATAAAAAAAGTGGATAACCATTATTATATTGGCAGATTGGCTTCGAAATACGCTAATTGCCGAGGCGAAGGAAGAAAAAGCATCTCCTATCGTGTCGAGTACACTGACTAGACAAAGCAGCTGACACTCCGATAAGCGCAAAAGTTACACAGACACGCCGTAATGCAATACACGCGCTCGTTGTGCCGAGAAGCGGAATTCAAAATGTGCCGCCGATTCCACTTTGTTTTATTGGAATATCTTAAGGCACCAAGGCAGTGTTTTCGATTTTCTGCTTATAACCGCACACCGTGAGGGTGGTGACTAAAATAGCAATCTCGCCGAGTACATTGGCTGCATTCAAATGGCCACAGCAAGCAGAATTGTGTAAATAATGTCCTTGTTGTCGACTACATTTTATGGTGTTTCTGTTTTATTTTTCATGCATGTACACAGACAGTGACAATGAAGTTACTTGAAATATAACTGCGTTTTATAAATTTTTTAGCGAGTTAAGCTGTAGAGAAGGATATTGTTCTCTTTGTAATAATAGTAATTTATCCCCTGAGACTATTTACGCTAGCATAGAAAATGTTAAATGGCGTGTGGCTCCTAGAAAGTCAATTTCCAAAAATAATAATAAGATACTAATATCTTATGTAAAAAAAAATACTTCAATTTAATAATAGTTTAAAAATCCTACAGTAATATAACAGTTATCATTAAAGAATTAAAGGCTTGCTTTTTATCAAATTAATCCAAAAATTGTATTCGTAGTATTTGCCTCAAATGGTAAACATATTTTTTGGAAAAATATCTTAAATTTTAGGACTTATTTAAAGCCCGAATCATTGCGAAGTATATTTAATCACAATTGATGATAAATATGAGACCTTTAAGAATAACACCACACAACAGGTAATTACGACCACCTTTATCGCGGAAGGCTATAGAAGAGCCTTGTGTGGGAGGGGGCTATACTGTATACATTTAGACACAATGGACACACACCCAATATCCGTGTATAGAGGAAAAATCCCTCTCACTGTACTTTCCACCGCCACGACCTGGAATCGAACCCGGGACTTTTGGGTGAGAGGCAAGTGCACTTGCCTCTCGGCTATCGGTCATACCGGGTGTAGCAGCATCATGGTATACCCTCCTTTTCTCCTTTAGTTTTGAAGTTGATTGATTGAAATTCAGGATATACTACATATATCATAAGCGGCACTTTTTGACATACAATTGATTTTTTCCACTTCCGGTTTCGCCGGAAGTTGTACTAACTTTCGATTTTTAAATCGAACCACCCTGTATATTATTGCATTTTTGAATTCTGCATAATTTTCTGAATCCAACGGTGCCAAATAAGTGACAATTAAAACATCAATATCTTTTTATAATATAGTTTTTAGTATTCTATTTAAGTGTGCCATGACGGCTCAGATTTATTCTAAATGACCCGTGTAGTGCTACAAAAATCGAAATCCCGTTAAAAACACTAAATTACGTGATTTATGAGCAAATAAAATTCACCAAAGTGGTTTTTGGAGCAGAATTCAATTTTTTCAAATGGAACCATATCGGTACCGTAGTACCATTTATTAATACTATTAATAAGAAATTTATTCATATATCGTATTAAAATGTGCGATAAATACAAACAAAATTACCGCAAAAGCGGTTGTGAAGCCATTGCCAAAAAATAATTCTCCGGAATTTGGTTCCTATGGTTTCAAAAATGTACTACCTACTTCTACTAAGTTAAAACTTACAGAGTCACTTATTTTATCTATTGTAGAGTATGGCGATATTGTGTATGGTCCGTGCCTTACAGTTGCCGTACAGTCTGCAAAAACTTCAAAATTCATGTATGCGTTTTTCTACTAATATGCGAAAACGGGACCATATAACACCGTATTATCACCAGCATAAATGGCTTAATTTACGACAGAAATGGCAATTGCATCTAGTATGTATGGTTCACAAAATAATAAATAAAAACCTGCCTAAATATTTGTATGAGAGACTGGTATTCCATGCCTTATTGCATAATAATAGCCTGCGCTTTGTTGATAGTACTCTACATATCCCTGTTAATAGAACTACCCAATATAAATCGTCCTTCTCATATCTATCAGCTAATTTATACAACAAAATTCCAGAAGTGTTTAAAACTCTTTCATATCAAACATTTAAAAATAAAATTAAGTCTATGTTGCTCAATGGCTAACTATATTATCAATATAATACCACATGTGTATGTCTATCTTATTACTTGTTTAGCTCCTTACTTTCTCGCCTATCTGTTATAATGTAACTTTTAATATGCCATAGTCAATATATTATTGTTAGCATTTAGTTTAGTAATCGATCTGCATTCTCTGTGTATACCTCTATCTTATGTAACAACTGAAGCCGCGGTTGGGATTTATACCAGCTTTTAGCTGACACCCCGCCACATTAAATAAAGTTTATTATTATTATTAAAATTACAGCTAAAAGAAAATAGGAAAATACAATGTTGTTATAATTAAATGTTAAGAACTAATTAAGGTAGCTTTGAAAACAATGAAATATTTAGCTTGTCAAACATTTGTCGGTTTAACGGTGTTTTTATTGTGTCTTTAAAAATTGTTTAAAATTCTTGTTAATTGCATTCAAAATGCCGCAAATTTATACAAGAGAGAGATGAAAAAGTGGACATGTTAACTATTTATGGGGAATATAAAAGAAATGCAGTTGCGGCTACCGACCTTTATGCCCAACGATACCCTGATAGACAATGTCCAGCGAAAAATTATTTTAAACGTGTTGGAAACCAATTCCGAAGAGAGCCCAACAATGATCCCGAAGAAACCTTCATTATTGACGAAGGAACGGAAATTAATGTTTTGACTCGAATAGAAGTTGATAAGACTGTTTCTTTAAGGCAAGTAGGGTTTGAATTGGACATCAATTACCAAACAGTAAGCCAAATTTTGGGCAAATACCACTATAAATCTTTTAAATACCAGTCGCACCAGCATTTGTATGAAAGTGATTACGAACGTAGGATGGAATATTGCAATTGGATTTTGTATAATAACGTGCAGTCAAACAATGATTTTTTGGGACTGATTTTATTTTCGGAGGAGTCAAGGTTTACAAATTTGCAATTATTTAACGGACAAAGTACAAAATATTGGTCACAAGAAAATCAAAATTTATTACGAGAGGGTAACTTTCAAATGCGGTTCGGTTTCAATGTTTGGCTTGGAATAATGGGTAGTAGAATCATTAGTCCAATAATATTTGAAGTACCTTTGACTGTTGCCAAATACTTGACATTCCTGGAAAATCAGATTGAGGACATTTTAGATGAGTTACCTTTAGGTTTAGGACATGGAATGTATTTCCAACAAGATGGCGCTCCTCCCCATAATTCAAGGATAGTAGTTGATTACCTTCAATGGGGATTCGGAGAAAACGTAATTTCGACGAAGGGTTCTGTGAGGTGGCCTCTAAGGTCACCTGATTTAACGCCCCTTAATTTCATTGTTCGTGGTAATTTAAAAAATATTGTCTATGCAATCGCCGTTATAACCCGTGAAGTCCTGGAGCTACAAGTAAGACGAGAAATTAATAGTATAACGGTCCAGCAATTAGCGAACGTTCTTAGAGAAACAACTATGCGCATTGACGTTAATGTACAGCATTTTGAACAACTGGTGTAAGGTTTTGTGTTAATTTTTTATGTTCCAAAACCACCTTATGTGTAACAAGGTAATTAGAATAAAATTGTATTTTCTAATTTTCTTTTAACTATAATTTTATTTGTATTTATCGCACATTTTAATACGACATATGTATAAATTCCTTATTATAAATACTAATAAATGGTACCACGGTACCGATATGGTTCCATTTGAAAAAATTGAGTTACGTCCCAAAAACAATTTTGATGAATTTTATTTGCTCATAAATCACGTAATTTAGCGTTTTCAGATTTTTGTAGCATCACACGGGTCATTTAGAATAAATCGGAACCGTCATGGCACACTTAAATGGAAAACTAAAAATTTGTTTTTCGAATTTTTTTATACAAATTATTATTCTTATTATTGTCTTTGTCGTCAACTTTCATTTTTTTAACTTTTTTCCTCAAATAAGGAAATAGTACTACAAGAGATATGAAATAATTTAAAGCGGGTCATATAGCAAGCAACAAAGGTGTATTTTGATAATTTAATCATAAATTCCACAAACAAATCTCGCACTGTATGAAAAGTAATTAATAGTACCGCATAACTTACAAAATTAACTCAGATATGGAAATACGGGGAAATACATTCTCAGACAAAAAAATACATCAAATGAATTTAATGATTTCTTCGTTAACCAGCCAAAATCACTTACTGTACCACAATATAAAACAAATATTAGTAGCATCGTTGCATCACCTATAACTGAAAGATCTGATATTTAGAACTTATAACCATATTTGAAGTTAGAGATACGATAAACAATTAAAAATATTTCAATGCAATCGGTCACATTGACTATTTCATCAAAGTAATAAAACAGTGTGCCAATGAACTTTCAAAAACACTATATTATATAATTAATGAATGTTTTCATACTAGAGGATTTCCAAGTCAACTAAAAATCTCTAAAATTATCTCAATACCAAAGAAAGGAGTCAACAATCAACTTATTAATTCCTGACCATGCTACTGCCCGTTTTTTTCAAGAATATTTGAAAAATTTTCAAACAGAACAGTATTTTTTAGAAAAAAATTTTTCCCTTCCAGCTAACACAGGTTCAGATGAAATACGTGTACAAATAGATGGTTTATATTTCATTTGCAAAAATCTAAGGAGGAAGATGAAAGAAAGAGTTATGGCGATACTTATTAACCTTTCTAAAAAATTTTACAGTGTATACCATGATATTTGTAACATATTTTGGTGAATGTTCCGTGGAGTTGCCCTTTGGCATTGGAGTGCCACAAGGAAGTTTACTATGACCATAGCTATTTCTACTACACATTAATGATGTGAACTTGCCTGTGACAATTGTTTCTAGTACTAATCCAGTGGAGATCATATCATAATTTATTATGTTAGGAGAAACTAATTTATATTTCATCAAATTAGAACTGTTTTCTTTTATTGTTTCTGGTTCATTAAGGCAAGACCTCGGACCGAATTTTTTTTGAAACATTAGATCATAATACGCCATTATTCAGAGGATTGAAATAAAATCAAAATGTTTTTAGGTTTTTCAATATAGTCTGTTAATTCGATACGCCCAATAATTTCTGTGTAACTTTGTAGTTCTCAAAATTTCTTATGATGAAATAAAAAATGCACCCTTTTAAGTATTCCGTTTCATTTCATTAGACTTTTATTACTAACAGGTGTGCGAATTATCACCATAATACTCAGATTCTTCAGGATCCTCATCAGTTTCTTTTTCATAGAGATTGATGGGTGTTGTATTAATAATAAATAAATAATAATAAATACACCACAGGTAATGACGACCCCCTTTATCCCGGAAGGCTCTAGAAGAGCCTTGTGTGGGAGGGGGCTACACATTTAGAGACAAGGGACACACACCCAATATCCGTGTATAGTGAAAAAATCCCTCTCACAGTATTTTCCACTGCCACGACCGGAGATCGAATCCGGAACTTTTGGGTGGGAGGCAAGTGCGCTCACCTCTCGACCATCACCCTACACCTACAAACCGTCTAAGTATATTCTTTACTTACTTTACTTCTCAACATTATCAGTAGCTAGAACTGTTTGTATGTTTGTATTACAAGCTTTGTTTCAAATGCAAAATTGCGATATTTGGCTATCAAGCATTTTTTTTGTATACCGCCCAGTATCTATTTCGAGAAGCTTCATGTTTTCGTTATCTCTGTGCTCTCTGTAACTTTACACCCCAAGGTAACAAAATATGTTCGCTAATTAAACTAAAGTAATTAGTGTACCATGAGAAATCTCATACATAATGTATGGGCCACAGAGCAAATTTGAACTTCATGAGATGTCCCGTTAACAGCCACAGATTCTAAAAGTTTTATTATAGATGTGTTTGTGCTTAGATATTTTAAGTTTTAAAATGCTCAATTTTGCGTTTTTAGAAGTGCTGAACGATTCTTTGTTCAATGATTGAAGCATTCTCCACTTGCTCTTCTCCTTCTGTATGGTTTTAATAGTTTTTATCTTATTCGGCATTTTTATGTAGTCAGCGGCAAATACTTCTAAAGCACAACTTGCTGGCGCCATATAAACTTTATTATTAAGAGTAATAATCGTAAGGAGGAAGAAAATGCATTCTATAAACATTGATGAATTACAGAATAATTATAAATATTCAAAAGAATAGTTACAATACGCACTTGGTTTATTGTTTCATTAGTTTTGTTCAGATTTCTCTGACATATGTTTCGACCTTGCGACCATTATCAAACAGTCTTAAAAACTGACCTGAAAGTGATGGATCACAGTATATATCTTAGAAATCTTCTACCTACTTAGAGGGGGATAATGACTTGATTTGCTATTTCTTTAAATTTAACAATACAGGCCGAAACTACGAACTTAAATTTAATTTTATTACTATGTCTAGTACAGGGTTGTTCATAAATTCTCTTTGTGTATTTGTAACGTATTTATGGTTTCTTAGGGCCTTCTTAATTTGTAAAATTTCAAGTCTAGGATTTTTCCTTTGTTTGCATTATGCAAAAGTTAACACCACTACCGTTAAAAACGTGATTTTGCTCAATGCAATGTTCGGTGAAATCAGTTGATTTTTTATTATATAAAATAGACTGCTTGTGTTCTCTTAACCTCACATCTATGCTACGGCCACTCTGACCCATATACACGGCATCACGGTCGCCACACTTTATTTCACATACCCCCAATATTTTAATATCTTCTGTCTTTGTGTTATTATTAACCAACAAATGTCCTAAATTATTTCTATTAGTTGATATTGTATTAACACCTAATTTATTTAATCTATTACATACTGCGTTGCTAACCTTATTGTAACTATTCTTTTGAATATTTATAATTATTCTATTGAATATGTTTCATCAAGAACCTACCGCAGATTCAATCCAATTAATTGACGAATTATTACTTCCACTTCCAGTGGAAGTATAGTAACACAAAAAAAAAAATTAAAATTTTTTTATTGTCGAAATAGGCTTAAAATGTCATGAAACGTCAAAATTTTAAATTCGAACGAAAAAAAATTTCCTGTCTGTCGGTCTGCCTGTTTGTAACTTTTTTATGCGCACATTTACTTTGTGTGTTGTGTTTGTTTGTGATATTGACTTGAAATTTGGTACACTTATGTATTGTAATTGGACCTGAGTTATAACGGTTCTTGCAAACCGTTGCACCTGTCAAATCTTCTATAAATTGTCAAATATCTCTGAAACGGCTAGGTTTAGGCATAGGATATGCTACATATTTTCGACACAGAATTTTATGCTCTTTTCGAAAACTCTAAAATATATAGGGTATTCCATTTGAAATAAGCAAGTTGGTATCAACTTCCGGTATAAGCGGTAGTGCCAGCTGCTTGTAATTATTTTAGTTGGATTGGCCATACCGACATTAGTAATTGTCTAAATTTTGAAAATTTTCTGATGCGTATTTTGCTCTATATCGATCGATTCAATTCCCGGTGAGACACCCTGTATATAAAATTATCAGACTTTTGCCCAAAAAGGTTGCGCTGATTATTTCGAATGCTTGATGGTCTTCTTCTGTAGTATAGTGAAAAAGATGAAAAAGACATTGATTAGACGTCAAGCATTCATAATACTTAATGTGGGAGAAAACACAGATATAATTTTATTAATCGCCGTCAGCTCTGCAAACTCTTCAGCACTAAAATAACGCCTTTATATTTGGTATCTCTAATTATATAAAGAATTCTGGACAGTTATCATGTAAACGAATCAATGATCTTGTCACTATGTATGCGAATTTTTCAAGGATTTTCAATATAAACTATACATTGGTTCGCATAACGTGTAATGTGATTATTTCCGAACCATTAATTTGGAAAACACTGATTAAACATTTTTCTAATAGACTTGGCAATATGATGTTCATTATAATCTAGTTACTTATTACCGGTATTTTTACTGACAATGTTCATTGAACAGTATATAGAACATTTAACTATTTTTCACATTATGCCATGAAAAACTACGTTCCAGGAAGGCATAAATAGAAAAAATTTATTTGTTCAATAGAAATCTATTTACATTTACATAAAATTTATAGTCAATAGACTATATAAATTATAATACACTATAGTGTAACTATAGTATAGTGGTGTATTGCAATTAAAAAAAAGTGTAAGTTAAAGTTTCAACAAATTCCACAAAAATTTAAAAGTCAAAGCATATATAATTTAATCCTCCAATGTTTGTTAAATGCGCACCGTCAAAATTATTATTCCAAACCGCAATACTGATTCAGTCAAGGCATATGGTATAGAATTTTTAGTATGTATCTTGGTAATATATCTCTTAATTGGTAAAATTTTAAAATAATCACGAAGTTTCCTATATAAACTGTTGATATGTTCTATCGATTTGAGGTTCTGATTACTAATTAATCCAAGGTATGTTATGTTTGTTACAGCTTTTATCTCTGTGTACATGAACAATTATCCTGAAGGTGGTTAAGAATATATTTATAATTACGTAATTGAATTTTAAAGCATACATTTTCAGTCGCAAACCCCTCTATAAAATCCTTATTTTACTATAAGGAATGTAATCAAACTACAACCAACAGCTACTCTCCGGGCTATGTTCCCCGCCGAGGGCTAAATTACAAGTTACAAGCCAGGCGAGTTAAGTGTAATAATTGCACATTACCAACAGAACGATAATGCTTCGATTGCTACAAACACCAGCCGAAATACTGATTCTACTTAAGGAGCTCTCGTGCCAGTCGTCCCACACCACTTGCAGACGGCAGTTTCGAGCTATTGGCTCTCGTCAGTGCAAAGTAGGTATGTGACGACCGACACGAGGATCCTTTGACCATTTGGTACAACTCGGTATCTTTAGAATAGCAACATGCAAAATAATCAGCAGGCGCCATCTAGCGGTCCAGTGTCTGTTGCAATCGAAAAATAAATAGCCTGACTGGGCTTAGCATAGTTCAAATGTGCTTGTAGAGGGCAGAATATTAAAACATAATTTTTCAGTCGCATATCCCTCTATAAAATGAATTTTGTTTATGTATGAAAAATATATGCTGAAACACATAAAATTTGTTTTTTCCATGTTGATTGTCAAAAGGTTTTCCGAAAGCTAATGTTGTACTTTTGAAAATTCTTCAATGGCTAATTTTTTGCTTCATCCCAACTATCACCTTCCACCAAAGGAACGGTATTAGCAAACAACAAATAATTTTACATTTCGTATTTAGAAGTAATAGTTCGTTAATGTAAATTAAAAATACTGTTGGTCCCAGAACGGTTCCTTGGGGTATGCCACATTTCAATTGCCGTTTAAACATACCGAGTTGACCGGAAATAAGTTATTAGCTATTCCTCGTACACCATAATCATATAGTTTATCAATATGCATATTGTGAGACACTGTAACAAATGCCTTGGCTAAATTAAGAAATACTGCTATCTGTTTTTTGTAGTTGTCAATGTTATTTTATAATATATTTGTAACCATATCCATCGCATCATCAGTACTCATATTTTAATTTAGATAATTAGACAATATTTTATTATGATTTAAATGATTCATTAACCTTGATTTTAAATACCTTTCTAATAATTTGCCAATGTTGTTTATCACAGATATGGCCTGTAATTGCAAATCAAAGAATTTTTGCCTTTTTAAAGATCGGTGTCACACCAAATAATTTTAGTGCATCAGGAAATATACCATTTTCCAGGCATAAATTAAAAATGTAAGTTAAAGATAATATTATATCGTCTTTTATAAGTTCAAGAATTTTAGAGGAAATTTTATCATATCCAGGAGCTGAAGTATTCTTTAGCGTATTTATGTTTTTAGTTATCTCCTGTTGTGAAATTGTATTTAAAAAATCGGCAGCTACTGGAAGCGGCTGGAACCTCCCCGCTGGGTGGATCTTTGAAGCCGAAAAGAGCATTAAATTGTGTAACAAAACGGCACTAAACGTAATCCGATCTCATCCAAAACCTTTTCAGATCTTCTGGGGCACTAAAAAACCCTCAACTTAATGAATTTACAATCATCTATGCGAGTTATTACCTACATTATCGCTCGTTGAATAATATACTATTACGATATTAACAACTTTAAAATCACTTGAACGACTAAGAAAGTCTAGTTATCCTAAATACTACAGATTTGTAAAGCAACAAACTGAAAATTGGTAAAGTGATAATCTATAATAAATTCACCAACGAAGGTACAGAAAGCATATGATATTGATATTGTTACATCTACCTTTAACGTTTGTGACAATCCACTAAAAGTTACAAATGTGCCGAAATCTTATTAACATGACATGGCACCAACGTTATCGGATGACAAACGATGACAATGACAATCATCAAAATTTGCTCGTTGCAATTCGATCGCTCGCGGCTGCCTTTGTTAAATCAAACATTATCATTTCAGTAATTTTACTAGATTTTAGATGAATATTTGCAGTTTAATTCTTCGATTTGTCTGTATATATATTTAAAAACGGTACTAAACGTAATCCGCTCTACTTCTAGAGGAGTGAAGAAACCCTCATACGTGAATTGATACGTGATGTGACGAGTTTCACGACGTAATGGCTACGCGCATCATGCGAAATGCGATCTATGCCATATTTGCTTTGTTTTTAATTTTTTTCACGGAAACCAAATCGAAAGGGTGGAAGTGTGATATATCGTTGAAATCAGAAGTTTAACGGCTTTTCAATGGTTCCATTGCAAATTGAAAGTAAATATAAAATAAACAACTTGTTGCGTCAAAATGGCACTAAACGTAATCCGATCTCAACCAAAACCTTTTCAGATCTTCTGGGACATTAAAAAAACGCACAGGCAAAGTTTCATTCAAATCCGTTCAGTAGTTTCGGCGCTATCGTGCTAACACACATACACACATACACACATACACACACACAGACATTTTTCAAAAACCACTTTTTTGGGTTCCTAAGACCTCAAAACGTAAAGATTTGATGTTATCTCAATTTTCATTTTTGAACCAATTTTAGTAACCTCTCACAATTTTATTGTGGAGAGGTTAAAATAAGCTGTGCACAGATATTTTTCTCTTCTTTAATGTATTATTTACTTTGATTTTGCTCGCCATGTTTATAAAATAATTGTTGAAAATTTCAAAAACGATTTATATCATTTATATATAAATATATTATTATCTATTTTTGTTTTCAAATATCTTATCGCAATAATGATCTTTTTTTACTCTTTTCATTACATTATTTGTTCTACTTCTGTAATTCTTATATCTTTCTAAAAGTTCTTCATTATTTTTGATTCGACTCACCTCAAGTCTCAATTCATCTCTCACATGAATTGATTGTATTAAGCCGCTTGTTGACCAAAGTTTCACAAGATTTTATTTCAATAATTTTCGTGGATTTTTCCAAATGTTGCAAGAGATTGTTTATGAAATAATTACATGGTATGTTTACATCTTTTATTTCACATAGCTCATGCCATGTATAATTTTTTTATTGTTTTATTATTGTTTTTTTATTATTATATCGAAACTTAAGTATATTTTCATTTTTATTGCATTCTATTTTTATTATAATTGGGAAGTGATCAGATATGTTGCTTTGTAATATAATTAGCACTATGTTCAGAGTATGTGTTTTATTGGATGGTAGTTTTATAAAAAAAAATGATCCAGGCAAGAACTAATATTATTCACAACTCTTGTGGGGTTATTATACCTTGTGCAACAGGCTCATGGTATACCCCCCCTTTTCTCCTTTAGTTTTGAAGATAATTGATTAAAATTTAGGATATACTACATACATAATAAGCGGCACTTTTTGACATACAATTGATTTTTTTTTTCGCTTCCGGTTTCGCCGGAAGTGACATTAACTTTAGATTTTTAAACGGAACACCCTGTATATTATTGCATTTTTTAATTCTCCATAATTTTCTGAATTCAACGATGCCAAATAAGTGACATTTCAAACATTATTTTCTTTAATATAATTTTTAGTTTTCCATTTAAGTGTGCCATGACGGTTCCGATTTATTCCAAATGACCCGTGTAATGCTACAAAAATTCGATTTTGTCCCGTTAAAAACACTAAATTACGTGATTTATGAGCAAATAAAATTCACCAAAATTGTTTCTGGGGCAAAACTCATTTTTTAACCTCACCACAATAAAATTGTGAGGTTACTAAAATTGGTTGAAAAACGAAAATTGAGATTAATGAAATCTTTACGTTTTAAGGTCCAAGGAATACAAAAAAGTGGTTTTTGAAAAATGTCTGTGTGTATGTGTGTGTGTATGTGTGTTAGCACGATAGCGCCTAAACTACTGAACGAATTTGAATGAAACTTTGCATGTAGTGCGTTTTGGTTGAGATCGGATTACGTTTAGTGCCGTTTTGGCGCAACAAGTTGTTTATTTTGTAATTACTTACAATGTTCAATCGAAACATTGAAAAGAAATTAAAATTCCAATTTCAACGATATATCACACTTCCACCCTTTCGATTTGGTTTCCGTGAAAAAAATTAAAAACAAAGCAAATGTGAAGCATAGATCGCATTTCGCGTGACATGATCGATGCGCGTAGCCGTTACGTCGCGAAACTGGTCACGTCACGTCTATTCCTATTCAACAACAACTATACAGCTTTACTGTCGTATTTAATTTCAAATATTTTGAATTGGAGAACGGGTTTGGATAAAAGTTTGCATGAAGGTTTCATCAATGTTCTAGGAGATCTGAAAAGGTTTTGGTTGAGATCGGATTAGGTTTAGTGCCGTTTTTTAAAATATATATAGAGACAAATCGAAGAATTACACTGCAAATATTCCTATAAAATCTAGTAAAATTACTGAAATGCAAGCTAACTAATGTTTATTTAATAAAAAGAGTCATGAGCGATCGGTTTGCAATGAGCAAATTTTGTCGATTGTCGTTTGTTCCCCGTGCTATGTTTTAGTAGTTTGTCATCCGATACGTTGGTATCATGTCACATATAAGATTTCGGCATATTTGCAACTTTTAGTGACTGTGTACAAGTGGATTGTCACAAACTTTAAAAGTAGGTGTAACAATAGCAATATCATATGCTTTTATTATAGATTATCACTTTACCAATTTTCAGTTTGTTACTTTACGAATTTGTAATGTTTATGGTACCTAACTAGACTTTCTCAGTTGTTCAAGTGATGTTAAACTTATTAATACGATAATAGTATATTATTCAACGAGCGATAATGTAGCAAACTGAATACTATATTTTAACTACGATTATAGCAAATAATATTAAATTGCAAGTATACAGGAACATTATTTACAAAATATTGTCAACAGTTAAACGTCAAACTAATCAAACATGTCAAATCACCTTCCTTTCCTCAATAATAATAATGGACCATTCCATTTCACCGGAAAGGTGATTGGTTGTATCTAGTGAATTATGCAACTCCCGCTTATAATCCACGCTATTTGTTTATGGATATTACTTGTTCAAAAGCAGTTGATTAATAAATAGATTATAGTCATATTAGAAAGTAAATAGGTTATTAACTTCTGGATGTGTGTTAAAGTTGTAGTTTAGTGCTCCAGAAGATCTGAAAAGGTTTTGGTTGAGATCGGATTACGTTTAGTGCCGTTTTGGCACACAATTTAATGCTCTATTCGGCTTCAAAGGTCCACCGGGTGGGGAAGTTCCAGCCGCTTTCAGTAGCTGCCGATTTTTTCAAATGGAACCATCCGGTACCATGGTACCATTTATTAGTACTATTAATAAGGATGTAATTCATATGTTGTATTAAAATATGCGATAAATACAAACAAAATTACAGCTAAAAGAACATAAGAAAATACAATTTTGTTCTAATTAAATGTTAAGAAGTAACTAAGGTGGCTTTGAAAACAATGAAATATTTAGCTTGTCAAGCATTTGTTGGTTTAACGGTGTTTTATTGTGTCTTTAAAAATTGTTTAAAATTCTTATTAACTGCGTGTTCAAAATGCCACAAATTTAAATAAGAGATAACATGCCAACTTTTTCATCTCTTATATAAATTTGCAGCATTTTGTTCGCAGTTAATAAGAATTTTAAACAATTTTTAAAGACACAATAAATACACCGTTAAACCAACAAATGTTTGACAACCTAAATATTTCATTGTTTTCAAAGCCACCTTAGTTATTTCTTAACATTTAATTAGAACAAAATTGTATTTTCTTATTTTCTTTTAACTGTAATATAGACAATAAAGTATATTTATTATTAATATTATTCGAAGAAAGACAGTATTATTTTGATTCGTATTAAAGACAAAAAAATGTCATTTTTACTCCATATAAAACAATATACTATTATTGCACTATTCATTTTATTGTTATTATTATTAGTTATTATTATTATTATAACGTATTGTTCGCATGAACCTCAAAAATTGAATATTTTATTGAAAAAGAATTTTTTTTTATTATAAAATGTATCATCATATGAGAATTGTGATCTCCTTTTCAGATAAAAATTAACTTGAGTTAGAAAGTTTTGAAGCTATGGCATATTTTACAGATATGACAACATAAATAAGGGAAATTTAGAAAAATCAATTTGTGTCCAAACATCACGACAGATCGTTTTCATCGATATGTTTCTAGACAAAGGCAAAAAGGGACATTTTATTAAAAGTTTTTAGGGATTTATCTAGATTGCAGATTAACATATGAAAATAACACTAACTGCCTTGTTAGTAAACTTAATAAAACTTGTTTTGCCTACGTAACATACGATCATCAGTTGACATTAGTATATTAAAAATATATTACTTTGCCCATGTTCAATTTATCTTTAGTTATGGTTTAATATTCTGGGGATCATCGGCATCTACCCAAAGTGAATTTATAGCTCAAAAAACAATCATTAGGTGTATGCTCAAGAAGTGCATATATGAACTTAATAAGCAACTTTTTAAACAATTAGAGCTTATGCCTCTTCCAATATTATATATTTATTTGTTACTACTATTTGTTAGAAAGAACCCTGCTAAGTTCACGAGGAATTGTGATATATACAGGACACAAAATTGTAGTGTTACAAAACATCGTAATGTACTATGTACGCCTCTCCATTGCACCAATACACTGGAAAAAGGTGATTACTACCGTGCTGTGATGGTATTTAATACCATACCAAATGAAATAAAATATATTCAATTTATATTAAAAAAAGAACTAAAAAAATATCTTTTAACTCTATGTTGTTATGATTTTTATAATTTTATTATGTAATGTTTCTTCTATTCACTTATTTTGTATTGTATAGTTCATTTTATTGTCGTTAATTTGTAAATCTTCTTTGGCAGATCCAATATTCTTCGGAATCCTATGGAAATAATAAAGTAAATAAATAAAGACAAATAAATTCCCACTTTGCCTGCCTTCATCCAAAATAAAATACATTATCTTCAACAGAACCAGTATTATTCAGCTTTTTAGGTAGATAAAGTCAGACATTCTTGTTGGGTGTCGTTAACAAACAGTAAATGTCTCATTAAATTAGCCTTATGCCTAGCATAATGCACTGGATGCAAGGCATGTCCGAGTTTGATATATGTTGACAGGTACAACAATGTTCGTCCTAATACAGCATATGTTAGACACGACCATCTATTTTACATTTTAGTAGTTTCGTCCCGTAATAAAATGCGCATCTTGACTTGTAATCGTGAGCTGTAAACACTGCTTTACCCAATGGCTTAGCTGAAGGAAAAATTTACTGTTTATGAGTCACATTAAGTATTTAGGTGGAAAAATTTATTATCCCATATACGGGACGTGCAGTCGTGCCCCAAACGAACTAGGTCATTATATTCCATCCAAGGAGAAGAAAACTATGAATAATTTAAAATATAATGTTAAGTTGTCCAAATAAATGTTAGATATTAAATACCTTAAAATTGTGGATAATTGTCTTTGGCCCTAAAAAATGTATGTAGTGTAAAAATTGCTACAACAAACAACACCTAAAATTAAAACATAAAATTTCAGTCGCAAACTCTATAAAATCTTTATTTTACTATAAGGAACGTAGCCGGACTGCAACCAACAGCTACTCTCCAGGCTATATGTCGTGAGTTCATCATCGTATAACTATGGCACAAGTTCTTTAAAATTAAACGTGTAAAGGGAATACTGAAAGAATTTGTAATTTTTTATAAAATTTTTAAAAAATTGAAAGAAGTAAGGATTGTTTTTGTTTTGTTTGTTGTTTATGCCACTGCGTAATCCTAATACCTTAATACCTAAAATTATTTTTCTAGAGCCCGACGCCCAGCAAAATGTGTATGAATGCCATCGGGAACTCGATTGGAGTGGATTTGAAACCGTTTGCATTGGGATGAAGAATGGAAAAACTGCCTTTTCACTGATGAGACTAGATTTATTCTGACGCTGGAACTTTAGTGTGGTGGGAGCCTAACTCTAGATATGCCGAAGAAAATGAAACCGTTACAGTTCAACGCTATAGGTGCAATATTTTGATTTGAATAGTTATTCCCTATGCGGAGGCTTATGGAGACTGTTTTGCTTTAATCGGTGACAATACCAGACCTAATCGGTCCCAAATTACTAACAAGAATTTGGAAGAAAACCATGTCGATAGGATGAATTGGCCTGCAAAGTCACTAGATCTAAATCTGATTGAAAACATTTGGTAGTTTCAAGATCCAATCCACCTGCAACTCTAGAGGATCTGGCTCAAGCCATTGAGGAGGTATAGGAAAATGTCTCACGAAATTACATTAATAACCTTGTCTTAAGTATGCGAAATAGATGTCAGGAAGTATTTAATAACAGAGGAGGACCTAGTCGATATTAGACTACCTCTTTTAGCTGTTTTCCTGGAGCAAAGCATTTTCAATTTTATCTGCTGTTTTCATTAAGATGGGAACAGCAAACCGTGTTTCTCTATCTCAAACCGTTTTGAGGTATCTTAGGTCAAATAGAAAAATTTTGATGACCATGATGTCTAATAAAAATTTAAGCTACAATTTTATGTTGTTTTATAGGGATTTGACGTGTAATTACTGTAAATTTGATAATAGCTAACCTATCAAAAAAATAAAAAACTTTTCGAGATATTTATCCAAGGTTTCTCTCCACAGTTTCAAACTTGTAAAATTATTATTCGTTTTAATTATACAGGGCACTGCAAAGATTTTATTTAAATACACAGATCTTTCGTGACACACGCTTATTAAATGTTTTAGCTGGCACCCTGTATAAGCAATTACAATTCTGAGTACTAAGGCAGTTATAAGTATGCAAGTTTACTTGATAATAAGAAAAAAATCCATTAGTTGATTTGTTCTTAAAAAGTAAGAGGTACATTTAAAAAGAAATATCCCAGTTTCAATAAAATGCCCCTATAGCAAAAAATAAGCGAGATATCAAAAATCAGCCGGGTACGTTTTTTCCAATTGGTCTGTAGATTACCCTAGTATAAGAAATTCAACTCGATTTTGGTTTTCCTAAATTTTCGGTAAGAATGAAATATTGATTTTTGTAAGGGGTTTAGATTATACCCTGTATATGCCGATTTTGAGCACAATGAAAAACTGATATTCAAGCCAGACATTGTCAATGAAATTTCCAACAATTCCTGAAAACCGTATTTCGATATTCCAAATTGTTTATAAGACATGTGATTTCAAAATTACCTTAGAAATTTGTATTATTTCAACCAGCAGTGTAGTTCATCAAAAAAAATTCCAATAAATAATCCTGAAGTCTTTGCTGATAGAACATTCATAAATATTGAAAATAGAAACAATCAGGTACGAAAAACCTAAACGTCGTTCATTTTTAAGCCTGATCTTCTAGTCCTTATTGTAAGGTCTTCCTCTATAGTATCTGATTTCTTCTTCAGCAAGTCTTGCGGGTCTTGGACGGCTGGAATCTCTATTTTTCACTTAAAGACTTGCTGTGCCCCTAAATAGCTTTATTTTTGGATGTGCTATTAGCCATACAAATATCGAGACATATTTCTGAACAACCATGTATGAAAGCGAGCAATAATGTAAAGTGCCTCTTCTAATCCCGGAAAACCATCCCAATTTAACTCCTCATCTAATTTATACTGACTGTAAATGACGACTAACTAAACGAGTATCTAAAATGAAAGTATACACATTCTCCAATCTTCTTTACGATGTTCTTGCAACAACAATATAAATGACTGGAATACTTAAAAACTTTTTTCTTCCTAATTTCTAAAACAATTAAATTTGTGGAAAACGAACCGCACTTGACAAAGTGCTTATCCTTAATTAAAAACACTTTTATGGGAACAAAGTATGTCATAAAATCGGTTGGTGAATTTTAGGGACATTCCCTTGTAACGATGTTAAGAAAAATTTACAGGAAAAGATAATCAAATAATCAACAGTGAATTTTGTAGACTAGAGAATACATGCCCCTTATTTCGTGTTCATGGTAGGTGTAAGAACGAAAATAAATATTTGTTTTTCTTTATAATACTGGTATTATAAATCATGATTAAAATGTCTTAGTTCTTCAGGTGAATTAAACATACAAAAATTATGGGGTCAAAAATAAATGTTCATAAAAATTAGCTTCCAAGTAACAACTTTTGTTTTAAAATGCTTTGTAAGATTACTCGAAGCTTATTTCTAAGACTACTTTTAAACATAAATAATCTGGAAGGACTCCATAAAACTTATAATAGTACAAGGGCCCACCAATAGAAGGACCTACTTGCCTTATTGTGAAATCTCGATTAAAACTTTCAATTTGTGTCTTTGGAAGAAACAGATGTACAAAATTTCGTTACATATCTTTCATTCGAGTAGTTACAATTTATCACGAAGTGACGTATGTGAATTTGCTTTTTAGATATTAGTGAAGGTTAGTTTCCTCTCAATAGACAATAGTGCTCAATGTTAAGAATATTGTGCATTACTCAATTTATTGCTCAGAATCTCGATATGAATGTCCAGGTGGACGTAATTTGTACAGATTTCTCCAAGGCCTTTGATCGGGTAGATCATGGCATCTTACTTCAAAAGCTTCAAAGAGTTTGAATGTCTATGCCACTGCTTGTCATATTTAAGTCTTATTTAATTAGTAGAACGCAGTTCGTTGAATGTCGCGGTTTCATTTCCAAGGAGAGTTCTGTATCCCCAGGAGTGCCCCAAGGGTCAATCCTTGATCCACTCCTCTTCATAATATTCGTCAATGACATTGTGAAAGAACTTGATGTGCATTTTTTACTGTACGCCGACGACATGAAAATATTCTGCTCAATATATAATAGGCCTGACTGCCTAAAGTTGCAAAATAATCTTACAAAGTTAAATGAGTGGTGTGTATTTATAACCTCCCCCTAAACGTTGCAAAGTGCATATTGTAACTTTCACCCGAAAAATATCATCTATTTCTTTTAACTATATCCTAGGCAGTATCACCTTAAATCGGTTGGGCTCAATTAAAGAATATAGGGGTTACATTTGATAAAAAACTATCATTTATTCAATATGTTAATGAAACTATTAAGACTAGCTACAAAAGTTTGGGTTTTGTTATAAGAAACTCTCAGGGCTTCACTGATGCTACTCTTTAATGCATTTGCGAAATCTAAACTGAGTATGCTGCTTTAATATGGCAACCAGGTTATAATGATCACACTGAATGCTTGGAGAATATCCAACGGCGTTTCTTAAATTTTTTATCTTTCAAAGTGGATGGCCACTACCCTCACATTGGGGCTCGGCAGAACCTATTCAACAGATTTTCTATACTAAGTTTGCAAGACCGTAGAAAAACGTAGTCTTTGATTGATTAAATAAAATTGATTGTCTCCAATTTTTAGCGCAACTTAATTTCTATACTCCTAAAGTTGAGGTTAGAAACTGCTGCACATTTTATCTGACTGCCCCGCGGACAAACATGTTAAAATTTTTCCCTCTCTACTTTATGTGTGAGAACTGCAATAACCTGCAGGACAGGCTGGATATATTTAATTGTAATTACAGGTTATTAAAATATGTGTATGTATTGGATTAATTGTATTATGTAGTATGTTTATTATTATTATTTTTCTTCTTTTGTCATATGCCGCTAATGCTATCTGTTTTATTTGCTCTGTATCTTTATACTTATATAATTTTAGTGTTGTATGTTCCCATCCTTTAATTGGTTTAAGCACTGATGGATGGTGTAAAATAAAATTTAAAAAAATATGATGGTAAGTAATTAGAACACCCATACTAATTTGTGCAAACAAAGTCACATTTGATGTCTTTTTATCAGTTTCTCGTAAAATTTATGAAATATTTGCGCCATTTGTTTTTTTATGGAAGATATGTATATCAGCTTCTACCTGATCTCAAAATTTGTTTTAAAATTGTCAAAATAATATTATATCACTTTTACAGTGGTTATTATTATGTTAATTATTTGTGACTGTATTCCACCGTACGTGTACTGCATTCATTATGAATATTTCATTATAATATTGCGTAAATTACATTACTTTTCGTATAACTATTACTAGTCAATAATATCAAATATAACCGTTTATTAAAATGCGTATTAATGACATATTGATCATTATAAAGGCTTTCTTAAAATTGCTTACGTCATAATTTGTAGTTTTTGGTATGATGATTAAATATGTTAATTACCCGTAATAGTATCGACCATATAAAGAAAGATTTTATAATAACGCTTGTAGGTGACTGCAATTAATAGATTATATTTAGTTACAGTCACAACAGTTTGTTACATTTTGAAAATTATTTTTATTATAGTATTGAAACGTGATACTACATATTGTATAATTTATTATAAAGCTCTAGGTTTGTGGATAATTGCACATTGATATAATTAATTCCTTATGTAAGTACTCATAAACGTTTGTAAATGTTTATAAAGATGTTTTGAACCGCCTCCCAAGTCACCTGTATGACCCTCTAGGAGACCTAGATTTGTCTGTGTTAAGGAGGGGCCCTACAGCTTATAGTGATATTCAAACCACTTATTATGAATAAGTTATAATTGAAAATTATTCGTAGTAGGTGGGGCTCGAACCCACTTCGCTCTGAGGGAATGTTGTGGCGTCCAAAAAAATACAGCCATCTTGCTTTATCTTCTAGAGGCTTGTATATCAGTGTATACGCAGAAGCTATGCAATTTCAGAAGAGGATTGCGTAGTGGATATACGATCCTTTGAAGGGTGTGGAATGTAGTCGGTCCCTTGTCTAATTGTATGTTAAGTAAGTGAAATATCCCTACTCTTTGACAGAGAAGAGATTAGGCATATGTCCTGGTTGAGGGTAGGTCGGTGATACTGTTAAAGAACACGACAAGACCCTCGATAAATTTTTCGTAACTATAACAAAATCCGACTATCCGAAATATTTCACATGAAACGCGTGCTCCACGTAAAAACGATATGTTGGAAGAGGTTTTTATCAATATAGTAACATTTTCGCTCTACGGAGCGTTTTTTATGCAAAAAATATAGAAACACACCAAGGAGTGTAATTTTAGGAAGTATACTAAATGTCGCTGCACAAGGGCGTAACGTCGCTCCGACCACAAAATTTTAGAAACTACCATGAAAACCGACCGAAATCTCAAAAATAAAACTCTTTTACGAATCCACGTTCTGTAGCACTGCAACTCATCGGTTATGTTAAATATAAGGACGAGTTAAAAAGTCTCTAGTCAAATTTTTTCGGGGAATTTGACATCAAACGCTAAAAGCGTCGAGAGTGTATTTACATTTTTAGCAGTCGATTGACAAACTATTTTTATTATACATGTTTTTTGAGATTTTGTAAAAAACATAATTTTTGAAAAGACCAATATACATTTTTTGAACTTTAAATATCGTCTTTTCAAAATTCCCTTTCAGGTTAATTAAGAAACTGTTAGTATTTACAGTGTTAGACTTAAGACAGTGTCACGACGTCCAATTGATACCATCAGTGACAACAATTAAACAAAAGAAACAGTAAGTATAGGATTTTTGTATTTTGCGACTGACTCAGTCGTTTCGAACCCTTTAAGTGAACAATACAATATCCACTTTAGGAAGGGTAATAAAACTCCTTCAGACATCATAAGATGGGTCGTTCAGAATACTTACAACATTTATTTTTGATTGGCATTATTTCAAGTTTAATTCCCCTCAATAAATTGAAAGCTAATCTAAACAATTAGTGTGAGAATGTTTTCTATAGGAAATGTTTTTAGTTTGTTGAATACATTACATGTGGCAACCATTTCAATTTTAAGTGAATTGTCTCTGTTCTATTAAATAATAACAGAGAAGCAGAAGATAACTCAATTTATTTACATGCTGTTTAGTTAGGTATATTTAAGAGCTCCTTAAATAAGCCAGAGGGTGAAACTGAACTCTGCTGCACTAGTAAGTTGTGTATAATAGTGCGGAAGCACAGGAGTAGGAAGAGAGGCATTTTTAAAACTGCAATGTTTTTTTTAAACTTAAATAATATATTACCTCTTCCCCCTCGTGAATTAATAAGGACACTTTACAGTAAATAAAGAGAAATCTTAAAAATATTGGCAAAAGACATGCACTGATCTGGATAATCTGCTAGAAAGCTCTAAATCAAGGGCAGCTTTGAAAGTTATTACAGGACTAAATTCAAATATAATAGAGAAACAGACGATTTCTCCAATTGGATTAGAGGAGTGGAAACAATATTACACAAACCTATTAACAGAGCAACGACTAAAATTCCAAGACGTTGGTTATGAACCAAAGACAGTAAGAAATAGATTTGACCAAATAACCGAGGAAGAGCTAAGGAAACAGCTGAGTACGATGAAAGACAATGAAGCCCCTGGACCTCGAAGTATACCTGTGGAGCTTCTAAAATATGCCCCACAAGTTTTTTTTATAACTTTTATGCACGATGTTTAAATGAATGTCCTGTACACAATCAATGGAGGGTAGCTTACATCAGCTTAATCAGTAAGAAAGGGGATAAAAAGAGATGTCAGAACGAGTGTCAGAACAATAAAGGACTGAGGTAATTGCATCTATAGGTGGACTATATGGCAGAATCCTGAGAGAGTGGATTGAAGAATTAATTAAAGATATGGAAGACCTGGCAGATCTTGCACGGATAACGTATTCTGGGTAAAACAGCTGATAGAGAAGAGACTGGTACGTGGGAGTCAACTGCAATTAATTTTCGTGGACGTAGAAAAGGCATACGATAGTGTCTCTGCTAATAGATTTTGGTATGCCACAGAAAAGTACGGTATCAATCACCAGTGAAAAATATTTGTACAGAGATAGTATCAGCAGTGTAAAGGACTAAGAAAGAGTTTTTTTTAGGTAAATAAGGGTCTGAGGCAGGGTTGTTGTTTATCTCCGGCGTTATTGAAAATATACCCCAATTTGGTTCTTGAGAAGTGGACAAGGAATTGTAATAAAATGGGAGTAGAATTGAAGAATGAAATAATTTACACGCTATTATCTACAGACGATCATGTTGTCTTTGCCGAAGATAGGGACGATATATCGTATATGATGAGAAATCTTATAGAAGATATTGAGGATTGGGGTTTGGAAATAAATATACAGAAAACCAAGTATATGGTGATTGAAATTGACTCGCTTATCTTTATAGGTCTTTAATGTGCGTCGGCTTGTTTGATGGCAGGCATTCCGCATGGCCCGCGGCGATAATAATTATGTCGTAAAGTTTTTGTTGCGTTTTTTGAGTGCCGGGAACCGCTGACCTGGGCTATACGGGCACATGAAAAAATGGAAAAACGAAGATTAACAAAGAAGTGCTTTTAATGAATACCACACAGAAGAAGGGAAGAGATCGACCGCGAACACGATGGAAAGACGGCATATAAGTAGCAATGGGTAGAAGGGAACTAAAATAAAATTCTTGGGAACTTTTGCTGGCCAAAACCCTAATTGACAAATATCGGTTTTTCCTTATTTCATCTCATTAGTAGTAAATACCTGTAATAATGTAAAGAATCCATCCTCTTACGCTCTGAAGGGCTTTTTTCACTAATTAAAAGTTTTTGGAACTTTCAATATACTTTCTATTGTATAACATTTTCTTAATATTACTTCCTGAAAATACTCTTATACATATCCCCAAAATAGGTTTGTAGTTCATCAAAGCCATCGGTCTTGAAGAGGTGTGACTTGTGCTATAACCTAACTCCATTTCGAATCAACCAGTCAAGATGGAATTATTCAATCACGTCCTCTTTATATATTTTATAAATTAAGACTGCCATCAACAACGATTCACAATGTTGTTTATCCCCGTGCCCCCAGACTAACAACACATTATCTTTTCGCTTAGAACTTTTCAAATAGAAACAAAAATATATTCCTCCCCTTATTGTTAGGAATGGTATTCTTTTTTAGCATCGCCAATGTAGGAAATTTGCATACTTTGTTTCGGTCCTCCTATACATCGTAGATTTGCCGGTATTTTCGCTGAGCTTAGCGGTTCTCCCCTTTTCAAACAACGCTGGAGTGCACTTAAATGCCTTCTTCCTCACTTGCCATAAGAACTTTTATTTTGCAACAATCCGCAGATTCTGACTGGTTCTAGTAATTGCTTAATGCCAATTTTCATAAATCGTTTATTATATCTTGAAATGTACGTAGGAAATTTAAAAAGCAAATAAAACTATACATTAATTATTAATAGTTGAATAACTGATTTATAAATGAATTAATTGGCATATAGAGTGACGCCCATAAGTAACTGATAAATTCATTATCTACGTAATTAACAATTTATAAGAAAAATCCTAAAACATGTCACGGTGTTTGTCTTCTTCAGTAAGACAAAGACCGTAAACAATATCTGCGTAATTTAAATGCGATTGGACCATAGTTTCCGAAAGCAATATTTTAGTATTTGTATCCAGATACTTTTTAAGGGTATATGACTGATTTAAACAATAGAGAGCTTTTTTACAAATAACACTAACATGACCGTAAAAGCTTAGTTAAAGATCAATATCAATACCAAGAATTTTTTGCGCTATTAATATTCTTTTTCTTCGTTACCACTGTGGCATTGCCTTTATCTGAGGAAAAAATACAATAATTATTAGCTCCAGAGCAGTACACAAAATTAAAAAAGGATCCGACATTAAGAGTTGAAAAACAAACACGAACAGCTATCAAGAAATCATTAATCCCAATAGAAGAACAACGCCGCCTGCTGCCAAGTGAAACCTTACCACCACGACTCTACGGCCTCCCTAAGATTCATAAAGCAGGTAATCCTTTAAGACCAATAGTCAGCAAATGTGGATCGCCAACTTATGAGTTGGCCAGATACGTCGCGGACACACTGCAACCCTATATAGGTAAGACTAGTAGCCACGTAAAGAACTCCGGACACTTTGTAGAAATTTTGGAAAACTTGGAAATAACGAGTAATGATATCATGATTAGTTTTGACGTCGAATCTTTGTTCACCAATGTACCAATTGAGGAAACAGTTAACCTGATTCGTCAACAACTTGTACCTAAAGGATTAAGAGAACACATACCTGATCTGGTCCGATTGTGCCTGTCTACAACATACTTTCTATGGAATGGAGACTTCTACGAGCAGAAGCAAGGAGCAGCCATGGGATCACCACTTTCACCTGTGATAGCCAACCTATTCATGGAAGCTTTTGAAGAGGAAGCTATACGCTGCAGTGAGAATAAACCAAAGTGCTGGCTACGTTACGAAGACGATACGTTCATCATATGGCCACACGGAGAATTATCTTTATCTGTTTTCTTCGACCGTTTGAATAAACAGCATCCAAGTATCAAATTTACAATGGAGACCGAGCAAGATGGAGCTTTACCTTTCTGAGATGTATTAGTGAAAAGGTCACACAATAGCAAGCTGGCCCACGGTGTCTACAGAAAGAAAACCCACACCGATCGTTACCTACATGCGACATCTCACCACCATCCACAATAGAAGAGAGCGTTAATTAGAACCTTGGTCCACAGAGCCAACACAATATGCGACGACGATAATAAACCCGAGGAACTACAGAATTTCCAACAAGCTTTAGGGAAGAACGGATACATTCAAAGCAATACACAACGAGTAGTAAATAACCAGAGGAGAAGGAGAACTACAGAAGAAAAACAGCAACAACTAATAACGTATGCATGCCTACCCTACGTCATGGGAGCCACAGATAGGCTGAAGAAGATTTTATTCAAAAAGAAAGTAGGTGTACGGTTTCGAATAGTGAAGAAAATACAGTAGATGCTTCCCTCAGTCAAAGACCCTGTGCCCAAACTGTTATCAAAAGGTATTTACCAGTTGAAGTGCACATGTGGTAAGAGCTACATCGGACAAACAGGACGGAGTATCCAGTGCAGAATCAAAGAACATCAGAGAAATACCAGATAGACGGATAGGTCGGCGATAGCAGAACATGTCCATAATAACGAGAACCATAAAATCGACTACGAGGACGTCAATATATTAGACAGGAATACGCGCTATTAACCGCGAATCATTAGGGAATCACCGGAAATTATGAAAAACGTGAACAACTTTATCAGAGAGGATGGGTATCGACTTAGTAACATGTGAAGACTGGTATTGCCAAGTACCAGCACGTAGTAAGTCAACCAAACACGACGAATGAGCAGCGAAGCGAACCTAGCGCGACCAATGACCAGCAAAGCAAAGCGGCGCCTAGGTATATAACGAGGAGTGTAACACAACAAATTCAGTCTTTAGAATCCTTCTCAAGAAGTTGACAGGATGATCAGCGAAACGTCAAGTCAAACTACTTTATTAGACAACGGCCGTGAAAACCTGCATTCTGCTATGTATTAGTTGAATATCAGCATACATGTATAGTTTCGAATTTTAACGCCGCTATTTCGGTTCTGCAACTTGCACTATACAAGTACAAGCGGGTTTTTGCTTCGAGCGCCAGTTTCTGTTTAAAGTGCAGAAACACCACTTTATTTATTTGTAATATAATAAAGGCCCCAGATAGAGTCGGTGAAGACGGTTTATTACCATGGGTCGAAACTTAGGCCATCGTTCTCAAGGAATGGACAGCTGTAAAGATTTTATACTTGTAACGCTTTTACTTTCTCAGGACAGTACAGATTGGACTAGAAACTCAAAATAAAGCACGCAAAACGTTTTAATACAAATATTTACAATTGAAAGTAAAAATAAATCAAATTACGATATGTTTAGGAATTTTGAAGAAATGTGTACCTATATTTACAGGAAAACCACAAAATAGAGCAGTTAAATTAATATTTCAAATATGTTTAAAAAAAATTAATTAATTACCCAAGTTTCGAGAAACAATTAAATCCTTGGTTTTTAAAACAAAATCTTTATTATTATGATATACCAGGTTTCGTAGACAAATGACAGTAAGCAAGTAAACGTTCATATGCAAGGGCAAAATGTAAAATAAAACAAACAGGCGGTATATATGACTAGCAAAGCAAGGTGGCGGTTTGGCAAATGTTGTAGAAAGTGAAATTTTAAAGAATTTTTTACCAGAAGGAAGTAATTTTACATTTATAAAAATAACTAGATTTCAGAACTTGACGTGGTGAACCTGGCGCAGAAATAGTTAATTGTTAAATAACGCGGTACGTCTCAGGTAGAGTGTCCCACTTAAGGCAGCGTCCCCAAATGAGAAATTTGACGCTAAATTTTCCCGGATTTTTAATTACAGTACGGCACGTCTCAGGTGGAGTGTCCCACTTAAAGGCAGCGTCCCCGACTGAGAATTCCACGGACAATAACCCGGTGAGATTGCTATTATACAAAAATGTTAAATGACAAAGAGGATCAAACGTCAATTTTATTTTACTGAATATTAATTTGTCTTTGTTCAGTACGATCGTGTAAAATATTACTTTATTGCAGTTCGACTCAGGTGGAGCGTTCCCGACTGAGAGTTTCACGGAATAAATAGTCGTTAGGTAAAATTAAAATAAAATTGAAATTTATAGTTCAAATCTTCGGCGTAACACCTCTGGAGTGTCCCATTTAAAGGCAGCGTCCCCGGAGGGTGTTATTCACGGTAAAATGTTTTCCCCGGATAAGCTAAATACGATCGTTAAATTCAAAGTTGTTACAGGTTGCTGACGGCAGAATTATCAAACTAAAACAAAGATCAATTAAAATTATATGAATCAATACTGAAAATATTCTAAGTCCAAATTGCCAAAATAAAAATAGATATGAATTAGACACAATACATTCTTACCAAAATAATCGACTGGTCAGGTCGGCAGTTGAAAACCAAAGAGGATCTCAGACTCGTTTCATGAACTCGCCGTGCTGGGCTAGAAATCATTCTGTCGAGCGCACATTGCGCGGTTATATGTGAGCTAGACAGTCATCAATCGACGGAGTGACAAAATGTTTACAACCGGCAGCGTTAATTGATATAAATAATTATTTCTGGGCAAATTAGATAACTAGAATCGATTGTAAATAAATAAAATAAAAAATTTAATAGCCCCAATATTAATAATAATCATTATAAATCAAATTGTGAACTTTGAAGTTGGTTTATGCTGTCAATTTCTAGCAGTAACTACCTTAAAAAATCAACATATACTCGGTGGATAAAAAAACTATTAGTTTGAATTCAAATTAAAATGGATATTTTCAAAACAAAAATGACTTAATTACATTAGCAATAGCGTCTTGCGTCAACCTGTTATCTCTAAACCCAAATTGTTTTGTTTGATAGTATACCATATCTTTTTAGATAACAATTAATCCTATTTCACAGTATTTCTTCAAAAATTTTCGCTATATTCGAAATCAGGGTGATTGGCCTATATTTAGCCACACATTATCTCCACTTTTAAAAAGTGGTTTTATTACAGCCATTTTGAATAATGTTGGACATATTCCTACGATCTATTTATTATGTATGTTAGAGGTTTAGCTATTTCTTTACCAATATCCTTTAATGTTTCGGACCGTATGCCAGGTGCCTTTTTATTTTTTAAATCATGGATAGTTTCGATAACTTTCAACTCATTAGTCGCAATGGTACTAAATTTTCCAGAAAAACATTATTGCAAAAAGCAGAATGTTAGATCGATAAAATTTCGGTAGGCTTATCCTATCAGGCAATGAATGTAGGGTATGTACAGCTTATTTGTACTTAGTGAATTTTGTCCAGATTTTTCCACACTAAAATGGCAAACATACCCGTATACTATATAAAAAGAAAATATTTATTAAACATTTTTATAAATATGCTTATTGTTTCTTAGTTTTTGAGAACTATAAGGTCCATAATCTTAGTTATAATCGGGTAAGACCTTAATCCAGACATGCGGTATAACTCCCACGTTAACCGGTTATTTTCTATTCCTGCTATGAAAGCAAACATGCAGAGGCAAAGATTACCGTTCTGCATGTTAAATTGCTGGATTTTATAGGCATTACAGTTGAATTGATCGCTTGAAAGTGCAGATAATATGCATTGTGATTGGTTTATTACGGTATGATTAAAATAATCGCTATCAAACTGCTGTTTACAATCAGATTTCGGTAATTCGTGTTTAGTTCGTCCGGAGACGTGTTTCCCTGGTGGTACAGGGTGTTTATGTTAAAAGATTTTGTGTAGATATTAATATATGTGAGAATTTTTTAATAAAAAATATGTCAAAAAGACTACAGGAGTTATAATTCTGAGGTATGAGAGAGAAAACAGTTGTCGATCCCATTTGTCGCCTTAAAACGTATTTACTTACTCACCTGAGTCAATGTCAAAGGGCTAATGAGACTGAGATGCCGCCAAAGTAAATAACAAATTTTGTGAAAGATTGTTAAAACATACGCCTAGGTAATGTTGGGTGTTTAGATAACTATACTAGTCCAACGGCTCAATGATTGAGACAGACGTTGTCACGTTTTTTATTAAATCGAAAATTTTTCGGTATTTTCTTTAATGCTTTTTATGAAGGTCCGTTTATTTTTTCGGGCTATCTTGTATATGTTTACAGGAAATTTATTTGAGCAATTAATTTTGAGTCTCCGATCAGCGATATTGTGTTCAGGTGACATAAGTTATTGAATAGTTTCGATACCTCCCTATATTAGTACCATATATACAAGTATGCTGACCGGTGCTGCACTTAGCGCTTCTTACCGGTACTTGCCCAATAATTCAAGCAAGGACAATTATTATGATGGTGTACCAATTGCTGATGTTTGCTGAGAATATATTTATATGGCCGATAATATGTTTTTAAAAAACACTTTCATTACATAAAATTAAATATTTTAAAAATATAGCAACGTTTTTTCCGGTGATATTTTGGATAAAATGTTAAAGAAATATTGTCAAAGCATGTTCTTGATGTGAGGGTTCAAAACCATTTTTAGCTTCTGAAATCATAACTTCCGTTGCAGCATTTTTGCTTGGGGGGGGGGGGATTGGAAGTAATGGTACAAGTCATAAGTAGAACAGAAGAATAAAGTTTTTGTAAAACTAAAAAGCACAAGCTTGGAGACCTACAAACAAAAATTTAAACTTTGCCAAAATTCATTAACATTAAAATAAAATTTCTTATGACAAATATATCAATATAACTGAAAGTCCCAATCAAACTCCAAACGGTTTTGGTTCTTCATTCAAAATAAAGAGGGACATCTAGCATACTAGGGGTTTTGTATTTCAATGGCGTTGGCTATAACAACCCTCACATAATTGTAAGTGCTTTTCAGGACATCTTTCAAAGCAATTATAGGCAATTAGGCCCAAGCTATGTAAATAATCCTTCATCCATAAGCTGTCAACAAATTTCTGTAAGATCGTTAAGCGAACCAAAAATAATCAATGCCATAAAGCAACTTAAACCCAAACTTACTCATGGATATGATAATGTCCCCAGTGTCATTATCAATCACTGTGCTTATGTTCTAGCAAATCAACTTCAAACATTTAATCTCTCTTTAAACACAAGTTGTTTTCCAAATGTCTGGAGGACTTCAAAAATATATCCAATCTTCAAATTTGTAATTTCGCGAAAGCCTTCGAAATGTCTGTGTACAATAGAATATTTCCCAAAGTTAAAAATCTCCTAAGAGTAGAACAACATGAATTCATGGTAAAATATCGACTACGACAAACTTAATGTGTTTTTCATAAACCGTTAGTAATGCCATAGACAGTCACTCACAAACAGATACTATTTACACAAACTTTTCAAAGGCATTTGGCAGGGCAGTTCACACCATTTTGTTAACGAGATTAAGCAATTTTGGTTTTGTTAGTTATCTATTAATAATTTATTAATTTCCAATCCTATTTAAGCAATCACTCTCAGTACGTAAGTTACAGAGATCGCAAATCATATGAATTTATAGTAACCAGCGGTTTTTTATTAACGATATCGGTGATGACATGGAGACCAACATACTTTTTCTAAAATATTCAAAATATAAATATATACCTTTCACACTAAAAAGCAATTTCACATAGTTCAATTATTCACTAGATAAACTCGTTAAACCGTCAAGAACGAATTAAAGACCATATAATTGAGTTTGACCAAAAACTCACATTAATAAAATAACATAATCTGTCAAAAGAATGCTTGTCTCATATTTAGAAATTGCAAGGAATTTAAAAGTAAAGATTGTGATACGTATAACTTTGTACAGACGGATGTATATTTACTGAGCAATTAAAAAAACGCAACAAAAACTTTACGAACTAAATATTAACGCCGGTGAATCATTCGGTATCAAACAAGCCGACATACATTAAAAACCTATAAAGAGAAGTGATTCAATTTGCAGGCGAGTACTTTTTTTTAGCATATTTTAATGAGGTCGTAAAGTTTTTGTTGCATTTTTTGACTGCTCAGTAAATATACACCCGACTATACATCACCGATGTTCGATCACAGCTTGAATATGGTTTGTTAATATGGCCACCTCGCTATAATATACATACTCAATAGCTAGAATCAGTGCAATGAGTCTTGTAGTGAAGTAAATTGCATATAAACTAGATGGAATTTATCTAAAACTAGGTATTGACAACAACATCTTGGTATCAAGATTCAATCTCTTATCCCTTGAAAACAGCAGAACATATTACTCATGCTTATTCGCGTGTATTTACCAAAGGTTTTAGATTGAATTCATATTTTCTTTGAATCCAACTCATTGACCATCTAACTCGTCTTTTCGTAGACTTTGTTCACAATTTCACCAGATGAGAAACAATTTTGTTAAAGAGGCATGCATATAATTTCTTGCGTTTTTGATATAATATATGATAATCAAATGACTATTATGTTCGAAAACTACATCAGGATTATGAGATAAAATAAAATTTGCACTTACCAATGGTAGTAAGAACGGTTAATGAATAGAGAAAGGCCTTGGCGAAACTCCACTCATAATTTTCATGAACGTGTTTTCCGATTTTTGCAACTTGAAGGGGTTGTTGCAGAGCCATCTCTTCTGCCATGGATTTGAGGAGTTCGTCCTGAAACCTCGTTATCTCCTGCGCTGCTAACCTGGTCCAGTTCTCCCTAATAAAGTTTTAGGTTATAGAATTTCAATAACAATAATTCTTGTTAAGAGTTAAACCTCAGACATTTTGGTTTAGAATATTTGAGAAGGCCATAGTGGAGCCTTGGGATGGTGGATGAAGGTGAGAGTAGAGCCCTGAGTGTAGCAAAAGCGGTGAATTTCTGCCCGAGAATAAGGGGCGAGGCTTGGTGCTCTCTGTTTGACTCTCTCTTGAGCAAATTATAGGTGAAATAACGTAGTATTACTAGCGACCCCAAAAATATTGATATACTAGTTTTCAAAAACTATTTTTACATTTTCCATGTACAATTTTTAGAATTAGTTTTCACTTTTAAACGTAAGATTTAGGCGTTTGAACCTTCAGAAACTGAATAAGATATATTTTACTGCAGAAATCGTCATAAAATGAAATTTCTAGAATTGGTTTTCACTTTTGGGCGTAAAAGTTAGCGTTAGAACTTTCAGGAACTGAAGAATTTTACTACAGAAATCATTAAATGAAATTTTTAGAATTGGTTTTGACTGTTGGGCGTAAGAACCTTCAGAAACTGAAAAATATATATTTTACTACAGAAATCGTCATTAAATAAAATTTTTAGAATTGGTTTTCACTTTTGGACGTAAGAGCTAGCGTTAGAACCTTCAGAAACTGAAGAACAAACATTTTACTACAAATATCGCCATTAAATAAAATTTTTAGAATTGACTTTCACTTTGGGTGTAAGAGCTAACGTTAGAACCTTCAGAAACTGAAAAAGATACACTTTACTACAAAAATCACAATTAAATGAAATTATCAGAATTGGTTTTCAATTTTGGGGGTAAGAGCTAGCGTTAGAACCTTCAGAAACTGATGAAGATAAATTATACTGCGGGAATCGCCATTGAATGAAATGTTTGGAATCGGTTTGCGCTTTTGGGCGTAAGAGCTAGCGTTAGAACTTTCAGGAACTGAAGAAGAAACATTTTACTACAGAAACTGAAAAAGATAAATTTTTGCACAGAAATCTCCATTACATGAAATTTTTAGAACTGGTTTTAGCATCTCATTAACCTCTAGGTACTGTACTATTCAGATGAGTGAATATAGTTGGTGTGTGTTGAAATTCGTATTAATTTAAAGATCCATTTCTGTTAGTACGTTTACATTGGACACTGCATTCGCATATTAACCAATTTTCAAAATAAAATATTGTTGTGTCACCTATGAATAAATATTGAAGACAGGAACCCTATTGGTATAAGTGACGTTATTTTTATTTATTGATTTGACGATGATGATTGTGTTGACAGAGAGCCAAATACCTCATTAGGTAAGCGTGATTTGCCCTAATATTGTTAGTAGTAGTATAGGTTTTTAACACTGTCATGTTTAAAGATTATATTTATTCCTCATTTTTTACCAAATTTTCATAAATATATTATATAACGCTTTATTTTTTTAAATCATTTTGAATAACAAAAACCTTATACTGTGTGATTAAAGGTTAATGTTTTTATTCATGTTTATTTTAATTTATATACTTCTTGTTAGTTATTTGATTTATGTTATATTGTTGTAGTCCTGAGGAAGGCAATAAAGTTTGTCGAAATATCGACTTAATGAGAATGTGAGGTTTTCTTTTTCTAAGAAATTATCCAAACCGACTACTGCACACGAGATTAACAAAATTTGTGGATACGAAACACCTTAGTTTAATTCAGATTTATGCTCGAACATTTGATATTAATAATGTTTTAATTAATTTCTGTATTGATTATGTGAAAATATTTTGTTATTTATAAAATATTCAGTTTGACAAAAATAGCGGTAGTATTTATTTTATATGTTTATATTTTATGTATATATTAATTTTCAATATTTGTTCCATACATTTAATATTTGTTGTAGTTCAATTAATTATAGAGTTACAGTGAAAATGATTTTAAAAGCTATATACCACAGAGTAGACTCTAGAATGCAAAAAAATATTTATTTTATAAGGCCAACAATTAGACCTCGGCAGTGAAACCAAAAGATTTATCTACTACTACTGTTTAATTGAACGAGATAATGTTAAAAATGCTTTTAAGGGTATTCTAATGATAATTTATTATAAAAAAAGACAATATAACACTATACAACAACCTATAAACACAGATTTTTCAAAACTTAAATTCACATTATTAATATTCATGAACATATTACTTTTAAAGAGGCGATGACCGGAAATAGCTTATAAAACAAACGACATTCTAAGTTTAACTATAAAAACTTATAAAACTAAGTCCTAAGTTATATGTTAGACAAACAGGCAGGAATATTAAGAAACGTATAGAAGAACACAAAACGATTTTTTTTGAAAAGTTAGAATCAACTTGATATTCCTCATACGAACAGTAAAGGATCATAAGTATCTGCGTAGCTTAGTTGCAGCTAAGCTTTGCAAATTTTCAGAAGGGGAGCGTGCAATCTAATTGTTTTATATTTGTTTCACGATTCTTAACTATCAAGGAAATTCTCTAGTGGTGATTATAAAGTAAAGTTTTATGTTTTAAATTAATATTTAAAATTTTTCAGTACTCACTTATATAAAATATTCAAATTAACGGTGATCTCCCAAATATTTTCTACAGTTTTCACTCGAGCCTCGTCATTTTTGGCTTTCAGTTCTGCACTATGGTTCACATATTTTTTATTATTGTTATTTAAATTTTTTGATAGTGACGTTGTTGCTAGTATTTGGTGCTGGTAACTACTCCCACCCTCTATGGCTAGAAATATCACGGATCCGATTAAGGTGTAGCCGAAAAGTAGAACACAAATTCCTGAAAAGATAAAAGTACTTTAGATACTATCACTACGTTGTAAAATACGAGTATATGCAGAAGTTCTTATTCAGGAAGCATGGAGATATATTGTTTCTCATGACTGAGAAAGGCAGTATATGTTTTCTTTGTTATTCTAGCCAACTATTAAATCAGAAAATTCTAGGCATAATTCTTCAAATTATCGACGACTATAATTGCCATCATTCTCTTTGTGTCGCGGGACTTCAGCACATTTAGGACCTTCCGGAAGCCCCCCCCCCCCCGGGCAAGGCTGACCTCCTAGGCTCGGGCAGTTTTAAGATGTTTACCTCCTAGCTACGCCAAACCCATCCCTGAAGTTAAAAATTCTGCCGCCCTCCATGTAGTCTACAATAATTTGTTGACAGGACTAATATGAGCATCAAATATACATTAATGAATGCATTAAACAAAAGCCGTTCCATAATTGACCATCGAGGAACCTGTGCTCGCTAGAGCCTTAATAGACTTAAAACACAGTTTAAAACATATTGAATTCTATATTCGAATAATATCATAAATGACTAAATAAATTAAACATAATATTTTTAATCGCAAACTCCTCTATAAATCCTTATTTTACTATAAGGAAAATAACCAGACTGCAACCAAAGTTACAAGTCTGGCGCGTTAAGTGTAATAATTGCATATTACCATCAAAACGCTAAAGCTTCGATTGCAACAAACACCAGCCGAAAGGCTGATCCTACTTAAAGGAGCTCTCTTGCCAGTCGTCACACACCACTTGCAGACTGCAGTTTCGAGCTGTTGGCTCTCGTCAGTGCAAGGTAGGCATGCGACGACCGGCACGAGAATCCTTTGACTACTTAGTACATCCCGCTATTTCTACAATAGCGACATGTAAAATAGCCAGCAGGCGCCATCTAGCGGTCCAGTGTCTGTTGCAATCGAAAAATAAATAGCCTGACTTGGTTTAGCATAGTTCAAATGTGCTTTTAGAGGGCGGAATATTAAACATAATATTTTTAATCGAAAACTCCTCTATAAATCCTTATTTTACTATAAGGAAAATAACCAGACTGCAACCAAAGTTACAACTCTGGCGCGTTAAGTGTAATAATTGCATATTACCATCAAAACGCTAAAGCTTCGATTGCAACAAACACCAGCCGAAAGGCTGATCCTACTTAAAGGAGCTCTCTTGCCAGTCGTCACACACCACTTGCAGACTGCAGTTTCGAGCTGTTGGCTCTCGTCAGTGCAAGGTAGGCATGCGACGACCGGCACGAGAATCCTTTGACTACTTAGTACATCCCGCTATTTCTACAATAGCGACATGTAAAATAGCCAGCAGGCGCCATCTAGCGGTCGAAGCTTTAGCGTTTTGATGGTAATATGCAATTATTACACTTAACGCGCCAGACTTGTAACTTTGGTTGCAGTCTGGTTATTTTCCTTATAGTAAAATAAGGATTTATAGAGGAGTTTTCGATTAAAAATATTATGTTTAATATTCCGCCCTCTAAAAGCACATTTGAACTATGCTAAACCAAGTCAGGCTATTTATTTTTCGATTGCAACAGACACTGGACCGCTAGATGGCGCCTGCTGGCTATTTTACATGTCGCTATTGTAGAAATAGCGGGATGTACTAAGTAGTCAAAGGATTCTCGTGCCGGTCGTCGCATGCCTACCTTGCACTGACGAGAGCCAACAGCTCGAAACTGCAGTCTGCAAGTGGTGTGTGACGACTGGCAAGAGAGCTCCTTTAAGTAGGATCAGCCTTTCGGCTGGTGTTTGTTGCAATCGAAGCTTTAGCGTTTTGATGGTAATATGCAATTATTACACTTAACGCGCCAGACTTGTAACTTTGGTTGCAGTCTGGTTATTTTCCTTATAGTAAAATAAGGATTTATAGAGGAGTTTGCGATTAAAAATATTATGTTTAATATTCCGCCCTCTAAAAGCACATTTGAACTAGACTAAATAAATTGTTTGAAAATTCAAAACCGCTTAGTATATTCAGAAATATACTGTAATTTGATATATCGGGTGTTAGAAAAGTATGGGAACGGTGGAAAATCTCGAACAGTTTGCATCAAATCGAAAAATAAAAAAATACGTGTCAAAAATTTTTCAAAAAACTATTTACTGATACCAAAATGACTTCCCCACTTACCACCCCGCGGGTGGGGCGAGGGGTAACTTTAACATTTCAAATGGAAACCCCTATTTTTGATTGCGGAATCGGATTCTACGGCAAAAGATACGTAAATTTTATTTCGGATATTTTTTTCAATTCTTGCATGGTGTCGCTGTAATCGCAAAAAATGAAAAGAAAACATTATTGTTTCAAGAGTAGCGTCTTGTGCCCATAAAAAAACGTCGAATTCAAAAATTGAAAAACACGTATTTGTTATTTTTACGAAATCTATCCAATGACATTGGATTCGACTCTCCCACTCCTAGCCCGGTGGGTGGGGCGGGGGGCAACTTTGAAATTTGTAACGAAAATCCCTATTCTTTATAGCGGATTCGGATTCTACGGCCAAAAATACGTGAATTTTATATCGGGCATTTTTTTCGATTCTCGCAAGGTGTTGCTGCAATCGCAAAAAATTGAGTGGAGACATGAAAGTTTTGAACGCATACTTAAAAAAATACGAAAAGTAAAACTACTGGTCTCAGAGTGAATGATTTCCCGAGCTGTTTTGAGAACAGTGATTTTACATGGTCGTGCGGAAATTACAACAACTATTAACATTCTGTATATTTATTATCAGCTAGTAATTTTCAATTTACATTTTTTACAAGGCAATAAAAAACTCGATTTAAAAAAAACTAACAGTGGTTTTACCTCTTAATTTACCTTTAACTTCACACAAGTTCTTGATCCCAGCCAGTGAATGCAAGGAGCTAACTCAGCCATTTAAGGCAAGATGAGGATTTTGGCCACTTGAGGCAATTAGTTTACAGCTTAACTGCTACACTAGCAGGTTTTAATTTCAAGATTATAGCAGGTGTTCAAAATGGTGCCCATTGACTTCTTGGCATTGTCCGAGACGAACGTAAAAATTTTCAATAGTCACTTCTTATCATTTGAGGTGGTATTTTTGCAAAAATGTTTATTATGCGTTGCCTCAGCTCTTCCAAATCACGAGGTTTAGAGAAATAAACCTTACCCTTCACGTAGCCCCAAACAGAATAATCATATGGCGCGAGGTCGGGAGATCTTGCTGGCCATTCAATAGTTCCTCTTCGACCTATCCGTCGATTTTCGAAAGTACCATTCAAATAGTCCCTAACAATATCCCGATAGTGTGGAGGAGCCCCATCTTGCTGGAACCAAACATTATCGAACTCCTCACCAGCAATCTCTTGTATTGCGGGAACTATTTGATTTGTCAACATTTCCAGGTATTTTTCTCCATTCAAATTTCCATCTATGAAAAACGGTCCTATGATTCGATCCCCGAAAACTCCTGCCCAAACATTTAATTTTTGTGGATACTGCGTGTGTATTTCAAGCATCCAGTGAGGGTTTTCGTCACTCCAATATCTGAAATTATGGCGATTAACTTTTCCACTAAGTTCTAAAGTTGCTTCATCTGAGAAGACAAGTAGAGATGACAAATAAATTGGGTTTTGGTTACTCCTTTCCATCATTAATTCACTAAATTCAAGTCGCCGATCAAAATCATCTTAATTTAACTCTTGGTGAAGGTGAATTTTGTAAGAATGAAATTTCAAAAGTTTCAAATTCTTATGAACTGAAAATGCACTGATATCAAGCTGTTGACTGGCTCTTCTGATTGATAACCTTCGATTTTCAACAAATGCCTGGGCCACTTCCATTTGTCGAGCTTCCAATGTTTCAGATTTTGGTCTTCCATATTCTGGGCGATTTTTATTTGTCCTTGTGTCTAGGAATCGTTTGATGGTACGGGACACGGTAGATTTCGAATTTCCCACTTGATCTACACGGAAAGTTTCGTTGAATAAAATCAACATAGGACCTTTCTTTATTGCCCCACCCTCGCATCATTAAATGAGAAACTGTCTCTACCTCTATTAAAGTAGCCATTATGCAGAAAAAACGCGAGAACTAATGAAAAATGAAATAACTTTTTCCGTACAAAAGTGCGCTCCTCCCTTTACAAAAGTTGGAAGGAACTGAACGTTCTCGTAGAAACTTCACAAAACAAATACTGTTATTAAGAACACTTTTAAAAAACATTCATAAAAACCAAGATATCACAGATATTGTTTTTTAAACTGAATGTTTTTTTGTCAACACGAGTAGCTAGAGTTTGTAAATATTTACAAACTTATGGACGCTTAAGGTTTATTTCAATTTTGTGCGATTGCAGCGGCACCTTGCGAGAATTGAAATAAATGCCCGATATAAAATTCACGTATTTTTGGCCGTAGAATCCGAGTCCGCTATAAAAAAAATGGGGATTTTCATTACAAATTTCAAAGTTGCCTCCCGTCCCACCCACTGGGTTTATGGGTGGGAGAGTCGAATCCAATGTCATTGGATAGATTTCGTAAAAATAACAAATATGTGTTTTTCAGTTTTTGAATTGGACGTTTTTTTATGGGCACGAGACGCTACTCTTGAAACAGTAATGTTTTCTTTTCATTTTTTGCGATTACAGCGACACCATGCAAGAATCGAAATAAATCGAATCGAGTCGAATAAAATTTACGTATTTTTTGCCGTAGAATCTGATTCCGCAATAAAGAAATAGGGGTTTCCATTTGAAATTTTAAAGTTTCCTCTTGCAAACTGTTCGAGATTTTCCACCGTTCCCATACTTTTCTAACACCCGGTATAAATATGTTTCCAAAATTGGTTACTAAACAAATAAGTACTCACTATATTATTTGGTAATAACGTGAAACATACTAAACATGCCAGCTTACCTAGATTGGTGGCTAGCCCCGCCAAGAATGCCTTGCTCCTCTTCTTCGTCTTCTTCCCGAAGCAACAGCATGACGTTTCCTCCTTCTTGCTCTTTCCGTTCTCCCTTTTCAGAGAATTGGTATTTTGCTTGGACACCGTCGGGTATGGATCATAACAGAAGTGCGCCGAATCCTTTTCCATGATTCGCCCCGGCCTATTTCATGAAAATGTATGCATCTTTGATTTGGGCCTTGCTGTAGTCGTCCGCCCGCAATTGCGATTAGTCCATTTAATTTAGGAGGCCATTTTACGTATTCGGAGAATGTCGAAATTCGATTTCACCGCTATGATTTTTTAAATTGGTTTCCGTCCCTCCGGATTTTTCCTAATTCATCTTCACTTGTGCTGATTCAAAGTGGAAGACGCGGTCTGAAACAAAAGATAACTCAATTATTTTTACTGTATATTTTACATTTCATTACGAGGCGCGGGTCGGAATTTTAAGTACCAGTTCGATAACTTTGTCATGTAAAATGCCCGACCGTATTGTAAAAGTTAAATATGCTTTCTGGAGACGTAATTATTTCGTAATGCCGTTCATTGTTATGGGAGACAGGTTGTGATGGCCGAACGGATTTCGACAAAGTTTTAACAAGTTGGGAATGTAGATAATATACCCACGTGCTCATTATTCCTCGGATGTACTAGGGAAGTGGGTTGAGTATAAGACATGGGCAAATAAGTGTTCAGCTGGAAAATTTTAGTCAGGTTCAATGGCTTATATCTCCTGAAGCTCGGTTTTTATTATTTTATAGGAAAATTCTAAGCTTTCAATAGCAATACAACGCTAGCTAAGGCGTTTTATCTAAAAGGCCGCCGATTTTTACGAAAAAGTGACTTGATAAAATTTTTTACGGAATGAAATTTTTATTTATACTCTGATAAGAATCAGAGAACTTTATAACAGAGGAAATTCAAACATTTAGGCCATAATCGTTACTACTTCAAAGTAAAGACTAGAAACCTTTTGCATTATGTTAAATTTCGGCCACATATGAAATGTATACCTTTGAAAACTAGTGCACACGCCCCGGAGGGCTTGCAGCCCCCATTTTACACCCCCAATTCAGAAACTCGCAAAGTTTTCAACGAAATCGGTTAAAATTCATATAATGGGGGTTATTGGGGTCATTTATTACGAATCCGTAGTGAAAATGGGAATATTCAAAGTGACGGACCTAAAATGGCGGACTTTAAAAATTAAACACTGATTAACGCCGTTGCTATTGATTTTACTGAAAAATATGTAGAGTAAAAAAGTGTTTAGAATGCTATCTCACATAATAATACACTACTTTGGTAGCCACATTAATTAACTCTTTTGCTGCTCTCCTGCGTGAAACCTCCTACGCCTGACCCTTTCTTTTGCAAAAATTGCAATAAAAACTATTTTAAATTTTTTCATATTAACCAAAAAAATTAACCCTAATCGTTTCAACCCTTTGCTGGAGGTGAACATAGAGTGGCCTCCCAAAAAATATTACTTATTCTAAATTTTTACAACAAACTGAGGGGAAAAATCTTTTCTCTTATGCAAAATCGCATTCTAAACACTTTTTTACTCCAGGCATTTTTCATTAAAATCAATAATAAAATTACATAAAAGAATATTAAAGAAAAAGCTTTAATTTAAAAAATGTTCTAAAAAGTAGAAAATAAACTTTGGAGTAAATCAAACCCATCATTTTGTTACATTATACAATTTTTTTTATGATATAAAAGCTTGTTGCGAGATTTTCTTGTATAAAGGAGATTGGCCGCGACAAGCTTTCACATCATAAAAAAATTATAAAATGTAACAAAATGATGGGTTTGATTTACTTCAAAGTGTATTTTCTACTTTTTAGAGCATTTTTTAAATAAAATCTTTATTTTTAAATATTTTTTTATATAATTTTATTTTTTACATTTTAGTGTTTTGATATGAAATTCGTAATCCGCGACCCCAAAATCCCCAGATATCGATTTTGATCGATTTGGATCTAAATGACAAATGTCGTCAACCATATTGACGCCGCCATTTTGAATTTCTAAATTTTTACCAAGAACTCATAATTGACGATCTCGAAGTGCTCCAGATATCGATTTTGAATCGAATTGGATCATAAACGATAAAGTCGTCCGACATCTTGTTGAAAATGTTAAAGTGTATTGTCACCGGACTTATACACATGTACAAAATTTCAAAGCTCTAGCTTAATTAGAACTAATAGAAATTTTGATTGCAAGATTTGACCTAAACCAACTGACAAACATTACGAGTTTAATAAAAACTTTTAAAAATGGCGCAAATCGCGTTTTTATATGAATCCTTTAAAACGAAAAAAGTGATTCAAGATGACAAAACGGAAGGATTAATTACAATGTTTACGGACCACCCCAAATGATGAGTTAGATATTTTATTTGAAAACAGTTCTGCTGCTTTAGAAATGGTAATGAGACAAACTAAGTTGGTAATATTGCGTGGTGATTTTAACATTGACTCTGGCAAAAATAATATTGCTAAACAAATTGTATGTGAAATAACTCATTTGAATTAAACATCACAACACATGATCTAACTAGAATGTTTACAATGTTGTTGTGGACCTGTTGCATATGTGACCCGCGATACGCATTTGCATTTTGTGGGCCGCATAATAGCAATCGCACCAACAAAACGTCCGTAGCGGAGTTTCTGTTACCGTCCGCGAGTCTTCCAGCTGGTTCAGAGAGAAAGAGTCATTTTGCTGGCATGTACACGGTTGGTGATTCTTGAAAACTTGTGTAATTCAAGGCCTCTTTGTGGATTTTGGAGTTATCAACACCAAGAAAATTTCCTCCATTTGTTGTTGTTCTGTAGAGCAGAATATTTTGTTGTTGGGAGCGAATTTTAACTGCTGGTGCAGGATTAAAGTGTGTAGGTAAGTTAACCTCACTATCGCCATATTACCCGATCTCTATCCACGTGTTTCGCAAATACACAGGCTTTTCTTTGGAAGTATCTCGCTGGTATATAAGACGGACTCGACCCCATTCATTCAGCTGTAGCCTTCTCTAGGAGTTTTGGTGATTTTTTTTCCTTCAACAGTAAGAGGTAAATTATATTTCTTTTGTGGGTTATGTCAAATTTAAACTGCTCTCATTTGACGCTCTTCACGTGCATTTGCGACCGTGCAAATTAAATCGGTACGCCTCGAACGCCCACACACACCCACAGGAGTAGAAAATTCCACAGCTGGAGAGGCTGTAATCGACCCCATCGTCTGGTCAATTCCTTTCTTCCCGAAGACACCACCGTGGGACTGCAGTTTCTGCATAATCGAAGTCTGGGTATCGTACCGCTAGATAAGTGTGTTGTTTGCCTTACCGGGGTTCTGCGTGGTTATATATATTTATACTTACTTTTGCATTTTAACTTGTATGTATTTAAAGAAATATACATTTACGTTTATTTAAGTAGGTTCTCTAATCAGACCCGTTGTGTCCAGATTTATGTTAATTTATTTATTACATTTTAAACCAAGTGTAGCTACACGAGGCATCTTTATTTATGCTGTTATCTATTAATCGAAAAATTAGCCACACCTTTTGAACATCACCAGGTTACATGCTAGAGAACCAGACAATATTATTTCCATATTTTTCATATAATGCGCCTCTCTATATAAGTTTTATTTCATGTGACATCATGGCAATGCATTTTAACGTCTTATCATTCATTGCGGCATCTTCACAACTCTTTATAGGACGAGGTCCCGCTAAATATTATAATATTGCGATTTAAACAGCGGCGGCGTCTGCTGTTTTTATATTCCATCGTTAATTAAGGTCTGTGCGTTTAGAAAACAAGGTAAACAAACCACAAAACCCAATTCAGGACACAGTAAGCATTAAAATCCACTTTTATTTTCATTAATATAGTGTTTTTTTTTTGTTTTTTTAAATGTCACAGCTACTCTTCCACTCAACCAGGACGCCGAATTAAGATGCTGTGCACCCATCCAAGTGGCGGACTCGACCAACGCTGCTTAACTTCGCCGATCGAGGTCTCAGCGCTTAAACCGATGACAATACCTCACTTCACATTTCATGTTTAAAGCTAATGTCATTATTTCATCTGCGACCGCTGCGAATGAAACCTCAGCGATTTGTGTAAGTAAACTAATAATTTAAAATAGTTTATATTAACTTAGGCTTAACGACCTGAGATAGTCTGAGCTAGAGAAATTTTATCGTGGGCCCGTTACACCGCTTATCCGGGCTAAGTAGTGTCTGCGATCTGCTACGCCACAGCAGCCCAAGTGAGATTCTTTTCTGTAATATCTTGTAACCCTTACTATCCAACGTATTTGTTATGCTCTTGTAGATCGTAGCAACGTGTCATGGACAAACACATTCTAGCACAATCGATTACATATGCACAAATCAGCCCTTAGATATCTACCACTGCAAAATTATAGATCCTTGCATAGCAGACCATTTTGCATAAAGAATGACCATTGTAAATATAAAAGATAAGCAAACCTTTGAAGATGCCATCAAAAGTTATAGAAATTTCTCTGAAGAAATATATTATTATTAGTGCAAAAGTTGCCCAAATTAACTGGTCATTTATATATGATGTTGACAATATCGATGTATCATTTTACGAATTTATAAATGAGCTGTCATTTTTTCTCGATACTTGCTGTCCACTAGTCGAAAAGAATTTTCGCAATGCTCCATAGAAAGATAGGTGGTTCAATGATGATTTGATTAAACAAAGAAATCACTTAAAAATGCTCTCGTGGTTAGTAAATGCAACTAATTGTGCAAATGGTAAGATGTTGTACTTAAATTAAAATAAAGAAAATTAAAACAACTAAAAGCAATTATTACAAAAATAGAATCAATAATTCAGGAATAAGTGCAAAGAAACATGGAAAATAATAAATATTACTAAACTTGGTCATAATAAAGCTATTGATTGGTAATAATATAATAAGTGATTCTGACGAAATAGCTGTCAATTTTGCAAATTACTTTAGTACGATATCTAAGATTAAACTATTTTTTGGAGAATATAAATGTATAGATATAATGGAGATATAGACGAGTATATTATTAAAAGTGAGATTGCAAATCTAAAAAATAAAAATTCAATTGGATTAGATGAAATTATCATCAAATTATTAAAACGCATTAGTGACTAAGTCTTTATAATATCTAATTAATAAATTATTGGAATCTGGTACGTTCCCCGATATCCTAAAAACAGCATGTATAATATCACTTTACGAAAAATATGATCCATATAATATAGCTAACTATGGGCAAATCTCACTATTGTATTTTCAAAACTAATTGAGAAACTAGTTCTTATCATGATAGTTAAACTTTTAAATCTGCATAATATTATCTCACCCTGTCAACACGGTTTAATATCCACATAGTCTATCGAATGTGCTTCCTATTATCTATTATATCCTGTTTATAAAGACCTTGATAGAGAAATGTACGTAATGTTTGACCCCTCGCGCGTAGTTAATGCTGTTAATATTGAGTTTTTAGTCACCAAATTATATAACATTGGAATACCAGGAACCTTATTAGAGTGAATAAAATCCTATATGTCCAACAAAAAATTGTTGTTTAAGTATAACAACACTGTCAGATACGAGGGATGTACAAATGGTAGTTCCCTCAGGGTTCTGTGTTAGGGCCTTTGCTATTCGCACTATACGTGAATGATTTGCAAAGTATATCAGCAACGGTAGAGTCACAATGTTCGCTGACGACACTACCATGACAGTTTCAGCACAGACCCCTGATGAGCCAGCTGAACAAGTAACTTTTGCCCGCAATGAACTTGATACCTGGTGTCATCGTAATCAATTAATATTAAATGATAAAAAAACAGTCTATATAAATTTCCATTCTAGAAAAGGACTTACTCCGGTTTTCTAATTGATAACAATATTAATGTGGTATAAAAGGTAAAATTTTTAGGAACTTGGCTCGATAATAAACTTTCTTGGAATGATCACATAGACTTTGTTTGCAATAAACTAAGCTCTGCGTATTTTGCAAGATTACAAGAGAAAACTGTACTTGATACAGACGGCTGCTAAATATTTACTATGCCTTAGCCTACAGCCATTTGTCGTTGAACATAATTACATGGAGTGTATATATTATTATATTATGCATTTTTTTAAATAAAGACGATATTATTATTATTATTACTGATAATTTGGGGGCAAGCGTGGGTGCGTCTTTACTATGTACATACTTCGATATGCGATGTAAAGCAACGTAAGGCGCGGTTAGTACTTGGATGGGTGACCGTTCCAACGAAGACCGCGTTCTTGCCATAAACATCTTCCAGCGGCTTGTATATCAGTGTATGCGCGGAAGCTATACAACCTTAGGCGAGGGTTGTATAGGGAATATACCATCCTTCGGGGGGATGTAGAGCCGTCGGTTCCTTATCTATTAAATGTTAGGCAAGTAAGAGATGTCTACTCTTCTTAAGGGAGAGGTTCGGCAAAATTCCTGATTGGGGGTAGCTCGTCTACAGGCGTCGGTGTTAGGGCTCAGTAGCGGAAATAGGCCGACGTTAAATAAATGTATAAAAAAAAATTACTGATAATTTGATAAAAACAGACACTATTAGTAATATTTTCCCCCATGAGTTCGTAGTAAAACTTTAGGAATTTGAACATAAAAATTTACTTACCCCCAAATGGAAAAGTTTTTCCGAGTTGTCACGGGCCGATTTTTTCACTAAAATTGTAACTTGGAGAACGAGAAACGCCACATATAATAATATAGCTCATGGTGTGAAACTGTAACTTGAGTAACAGCGAATTTTAAATTTAATTTTCCTTGTTTGTTTGTTTGTTGAAACAAAGTTTTTTTATTCATATGTGAATAATGTTTATTTTATTAGGGTTTATGAGTGTTTGATGAATGAGTTGTTGAAATTGCGCCAACTAGGCTGGTTTTTGTTAGAGAGAATAATAAATATGTGACAGATAAACTAAAAATAGTAAATAATTTTTTTATCTCTATAAAATCATTGTGAAGTGATAGTCTGTGTTGAACTCTGAACTAGTTTCATCCAATACCACTGTTATTTTTTACATTATTGCTTTGTTTACGTGTATTTTCATTGAATTTTCACTGTATGCAGTCCAAAACATTTTATACTAAATTAAACGGGACAGTAACGACATTTGAAATCTGTAGTTTTGCCATCGAATTAAAAATATCTAAAATTTTCTCTTATAGGGTATTTGCTATTTCCTACACGTTGTGTAGTGGATGAAATACAGACACCGCTACCCAAATTCATTTTTTTAATTAACAATTGTTTAACCTCTCCACAATAAAATTGTGAGAGGTTACTAAAATTGGTTCAAAAACGAAAATTGAGATAACATCAAATCTTTACGTTTTGAGGTCCTAGGAACCCAAAAAAATGGTTTTTGAAAAATGTCCCTGTGTGTGTGTTAGCACGATAGCGCCGAAACTACTGAACGGATTTGAATGAAACTTTGCATGTGCGTTTCTTTAGTGCCCCAGAAGAACTGAAAAGGTTGGTTGGGATCGGATTACGTTTAGTGCCGTTTTGTCACACAATTTAATGCTCTTTTCGGCTTCAAAGATCCACCGAGTGGGGAGGTTCCAGCCGCTTCCAGTAGCTGTCGATTTTTTATATATATTTTTAGACAAGTAGCCTTACGTTTACTGCCATTTTGACGCAACAAGTTGTTTATTTTATAATTACTTTCAATTTGTAATGGAACCATTGAAAAGCAGTTAAAATTCTGATTTCAACGATATATCACACTTCCACCCTTTCGATTTGGTTTCCGTGAAAAAAATTAAAAACAAAGCAAATAGGAAGCATTCCGCATGACATGATCGATGCGCGTAGCCGTTACGTCGTGAAACTCGTCACATCACGTGTCAATTCACGTGTGAGGGTTTCTTCACTGCTCTAGAAGTAGAGCAGATTACGTGCCGTTTTTAAATATATATACAGACAAATCGAAGAATTAAACTACAAATATTCCTCGAAAATCTAGTAAAATTACTGAAATGCTAATGTTTCATTTAACAAAGACAGCCGCGAGCGATCGGATTGCAATGACCAAATTTTGACGATTGTCATTGTCATCGTTTGTCATCCGATAACCTTGGTGTCATGTTATGTTAATAAGATTTCGGCATATTTGTAACTTTTAGTGGATTGTCACAAACTTTAAAGGTAGATGTAACAATATCAATATCATATGCTTTCTGTAACTTCGTTGGTGAATTTATTGTAGATTATCACTTTACCAATTTTCAGTTTGTTGCTTTACAAATCTGTAGTATTTAGGATAACTAGACTTTTTTAGTCGTTCAAGTGATGTTAAAGTTGTTAATATCCTAATAGGATTTTATTCAACGAGCGATAATGTAGGTAATAACTCGCATAGATGATTGTAAATTCATTAAGTTGAGGATTTTTTTAGTGCCCCAGAAGATCTGAAAAGGTTTTGGATGGGATCGGATTACGTTTAGTGCCGTTTTGTCACCGAGTGGAGAGGTTCCAGCCGCTTCCGATTTTTTATATATATTTTTAGACAAGTAGCCTCAAAAGGGGTAAATTGAATCAGAATTTTATGTTTTTCAAGGTTATTGCGATAAAGACTATGTAGTAAACTGTTGTAGAAAAGAATATGTTACATTGTCCACCTATCACATGCATACATTGTTTAATATCAGTAGTGTACGTACTACCTTATTTTTTTTTATTTTAAGGTGATCCTCTTTGTTCCATAGATGTTATTGACCTTAAAAATCACTTTAAACATGCAGAGGGTAAAGGGGATCAAATTAAATATTTTTTAAAATTATATTGTTAAGTTTTTTACTTTTCATTTTAAGTTGAAATAAATGTAGAAATTTTTTAGTTAATTTTAATAAAAATGCAATACTATTTTACAAATGTGTACAAAAATAACTTATATAACATCACATTTTGGTATAGGTAGGTAAATTGTATAAAAAAGCATCAACTTATCGAAGGAAAGAATGTAATGTAATAAGAATGTTAAGGTCCTCGGTGGTTTCTTTTACAGATGTTTTCTTGTTTCGGTCAACACTTTCTATGAGCGACTTGGGGTTGCACTCAGTCTTTGAAAGTGGAGTACCTTGTCTTGTTTGCTTGTAGGGCTTCTAACTAGTGAGTCTTTTCGACTACTCAAAAGTTAGGTGTAAAGCCTCAGCTGGTGTTCTCAAGGAAAGATTCAGCGAATATAGCAATCTGAACAGCTCTGTCTTCACCGTAATCTAGTATATTTTCTCTTAGACCCTTGGTTTATCCTCTTCTTCTCTTGATTTTCTTATCGATGTTGAACTTGAGGACAATTTTTTTAAAATTTAAATTAAATTAAATGTTAGTGAATGAATGAAAAATGATAAAAAATGAAATGATGTGCACAATTGATTGAAAATGAAATTTGCTTCGTTGAATTTGTGGCTTCTGCTTCTTGTTTCTTAATCCTGTGTGGTAGATATGCCAGTGGTTCTTCTACCCTAAAATAATCGTTGGTGGGTACCGTATTGATGATACGAAAGTCTTGATGACTCCAACCTGACGTCAGCACGATGCTGCCTTATTCTAAACGTTGTAGGACGGTTTTTCAACCGGCGGACCTCGATGGACTCCTACGTGTTGTAAGCGCGATGCCCCCGTGGAATTCTTTCACCATAAATCAAAGGCTAACTAACCTTGTACTTGGAGATGTATTTTCAACTACCCTGCTCAATCCAGGCTGTTTGGAGTTGATGGTTCCTTCTTCTCAAACGTCGAAATGCACGTTACTGCTAATTTTTGGCAATAACTGAAGAAATCTGCACGACTGCGCCAGTTAATAATCGTCGTCGAACGGAAGGCTTTTTAAAAAGAATTGAAATTTGATTCTTAACAAAATTTATTATTTGCACTCAAAATATTTTTACACCTTGGTAACAAGAAGTTAACTAGTCAAAGTCTAGGATGAAAAAACTCTATGTGTGCTCTCGGCACCTATATTTATAGACAATAACAGATAACAATTTCTGCTGATGTCTGTATTTAGTTGTATCATAACTTACGTACTACCTTACTTTTTTTATTTTAAGGTGATCCGCTTTGTTCCATACATATTATTGACCATAAAAATCACTTTAAACGTGCTGAGGGTAAAGGGGATCAATTTAAATATTTTTTAAAATTATGTTAAGTCTTTTACTTTTTCATTTTAAGTTGAAATAAATGTAGAAATCATGTTTTTTAGAACATTTTAATAAAAATGCAATACCATTTTATAAATGTATACAAAAATAACTTATATAACATCACATTTTGGCATAGGTAGGTAAATAATAAAAAAAAACATCAACTTATCGAAAGAGAGAGTGTAAGTTGGGGGATAGATAGGTATATAGATGGTAAGTTTTCAAAGAATTGAACAACTAATATTCGCAAGCTTTTAAAGCGTTAAACTTTAATTGACATACGCTTGTTAGTAAAGTTTTTATGATATAAGTCTAGACAGAAAGTCTGCCTAAGTTTTGTAGTTTTTCAGAATTCGATTTCAGTGGCCTTTCTTCCCTTCGGTTCTTATATTTAGTGTACAGTACGTTAAAAGTTTTTAAAAGTTTTTTTTAGTCCATCTAAATCATTTTCAGCGATCTCAATTTTTTAAAGCAGAGCTGATGTATGAATAAAGTACGCCTTTTGCAAGTAATATGATAATGTGGATAGTAAATTTTAATAAACATATGAATTTTAAACATGACACTATACACTATTTACCGAATAGAAATAGTTAAGTCACTTCCCAAAAAGAACGCCATATTCAAATAGAATTGTTCTATTGGTTGATTTTTTAAATCCCATAATACAACCAACCATTTTGTTTTTTATTTTGTTTAGTTTTGGTGTTTGTTAAAAATCTTTATTTGTTGTTATTCCTATTCTAATCTAATAAAACAGTATTTTTAAATACTTTGGTGTAAATTTGTGTATATTAAGGTACGTAATAAAAATAATTAACATTGATTAAATGTCAATACCACTTTTTCTTTTTGAGGTTAGAAATCCTTTCTCCATTGAAAAAATGAAGAGCCAATCATTTTTCAGTTGAAGATATACGTCCCATTTGACAGATCACTACGTGTCAATCGTTTATGTTAACACACTTTGTGTACGACTCAGTGAAATAATCTAATATTATCTCCAAAGTAACGCAGTAAACAAAATGTTGAAATACCAAGCATGTTAAGTGGGGATTCGGTTGTTTACTTTAAATGAGTTCATGATAACAGTTTCTACTATTCAGAGGAACGTGTCTTCCGTTGTGACTAAAAATATTTATAGCTAAACAGAACCTTTCGCATAGCACCAAATATTAAAAACATGCAATACTTTCGCTCATGAGTGTAATTTTGTTTTGGTATTATAGTTTCTCAAAAAAGTCACACTATAGCAACCTTAGAGAAAAAAAGGAGATCATCATCTAGAGGCGACATTTCCTACGAGAGATACTAAATTATCGCGAATAAGGCAACAAATTGTACTTTTTAGGTGAGTCTTGGGTGATCGCTGGCCATGTTGTAACTAAATTATGGAAGGGCACAAAAATTTTGAATCCGTGACAGGTTTTCAACCAGGGATTAGCGACAGGGTTAAAAGATCCATCAGGCCAATGAAGTCGCCGTATAGTGTTTCATATAGGATTTGAGGACGGTTTCATTGAGGATGGTTTGCTCTGTTTTCAATTGAAGAAAACAGGAGACTACCATGAATGGTGAAGTTTTCGAAAATCGGTTTGCGCAAATTCTGGGATGCTTGGCCGAATGTTCTGTGGTTGTGATGGGCAACGCTTTCAACACAGTAGAACAACGGAGAAGATTCCGAATTCTGACATAAAAAAGCAGACATACAAGTCGATTGTTTACGAAGCAGATATAGTGAAAGCCGAACTCCTACATCTTATCAAACTGTTTCTCATTGTACCAAAATATGTAGTAGCTAAAATGGCAAGAGAACAAAGTCACACAGTTTTGAGTTTGTCTCATTATCAATGTGAATTTAATCCTATCGAATTAATATTAGGCCAAATATACTGAGAAGTCGCTAGGAACAATACCACGTTTAAAATGAAAGATCTTCACCCATTATTTCAGCAAGCTATCGGAAATATTTCTGCCGAAATTTGGAAAAAGGCCATTCGACATGTGCAAAATGAAGAGAAAAAAATATGGTAGGTTAACATTACAATGGACATTGTATTAGAGCCACTGATAATTCATGTGGAAAGTGACTCTTCTTCTTCCTCTGAATCAGAAATAGACTAACTGTATGACATGGCATTTATAATTGTGAATAATTATGGAGAAATTGTATTAGTATGTATTTTGGATAAAATAATAAATAAAATAAAATAATTGTAAATTGTTTCACCCTATATGATACAAATGTATCTTATTATATTTTCTATATACAGTGTGTTTCACTTCTCGTGAAGACACCCCTGTATCTCCTTTATTTGTGGCCGAATTCATTTCTAATTTTTATCAGATATACAACCCTATAGGGCGACTTTACGTGACACATAAATGTCGTCTAGATCTAAAACGCCGGCCTACTGCGATAAAAAGAAAATAGCAATTTTCGAGAAATCATAGTAGGCTTAGAAATAGACAAAAATGCTGTTAATAAAAGTTGTTCAGAATCACGAGATATGCCGTCCTATAAAATTTGGTGAAAATCGGAAAACTTCAACAAAAAAATGTTTGTTTCACTTCTCGTGAAGACACCCCTGTATCTCCTTTATTTGTGGCCGAATTTCAAGACTAATTCATGGAGTTATACAGCTCCATAAAGCGACTTTGTCCAACACATAGAGATAACTTTTTCCAACAAATGAAAGTCGTGCACAATTATTATTAAAATAAAAGATAAAGTAAGTGTTTACAATGAATGACTATATTATTATATTCGACCCCTTTCTACTAACCCACCCTCAAGTGTAATACACTTCTCAATCCGCTTTCTGTTATTTATTACAACTCTTCGCAATTCTTGAGCTGTAACTTCTAAACACGCTTGCCTTATCCTCTCACAAAGCTGCTCCACATTTTGAGGTCTGGTCTTATAAACTTTGTTTTTAATATGACCCCAAAAATAAAAAATCCATGGGAGTAAAATCAGGAGATCTGGGTGGCCAATGTATTAGAGGGCTATTTCGTCCTATCCATCTTTGGAGAAAATGTTCATTCATCCATGCTCTTACTACTATGGAATTATGAATAGATGCTCCATCGAGTTGGAAATACAATTGTTCCAAAGGAAAATCGACTATTGCATTCCACAGATCATTATTTAAAAATTGTCTCAAATGTAACGCATTTATATTTTGAAAAAAGAAGAACGGCCCTATTATTGTTACGTTTAAAATTCCGCACCACACATTTACCTTCTGGGAATATTGCGTTTTGCAATTTATTACCCAATCAGGATTTTCTACTGCCCAGTACCTAGAGTTTTGTGATGATACCACCCCGTTGGTGGAGAAAGTTGCTTCATCCGCGAAAATTATTTTCTTCAAGAAGTCTCGATTGTTTAAATAATTACCTTGGATCCATAAACAAAATTCCAGTCTTCTCTCTTCAGCACCTTCCTCCAAAGTGTGTAAAAATTTTGGTTTAAACGGTTGTAGTTTATGGCGTTTTAAACATCTCCAAATTTTTGACACCGACAAATTCAGGTCACGAGCCATATTTCTAAGGCTGGTAGTGGGACTGGCGTTAAACGCCGCTAATATAACATTATCATCTTCATACCTTCGATTAAGATGTACTCTCGGTTTAAGCACATTACCAGTTGTATTGAACAAGTGACATATTCTTGCTATGGTACCATGGTGTATTGGTTGTCTTAGAGGATGTCTTAAATTAAATTCTTCTGTTGCTTCTCTTGAAGACCGTACATTTTCACCGACTATCTTTATTGTTTCTACTTTTTCATCAGCAGTTAAAAGTATTCTAGCCATTATGAGTAAAAAAATCAAATAAGGAAACTAACAAACTCAACAATATATAACAACAATCACTTCTGTCATAAAAGTAATAATATTGACAGTTAATTTCACGGCATTCTTAACATTTAAAACAAAAAAACCGCTCCTAAATCTCTGAGTCGATAAGGAGGAAGGATATGATGGAGCGTTACTTCTCAAGAATAGTGACAACAAAAAAAACTGTATTACATTGTTAACTTGATGTGTAATAATAAGAAGTGACTCTTTTAGTCTTGAAATTCGGCCACAAATAAAGGGGTGTCTTCACGAGAAGTGAAACAAACATTTTTTTTTGAAGTTTTCCGATTTTCACCGAATTTTATAGGGCAGCATATCTCGTGATTCTGAACAACTTTTATTAACAAAATTTTTGTCTATTTCTAAGCCTACTATGATTTCTCGAAAGTTGCGACTTTCTTTTTATCGCAGTAGGCCGGCGTTTTAGATCTTGACGACATTTATGTGTCATGTAAAGTCGCCTTATAGAGTTGTATATCTGATAAAAACTATAAATGAATTCGGCCACAAATAAAGGAGATACAGGGGTGTCTTCACGAGAAGTGAAACACACTGTAGATATCCATAAATTAAGTATAACCATATATATTTTAGTGGAGTCAGACAAGCAAAACATAAGGAATTGTTTCCCGTGTCCATTTTTTTTAATACGTTAGTTACATCGAATACTATACGAAATGGACATTTTCTGCCTTTAGCAACCGCCGCTACGCAAGTTATCGGCGATTTTATGAAGAATCTACCATTTTGGTCGTTCTTTCTAAAGATGGATGAGCATATTTTGGTATGTGTAGGCCAAAAAAGCGAGAAAAAATGAAGTTGTTCGTTGTGATATAGGCTGTCAGCGGTTAAAATATGAATTTTTTTTCTGCACACATAAAAAAAATTGAGACAACTGCTTTATTTTGATTTCTTGGTTACAACTTCGGATGTTTTAAGTGATATTTGATGAAATTTTTAGAAATTATAGCTTATAATGTGATCAATAACTGGCTAAAATTTCTAGTCAAAATATCTAATACAAGTCTCAAAAATTGACTTCAAATTTTAAAATTGATTGGCCAATTACTTTTGTGCATCGCATCATATGAGGTTCCTTTTTTTAAGATAATGTAGGTTTTCTTATGCACTTTATGACGGTGAACAAGAAAAAAAATTAAATTTGAAAAAGAGTGAAAAAAAAGATTTTTTGTATTTTTTCGTCAGTTTTTAAAAAATTTCATTTTTTTGATAAAACTCAATCAATTAATTTTTGACATATTCTGATCTAATTTTTCGAAAGAGCATTAAAAAATATAAAAAGTCAATTAATTGTAAAAAAATTATACGTATACATATTTATATTTAGGTATAGATCAATAAAAGCACTATTTGTTATGCAAATGTATATTTTTATTGTATTTAAATACTGTGTATAAAAATGGAAACATTTTACTCCAAATTGGAAAAATATATATACGTGAGCAATTCAATCGCCTTCGTTTTATCTCACTTGATAAAGAATCATCAGACTGATTTTCAGTATCGCCTGAAGCATAATAATTATAGAATGCATCATCGTTTTCATTTCTATCAATCCCTTGATCAATCGACCTATCAGTAAATGATCATGAAGAAGCTTCGCTTACACTATCCTCTAACTTTGTATCCGTTTCTCATGTACTTAGACTTTCAGTTACAGAAAATGTTTCAGAATTATTTTCCAATTCTTCATCCAAGTCATTAATTTCTTCTATTTAAAGTACCAAATCTTTATCTTCACAGTTAAAGCAATTTAAGCCTTCGCAGTACTTACATGCTACAGTGCATTTTAATCCCAGTTTTTTACAAGAACATGCACTAGTCTTGCTCTTACTACTTATTGATTTGCAACTGCATGCAATTGATTTTATAAGTGAATCTAGTAGTGATTTAACGCCATAGGTAATAAGCTACTGGAGGTCATGTGCCATCCGTAGTTGCATGCAGGCTTACTATTTTCTGGGAACAACAATTTTTGGATTTGATAATACATTCTTAAATAATGTTAATTTGCAGCATGTGGGGTGGGTAGTAGCGAAGTCAGCTTACGTTGATATGTATTTTTGAAAGCAATTACATCTCAATTTTTCCAAACTCGTTTTTTTAATTGGGTTCGATCCGTATAACCCTTGTATGCAATCTGCGACTCCTGAAAACAGCATAGTCTCTGTTGTTTCAAGATCATAGAAAACACGTTTGTCGTTTTAAAAAAATTATATTTTTGCAAAGTAAATACTAATTTTATTTTTTCCAGTTCCTGCAAATGCTGACGTAGTATCGCAACCACAAAAAGCATATATAAATAACACATATGTTCTTTAAAATTTGTTGTTTTTTTTTAAGAATATTGTGAATAATATTTGTCTTTCGTTTCTCCTATCATAAATGTATAAATAAAACTAGCAAATCTATATCTTGACCGACTATTACATTATCGCAATCTCCATTATTATTTTTTTTTTTTGAAACAGCGGTACGAATAGTATTTGCATCAGCATCTTCTTTGCATATTTTATGTTCAATATTTCTATTTTTAAATTGTATAAACATTTTTTGGCTTATGGAAGGTGCTGTAAGTATAACAATTATATTTACTTTAATTGAAAAATTATTGCTTAAACTCCTTAAACATTCTAAATTTTTCGTGCTATTACGATCAGTACTATATTCATCAAAAATTTTACAATGATTCATTCATTTATTTTACTCATGTTTAAATTATTGCGGTTTATTTGATTTAAATTATTTTAATTATTTTTCAAATGCTGTTCAGTACCGACAATTTTGAATTTCTAATCATGATAAGTAATCATTTGTTTTTAATTGTTTAATTTTTTAATGCTATTTGTACAGAATATACATTTTTTTTTTCGAAAAATTAGTTCAGCATAGATTGTAGTTTGTTTCAGGGGTCGTTACTTCACTTCGACCTAAAAGATCTTTTGTGAATAACCCTACAACTAGTTATTGCTCAGGATTCCAAGACCTCTTACAAAGGTTGTGATTTTCCTGGGGGCTATTTTCCCTCTGTTTTCAGGCGTTAATTCCACCTGCTCTAGGAATTTTAGCCTAGTGCAGATAATACCTTGCATTCACGAAGTATATGTTCCGCAGTTTCAGTTGCAGTATCACTATCTGCATTTGTCGTCTACTGCCTTGCCCATGTTCTTGAGATGATATCTCAAGGGGCAGTGGCCAGTTAGAAGGCCTGTTATAAGCCTTAGTTCGGACTTTTCAAGTTCGAGAAGCCTTGTGGCATTCTTTGTCGAATAAGTTATACACTTTTTCGCTTGTCTTTGGCCTGGAGTATTCTTCCAGTAGGACTTTTTGTTTCTTTTCCCATTTTTGAATCTCCTCCATTATGTGTCCTTTGGCCAGGCCACAAAACGGTTCAGGTCAAATGAATTGTGCTTCAGCTCCTTTTTTTGCAAGGCTGTCAGCAAGTTCATTACCTTGTACTTCCTCATGCCCTGGCACTTACATCAAGGTAAAGTTGTTGTTATTGGCCAGTTGCTTTAGGGATTGTTTACATTCCCAGGCAATTTTAGACTCAAAGGTATAGGACCTATAGCACGAATGTCTGCCTGGAAGGTGGTTGGGGTGTTACAAAGGGCTTTTGATAGCCTACATTTTGGCCCTGCTACACCCACTCCTACCCCTTCAGCCATTTTAGATTCATCTGAATACCATATGAATACAAAAAAATTGAGTTTTATAATAAAAAGTGGAATTTTTTGAAAAAATTGACGAAAAAATACAAGAAATCAATTTTTTCCACTTTTTTTTCAAGTTTAAATTTTTTTCTTCATCATCATAATCATCATAAAGTGGATAAGAAAACCTACATTTTCTTAAAAAAAAAGAACTTCATACGATGCGATGCACAAAAGTAATTGGCCAATAATTTTAAAGTTTGAAGTCAATTTTTGAGACTTGTATTAGATATTTTGACTTGAAATCTTATCCAGTATAATTTCTGAAATTTTCATCAAATTTCACTTAAAACATCCAAAGTTATAACCAAAAAACCAAAATTTAGTGGTTTTTTCAGTTATTTTTTTTTTAGGTTATGTGTGCAGATAAAAATTTCATATTGTAACCGCTGATAGCCTATATCATAGCGAATAGCCTCAATTTCTTTTCGCTTTTCTTGGGCTTACACATACCGAAATATACTCATCTATATTTAGAAAGAACGACCAAAATGGTAGATTTTTCATAAAATGGCCGATAACTTGCGTAGCGGCGGTTGCTAGAGGTGGAAAATGTCCATTGCGTATAGTATTCGATGTAACTAACATTTTAAGAAATTGACTCTGGAAACAATTTCTTTTTCACTAAAATTTGATGCTTGTCGACTACACTATTTGTTTGTTATTTGTTATAAACAATAAAGAATTTTAGATTTTTTATATTTATTTAAAACTATAAATTTTATCACCTTAATTCCTCAAAAAAATATTACATCAAATTGCATCATTTTTTAATTTTCCCGCTCTTATTAATTTGTCGCGTATGTATATATATATATATATATATATATGTATATATATAGTGAGTGAGTTTTTAATAAATGTGGCTAAGAATAGATTATTTAAGATTATGCTATATTTACTGAATATAAATAGTTAAGCCACTCTCCATATATATATATATATATATATATGGATTCTTAGCCATGTGGCTAAGAATAGATTATTTAAGATTATGCTATATTTACTGAATATAAATAGTTAAGCCACTCTCCATATATATATATATATATATATATATATATATGGATTCTTAGCCACATTTATTAAAAACTCACCAAATTCAATTCAGTTCAATTCAAAATAGTTTTGTTTAAATACAAAAGTGACCTCCTCAGAACACCCCGGAACAGATCGTGGCGGCGATTGCAACACTGGGCGCAGCAGGTCAGGACATACAACATTAGGAAACTTGGCCTTTGTAACAGTCAACAGAGTCAGAGTTAGCTGGAGGGAATTATACTTTCGGGAAAAATGTAGGCACACATCCATTACCTGGCTACATTGCCAGTACCGGAGCGGGATCGACCCAGTATATGATGGATGATTGTGACAAGCGAGCTGTGATGCCTACTGGAATACTTAATCTTTAGTAAAATAGTGATAAATAATAGTTTATAGTTCAATTCACGTACACAGGGAGAAACGAATGCGTGTGTGAAATAATGATGGTGAAGTAAGCGTTCAAGGGGAGAATCTGAACACATTTTGTTTTCAAGTTAAGTCATACAACCATCTATAACTGACTTTAAAATCAGCATAACTATTGGGTTGTTGCAATGTAATTTTTGTGCACAGTGAGAATTATTACGTTTTAGTGCCATAATAAAAACCATTTTTAAATTGATAAAAAAAATATTGTATACAAAATAATAACTAAATATACATAATCAATTTAATTGCAAACATCTACATGTACTATTACAACATACTTATTTGTTTTGTAAAAATTATGAAGAATAAGGAATAGGTTTAAAAAAAGATTTATAAATCATTATTTTAACTAGATAGATGTGTCATTAACATGCCTTTTAATATACTAGAATAAAGCGAATGAGAAAGAATATTGTCACTTTGAACAAATGTTGACAGAAAACTCTTTGAGCAGTATCAACGAAATCGTTATAATGGCTTATTTTCAAGATTTTTTACACGCGCGCAATTTGCTTTGGACACAATTTTCAATGTTCTGAAGACTGATAGTTACGAAAAATATTAGAAGTAACAAGACATTTCTTCAATTACAACTGTACCTGAAATAAAGAAAGAAATTATCAAGGTTCTGACATGAGGTATGATATTTGTTTGACATTTAATTTGTGTTGACGTTAATAAAGGTTACTTGTAGTTTCTATTGTAACGAAGCGTTTTTCTTTATCGAAATATGTATAGTCGCGCAAACTACACAGCAAATAAACCACTCCGTTCCAAGCCACCACGCGAGTTAGATGTTAGTGTCATCCGGTTTGAATAGTCAATCGTGAAATATTCCCAGTGTCAAATCAAGGCAACGAAAACATTTTCGAAGTTGATCTGACGTCATATAACGTCATCTTTTCGGTACAAGGGAATAATTGAAATATACGATAGTCAGTTCACGAGTAGCCATTCCCAACGTTACATGTGTGGAACTCCAAAAATCAGGTAATTGTATTAATTTGGCCAAGTCGAAAATATTCCGAATTATTTTCCATTTGTTGGTTTGACGTCACGTCGACTCATCGCCCAGCTATTATTGCTGTTCCGCCCTCTTGTAAGTATTGGAAGGGAAGACTTACATTCGTCCCGTGTTGAAAGTCAGCCAGAGCGACTCATCGCTAGCAGACGTGTCTACTCCGACATCCGAACCTACCTGGGTTAGTATCATATATCATTCCCGACAGAATTTGTACTACGTCATCGACCAGCAGCGCATCTGTCTGGCGTTTACTCCCCCTTCTATCGTAAACTGTTTCATGTCAGGAAAGGACCTGAGAGGCACTGCAGAATTTATTCCGTTCCGATGGCTGCATCACAGCAGACATGTCCGACCGTAGCTACAGGAAGTAAATTCATGGAGGAGTAAGTAATCTGATGTATTATTCAAGGACTATATCAAAGTTCGCTATAATTTTTCACTGTAATTTTATGTATTGTCTGTGATCTTGCTTCTCACGTCTAATATCCGTGTTTAGCCTGCGCCCATTAATTGTATTTAAGTTAACAAGTAGATTTGTATATAGTAGGTTAATTTGCATAAACTAACATTATTACTATTTGTGTGTGACGTCTATATCCCAAATTGACCCACTGGAGTATCGTTTCTCCACTTGAGCTACTCAGCCTGGCGTATCCGGCTTGTGGGTAGTGTGTCCTATCACTTAATCTAGGACCGGCGCCCGAGCTTAAACCGAAAATTCATTTCCGGGACTCGAGTGCCAAAAAGTGGCCCTTTTCCTCCTCGTCACCGGCTAAGGTGAAGAAAAATGCGTCGCACTATTATATAACTGATTTATTCCCATGATAATGCATTATAAATTAAAAACGCCTTAGTACATTGCTTTTGATTTAATGCATCTTAAAATATGGTGACCATTGCAAAATAACAGACATTAACATAATAATAACCATTTTGAGACATTAAAATTAGTAAACAAATCTTGAAACTACTTTCAAAAAATTTGAAATCGAGAGATAAATTACTTATTGTTGTAGGGAAAATCTATATCAGTCAGGGGATTGCGGATGTCAGGAAATCGTCAGGAATATCACAAAAAATAATAGTTGTAAGGAAATTTTTACTTAAATTCTGTAAAACTTTAAGAAGTGTCTTAAATACATTTTTTGAATGTTACGTTAAAGTTAAATAGTTGGGAAATAGTAAATATAAAGAAGAAAATTAAGGCAAACTTTTATTTTCACTTACTTTTTTAAGAACCGATGTGTGTATCTCAGGATCAATAGTTATTTTCTTTTAGAGGAACTGAAGTTTCTATTAAGGGTAGACACCTATTTCGGCGACATTTTATACAGCATGAATTTTCATGTTTAGTTAAAATTGAAATTTCAGTGTTTAAACAATATTATGGTCAAAAAATGCTAAACTAGCAGTTTTAGACACGAAATGGTAATTTTGAGGATTTTATAGTTTTTAACTTTTATCAATATTATTTGACACAAGGAAAAAATAAAATCATGCCATTAATAAAGACTGCTCCCAGACTTTTGTATAAACAATTAATTCGTCATATTTTTATTTGCATTAACTTAAAAAATTATAACCCAGTGAATGTTTATGATAGAGCAAAAATAAAATCGCTCACTTTAACTTTTTTAACTTTCAACTTTGAGGAAACACAAAGACGATGCAAAAGGTTTTGTTCAAGTTCATTTACTATAAATATTTGAATTCCTTCTGGTCCGGGGTCCGATGCCCCTTTTTTAAAGTGATTACTAGCAGGCTAAATTTTCATGAGTGGCTTCGTTTTGACGAGCCTTCCAACTTTTCCCTGCAAAAATTCTCGGTAGAGACATGCAAAGTTCAATGCAACCGCTAAACATGTTGATCGTGGAACTGACACTTTCATGGCATAGAACTGGAAAACCTGCTAGAAAACTTATAGGACAATTGGACCATTCGATTTCAAAAATGCAAATTAAACATTTGTGTAAAAATCAGCCCGTTAGTGTAAAAAAACAGGGAGCTGCGCTTGTCCTACAAAAGCGATGGGTTGGACCAGCGAATTCTCTGCCCATAATATGTAAAAATAACGAGGTCTGAAATTTTATTACTAAGGAGCTGATTTTTACACTATTGTTTAATTATTGTTTTTGAAATCGAATGGTCAAAATGTCAAATTTTCTGGCAGGTTTTTCAATCCAACGCTATGAAAGTGTCAGTTCCACGATCAACATGTTTGCGGCCGCGTAGAACTGCATACCTCTACCCAGAATTTTCGCAGAGGGAAAAGTTGAAGCCTCGTCAAAACGAAGCCACTCACGTAAATTCAACCTGTTGGTAACCACTTTGTGATGCTTGTTTTGCTCGGGTAGCTGGTTTGGAGATTATTCGAGATTATTCAAGGGCTCAATGTTAATATTAATTAAAATCCAGATCCAAAATAAGACATTTATTTTCCTAATAATTATATGTACAGTGTGGCCATATCTTTTATGGCTTAGGTTGCGACAATCTTGTTATTACATAAGTACATCATAGTAATCGGAGAGAGAGAGAGAGAGAGAGAGAGAGAGAGAGAGGGTGTAACATATTTCCTCTATGTACGTCGTCATAACCCCAATTCTCTAATCGAAGTACCAGGACATAACAGACGCGACTAAGTAATCTGTTTCAGGAGAGATCCAGTTCAACACACTCGAATCAATCTGACAGGAGGTCCAGTTCAACGAACTCGGATCCTCCCTAACAGATACTTGGCCAGCGGCTGCCACGACGCCGGAGAAACTTGAGCTTCCGGTTATCTCAGTTCAACACACTCGAGAAAGGTGAAAGTCAAGCTCTGAATTTATTGGTTTCTGGCTAGCTATTTTACACCCAAAAATCACGGTCACGTGGTTTTGCACCCGGCACGAAATGCACACGGCACGCAAGTTGCGGCCTGGTGAAGTTAGAATTAAAAGTTAACAAAAGAACCAATCAGGTATTGAACTAATCTAAAACTGAACTACTTGATCCATGCATGATTAAAATAAGTTAAACTGGAATGCAAGTATACAGTATTCCTGTAGTATTGTGTACTTCATTACAACTTTAAAAAAGAGGTGTCAGACCCCGGACTATTCGTATACCCACACTTTGAGCGTTTGTAAACTGGACTATAAGAATTACTCAGTGCGAACTTCAAGTCCTACCTGATTCACAATTATTTCAGCATTATGCTCCTTTGCCATCAGTTTCGGCTGAATTAACTTTACCAACATTACGGGTGAATGTTTGAGGTGTATGGATATATATACTTCTGAAAAGTTTCTGTTTGAACGCCGCCCCTATTGTCTTCGTTATTATTTCAGTTAATAAGTTTTACCCAATATAACGCACTTAGAACCTCTAGTCCCTTGTAAAGGGCAGACAGAACATTATGGTGAGATGTTAGATCGCTCCAGATCGCCGACCGTAAAGCAGTGGCGGTTCGGCACATATGAAATAAAGGAATGAAATTGTTTATTCGTTCGTCGTTCATTTTGTTCAACATATTTTTACAAACAAAAACACACAATATTTATCAATTTTACTGATTTTCAGTAGATGTTTAAATTTTTATAATAATAGTAAATTTTATACTGATATAAAAATTTTATTTCAACTTGCTACCCCGGAGGAGATAGAAAAATAATTTCTTAAATTGAATCAAATGCCTGTGGACATGATGAAATTAATCTGCAAATGTTAATGCTATGCATGCCGGTCATAAGAAATTATGTTACCCATATTATTAACTGCTGCCTGGAAATAGGATATTTTCCGGCGCAGTGGGAAATTTCTATTGTATCTCCTATCCCTAAGACAAATAGTCCAAAAGCTTACTTTCTATTTTAAGTAAAATTTTAGAGAAAATCGTCAATTTTCAATTAACGCAGTAGTTTAATAAATATAAGCTGCTACCAGAAAATCAAACAGGTTTCAGAGCTGGACACAGAACGAGTACGGTCGTGAGCAAAAAAAATAGGACAAGTCTTATAACAGCATTTTGCTAAAATCTAATTGTATACCTCTAACTTTAATTTTGCGATATTGTCAGTTAGTTGCCATAATTCATTGCAAGTGTGCAAAAAACTAATATGCCTCATATAAGCGATTTAGTTAAATCTGGAGTTATTGCTAAAGCAGAAGATGCACTGCGTTATATAATATTGACAAAAATTCGGTGTGTAACATTTTAAGAAAGTGGACAATAAACGGTACGATTAGTAGAAATCCTGGATCAGGGCGACGACGGATATCAACTCAACAATATTTGAAATTGGTAAATGCTTTAGTAGAAAATCCATTTAACTCAGTTATTCAGGCTGCTGAAGAAACGAATTTTCCTGGATCGAGTAGTACTGGTCGCCGGTGAGTAAGAGAATCGGAGCTACTCTGTCATGCAGCAGTACAGAAATAAATACTTACTTAAAGCTGAACATAAAGAAGCTCGAGTAGGATTTGCGCTCGAATTCTTTAGCGCATGATGCAAATTTTTGGAACAATGTAATCTTTGCAGACGAAAACAATTTCTGCGGTCGTATTCGTATTTACCGCCTTCCGAATACTTGATTCGATGAGAAATATATATCTAACAATGATAAAAGTGGTAGATTTTCCGTCAATATGTGGGCTTGGATATCGGCACGTGGTCCTGGAGTTTTGTGGCATATTGAGGAACGATTTAATAGTGAAACGTATATTAGGATTTTAGACAATATTATGCTCCCTTCTGTGTCACAATTATTTCCTAATAATGAGTTCATATTTCAACAAGACAATTGTTCCGTTCATACTGCTCATACCGTAACTAACTGGTTTCAAGATAACAACATCAATGTTCTTAACTGGCCCAGTCATAGTCCAGATCTTAACCTCGTGGAAGAAGTATGGGGACTACTTGTGAGAAGTATCCAAAAGCGAAATGTGAGACCACGGAATGCCGAAGAATTACTGGAAATAGTAAATAATGCATGGGAAAATATTATTAGTAATGATTATTGTATAAGGTTATTTAATTCTATGCCAAACAGACTTATAGAAGTTATAAATAGAAGTGGTGCAATAACGAAATATTAATAGTTAGTTTCTTGTTAAGTAGGATATCTTTTGTCCTTTGATCCAGGATTTCTACTAATCGTACCGTTTATTCTCCACTTTCTTAAAAAGTTACACACCAAATTTTTGTTAATGTTATAACGCAGTGCAATTTATCTCATTAACCATCCATCATTTACTATAGCAATAACTACAGCATTAAAATAAAAAATAAATTAAAAGTGATATCTGTGTTATTTCGGCTACTCATTACATATTCAAATAGAGACAGATTTACATTAGAAAAAAAAATTGTCCTATTTGGTATGACTGTTGTTCGAGAGGTGAGCACACTTGCCTCTCACCCAAAAGTTCCGTGTTCGATCCCTGGTCGTGGCAGTGGAAAATACTGTGAGAGGGACTTTTTCACTATACACGAATATTGGGTGTGTGTCCCTTGTCTCTAAATGTGTAGCCCCCTCCCACACAAAGCTCTTCTATAGCCTTCCGGGATAAAGGGGGTCGTAATTACCTGTGGTGTCATTTATTCATTATTATTATTCATTTTTTTCTGCTCACGATAGTACAGCATTGGTAAATATCTTAGATACCCAAGTCAGAGGTCTCGATGAGGGATTGGCGAGCATACTGGTTCTGTTAGACTTTTGAAAGGCTTTTGACTCAGTGGATCATAACTTACTTATAGCACAATTGCAATATTACGGTTTAGATGATATGTCGTTAATGTTTTTCTGTTCATATTTGGAAAATCGCCATAAAATTGTCCGCACGAATCTAGGTATGTCTTCTTCTGAGCTAGTCACATCTGGAATTCCGCAAGGCTCCATGTTGGGTCCGTTATTATTTCTAGTATACACTTCTGATGTATATAGCGTTACAAAATTTTCAGAAGTTCATTGCTATGCAGATGATAGTCAACTTATTTACACTAAGTTTAGTTGCCAAGAATATGAGTTAGTATCCAAACAAGGATCTTAGTAAAATAGGTTCTAATTGTAAAAAACATAAATTAAAACTTAGTACACAAAAAACAGCTATAATGTTATTTTGTCCAAAAAATGAATATGAAAATTTTAAGTCTAACTTAAATGTTATACTGAATGATGAAAGATTATCATTTATTGACAGAGCAAAAAACTTAGGAGTTATAATAGATGTCAACTTAAGATTCAATGAACATGTTAATAATTTAATAAAGAAGTCATATATAAGCTTAAAGCTACTGCATGCGAATAAATATATTCTTAATTATAAAACCAGGAAAAAACTGTGTGAATTATTTGTGTTGCCAGTTTTCTTGTATACTGATATTGTGTACTATCCATGCCTAGACCTGAACACAAAAAATCGCATTCAAAGAGTGCAGAACACCTGCTGTCGGTTCATTAATAATCTTAGAAAATTTGATCAACTGTCGTAATAAATAGTAAAACGTATACAATATTCAGCAGATATATTATATCCTGAAGGATACACTACATAACAGGTTAATTAGAAAATTAAAGGTAAGAAAGATAACCACATGTACCTACATAGTAATCAAAATATAAAAATTGAAATATAGGTATATGAATGTAAATAAATGTTTTGTAGACCTAAAATCGGCAATTGTTTCCTGAAGTGCTATAAGAGAACGGAGATACATAATAGTGTTAAAAAACATGACTGAGTTTCTAAGATATAAAAACATGCGCATAAAACAATGTGAAATTTCATTTAGCAGTTATAAAAGGAACATTTTGATAGTTGAAAACATTCTCACTTACAAAAATCGAGACAAAAACTGAATCAAAATGCTATACATATCGTGCTAAATATAAATAAAATACTAGTTATTATATAAAATTGTTAAATGGACATAGGCCATGTAATAGAGCATAGTTTTACAGTCGGTTCTACACCTATAAGTAATAAAAGGAATTTTAAGGATTCATTAATTTTCTATCATAGTACGATTATCATTTTTTAAAATGTGATGTAACAAAGAATAAAATGCATATCGAGAAACCAAAAGAAAAATCGTTTTTTGCCCACCCGTTAATCAGATCGAATCAATTTCTTTTCCCCAATGATGAATAACATAACTTATCAGCAGTTAATTCTGATTTCACCCGGGCGAAATGAGCAGCGGCTGCTTGTCGGTAAGATGATAAACACCCTTAGCTGCAGTATAGGATACATTATCGCGGCGTATCCAGGGTACAAGTTGCTCTCTGGTGTCTCTAGGGCAACACAATACTAGAGCTACGCTCCAACATTGTGAAATTGGGCAAGGCCTAGGGTCGTCTTTGTATTATTATTAGCAACTGTTACTGAGCAGGAGTTTCTCTCGAATTGTTCAGATCCTAGTCAATTATTCCAGTCTGTCGTCGTAATGCATTTATTAATTTGATATACCCTTCGGAACTGTGAAGCCGCCTGTATCGATCGAGTGCAGGTTAAATTGGTAATTGATACTGAAAGGATATCGTCGACCTAATTCGTTAATCTCGGCGAATCCGGAGAACAACACTGTGGAAGAAGGGATGATAAATGATTTTTTTAACGTGTGTATAAGACCGATGGCTTTTGAGCTATTGTGGACATTGGAGTCGGTTCCGTTGAGAAGGGTTGGATAAGAAACAAAATTAAATTGGACTTCGACTTAAAGTTGGTTTGGTTTAAGAGGAAATTTGGATGATACGTACGAGAATTTTTACTACGTTCTACATGATGCAGTGACTCGGAAGGACGCAACCGTTTGCGTAGTTTTGATAATTGGGTTCGGGTAGTTTTCAATTCTACGGCGCGAGTAAAAAAATGTTGAACTCTCTAAATATTAAAAGTTGCAAATATTTGATAGATAGATAATATATAGATTTTATTAGCAACTTCTGCTATACGAAGACAATACAATAAAATATAAAAAAACTTACTGTTTATATACTAACTATAACGGACGTATAACATACTTAAGAGCAACAAACGCAAGGAATATATTGCTATAATATTCCTTACTTCGAATAGGTATGATAAAAATTTTAAAACAATCGTACCAACACAAATTTACATTACCCCGTCAATTGGCACTGGACATAACCTCAAATTGCCAGCCTGACATATCTACTAGACCGTCAAAATGACAACTCAAAATTGTCGGAAGTCACAACTAATATTCTTTTCTATTATTTGGGTTTTCTACCATATGTATTATTATCCTCTTCAAAAACAAATCACCGAATCTACAAAATAATAGAATTATTGGAAAAAAGCCTCTGCACCCGTGACGTTTACGCCAAAGGAATAGTCAGAGGTTATGTTTTGCAAATAATATAAATCGGAATAAACACAGAAATAATGTATTTTGCTGACGTTTCGGAAAGTAATTTCTTTCCGTTTTCAAAGCTTTTTTTTTAGAACTCTTGTTTTGCTGTGTATGTCAAATACACAGCTTTAAGATTCTATTTATGTTATTTCCATAGATACTTACTACTTACACAGAACATAGAACTGATGATATTATCTTTTAGATAATGTTGAGTTTGTTAAGTTCTTCTTTTAACATTGGTAGCCAGGTTGTACAAATATCTACAGAACAATTCGATAAGCACTTATCTTCATTTAATAAGATTATTGCTGATTCTTTAATTTTTCTTTTTTGGTATCTGCTTCTTTTGTTAAAATTTTTGCCAAGTTCCAGTTTATTCTATGTCCGTTTTCCCAAGCATGTTCACAAATCTTTGATTTCTGAATTTCATTCTTTCTAATGTAATTCTTGTGCTCATTCAACCTCACAGTGAAAGGTCTGGATGACTCATCCACATAACATTTATCGCATTCGCACGGGATATTGTAAATACAGTTTTTTGAATTCTGCTCCCTGTTTATCGGTTTTGTTTTTGTTAAAATAGATCTTAAAGTGTTCCCCGTTTGAAATATCGTCCTAACATCAAATTTGTCACCTATACGGCGTAGCTTTTCCGATAGTCCGTATACATAAGGAATTATTGCTGTATAATGACGTTCAGGTTTTTGTCGTACCTGATTGTCCCTATTTTCAACATTTATGAAAACTCTATCAACAAAGGCTTCAGGATATTGATTTTTTACTAGAACCTCTTTGATAAATTTTTTCTCGATATTTAATATTTCATTATTAGATGAAATTATTTTGGCCCTATCGTATACACATTTTGCAACACCCCTTTTAACATTTATTGACTGATTTGAGTTAAAATTTAGATATCTATTAGTATGTGTTGGTTTTCTATAAACGCTTGTTTCAATTGTATTATTTACCCTTCTAATTAAAACATCTAAAAACGGTAGTTCATTCCTACTTTCTACTTCTAATGTGAATTTAATAGACGGTTCCTTACTATTTATATTTTCCAAAAAACTATCTAGTAAATCGACACCATGAGAGTTTTCGAGATTTTGACAAGTAGGAGAAAGGAGTATAACAATAATTTATTTTAAGTTCCAGAAAACGATTCCTGGTGGAAACGATATACCATTTGAAAGGTGAAGGAGCTTTGGAGATAGCAGCTGAACATCGCAAATAAGTGATACTGTGCGGCTGGAAGTTATATTGAGCTACGCGGACTTAAGAGCTTGTAATAAACTTTATATAAATTTCATGTTCACCATTTTATAGTTTGGAAATTGAGAATATTTTAAATTAGAAATTTTTACAATCAATTTAATTTTTATTTACAAATTTTATTTTAAACTTAATCATCTCCAAATTATTTTTATTTTAGTATCGTATTTATTATATTTAGCTAGATAGAGAATTTTTTCTTTGATACGGCGGGATGGGCGATGGTTGTCAGGAAGATGCAGAGTATGGGAATAGCCCTGTATCTCGTAAGGATTACAATGAGCTACTTCCAAGATAGGATGATCGGGTATGAGACGGAGAGAGAGATTGTTCGGAAAATATCACGTGTGGAGTTCCGCAAGGCTCGGTGCCTGGGCCGACCTCGTGGAACATTATGTTTTATGATGTCTTCCGATTGCGATGGCAAGATGGTGTGAAGGTCATCGGTTATACGGACGATCTGGCCATAACAGTGACTGGAAGGTAGACAATCCACATAATGGGAGTGGCCAATGAGGACATCAGAAAGATCGAAAGATGGCTAGCAAGGATGTAGTTCGACGTAGTTGCTGAGAAAACGGAGCTACTAGTTATTACCAGGAAGAGAAACCTACCGCCCATGAAAGTTAGGGTGGGACGATACTCCCAGGTGACCATCTGAAGTACCTAGGAGTTTAGCTGGATTCTAAGTTGAAGGTTCACGCCACAAAAATGCACAAAAAAGCAGGAATGGCAACCACAGCTATCGGAAGACTAATGGCCAACACTTACGGACCGAGAGCTAGCAAGAGGAGATTGACATGCAGCGTCGTGCACTCTACTGTCTTGCATGCGGCTCCGGCATGGGCAAGCATGATGAAAGTGGACAGGATGAGGGGCAGGATGACCAGAATCCAGCGTTGCGCTGCGATAAGTGTGTACAGCGCATATAGAACAATCTCGTACGAGGCGGCTTTGATGGTGGCGGGGATTCCCCTCTGGATTTGATGGCCAAATAGCGGCTGGAAGTCTATGAGGGAGTTGCGAAGGCAGAAGCCAAGGACAGGCTGTTTGAAAGGTGGCAGGGGCGATGGGAGGTCGCACACAAGGGAAGGTGGATCAGATATCACAAATGTAAGGACGTGGATGGAACGGAGGCACAGGGAAGTGAGACATGGGTGTTTCATGGAATACTTAAATGATATCGGTAATATTGATAGCCGATATTGTGGGGAGGCCGACAACGCGGAACACACCGTGTTCATATGCAACAGACCCCATGGAGGAATTCATAACAACGAACTCAAATGACCAGCTGGTTTGAAGATAAGCGAAAGCAGTTCCAAACTAGTTGGAAATACTGAAGAGAGGGAGGGGTTTTAGCCGGTTGAATTCCGGCACTACCTGTGGCGCTAGACCCTAGCTCAGGTGCCCATGATGAGTTCCCCTTAAAAAAAGGGGAATTTTATCTTTAGTTGTATGAAATATTGTTCTCGCAATACACTGTTCAGTTTGATTTGAACTTGTTTTATTGCTTATTTGTGTTTCTAGAATTGTGTTCTTTTAACGATTCTGAACTTTGAGAATTAAATTTAGAAATTATTCTCTGTGATATTTTAACTGCATTTGCAGGGGAATATCATAGCAATATATTGTTATAAATTTGTTATTAAGGAATTTCACAGACAAATTATTTTAATATTTTTGTTGTTAGATATTCTGTGTGCTCTTTCCGTTGTTATCAATCTTAAACTAATACAAATTTTTTAACTGTGGTACTTGAAATTTCTAATAACATTGAAAATAATTAATGATATACTAATTTATTTTGCAAAACACAATCATTATCAGTATTAAAGTATAAGTAGATGTTAAAAACCTTACTGTAATCAATTCAGTGTAAGTCCTATGAATGGAAACCTGGATTTGTATTAGTAATTAAGATATTTACTGCCCTTTCAGGTAAATAATTGCTAAACATTCCGCCTTAGAAACTCAATATTTCATTAAACGTCTGATTACTGCTCGAATGAATTTAAGCGAATCGTGATTCCTCGTTTCTGCGACCTCGAGGGGTGCTTTGAGAGGTCCTATATGTGTTCTTCCCACGTCGAACGTCATTACGCCATAATTAATGTATATGTATGTGCGTGTATTTTTACGTCGGGAGATATAGTTCGTCTTAACAATTAACAACCCTCTTACTTAGCCTTTCCACAATTCAATATAAACTAAATTACACAGCACAGGCAGAAAATCAAGTGTCTTGGCAGCTCGGCTCAAAGGCAAAGATATTGACATTCGACATTGGCTGGCGGTGCACCGAGCCTCTCCTTGATCTTCCGCCCCGGTGCACACACACCACATATCGTAATTGGGTCCCTGTAGACATAATAGAGAAGTCAACTGTCAGTGAGACTGAGGTTAGGGAATTTTTCTGCAACTATAGGGATTCTAAAGAAATTTAATTACAATTTAATTATACCAAGAATGTTTCGTAATTTTACTTTATTTTACTTTCAACCATTCAGCGGGATTGTATTCTAAAAATTACTATTAGTAACTATTTACACATTTCCCTCTGGCATATTTTATTCACTATTTTTTTAGTGCCTACCTTGTGTATCATTCTTTCTTTTAGGTGCAGTGAAAAATTCCTTTTGAAGCATTACACATTGTTTGTTTTTTTTCGATATTATCTATTAAGGATTTGTATGTATCCATTTTTTATGGTTTGTTTAATTATATTCAATTCTATATTAAAGTCATTTTCGTCTAAAGGGAAGTTCGTTTGTCTATGAAAGGGTGAAGATTTAATTTGCTGTTAACCACAAATGAATGTCTGTGTCCGTGGTGGTGGGTTTACGGTAGATGCTAAATTATAATTGATTACCATTATTTAATAATAATAATAATAATCATTTATTTTCCTTTTCGACAATACAGAATATTGTATAGGAATAGTCATATAGCTCTTACAAACTAAGAGACAAAAAATTCTGATACAGAATAGTAACATTTATCCAATAAAAATAATTTTAACCTTTTCTTAAATAAATGCACAGTCTTACTGCATTTTATTTCGCCTGGCAATCGGTTAAAAATTTTAGGTCCTATGAATCTTGAGGATTTACTAGCCATATTAAGCCTGGCAGAAGGCTCATGCAGTTTATTCTTTTGCCTTGTATTAACATTATGACAATCTTTATTTAAAATAAAATTATTCCTATTCATAAAAACATATATACATATTTCGAAAATATACAGACTCGGTAAGCTTAAAATTTTAAAATCTTTAAAAATATTTTTACAGGAGTAAGCACTCGGTACGTCGGCAATACATCGTAAAATGCGTTTTTGCGCAATAAATACCTTAGATGATAATGTGGAATTCCCCCAGAAACAGACACCATACCTTAAACGTGTATCAATTTGAGCATAATACAAATTAATTAACTGTTCTCTACTTAAATAAGCTCTAATATTTCGGAATAAATATACTATCGATGAAATTTTGGATATCAAAGTTTCACAATGATAATTCCAGTTCAAGGATTTATCCAAGTATACTCCCAAAAACTTAATACTTTCCTCACCGTTAGAAATATGTGTATTATTTATGTTAATATTTAAATTGTCGCATTTCTTTTGCCTGTTGTGAAATCTAGTGAGATGAGTTTTCTCAGCATTGAAATGTAAAGTATTGTGGGAAAACCAACTGCTTAAAATGTTTAAGATATTATTACAATTGTGTTCTAAAACATTATCCAGTGGGTTGGAAATTACTACAGATATGTCGTCCGCGTACATAGTAAAGTGTGCAGTTGCTGGCAAAGAACCAATATCGTTTACGTATAAAAGAAAAAGCACAGGACCTAATATAGAGCCCTGTGGAACACCCATGATTAAGTTTAGACACTCTGAATCAACTGTGGACACAATGTTGTGTGTCTTATGTTTTAGTGTTACGTATTGTTTCCGACCTTCCAAAAATGTCGTAACTCAATTAAGTGCAGGACCTCTTATTCCATTATCCTGCAGTTTAATTAATAATAAATTATGATTGACACAGTCGAATGCCCTGCTGAGATCACAAAATATCCCAACAGGACACTCTCCCGCGTCTACACATTCTAATATTTTGTTTAAAAAAGAATGAATAGCTATACTGGTCGACTTACCGCTAGAAAAGCCATGTTAATATTAATATCTAAAACGTTCAATTTATTATTTACCTCAAACTATATTGTGAACTGAATTTTTCTTTTCAAGGAATTCAAGAAGTTAAAATAATTGCTTAAGTTTCTTTCTGTACCGGTCCATATAAAAAACCATCGTCTACATAGTGAGTCCAATACAAAACATGTGTAATTAGGTTATTACTATTAAAAATTAAGTTTCTTGAATTTACAATGAATATGGCGCCGTTAATTAGAACAAAATTGTATTTTCTTATTTTCTTTTAGCTGTAATTTTGTTTGTATTTATCGCACATTTTAATACGGCATATGAATAAATTTCTTATTAATAGTACTAATAAATGGTACCACGGTACCGCTATGGTTCCATTTGAAAAAATTGGTATTGCCACAAAAACAATTTTGGTGAATTTTATTTACTCATAAATCACGTAATTTAGTATTTTTAACGGGATTGATTTTGTACACGGGTCATTTAGAATAAATCGGAGCCGTCATGGCACACTTAAATGGAAAACTAAAAATTATATTATAAAAAAAAATCGATGTTTGAAATGTCACTTATTTGGCGTCCTTGGATTCAGAAAATTATGCAGGATTCAAAAATGCAATAATATACAGGGCGTTCCATTTAAAATCGAAAGTTAGTGTCACTGTTAAAGAACATGCCAAAACCCTCGATGAACTTTTAGAAACTGTAACAAAATCCGACACAATTCGTATGAAAAGCGTGCTTCACGTAAAAATGCTGTAGAAAGGGATTTTTATATATAAATTCACATTTTCGCTCTACGGAGTGTTTTTTATGCCAAAATATCTGACTCACAAAGGAGTGTAATTTTAGAAAGTATACTAAATGTCGCTGCACTGGGACGTAATGTCGCCCCTACCACAAAATTTAGAAAGTATAACGAAAACCTTTTTACGAATCCACGTTGTTAAGCACTGCAACTCATGCGTTGTGTTAAATATGAGGAGGAAGTTATCCAGTCTCTAGCCAATATATTTCGAGAGTTTTAGCGAAAATAGCCCTTAGTGTCGAGGGTGCCCTATCATTCTCTAGCAGTCGATTTTGGCAGGAAAATTATGGGCTTTAACGGTATTTGCCTTAAACCGGTTCCTTAGTGATTCGGTGTCAAAAATAGTATAGTTACCATGTACTCAGAACGTGCATGGGAGCCTTGCCTAAACGTATGAATCTATAATTGCAGAATATAATTCAAAGTCGTTGCGATTCAAGCATTTTTAAGCTCCGAGGAGCGACCAAAATTGATATTGTATTGAAAATACGTCAATAGACAGGCAAGCAAAAGCCCACCAAAAAATTATAAATATTGAACTTTTTACTGAATCTTTTTGTGTAATCGTTAGCTAAAAACTAAACATTGGATGGTAGTTGGTACATTATGAGTCGTTCCGTTCCTCACTATGTGTTGTACATGGGCCAGACTATAGTTTGTCAATACATTTTTCTTGAACGTTTTGTAAAAACATAGTTTTTTAAAAGATTTAATATATATTTGTTGAACTTTATATTGTCTTTTTCTTGTGTTTCAAAATTCCTTTTCAGGTTTAAATTTAAGAAAGTGTTAGTATTTACTGTGTTATATTTATAGTGTTACGACGTCCAATTGGTACTGCCAGTGAAGCAGTTAAGCAAAAACGAACAGTAAGTATAGATTTTGGTATTATTCTCCGTCTGAAAGAGTCGATTTGAACCCTTCTTTGTGAACGTTTAATATCCACTTTGGAAAATATAATAAAAGTCCTTCAGACGTGTAAAGATGGATCATCCACATCACTTCCGGCGAAACCGGAAGTGAGAAAAAAGTAAATTGTGTGTCAAAAAGTGCCGCTTATAATGTATGTAGTATATCCTTACTTTCAATCAATTATCTTCAAAACTAAAGAAGAAAAGGGGGGTACACCATGATCCTGTTATACCCGGTATATATCATCAATTTCTGTACACCTACGGTAGGTACCAAACGGTCTTTTGTCACATAGCAATGTATAACCTATTAACTACGTATCGAGTGTCACATTGCTAAATTTTAAATATATAGTCTGTCCTGAATCAGTTGTTGCGATATTAAAGTGTTGTATTTGTGAATCAGGGCGTTTTACTTTATTGTCATGGCAGCGGAAATGAGAGCAACTGATAAAATTGATCCCGTAAGTATAGGGTACAGTTACGCCCCGAGATATTGAGCTAGTAATTTTTCTCTTGTCGTGAGTACTACATCACAATTCCGGGCTAACCGTGCCATGACATTATGCTACACTCCTTTGCACCCTTTTAGAACTTATAGCTTGCCCCTATGGTATCACTTACAAGGGGCTTCTCTCCTGTAGCAAATTCTTCTTTGCATACTTTTTGCAAAGTATGTCTACTTGCATAAAGTTTCTTGTATAAATCGGCCATATTCTCAGTGGATTCAATGTATACTACACTTTTTAAATAGCCCCATTGGAAAAATCTAACGGAGTTAAGTCAAGTGACCGTGCTGGCCACCTGACTACTCCATTACTGCCTGTCCATCTCGGGGGTACAATTCATGAAGATAACTGTTTACTATTATGGAGTTATGAGCTGGTGCCCCATCTTGGTGGAGCCAAAACACTGTCTTGGTTATGAAGAACAGTCTCTAATAATCCTGGCAATTCATTTCTCAAAAATCTCTTATATCTTATATCATATTTAATGTTCCATGAAACAGATATGGTCTAAAAATATAATCATTTAATATCCCGCAGCACACATTAACACCAAAATTTACTTGATTTTGGGTCATTAATATAATAATAATAATAATAATAAAACTTTATTTCCACAGACTTATACAAGCTTCAGAATATAGTCAAAATTGGTAACAATTCACAAAAATGTCTATTTATACAAATACAAAACATTCAGTTAAAAAGGTAAAACGACAAACAAACTTGTGAAAATTAACAAACAAGGGATTACAAAAAAATTAGTTTTACAACAGGGGAAACAAAAACAAAATCATAGAAATATTATTTATCTTATTAGCTGGCCTTAGTGAGATCGCAGCATAAGTACTCATCAACAGAATAAAATGAATATTTGAGTAGAAGCGATTTAACTCCCCGTTTGAAAATATAAATAATATCTATTTTTTTATTATGAACAAGTAATTTATTAAATAATTTTATCGGCGTTACTTTGGGACCTTTTGCAACGATGGATAAAGAGTGAACTGATATGTTAAAATTATAATTTTCAGGCAGATTGTGACTGGTCTCGTATCTGCTATTGAATTGTTCAGAATGTTCTTTTATATGAATTACACAGTTTAAAATGTATAGAGAAGGAGCAGTTAAGACTCATAATTCTTTGAAAAGTAATCTGCACGAGTGACGAAGAAGTTTAAAGGTCACTGTACGTATAATTTTTTTCTTGAAGCTTAAACACTTCGCTAAAACGAGAACAGTTGCCCCAGCAGATGATACAATAACTTAAACAAGCCTGTACGTGAGCATAATAGCACATTTTTAAAATGTGAATATTGATATAAACGCGTAGCTGCCATATGACAAAGCAATGAGTGGATAGTTTCCTATTAACAAACTCTACATGGGTACCCCAATTTAGATGAGCGTGCATATAAACTCCAAGGAATTTGACGCTATTGTTTTGTTTAACGCTGTGTTTATCAACTTTAACTAAGATGCTATAATCAAGTTTTTTAGTACTGAAAAGTAATAAATTTGTTTTTACATTATTAAGCGCTAAACCGGTACTCACACAGAAGCTTTGCATAGATCTGATGGTGTTATTAGTTTTAAGGCTGAGTTCATTTGTGCTATTAGAATTAACCGCGACGGTGGAATCATCGGCAAAAAGTGATATTAAGACATCTTCTATATCAAGTGCGTTAATAAATAAAATAAATAATAAGGGCCCCAAAATACTCCCTTGAGGAACACCTGCGGAAACCTTAAGATAGCTGGACGAGATTGAATTACTGGCATTTCTTAAAACGACGGATTGTGTTCTTTGCGTTAAATAGAATTCTACCCAAGTTAAGGCTGGACCACGAGTTCCATAATTACTAAGTTTATCCAGCAGTAACTTATGATCAACCGTGTCAAAGGCACGCGTTAAATCAAAAAATAAACAAGCTGATTTAGATTTGTTTTCAAAACTGTCTAATATGTAATTGCAGAGCGATAAAACAGCATTTTTCATTGATAAGCCTTTCCCAAAACCAAACTGATAAGATGATAATAAATTTTGTCTAATTATAAAATCGTTTAATCTTACGTAATAGGCTTTTTCAAAGGTTTTAGAGAAAGCAGATAAACGAGCAATGCCTCTATAGTTTGAAATAAGAGACTTATCCATTCCTTTTAGGAACACGGTATATCGTCATAGCCAGATGAATTTTTTGTGGGGTCGAGATTTTATGATATCCAGCATTTTACTCGAACTGAATGGTAACAAATTATGATTAAAAAATTGTTTATCATCGTACAACATAGAAGGCATTTTATAATTAATGTTTTTATTGAGTCGATAAAAAAGTTATTGAAAGCCTCGGCAGCACTTTGCAGGTTGCTAATAACGTTGCCATCGGAATCAACAAAATTTTTAGGGAATTCCTGTTTGGCATGACTATTATTGATAATTTGCCACGCCGATTTTGATTTATTAGTCGAATTAAGAAATTTTAAATCGTAATAGTATTTTTTAGCCTGTTCAATTTTAATACTATGATATTTTTTAAATATATTATATCTTAAATACTTATACCTCATTATCACCCGATGTTTTATAGGTTTTATACAAGTCCCTCAAAAATGCTCCTTCATTTACAATGTCGTTGGTTATCCATGGTTTATTGTTTTTGTTATTAAGTTTAATTTTACATAATTCTGATGGAAAAGCTCTATCCATCAGTTCCAAAAAGGTATTATAAAATATAGTAAAATTAGCTCATATCATCAGTAATAAAACTCCACTTTTCATGAGATAGTAAATGTTTGAAATAATTTAAGTTGTCAGCATTATTAAAAAATCGCTTCAGTTGATAAGCACAATGTTCTTCATTAGCATTGAAATTACAGCAAAAAGTAACTAATTACATGAAACGATCAGATAAATATATGATTTTTGGATCTAATAAAATTTTGTCGGTATTAGAAAAAATATTATCAATGATAGTTTTTAATTCACCCTGTATACATTTATTCAAATCAAAACAACGCAATATATTACATAGATTCTCATCGATTTAGGATTATTTTGTGACCGGTATCTGCAGTTATGTTTACACACAACTCCATTGTTGTGAAAACAGCTTTCGTCGCTCCACAACACATTTTTTTTTTAATTTGGCAATTCTTCAGAAAGTACTGAAAATTCGGGTAGAAAATGTAGCCTTCGCTCATAATCACCAAGGCTTAAATTATGGACCAAATGTATTTTGTAGGGATAATATATATTAGTTTTTAATATTCGATGGCACGAATATACAGACAGATTAGTTTGTGATACCGAGTGCCGTAGATAACATTGAGGGTTGTTGATAATATTATTTAATATGTATTTTCATCATTTCTAACTGGCCTTCTCCTGGTACGAACAGTTTTCTTAAAACTATCATAGTTTCTTAAATTTTTTAATAGAATAATAAATGTCTTTTTATCTGGTGTAGGTCTATTTGGAAATCGCAAACGAAACGATCATTTTGCTTGTCGGGAATTTCTTCTACATTCCCCGTATATTAAAATCATATTTAACTTATCTTCATTGGTGTATCTAACTATTTGTAATGGATAACTTCTAACTAAACAGCTTAAAACTTTGATTGACATGCACTACAAGCTTATGTTTAATAACTGTCAAAATTAAAATTTAATTTCAAGACCTACTGATATCTCACAAGTTTAATTTAGCCCATCATAAAATTAGTGAGTATTTTCTTTATTATCTTACCTATTTTAGGTTTTAGACACAGTTTTATTAGAACAGTTATTAAAAAATATAAATAATTTTGAAATATATAATAACATACAGATTATTGTATTTAAAATTTAGCAAGGTCATATTAATTTCAGCTTAGCCGTAAGTGGTTAAATATTTTTGTATTAGTGCATCAGAGCACTTTCCATAACGTAAAAAAAGTTTCAAGTAACCGACAGTCTAGAACTATTAATAAAAAAGGTACAGAGGTTTATCAAAATTTACGTGTACTTAAAGAATGAAAAAAGAAATTCCAAAACGGCTAATTTTTTAGAAATTTTCTATATCAATTTTCCAGCCATCGAAAAAAAATTAGCGCCACCATTGTGAACCGTACTGGAAAAATTCTAACTACAGCTATTTAAGGGCTCCTTTGGTATCGAACATTCTCCATTTAGAAAAGTTAAATATCATTATTATTTTTCGAGGTAACATCCCGGGGACTTTTAACTGAAACACCCTATATACAGGCTGTCCATTTTATCAGGGCACTCGAGAATATCTCACTTAATATCGGTCGTAAAAAAAAATTATTGTTAGGAAAATTGTGCCGATTTATATAACCTACAAAATGGTTTAAAGACATTTGAAATCCATGGCCTACTGTAAGAGTTATGGCGGAAAATATCGAAAATACGGAAGACGTCTAGGCCAAATATTTCCGTTATTTGAAGAGATACGCGAAAAATTCTAAGGCGAAAACTTTTTGCAAAACAGAGTGTTTGAACGAGGTTTTATCTAATTTTTTTCAAATCCGCTGTATTTTGAGATTTACACTTTAGGCTGTTAAAAAAATTATTTTGAAACGGGCGAGAAATGGCGCCATTAAATAGAGTATTTTCCTCCCTTTTCAACGATATATCACATGCCATATTTATTCATTGGTACTACGTTAGTAATTATAAAAACATTTTTTTTAAACCAATAAATTTTTTTTTAACAAGCATACTTGCCGTGGAGAAGTATCATTAAATAAAACGATAAAATAATTCAATAAGTTGATCAAATCTTTGCTGCAATGAAACATTAACACAATTAAGAAGAAAGTAAATTCAGATAACAAAAACAAAATAATAATCAAGAAAGCAACATGGAGCAATTATGGAAAGAGTATTCGCAGTTATGCAAATGTATAGAGGTCCTCCATAAAAGCGCCACTCCTTGCTCAGAACGTTAAAATGTCTTTATCAATTAATTTAAGTATAATATCCATTTGTCTGTATTTCATGATTTCACTATTATTTCAATTATTTTAAAATAGTTGGCTATGAACAAATTGACAATTTAATTTTTTGACAGATCATCTCAGTTAATACTTAAACTCTCACTCAATCACACTCGTTTAAGAATTTAGAATTTTCAAAAATTATTTTCACTTACATTGATCGTTATAATGTTCGTTACATATTGCCAATGCAATTTTAACTCTGGATTAGCTCAAGTAGAATATAGAAACAGATTTCCACAAGCACTACAGCCGAATAAAACTCTGTTCAGAAAATTAGCTATGAAACTGAAAAATAATGGTTCATTTTTGAAGACGAACATAAGGTTGAACAGTGTTACTGATAATGGAAATAAGGTAAACCGAGTTATTAATTATGTAAGAAATAAAAATACAAAAAATTTGGAAACATGGACTTCTGAAAATACACACTGGCATAGACCGACTGGGTTTCAAAATAGTTTTTCAATAAATGTGTGGATAGGTATTTTAGGCACCAATTTAATAGGTCCTTATTTTTATGATGGTCACCTCAGTAGTCAAAGGTACCTGAACTTTTTGAGAAATGAATTTAATAAATTCTTAGATGACCTGCCTTTAGAGAATCGACACAGCTTTCAATATTTTCAACAAGATGGAGCTTCTCCCCACAATTCTCAGATTTGTCTAGATTATTTAGACGAAATTTTGCCTCAACATTGGATAGGTACCAATGGATTAATTCGATGGCCCCCTCGTTCTCCAGATATAACCCCAGTGGATTTTTTTCTATGGGAGTATATTAAAGATAAGGTGTTTTCGACGACACCGAAAAATGTAGAGGACCTAAAAGCTCGAATTCAACGGGCATGTATTACAGTTACCCCCGAAATGCTGAGTAATGTTCTAAATGCAGTGCCTCGCCGCGCTCGATTGTCCATAAGAAATCGCGGTGGATACTTTGAACACTTGATATGATATCTTAAAAAATATTTTGAGGATTAGATAAATATTAATGTTCTGTGTGCTATATTCTTTTTATTATTAATTTGTTTTTGTTACCTGAATTTACTTTATTCTTCTTAATTGTGTTAATGTTTTATTATAGTAAAGATTTGAACAACTTATTGAATTATTTTATCATTTTATTTAGTCATACTTCTCCACGGCAAGTATAATGCTTGTTAAAAAGAAATTGATGGGTTTTAAAAAAAAGTTTTTATAATTTCTAACGTAGTACCAATGAATAAATATGGCATGTGATATATCGTTGAAAAGGGAGGGAAATACTTTATTTAATGGCGCCACTTCCCGCCCGTTTCAACAAATTTTTTTAACAGCCTGAAAAGTAAATCTCAAGATACAGCGGTTTTGAAAAAAATAGATAAAACCTCTTTGAAACGCTTTGTTTTGCAAAAAATTTTCGCCTTAGAATTTTTCTCGTATCTCTTCAAATAACGGAGATATTTGGCCTAGACGTTTTCCGCATTTTCGATATTTTCCGCCATAACTCTTAAAGTAGGCCATCGATTTCAAATATCTTTAAACCATTTTGTAGGTTATATAAATCGGCACAATTTTCATAAAAATATTTTTTTTTGTACGACCAATATTAAGTGAGATATTCTCGAGGGCCCTGATGCAATGGACAGCCTGCATATGATACTTATTTCAATACAATAAATGATACCAAATATTCATATTAACAATTCATTTATTGTGGTTGAATCCACAGTCACTTCCAAATCAATTTCACATTTTTATTTGTCCAATCCATGTTCGTGTTTCAGCATTACGTAAATTGTGTTGCAATCGAGCAAAATGGTAATTAGATAGCTATTAGTATTCGGCCACGTCCAACTGCGACTTCCACTGTTCAATATATAAAGTTACAGAAAAGCAGATTAATTCGATGATAAATATTAAAATCACGTCCGTATATCATCCTTGTTTTTACATTTGAAACAGAGCCAGATTGATTTGAATAACTGTAGTTACCACGCACTATGCTAATGGTTTTTTCGGAACACAGCCAACTCATTAATATAGAATAGAATAATTTATTTAACACAGTTCAACATTTACTTTAAATCAGGATAATTAAAAATTAGCTTTAATTTAGTCACAAAGCGTAAACTTCGAAACGCATGCTGTTCCGAATTAAATAAACAAATACGTCTAACGCAATAAAAAATTCAATATAAAAAACGCATTAATTTAAAATCTCGCCATTTGTTTCACGTTTGAGCGCCTCGTGGTGGATTTACTAAAGTCGCAAGTTAAACAAAAAAATTACATTCTAATTTGGATTCAGAGGAGTATTTCTCCAAATCGCTTTATAAAAAAATATTACCCCAATCTGAACGCCGGCAGTCTGGCCTAAGAGCATATCTTGATTTTAAAACGCCATAAAACGTAAATCACAATCCTTTTTAATTCTTGGAAGTTAAATCCAATTATAAAATGGATTTCACAGAAGGCTGGGTAGAAAATTCAGTAATTCCTTAAATTTATAAAATAGCCTATAAGACACAAACCTAAAAAGGGTTTTAATGAGCAGAACCAAATTAGAGTATTATTTACAGTTTTAATTAATGATATTTGTATGTGGGGTTGTATAAGTCTTTAATAGTTAGGAATCCAGAGATGGGTTTTTCCAGTCCTATGCAATTTTTGGGCATACTTTTAAAATTAAATTTATTAATTTATTCAGTAGGATTTGAATATGATATATTGCCTTTAAAATTGAAATACAACTTTTGAAAAAAAAAAACATAAAAGGCAAATGGGTGCAACGAAGCACGGAAATCTGCAGAGGATTTGTATTTTTATTCTTATGCCCTCTGTTGCTGTTAATATAAATATATAAAGCTATGTATTGTATTCTGCCTTGAGCTAATCAGATTAAAAATTAATAATTATTTTTTTCTATGTAGTTACACGTATCCAATAAATTAATCGGCCTTAGTGCAGATGTACTCAGATAACAGGGGGCGACTGCGTGCGGAGATCTTACATATACGTGGGCACAAACAGTCAAAGCTGTCCAACATTTCAGTTCGCTAGTTGCCGTTCCAAGCGTTAGACGTGCCTGCCCGCTGCCTGTTCTGATCTGCAGGAAAATATTTTAAGTCTCAAAATACTGGCGATAGAGGCGTATCCATTAGCGCCATTCCCTCACTGATGCTATAGTGAAGGAAGCAATTGAAGCCGCACAGCAGTTCAATTAGCCAGAGCCACACATCGACAGTAGAAGTATCCATTTCTGATATTCGAACCAAGGTGCCGTTATTTCCATATATCATTTCTGAGCAGCAGAACTTTTGAAGATTTCAGATTTACTGCTGTGTGTGTGAAAATATAATTTCACTGATTGACCCACTGGAGTACTGTTTCTTCACTTTAGCTACTCAGCTTCGCGTATCCGGCTTGTGGGTAACGCACCCGAGCTAAACCGTACCGTACCGAATACCCATTTCCGAAACTCGAATGTCAAAGAGTGACCCTTTTTAATGGGTGCCTTAATAATATAAGTAGATGATGTTTCCCTTACGATACAAATTTTTATAATATATGTAACATATAAAAGATTATATTAACAATTTTCTATTTATTTATTATTATTATTTTTTATTTTCTAATTATTTAAAAATAAAATTATATATACACCTACCTACGCCCTAAAACCACACTTTTTCTAACAGACATAAAAAACTACACACGCACACACATTAATGATGAATTTAGATTCAGACCCTGCAATTTGGTCCATTTTTTGACGTTTCTTTTGAATTTTGTAATATTTCTGGTACATTAATCCAACATATTAAAAAGTTTCTCACCTATGTATGTTATAGCTCGCGTTTCGGAGCTAAGTTTTTAAAAACAATTTTATTGATTTGTAGAGAGTCAATCGTTGACTCTTAGAAATAATACAGTAATAAAATATAAAGTGTTTAATTTAAAGTGAGTATGATAACTGGCTACAGAAATGTCCTGTGGTTCTATTTATGACATTTAGATGCAGTGTCATCTAAATGATGAACAAAGAAAAAGCAAGCAAGCGATTCAGCATAATCGTGAGAAGTTAAAATGTAATATAATATAATAGGATGCTTTGTAAGCGATAAATGATAGCGGGAATTTGTTATCTGCACGTGTTTGTTATCTGCATGTGGCTGAGATATGATATTATATGATAATCTGAAATGAAGCAAAAGTCACGTATCGTCTTATATACAGTGGCTCAAATACTATATAACATGTATACATAATATCTTTGCCCTATACGTTTTGCCATTTTTTTGATTTTGATGCCATCCTGCTGTTTACTTCTTGTGCTATATTTATGTGTAAAATACTCATGGTTTTGTTTGTTATTGTACTGATAAATAAGAGTGGTATATCAATAGAGTTATCGTATGCTAAAAAGCTCGGAGTTTTGAAATAGAAGTTCCGTAGGATAAAGAACATTTTTCACGTAGATAATTTTAAGAAACCGTTTTTGCAAGTTTTGTAATGGCGTTAAATACGTTACTCCTACTCCTTCCCAGCCTATTATCCCATATCTTAAAATTGGCTCTACCAATGCTTTATAGATGGCAATTAAATATTTCTTTAATTTGTTTAAATTTATGTAACAAACCTCTTACTTTTTGCAATATACTTTGCACTTGGTCTTGCCGTCTTAGGTGACAATCTATATAAATTCCCAGATATTTTACTTAATCTGTAGCATTAATGTGGATGGTTTTATTTCCTTGTATTATTTCCAGTTTATTAAAATTTGGTAGATTGCAATTGTAAGATGTTAAAGGCAAGTAAAATGTTTTTTTATAATTTATTGTTAATTTCAAACTATCAAATGAGTTTTTCATTTGTTTAAGGTCATGCTCGACAATGGTTTTAAGAATTTTCCAAGAGGTTGCTTCATAAAATACAACAGTATTTTCTGGAAATGAGATTATAGTACCGGGTGTAGCAAGGGAAAGTATGTCGTTTATATAAACTGAGAAAAGTATAGGTCCTAATATTGTTCCCTGTGGTACACCATACGTTACAATTTCCGGCTGACTTAAGATATTAACAATTTTCACAAACTGTTCTCTTTCACTTAGGTAGCTTTTGAATAACTCCAGTGCTACACCCCTAATGTCAATAAATTCTAATTTATTTATTAATCTTTTGTGACACACCATGTCAAAAGCCTTCGCTAGGTCTAAAAAAACATATAACGAAGGCTTTGACAGACCTACAGAGTTATACATGAGTGACGTCAACTTAGCTATCGCGTCATGAGTAGATTTCTTTTCTTGAAATCCGTATTGCTGTTCCGATATTATTTTATGGATTTTTAGAAATATTGTGAATCTAATCTTAAGCATTTTTCAAATATTTTACCAAAATTTGATATGAGTGATATGGGTCTATAGTTTTCTATTAAATGTTTTTCGCCACTTTTGTATAAAGGTGTTATAATAGCCTCCTTGAACAATTTTGGAAATATACCTGTACTTATTGATTTAGAGCATAATTTACCCAACAGCGCAGTAAAATAGGATATACGCTCTATTGAACAAAACGGTTTCATTATATAATGTTTACAGGAAAAATTAGAATTATTGCATCAACTGCGCATTTATATGTACATAATAGAATCATTGTTAAAATAAGAATCCTTACAGTTAAATAATATATATATATATATATATCTAGTGCAATGATTAATATAATATATACAGAGTAGATCACAACCAAATCCAAATTGTATCTAATAATGTATTATTGTAGGGTAATTTTTATCATACATTCTTTTTATGTATGCATTGTAACCACAAAGGTCAGAAAAGGGTAATACAAAATATATACGGGACACTCAGCTTTATGATAAACCTTTAGCAGCCACAAATTGACTTAACAAACATAAAAGTGTTATATTTTAAACTTTTTGTAACCATATAGAACAGAACAGTGGTCCTCGCAAATCTTTCTTTGGATGGAGTTTAGAACTCCGGCACGCAAATTTTGTAATGTACAAAAAAAGGGCTGTAACATTTCAGCTGATCTGTTATGTCACCAATTAAATTCACCAGTTGAGCAATCAAATGCACAGGCGTTGACACATAAATGGACTATCTGTATCGTAATAGAGAACTACATCTTCTAATTTTTTTTCTAGAAATCTGCAGGACTACCCTGTGTTGTAACATATGCGAAAATACCAGACGTATTGTCAGAGGACCACATACTTTGTTTTTACCTCAATATGGACCATAACAGTGCGATCCTTAACATCTAAACCACTATTAATTAATTATTAATTAATACTACCTGGTTAATAAATATATTAAAGAATTGTTCAGGACAATTATTAATTATTTTCGTCATTGATTGACCTTCTCTTTGGTCAAATTGTCCCCAAAATGAATTTAAAACTAGTTTGATGTGCACATTTTTATGTTTTCACTGTAAGTCATTAAATAAATAATTATTAAATACTGGGGATAGATAACCTTATTTATTACAGCTAATTAGTATTAACTACCCCTATTTTTATCTAATTTAGCCGTGAAGTTCTTGGGATATATATTGCATATTGTTGTTTAGATATTCTGGTCTAAAAAACTTTTCTATATATTTTGGGATATAAAATCAGCTCGAAATCAAAGACACTAGTAATATATTTCTCGCAGTAATAACTACAGCAAAAATAGTCGCCGTTGATGATGCTATAACATTACATCGCCCTTAGTAACAGGTAAATTCAAAGAGGGTGCTGCATTCGCCCCCTTGAAGATAACGTCCGTCATTGGTTGTGTGGCTCGCTGCATTGATTTTTTGTTTTTAGTATCTGTTCGTGTGATATTTTATTTTTTATTGTCATTTATAATATATCGCATATATTTATGTTTATATAATATCGACATGCCATGTAAACTGTATATTACGTTGCTTTGTTCCCATTCTGCAACTGGGTTAAAACCTGTTGAATGGTTGTACAATAAAATAAAATAAATTAAAAATGTTCAATGCTTACTGATTAAATTCTTTGAAAACACAGTTAGTAGCCAATTTAGCTTTTCACTTTTTCGAATTTATCACGCATTTTTGAAGACAAATACCTACTTGTGATACATCGTTGTAGCAAGAAATTCATATGGAATCTAAATATCCAAAAATATATGCAGGGTGCTTTTTAAAAATCAAAAGTTGTTGCTAGATTCGGTTGAATCGGAAGTGCTATTTTTCACTTAATAAGTTTAACGTTGGACTTTTGTGTGACAAATGATATGGCAAAATTTCAAAATATTATACCTTGTATAGTACTAATTGCCAAAATTAAATTTTTATCATCAATTCAACGCACAATTATTGTCTAAGTTTAAGATTGACCCGAAAAACACTAGACCTCCAAATATTAGAACTATACAAATCACTTCAATAATTATATGAAAGTGTACAGTTGATTTCAAAAAAACTGGTACAACTCTTGTAATCGAAAATTTTAATAGTTTAGTTGTGTGCATATGTCTGTAAATAGGGTTGGCCAGGCATGTCGAGAGGGGGGCAGAGAAGAGGTGATTTACCCAAGACCTGGGTTTTTTGGAGGAGACCGGTTTTCTTAGTGTTTTTAAACTTATTAAACCTTTCTTTTTAATTTTGTTCAAATGGAATTTAAAAAAATAATTAGAAAATAACTTTTTCAAAACATTTTCAAGCCTGCCATATTATTGTTTAAAAAAATAATATTTGTTACGGATAATTCTACTAATGGTTGTAATTAAAAAACTAACTGAATAATGAAAATTCCATTTTTAAAATAAGAACACAAAAATACCACTTGAGATTAAAAAAAATGTGAACAATGCAAACTGAACATAAAAATATAATAAAAAAATAAAATAAATGAACTTCAACTACGTAATACAGAATTAGCTAATATTTTGTCATTGCTCCATTAGCGTCTAAAATGCCTGAAATTTTGCAGGCATGGACAAAATCAGATTTCTTGCAAGGTCAACTTATTGCGACGAGTTCTCCCAAGCGTCTTCAATTATCCCTTCTAATTCTTGGGCATTATTTGGATGGTTATTTAACTTTCTTATATGTTTCACCATTAGTCCCCAAACATTTTCAATTGGATTTAAATCCGGACTTTTAGATGGCCACGATATCAACTCTATGTTTTTACGATGGGCCGTATGTATGGAGCAATTGTTGGAAAATAAAATTATTTTCCGGAAACACCTCTATTACTAACGGCAACATAATATTGTCTAATATTTCAATATATTTAATTTAATTGAGATGACTACCACTGTTCCAACACACACCTAACCCATTTAGGCTCATCCAAGCCCAGCCATTGACTGAAAACCTTCCTGATATTTGTGGATCGAAAGTATATTTCTCGTCGTATCTAGTGGAAGGAGGTCTATATTTATACGTGAACATGTCCATCGTTACAGTATTTAAAAACCTTTTCGTTAGAAAAGACAACTTGTCCCCAGAAGTTTTCATCATTGATTATATAGTTCAGTGCAAAAATAATCCTACTCTGCTTCTTTTCTTCTGAAAGTTTGTATTTTTACCCGCTGAACAACTCTTCAATTCGCTTTCTAGTTTTATTCTTCTGCAAGCAGTAGGTACCGAAGCAGGGAAATTTGTCTCTGAAATTGCATTTACTGCAGTCTGAAAAGGGTTTGTTTTCTCTTAGGTAATTTATAAGATTTTAATCTTCTTGATAATTGCTCTTTCTGGGTCTACCGGAACCAACTTTACGGGATGCCATTTGGTTAGTTTCCCATTGTTTTTTAACACTCATTATCGTGGTTTTACTCACATTGCATTCAGCAGCAAATCTTCTTATGGACCAACCATCTTCAACTTTAGAAACAATTCGAAGTTTTTGAATATCTGTTAGATGTCGAACCATTTTTAATAATGACGCAACCGATTAACGTCAAATTGACATTTGTAAGATTATTAATATCAATCAAACAACGAATGATTTACATAGCTAAAGGAGAGTGTACCAGTTTTTTTTTTAAATCAACTGTACTACAAAATATAACTTTAGTAAGCCCTTATGCCAAATAGCAGTAATTCTGAAATAAAATTTTAACTAGGTGGTTAATCAAATAAACAAACTTTCGCAACTTGCTAAGAAATTATTCTGAATGAGAAAAGCACCAGTTTACTAAGAGTTTTAAAAGTTAGTTAAAACGATGCATAACACAATCAAAAGGCACATTTTAAACTCGATCTTTGCGGAATTTTAAATAAATTGTAATTCGAATGAAAGTTGTTGCTTTAACTTGTAATTTAAAGCGAGCATTGATACTGGGACGAGGGAAAGCGTCTTTGTCGATTTATAAATCAAGAAAATTTATTCTTTACAACTTTTTAAAATATGTAACTTTAGGGCGCCGGCGTTAAAAAGGCCCATACAAGTGAAGACATAAATTTTTGATTAATGTGGCATTTCAATCGTCATTCAGTGTCACTCCGCACTTTCACTTTCACAATCACAATCACAAAATGATGGACAATGGCAGTATCTCACAGAAGGCATTAGGAATCGGTTCCCTAACGTATTTTTGAGGGGCGAGCGTAGGTGCGTCTTTACTATGTACATACTTCGGTATGCGATGTAAAGCAACGACAGGCGCGGTTAGTACTTGGATTGGTGACCATTCCAACGGAAACCGCGTTCTCGCCTCACACATCTTCCAGCGGCTTGTATATCAGTGTATGCGCGGAAGTTATACAACCTTAGGCGAGGGTTGTATAGGAGATATACCATCCTTCGGAGGGGATGTAAAGCCGTCGGTCCCTTGTCTATTAAATGTTTGGCAAGTAAAAGATCCCTACTCTTCTTAAGGGAAGAGGTTCGGCAAAATTCCTGGTTGGGGGTAGCTCGTCTACAGGCGTCGGTGTTAGGCCTCAGTAGCGGAAATAGGCCGACGTTAAATAAATGTATAAAAAAAAAAAAAAACGTATTTTTGATTATAATACATTTTGATGCATTCTGGACCGTCGTTTTATATTCTTCCGTGGCGCATTCTCGGAACGTGTAAATTAAAAAGAACATGCTGGCTAACCTAATAACCTGACAACTAAACTCACAAGGTCATTTAAAATTACATCAGTAGTTGTAGTTAAGTGATTTTTAGCCTTTGCAAACGTTAATTTAGGATGAACGTACATTGCCACAGATTTAGATAGATTAAGCACGCGACCATTATCACTTGTCCACGTGCTTATTAACATTAATTTCACTGACACCATCATTTGATTGTACAGGATCACAAGATACGCATATTAAAGTATCGTTTGCATTTGTCTGAAACATGCAGTTGGCGCGGTTACAATTTCAAGCATATTTGATGTGAATAAGGTGAACTAAATCGGTCCTAAAATGCTTCCTTGAGGAGCACCACGATAAATATTAAATTCAGAAGAGTAGTTTTTACAAATTATTACAATTTGACATCCGTTAGATGAATAGTTTCCAAACCAAGTAAGAGCTTCTTGGTTAAGCTATTGAAGTTTGGTTAGTAATAAGTCAATTTATAACATCGAATGCTTTGCTAAGTTTATTATTTAATCGATTATATTACACTGTGGATCAGGTGATGGATGGGTAGATAATGTATTGAAGCTATGCGAGAAAAACATGGAAGAGTGTAACGTGAATTGTCACAAGAATATGGATGGAGTAATCTTTGAGAAATGGTTTGAAAATACTCTAATTCCAAAATTAAAGCCAAATAGTGTTATTGTTCTTGACAATGCGAAGTACCATTCAAGAGAATTATATAAAATTCCTAATAAGATTATTATGTGGACAGTATAACTGTCCACATAATAATCTTATTAAAGTAGAATTGTTGGAAGTCCTTCATACGAAAAAAATTGAGAAGAAATATGTTATAGACAGTAGCTGAAAGACATGGCCACAAAGTTTTAAGATTACCACCATATTATAGTATTTTCAACCCAATAGAGGTGATTTGGGGAAAATTGAAAAAAAAATGTCAGAAAAGGAAATATTTTTCCAAAATTCGACAAAGAAGTGATAGAGTTAATTAAAACTGAACTGTCCAAAATTACCAAGGAAGATTGGGAAAAGAGAATTGCCAAAGTGATTAGAATTGAGGATGATTATTTGAAACTTTGTGAATTTGACAAAAATGGGGAAAATAAATTTATTATAAATTTAGAGGAAGATAGTTCATGGTCTGAAAATGAAGAAGAGGGGGAGAACGCACAGGATTCTAAGGAAGAAGTGATTGTGATGACCTGTGATTGAAGACGTGATAGTGATGTGATATCACGTTTATTATTTATGTCCGTTTTTGTGTTCAATGATAGTGATCGTGATATAGAGCTTATTATTTATATAATTTTTTGTGTTCGTAAGTATTTAATCTATCTTTATTATCTATTTTTATTTATTTACAGAATTCAATTATATTTAATTTTATTTACTCGGAGAATACATATTTTATTTAGGAAAATTTACTCGTGTTTCGTGTTTTGTTTTAGAGATTTATTGTTATTTTTTAATTTATTTTGAGAATATCATATATTTTTTTACTGTTACTATTTTAAGTTTTTTTTGTTTTTAGATGTTTATTGTTATTTTTTTATTTATTTTGAGGATACCTATATATTTCTTTACTGTTACTATTTTAAGTTTTTTTTTTGTTTTTAGAGGTTTAGTTTTATTTTTGCATAATTTTCTTTGTCCTGTACTAATATTCCTTACCCATCCTATCATGGCAAGATATGCTCATACCTCTCCGTGGCTCTTGCTAGGTAATAACAATTTACTCAAATATTAAGTGAATTTGAATACTGCAACTACTGTATAGTCAGTAGTGTAAATTTTTGGCAGCTAAACTGAGCACACACAACAAAATCCAACGCACTTTTCTTATGGAAAAGTGACTTCCGTTAAATTGGTTGAATTTTTGATATGTTGTGTATCCCATCTCTCTAATTAAATGCATCAGTGTCTCAGATTTGTTTAATAACACCTAAACAGTATAATTGATTGTCTTATCATAACATATGATGTCATAGCAGGTCAATTCGTGTCACAGAACTTCATAGTGGTCACTTTGAATTTTATTGTGATCTGAGCACCTAGTAGAAGTAAGAGAAAAGAATGTCATTTGAATCATGACGTTCTATGACCGATATTACATGCTATGACGTCATATGACGTGACGACGTTTGAGATTATATGACATAATATTTCAATAAATAAATCATGACAGTTATGAGGTGCTTTCAAACCACTGTGAACTCCTAGAAGCAAAAAAAGAGTACTGATTTAACCCAAACCTATACACCTCAAATACAGGATAATTCTTACTTCAGTAAGCTTTATCTCAAGACTCTGAAAGTTTTAGAATTTGTGCCAATTGAGACATTTGACCAGAGACATGGAATACACAACATATCAAAAATTTAACCAATTTAACGGAAGTCTCTTTCCCATAAGAAAATTGCATGGTCCTTTAATAGCGTAATCAGACATACACAATTTAGTTAAGTCTGGGCCTGCCTTCTTAGCGTCTCACTTCGCCCCCCCTTCTCAATTATAGGTTTCCAGCGCTATGAATGCTGATTCTCTTTAGTTTTATTATACTTTTTCAAGACTTTATTTTTTAGGTTTATAATTTCCTTAATGGTGTTGGTTATATAAGGATTAGGAGTCTTTTTTCATTATTATAGTACGATATGGCGCATAGATAACGAAAAGCGTTAATATGACTTTGTTTAAAACAATATGTTTTTGAGTGTATATCGTCAAAGGTGTTAATCTTATTCCGAGAAGTAGATCGAGCATCTTTGGAGAATTCATCAAGGTCGCAATATTTTGCCCGATTTATTTAAGCACCAGAAATATGTGGTTTCAGCACGATGGCGCTGGTCCTTATTCTGCTTTACCAGTCAGAGACATCTAAATCATCATTACTACATCAGATGTATTGGTAAAGGAGGTACAATTAGCTGGCCACCGAGATGTCCGGATCTTACACCTTTAGACTATTTTTTATGGGGCCACCTAAAATCAGAGGTGTCCGTTTAGATTTGGGACACTTCGTATGCACCTTTTAAGGCTCTGTCAATATTTTAGTCTACCATTATATGTATAACAACCTCTTTTAGTAATCTTGTTACCTATCAGCCATTAAGTCTGCTTCTGTCAGTTCCATTTATTGATTATTATTGCTCATTTTAGGCTCATTAGGCCTGAGAATGCCAAACAACTTAAATTAAAGCAACACACAAACTTAGATCATTACCGAATTTTACTTTTAATACGTTTTTCGTATAATTCGCGGAAGCTTGTTTCCGCTGGAACAATAGCACTTACAGCTCCTGTTATTTTCTCGGTCAGAATAAAAATACCCGTAATATCATTTAGCTAATAACATCTCCCTTGATATGGCACAAAAATACGAAGTAAGTAATTTGAAAATATTAACCCACAGTTAGTTCTGCAAGTACAACGTCAACCCGTACATGCTTGGATGTTCCATTTAATTAAAATTACTTCGGAACTTCCATAATTAAAATGGCAATTAAACTGTTACTGCAGGTAGAAAATGCGTTTAAGTGCTTAAGTACATTATAAAAAATTAATTTTCGAGCTAATTTCTACCGCATTACAGGGTATATTTTAAGTAGCTTATTTTCAGACATTCAAGGGTTTAGGTAAATTCATAAATTACATCTCAAAAATCAAGTAGGGGATACGGAGAGGTTTGTGGGGTTTATGTTTTGTTTCGCGGCGTTGTTTAATGTTCTGGTTAATCTCGAATAGGCTGCCATGGTAGGGCGTCTGCACACACAATTTCTGTTTTATAAATATAAAGTAAAATGTATCATTCACGTTATGCAGTTTATTATATGCGAATTGTATTTTGATTGTCCACAGATTGAGTACATTTAAAGAAACAATAAATTTAATGAAAGAAATAAGTTATTGCCTTACACTTCAAAGGGAAACAACAATGCAGGTACGGACACGTGTACTGTACTTTCCTACCTTTATTAGTTTTGCTCAATTATAAGATATATTCGCTAAACTTCGCTACACTGATGAGGAGCAACAACTCCGAAACAGGTCTCCGTAGCTGCATTGTTGTTTCTCTTTGAGATATAAGGCAATAACTTATTTCTTTCTTTAATTATTTAGCCTCATAAGCTCTTCATCTTTTATTTAGTGTTTGCCAAATAAATTTAATTTTGAGGCTGTTTAGCTTTAAGTTACAGAAAATTGACTGAACAATTTAACATGGAAAAAAGCAAGTAAGCAGCTGTCAATAGTTGTCATTAGAATTTTTAATATTCTTCAATGTATATCGTTGTTTTAGTCATCCATACATATAGGACATATACAGGGTGTCTCACCGGGAACTGAATCGATCGATATAGAGAAAAGTACGCATCTGAAAATTTTGAAAATTTAGATAATTACTAATGTCGATATGGCCAATCCAACTAAAATAATTTCAAGCAGCTGGAACTTCCGCTTATACCGGAAGTCGATACCAACTTGCTTATTTCAAACCGAATATCCTATATATTTTAGGGTTTTCGAAAAGAACATAAAATTCTGAGTCGAAAATATGTAGCATATCCTATACCTAAACCTAGCCGTTTCAGAGATACTTGACATTTTATAGAAAATTTGACAGGTGCAACGGTTTGCAAGAACCGTTATAACTTTCTTCGTGTAAAAGATCCTCATTTGCTTCTTGCCACATAAAAAGAACACAAGGAGAACTACGTTCTACAACTGAAATAAATTCAATAATATCATACCAAGTGTTCCGTTTTTCGCGTTACATTCTGTCAACTTCAAACCGCGAAAACTTGTTTAGGTAAAATGGAACATCCTGTATTTTTTTACGTCAAGTTATGTAAAATTGAATCCCTTTTTTCTGATATTAGCATTGTGGGGATTAAAGTTACAACTTTTTGAAATATTTGCGATTTTATTAGAAATTCATGAATTGTTGTAATCATTTCATCAAAATAGCCATGATTAGAAACAATCAGTCATTATCTTATGTCAAAAAATGCCAGCACGTTTAAATTATACCAACGAAAACTTTTTAAATTTGTTTATTATTTATGGAGAATGTGATAAAGTAATATCAAGAACTTGCAGCACATTTGCTACTCGTTATCCACAAAAACGCAAAATAACACTAACACTGTAACATGCGTATTAATCGAATTGAAGATATGGCATGAACTGAAATAGCAGAGATAAGATCAATTTAAAATATGATTTCATTTTAATTTAATAATTGCTCAAAATTCCGCCCTCGACACATTTTTCGCACCTTCGAATTAGTTCCTCATGGGTAGCTCTTCTAATTGAATCCTGTGATATGTTTTGAAATGCATTTCTTACTCTTTGCATCCAATCTTCAATGGTTGTTAATGGGCTTTCATAAACTTTATTTTTAATAGTTCCCCAAATGAAATAATCCAGAACTGATAAATCGGGCGAGCGAGGAGGCCATAAGAAAGGTCCATTATTGGCAATCCATTGATCATAAAAAGTTTCTTGTAAATAATTATTAATTAAATATGCGTTATGTGGGGGAGCACCGTCGTACTAATAAAAAATGTTTCTATATTCGGCGAAAGGTAAATTTTGTAAATAGTTATTATTCAAAATTTGTAAGATATTCAGATATCTTTCACCTAAAAAAAAAAAAAACAAAAATTTACCTATACATATTAGCAAAAGAAAAAATTTAATTTACCGTTTAAATTTTCCTGATAAAATTGTAATGCCACCACTCTATCGTTTCTTATGGCACAGTAAACATTGAACTGCCAACTTTCCTGAAAGTTTCGCTCTCTGAACATATGAGGATTTGAATCACTCCAATAATCCGAATTGTGTCTATTAAAAAGTCCATTTTTAGTAAATTTTGATTCATCTCTCCATATAATGTTTACCAAATAAGAATAGTGACCCTCAGACCTTATTAGAATAAACTCACAAAAATTCTGTCTTCTTAGGAAATCTGTTTCTTTTAATCCTTGAACCATATGGAATGAAAACGGGTGAAACTTATGTTTTAATAAGATTCTGAGAATTGAATCCTTTCATAGTCCCGATTCCAGAGCAGAATGACTATTTCAATGTTTTCGTCATCGACAATAGGCTTTTTTCTTTGCATTTTTGCCTTGACAGAGCCATAATCTTTAAAATTTTCCAGTATGCGTTTTACAGTGTTTGGTGACGGTTTCCGTTTTTCTGGATATCGAGTAGCAAATGTGCTGCAAGTTCTTGATATTACTTTATCACATTCTCCATAAATAATAAACAAATTTAAAAAATCTTAGTGGGTGTAATTTAAACGTGCTGGCATTTTTTGACATAAGATAATGACTGATTGTTTCTAATCATGGCTATTTTGATGAAATTATTACAACAATTCATGAATTTCTAATAAAATCGCAAATATTTCAAAAAGTTGTTACTTTAACCCTCACAATGCTAATATCAGAAAAAAGGGAACTCAATTTTACACAACTTGACGTAATTAAGTACAAGGTGTTCCATTTGACCTAAACAAGTTTTCGCGGTTTGAAGTTGACAAAATGTAACCCGAAAAACAGAACACTTGGTATAATATTATTGAATTTATTTCAGTTGTAGAACATAGTCTCTTTGTGTTCTTTTTATGTGACAAGAAGCAAATGAGGATCTTTTACACGAAGAAAGTTATAACGGTTCTTGCAAACCGTTGCATGTGTCAAATTTTCTATAAAATGTCAAATATCTCTGAAACGGCTAGGTTGAGGTATAGCATATGCTACATATTTTCGACTCAGAATTTTATGCACTTTTCGAAAACTCTAAAATATATAGGGTGTTCCGTTTGAAATAAGCAAGTAGGTATCGACTTCCGGTATAAGTGGAAGTGCCAGCTACTTTTAATTATTTTAGTTGGATTGGCCACGCCGACATTAGCAATTAACTAAATTTTCAAAATGTTCTGATGCGTACTTTTCTCTATATCGATCGATTCAGTTCCCGGCGAGAAGGCTTAAAATCTATTAATCAGAAGGGTACGGAGTAGATGATACAAATACAAAAATGATAAATAATGTGTTGTCATATTGTTTAGATCTAGTAAGAAATCTTCTTAATGACTATAAATCAGGGCATCTTTTCACCCATTTAGAAATCTATAGACATCATACTCTTACCTAAATCGCTATATCCAATCTCATATAATGACTTAAGGTGGGCATATCCAAGAGAGGGAGAGAGAGAGATGATAAAAAATGTTTATTATTTTTGTTATAACTTTTTTTAAATACATATATTGGTAAAAAAAGTATAAGCTTACCTAAGTAGAACTATGACAGGTGTAGTGATATGAATTTGCACTCAATAATTTCAGCTGTTTACAAAATTAGTTAATTTAAAAATACAAGATACGAACATTAGCAATATTTTTATACCATATACAAATACATGTACGCAAGATATATATATATATATGTATATATATTAGTATTCAATTTTAATTTAGGTTCTAGTCACAAAAACCAACAAGAAGATGGCGAAGCTTTTACACCCTATCTGTGATAATACCGGTAAATATAAGAGAAAGGATGTAGCTTTGCACAAACCAGGATTTATGATCCTCCCTCGGTGATAAAACTAAATAAACAGCAATATATCGGCCATCTTAAAGCTAAACAGAAGAATACAAGAACGTATAAGATTCTAATTCATCCTTAATATAGGGAACAAATCTAATTAGAGTTTAGTTAATCTTATTTGGGGACGTTATAAACTCGACTGAAGTACTCTGTGTGAATTATTTTTATCAAATTAATCTCTCTGATATATTTTTATTGTTTGCTTGTGTACGCTGGTCGTAAACGAAAATTGAATCTAAATTATAATCTGCAAAAGTGATGCCAATATGTGAATGTTTGCCTTCAAATTAAAATTGAGTTTTATTGTTTACTGTACGGATTGAATTGCCCAGCGTTGTTTTTCAACCCCTATCCCCCGTTCCCAGTTAAAATCTTAACAGTTGCTGTTTTGTTCCCAAACATTATTTAATTTCTATTTACATGAAGCTTAAAAAAGAAATAATATATATCCATAACATAATAAGATGTTATAAATGTTTAAGATTCAATCATTTTGCAAAAGATTGTAGAAATAATTCCACTTGTTTCAAATGTGGCTCTGAACATGACAGTGCTAGATGTAACGCAGTAGTTAAAAAATGCATAAATTGTATGGAGGCAATAAAGAAATTCAATATAAATATAGGTGACAATCATGAGGCATATGATAGTAATTGTCCTTTTTATAAACGCATTTTAAATAACGTAAAGAACAAAATTAATTATTCTCATGAGTAGAAATTAGAGGTATATACAGGAGGAACAGATAAGTATTACCAGATCTTAACTTTAAATGTACAAGGTTTACTACATAACAAAGATGAAATTGAAATGTTAATACATTCTGTTAAACCACTGATAGTATGTGTGACGGAAACACATGTAACCAGAGATTTTAATGGAAATGAAATAAAGATTACCATGAAATCTGTTACACAGATAGTGTCCATACTGGAGGGGTTATTTTATATCTGAAAAAGAGTTATCTTTTAAACTAGTAAAGAATATTACAACAGAAAGAAATTTATGGGCCCTTGCAATTACATTCCAAATAAGTGCTGTTAATTATACACTGATTGGTTTATATTACTCACCTAATTCGAACCATGCAGATTTTCTGAACGTAATGGAGGAACTCCTCGATGAATTTAACGATAAGCGGTTACTTTTAATGGGCGATTTTAATATAGATATGTCGCAGAACACATTTTATGCTAATAAATTGCAACAGATTTTATTACAAAATAGGTTTAGTCAATTAATTAAAGAACCTACGCGAATAACAAATAAATCGGCAACAATAATAGATTTAGTTATAACTAACTGTGAGCATATAACTTGCCAAGTTAATCACACTCCGAGAATATCAGATCATACAAATATTTTAGTAAATTTGGCAATTAAACGAAAACAGTGGCAAGAAGTAGAAATAAAGAAAAGCTGTTATAAGAACTTTAAGGAAGAAATATTCCAGAATTTATTACGCAATGTGGACTGGGATAATACAATACCAGATAGAGATATATTAACTGATAATTTTGTGAATACTATATCTAAGTCACTAGATAAAATTTATCCTGTAAAAGTAGCGAAGGTGCCAATGAAATATGCAGAGAAGAAGTGGATAAATCAAGACAATCTGGAATGCATGCGAGAAAGGGATCAGTTATATACAGCTGCAACAATAAGTAATACAAATGAAGACTGTGAAATATATAAGAAAAAATGAAATGAGGTAACATCTTTACTAAGCAGACAAAAAAAGGACTATTACGAACGAAAAATCGACGATAATAAAAAGGACTCAAAAAATATGTGGAAAACATTGGAAGAAATATGTCAAAATAAAAACCACTCAGCACCAAAAAAAAATTCAGTTTAGGAATGAAGTAATTGAATATGACTTTATAATAGCGGAGAAGTTTAATGAATATTTTGTAGGTAGTATTAATGAAATTATTGAAAGGATTCCGAAACAAAATGGGTATGAGTTACAATCTTTAGAAGTAAAAAATAAATTAACAGAATTTAAACCTATTGAAATGCACAATCTGAGAAAAATTATATCTGACTTACCTAATAAATCAGGTATTGATGGTATATCCACAAGAATTATAAAGACTGCTTTTGAGGTAATTGGTAATAGATTTTTAGATGTTATTAATAGCTCCTTACAGAAAGGAATTTGTCCTAATAACTGGAAAATATCGATAGTTACACCCATTCCAAAAATCCCGAATACAATAATATCTGAAGAATTTAGACCTGTTAATACTTTACCAGTGTATGAAAAAACTCTAGAATTGGTAGTAAAAGAACAATTGATTACATACTGTATGGATAATAACATTTTAATAGAGAATCGATCTGGATTTAGGGAAAGTCATTCCTGTGAGATGGCACTTCAATTCATTATATCGGACTGGGTTAAGACAGTGAGTAAAAATCAAGTTATAGTTGCAGTTTTCTTAGACTTTAAACGTGCATTTGAGACGGTGAATCGGCAATTATTGGTATAGAAATTGAAAAATATGGGTATTGGGGGAACTGTACTTAAATGGATTGAATCTTACCTAACTGCCAGAAAACAAAGCACAAGATATGTAAATAGTGCATCTAACGTAATAGACAATGACTTCGGAGTACCACAAGGATCAGTGCTAGGACCTTTATTATTTGTGCTGTTTATAAATGACATAGTGAAATAAATAAAAAATTGTAAGGTACATTTATTTGCAGATGACACGTTAATTTACTTTTATGGAGAAAATGTAAATGATGTTATTAATATTATCAATCAAGATTTAAAAGATGTATTTGTTTGGTTGTGTGATAATAGTTTAAAAGTAAACACGGATAAATGCAAATACATGGTCCTGGGCAAAAAACATATTCTAAATCATCAACAAGTTGGACAAAGTATTGTATTAGATAATAAAAATTTAGAAAAAGTCTCGGAAATTAAATACCTTGGGTTTATAATAGATGAATGCTTGAACTTCAAATGCAATACTGGCTATATAATAAAAAAAGCTGCAAAAAAGATTTATTTTTTACGTAGTATTTCAAATTATTTATCAATGTTCTCAAGAATATTAGTATATAAACCTATAATAGCTCCACATTTTTAATATTGTGCAACTCTACAGCTATATTTAAATAAGAATGATATACAAAAGTTACAAAAAATGCAAAACAAAGCTGTGAGGATAATATCAAAATGTAACAAATATACGCCCATAGACACAATGTTAAATGTTTTAAATTTTTTAAACATTAGACAACGTATAGTTTTAAAATCACTACAATTTATATTTAAAATAAAACATGGTATGGTTCCAAGGTATTTATGTGATAAATTGAGTTTTGTACGAGAGACTCATGGATATAATACTCGCAATGTAAATGACATAGTGATAGAGAGGCATGACAAATGGAATCGAAATCTTTGTTCTGTAAGGGCATTCAGTTATTCAACAATTTACCAAAGGAAATAAAATATTGTGAAAAATACAATACTTTCATCAAATTGTGTGTTAGTCATGTTAGAAAAGAATATCGATTTTTTTGTGATTAGGTTACGTGATATTACGATAAAGTATATTAGAATACAAAGAGATTGGTAGTTGAACAGTTAAGGGACTTCTGTTCCTTTTTTAGCTAATAAAGATGCATTATTATTATTATAAAAACCATGTTTTAGGTAAGTTCCTGTTCCAAAGTAAAATTGTGTTTCTTAAATGACTTTTCTAACTTTTCACTACGGTGGCTGGCACTGGATATATACATGACCACACAATTTTAACCTGCTTTATTCTACTCTATGGGAGCCTCCCCACATAGGTCACGTTATAATATGGTGTGTGAGTTAGTCGGACTATTACCCACCTTGTTCGTAATCGCATTCTCTACAACTTTCATTTGAAACATTTTCCGATCAGAACAACCATTTTCGAGATTTTAGCGAAAAATGCACGCGTTTCCGTTGTGTCGCAAAACTGTCAAAATTTCCGAAAAACCGATTTTATTACCTATTTGCTACCCTCCCATAAAATTGGTCGGCCAGAGAAAACCACCAAGTTGTGGCCTGGAAGACTAATGAGATAAAAAAATGAAAGGTTTAACCTTTAATTTAGTGTAAAGTTGATCCTTTAAATCGATGGGTAAAAAGTACCCCTTAGAAATTACCACTCTTTTCGGTTAGCCCGCAACACCCACCAGGGTATCACGCGGCAGACTATTTTTACTTTGTTGCGCTACTTAAGTACAATTAGAAAAACATAATTTTATTCTTTAATTACATAGATATTTAGTGCAGTCAAAGAGAGGGGCGAAATCACCCTCTTACAAAAATCCCACCAGGGCAAGGATTGAACGACCAAGCTACCTAATAATAGTAAACTATTACTACAAAAATAGAATTTTCTTTAAATCGATGGGTATACGATTCTTGCAGTCGTCGCCCGGTGCAAAAGTTTGTTACATACGGCAAAAGACTGGAAATTGCATAAAAATATTGTGAATAGCTGAAAACTCGAATAATTTGAAATTTTATTAATCAAAGTCGAATATTCAAGTAAGTAATTGAATTCAAATGGGTAAGTAGGTAATTATTGGAAAATTTTAATGAACGCTTTTAAACTCTTTTTAAAACTACAAATGCAAAAGATATTTTTTGAACTTTCATTTCATTTTTTTTATATTTAAAAAATAAGAAGTCTAGAAATTCCCATTCTACATATTTTCAAATAAGCAACATATTTACATTAGAAGTTAGTTAGGAACGTCTTTTGCGAAAATTACGGTAAAAGGTAAAATTTAAATTTCAAAGACGGCAGTCGATTTATTGCACATTCTATGTTTATATAATTATTTCATATTTTACTACGAGTTTAAAAAAAATTGATTGCCTTATTATAACATGTAATTTTACTTATGTGTCTATTAATAAATTCTGTAATTTGAAATATATTTTGATTGAACAATTGCACTCTGATCTATAGTAGACTGGTTATTCGAGAAAAAGAGACAATTCTACTTATTTTCACTATAGATGGTGCCCAATTTAACATCAATTTTTATTTGCCTCGTTTTTTCGAAATAAACAAAAATCTGTCATTTATGCCGTACATTTCAAAAAGGGTAAGTTTCTCCACTCTTACGAATACTCTGGACTCACGGCTCTTTACTCCGACTTAAACCAGCTAGTCGTCCACATATGTTGCCTCAATTCGTTCCCAAAAATAAATAATAAGGGAAAGGAGGTAACAAATTGTAACACCTTATTAAAATTTTTATCTGTGCTAGTAAATTTTCTTTGTTTTAATACCTATTAGTGTCGCTTTCTGCCTCAATCAACTAATACAGTCAAATAGGGCCACTTAATTTAAGCATATTTGGTTATATTTCATCCTAAAGAATTTCTAACTTTTCTATTTCAGTCTTGTCTTTACTACTCGCTCTATATTGTATTCTAATGCGTGACAACTTTAACTTTATACTGGCAAACTCTCTACCTGAAATACAATTTAATAATCAAAAATCAGTTCAGTTATAGGTATGCATATAGAAAGTAATGATGGGCAAGACAATGACTTCTAAAACGCTCAGAATTTTAAATATCTGTCTGAACTGTTTGCTATGTAATTGTTCTCTTATCGAAGTAATAGAAATGGAATCAAATCCATAGCCATTCAAATAAATACCTTACCATTTAAATCGAGACTTGATGAGTCGTCAGTAGTCTCTAAATATTTATTTTACTTATTAATATTACTATTTTCTATCTTCATCTTGTACTATTTCAATAAATTTCAAGGACAAATCGGCATACTTGGAACTGAATGCAACTAAAGTAATACTTACTGTTAGTGGACTGAACTGATTGAGGTTTGAGGAGGGTATTCAATGGTTATTAGTTAGGATAATGTCAGCTTAACGATTGCTAACGACTATTTCAATCACGTACGATGAAGTTTGGCTCCAAAAATCGTGGTGTAGATGAAAAAAGCCTGTCATTATCGTTTTGTGTTGAAAACCTACCGCACAGTGTTTGGGTTGCCTATAAAATCAATTTCGTTATCGGCATTTGATAGACTGAAAATTAGAGGCGACCGTGCGACATGATTTGTTTAAAATAATTTGGATTTGAGTATATTATTTTAGTATATACTTATAATAGAAGAACAAATGTGTATATAGTTCTGAATCATACCGGGTGTTAGAAAAGTATGGGAACGGTGGAAAATCTCGAACAGTTTGCATTAAATCGAAAAATAAAAAAAATACGTGTCAGAAATTTTTCAAAAAACTATCTACTGATACCAAAATGACCTCCCCCACCCGCCACCATGTGGGTGGGGCGAGGGGCAACTTTACAATTTCAAATGGAAACCCCTATTTTTTATAGCGGAATCGGATTCTACGGTAAAAAATACGTAAATTTTATTCCGGACATTTTTTTTGATTCTTGCATGGTGTCGCTATAATCGCAAAAATTAAAATAAAACATTACTGTTTCAAGAGTAGCGTCTTGTGCCAATAAAAAAACGTCCAATTCAAAAACTGAAAAACACATATTTGTTATTTTTACGAAATCTATCCAATGACATTGGATTCGACTCTCCCACCCCTAACCCAGTGGGTGGGGCGGGGACAACTTTAAAATTTGTAATGAAAATCCCTATTTTTTATAGCGGATTCGGATTCTACAGCCAAAAATACGTGAATTTTATATCGGGCATTTTTTTCAATTCTCGCAAGGTGTCGCTGTAATCGCAAAAAATTGAGTGGAAATATGAAAGTTTTGAACGCATACTTAAAAAAATACGAAAAGTAAAACTACTGATCTCAGAGTGAATGATTTCCCGAGCTGTTTTGAGAACAGTGATTTTACACGGTCGTGCGGAAATTACAACAACTATTAACATTCTGTAGGTTTATTAGCAGCTAGTAATTTTCAATTTACATTTTTTACAGGACAATAAAAAACTTGATTTAAAAAAACTAACAGTGGTTTTACTTCTTAATTCAGCCACTTCAGACAAGTTCTTGATCCCAGCCAGTGAAGGCAAGGAGGTAACTCAGCCATTTAAGGCAAGGTGAGGATTTCGGCCAGTTGAGGCTATTAGTTTACAGCTTAACTGCTACACTAGCAGCATGTTTTAATTTCAAGATTATAGCAGGTGTTCAAAATGATGCCCATTGACTTCTTGGCATTCTCCGAGACGAACGTAAAAATTTTCAATAGTACTTCTTATCATTTGAGGTGGTATTTCTGCAAAAATGTTTATTATGTGTTGCCTCAGCTCTTCCAAATCAAAGGTTTAGTGAAATAAACCTTACCCTTCACGTAGCCCCAAACAAAATAATCACGTGGCGCGAAGTCGGGAGATCTTGCTGGACATTCAAAAGTTCCTCTTTGACTTATCCATCGATTTTCGAAAGTACCATTCAAATAGTCCCTAACAATATCCCGATAGTGTGGAGGAGCCCCATCGTGCTGGAACCAAACATTATCGAACTCATCACCAGCAATCTCTTGTATTGCGGGAACTATTTGATTTGTCAACATTTCCATGTATTTTTCTCCATTCAAATTTCCATCTATGAAAAACGGTCCTATGATTCGATCCCTGAAAACTCTTGCCCAAACATTTAATTTTTGTGGATACTGCGTGTGTGTTTCAAGCATTCAGTGATGGTTTTTGTCACTCCAATATCTGAAATTATGGCGATTAACTTTTCCACTGAGTTCGAAAGTTGCTTCATCTGAGAAGACAAGTAGAAATGACAAAAAATTTGGGTTTTGGTTACTCCTTTCCATCATTAATTCACTAAATTCAACTCGCCGATTAAAATAATCTTCATTTAACTCTTGGTGAAGGTAAATTTTTTAAGGATGAAATTTCAAAAGTTTCAAATTCTTATGAACTGAAAATGCACGCATATCAAGCTGTTGACTGGCTGTTCTGATTGATAACCTTCGATTTTCAACAAGTGCCTGGGCCACTTGGTCTTCCAGATTTTGGGCAATTTTTATTTGTCCTTGTGTCTAGGAATCGTTTGATGGTACGGGACACAGTAGATTTTGAAATTCCCACTTGATCTACACGGAAAGTTTCGTTGAATAAAATCACAACTTCATCAGAGGAACTTTCTTTATCGCCCCACCCTCGCATCATTAAAAGAGGAACTCTTTCTTCCTCTGTTAAAGTAGCCATTATGCAGAAAAACACGCGAGAACTAATGAAAAATGAAATAACTTTTCCGTACAAAAGTGCGCTCCTGCCTTTACAAAAGTTGGAAGGAACTGAACGTTCTCGTAGAAATTTCACAAAACAAATATTGTTATTAAGAACACTTTAAAAAAACATTCATAAAAACCAAGATATCACAGATATTGTTTTTTTAAACTGAATGTTTCAACACGAGTAACTAGAGTTTGTAAATATTTACAAACTTATGGACGCTTAAGATTTATTTCAATTTTGTGCGATTGCAGAGACACCTTGTGAGAATCGAAAAAAATGCCCGATATAAAATTCACGTATTTTTGGCCGTAGAATCCGAATCCGCTATAAAAAATAGGGATTTTCATTACAAATTTCAAATTTGCTCCTGCCCCACCCACTGGGTTAGTGGTGGGAGAGTCGAATCCAATGTCATTGTATAGATTTCGTAAAAATAACAAATACGTGTTTTTCAGTTTTTGACTTGGACGTTTTTTATGGGAACAAGACGCTACTCTTGAAACAGTAATGTTTTCTTTCCATTTTTTTGCGATTACAGCGACACCATGCAAGAATCGAAAAAAATGTCCGGAATAAAATTTACGTATTTTTTGCCGTAGAATCCGATTCCGCAATAAAAAAAATAGGGGTTTCCATTTGAAATTTTAAAGTTGCCCCTCGCCCCACCCACAGGGTGGTGGGTGGAGATGTCGTTTTGGTATCAGTAGACAGTGTTTTGAAGAATTTTTGATACGTATTTTTTTATTTTTCGATTTGATGCAAACTGTTCGAAATTTTCCACCGTTCCCATACTTTTCTAACACCCGGTATAATGATAATATTTAATATCTATTAGCCATTCAAGATACAGTCAAGTATATATGTCAAGTTATTAATACATATTTATCATAAAACTTAATATAAGATATTGTAAAGTAGATAAAATATACACAAATAGAAAAATTGCGCATTTAGTCAATGTGATGTAATAAACATAATAATGCAAGTAGACTATTTAAATAACCTATACATTACAGATGTGCACACACACAGTGTATAGTCAAGTGCAAGGACAAGTTTGTAAACATAAAAAGAAAATGTAACAAAAATCAGCAGCTAAGAATTTAATTTGCTACACACAATGAAGCAAGGGTCTGCTAAGTATCTGAAATCAAGTAGAATATGTTAATGTAGCACGAACAACAAAACCTTCTCTCTGTAGAAAACATTTTTGAGTAAAAGTATTTTTGCCCTTTGTTCGAACAACTTGCACAATGTGACACAATTATACCTAGGCAAATGTTGATATGCCGTCATCATATGGCGAGGAATACTTAATAGATTACCATGCCCCTTGTGTTATGGTTTTGTTGATCGACAAGATAGTAATCTTATATTTTGAGATATTATGTCCTAATTTATTATCCAGACACTAAGATTGCAGATGATTCAGATCAAGTCAGTTATAACAATATGCCTTTTAAAAGTTAAATAATTAATAAATAAGAGAAGCATAGGCGAACCAACCTTAGACCATTCAAGGTCTCCCGAGGTAATAATAGACGAATTAAAGCTATGTATGTAACATGCTGTTGTCTTTTCCATACTTAGATTCGATAGCGCTAGTGCAAGAAAGAAATTTATGTCACTAAATAAGACGCCATGATACAGTGCCTTTGAAATATCTATATGCATGATATCTATATGCCCTTGTCTATCTATATTTCATATATATGGAATGAAATAGTTAAATTTATAACCGTTGATCTATAACTCACAAACCCATTTTGATTAGGCGATATTTGGCTAGGAACAAGGTGATGATACAAAATATTGTGAAACCTTTGAGAGATTTGAAGGATAGAAATAACTCTATAATTGTTAGCTAGGGTCCTGTTGGCATCCTCATCTATACTTGATTCCAATGTAATTTTGGCCTACCTCTGCCTCTATTTTTGGCAAACTGTGTCATAAGGATTCATCTTGGAGGGTTATTCTCGCTTGTCCTTGCCAGATATTTTGCCCATCTCAATCTCCCTATCTTTCAGAAGGATGCAGCATCTCTACCATTGGCTGTTTGCTTATAGTTGTTATAATTTTAATAGTTGTATCTCCTCCTCTATACTCCATTTTTGCGTACTATGTTTCCCTTAGGATCATTCGTTCGAAGGTAAGTAAGAGGCTTCCATCCGCTTTGGAAATGATCCACGTTTCTGATCCGTATATCAGTACTAGTAGGATAAGGGTCTTATAAATTCTAAATTTAGCTTTATGACTTAGATATTTGTTTGTAGGTGTTTTCTTAGTACAAAGTAGCATTTGTTCGCTAACATTATCCTTATTAATATTAATATTTCTTCTGTTGTCTAATTATTTTATTAATGTGCTTTCACTATTTAAATCTTCCACTACTATTTTTTCTTCTATTAAATTCCTCTCTGTACAATTTCCTTTCTGATTTACTATTTTCATACACGTCAAAATTATATTTCAGTAAATTTATATTTGTTATGATATTCTTTTAAGTTCCACTTCATTTTAATAATCATTTCTTTTCTCACCAACAAACTTCACTTTTATCTATAAGAAACTTGTTTTAAAGGAAAAAGAGACAATTATACTCATTCTTTGAGATGATGCTCTCCTAACATCATATTGTCTTTTTCCCCAAACAAAACAAAATTGGATTTATATATTCTACACACAAAAAGGTTAAGTTTCACATCTCTTGTAGGTTCCTTTGAACTTACGACCATTTGCTCCGACTTAAACCAGCTAGCCCTCCGTACTTGTTGCTTTGTTTATTGGCTATTTTAACAAAAGGATAATAAAGAGGTAAGAATTAGGGCTCGCTCGGTACCAACTAATCAGATTAAGACATTGAATTGAAAATTACTTACTTAGTGAGCATGAGAAATTATTGTTTTGATTTTATTGTTTCGAGAATCCAGAGTACGATATATGCGAATTTTAAGGGGTTTAGAGTATTTTTTTGAGGTTATGGATGACCTGAAATCAATTCTGGAGTCAAATGTTGATTTAGTTGGTAAAGAACAGATGATCAAAGGCTTTCCATTTGTTTATTCTGAGAGGCACATCTTATAATACACAATAATATCTGTTATTCCTATTTTTTAGCAATTTTTTTTAGGTTATCTTAAAATTATTAGCTAATTGGCAAATTTTAATCTCAGTTTCAAATTTAGCAGGCGAAAATACATATGAGTACACTAGCGGGGTATCCTAACCAAGACTATTTTTTTCCCATGCCTGCATATTTATTTTGTCAATACTTTTGTATTCGCCCATTCAGAAGAAGAATGTCCATTTAAGTAGAAAGAAATTAGGTCACTTCTTATGAGTGCATTTATATGTTAATAACTTCTTTAACTTAACGTTTAGTTAACTTACTCAGAAGAAGATAATACACAAATTTATAAAGAAACTAAGCAATTTCTTATAAACGTGGAAGTTTTGTATGAATACTTACTAAATAAATGTATTTTTTTAAAACTAATATTATAAATTTTTTAATTATAAATTGATTCCAAAATTCACGATATTGGAATATACGTATATTCATTTTTTAGGTTTCATGTAAAATCCCATACATTGTCATACGATAAAGGCTATCGATTCTTTGTTCTGTCTAGCTATTTACATTGTACTACATCACCGATTCCACTCTAGGAAGGATAGGACTCTATTTACTTTTCAATAATTTTCATCGCATATGAACCGGTTATACCATTATACATCTGTCACACTAAGCCATAAAAGTGACTTATAAAGGAAAATCTATCTTATACGTACCGTATGTTTATCCGCAAACACTGAATGTCACATCGTATGCAAATATATCACCCGAGAAGATGATTTACAAACATTTTCAGGCGAGTATATCATCCTACAATAACACATTATATTAAATTCTTGTCAATGGCGTATCGGTAAAAATACGAGGTACAGTCGACAAGGATCGTCGACATTGGAAAGTTTAATTTATGGAAAAAACATGTACATAAACTTTCTGTGGGGATGAAAGCTCAGTGGGCGTCTAACTTTCTCTCTGTGCATACCTAGCCAGGCGGGTTCGAGCACCACCTACTGCGGAGTAATTTCCAAAGATAAATTACCCCTAAGACAATAAACTGCCCCGTCTCCTTCACTTTAGATCTAGATCTCCTAGACATAAGAAGTGCACTCAGGTGACCTGGAAGGCGGTTAATAAACATCTACATTTATAAATATTTATAATAAATTGCAAAGAAGAAACGATTATATTTATGTCTGCCAAATAATGTCTCGATTTAAAGAATTAATTAAGTGCTGTTATCAAAATTGTATTAGAACAATTGAGAGCAATATCAATAATTATATTTTTGGAATTTATAAGGAGTCCGCATCTTGTCGAATGGCTCCATCTGCGCCAACTTCCGAATTCCTCTTGTCTGTAATTTGATAGAGTGGAGCAACAATGCAAAATTTGACAACAGTTAATCCAGAAAGCTACAATAAACAACTTATTAGATAGACAATAATTAGGTAAGGGGTCAAAATAATCAAAGTATTCGTATAAAACGCATTTCGCAAAAGAACATTTTCAATGTTTTGTTTAAACATGTTTACATTCATATCGACAATTATAAGTCATTAGGTAACACGTTGAAAAATTTAAATGGTTCGTATAAGAAAGAGTTTTGCGATTTGCTTAGTCTATATTTTCGTAATTTTAAATTTGGGATTGTTCTAGTATTATGGTAGTGTATTTCCTCCTGCTTGGTAACTTTGTCGTCGCTTTTTAATTTTTTAATATGACAGACATTCATGTATGAAACATGACGGCAGGGTTAAAATATGAAGACTCTTGAAGAGCGGTTTACAATTATCGTCATATTTAGTATCCGCCATTATTCTTGTGACCTTTTTAGGTAATTTAAAATTTTTATTTAAATGGCCTGATGTTCCCCATATTACCAATCCATATGTCATTATACTGTAGAATATGGCAAAATAAGCCACTCTTAAGCAATTTTTGTTGCTTCATTGCTAAGTTGCCTTATTACATAATTGGAGGTGGATAGCCGTTTTGATATATTTTGAGTATCAAATAAACAATTTAATGATTTATCCAAATACGCACCAAGGAGTTTAATATGTTAAACGTTTACTCCATTATTTTTGTTAAAAATTGTAGAGTTTTGGTTCTATAACTATTTATAGTAGGATAATTATTAATTGACCAATATTTTATTAGATTATAAGGTTCTTTACTACTAACATACAAGTTGGAGGAAAGGTTGTCTCTTAGCAAGAATGTAGCATCGTCAGCGTATATTATTGGGCGTACGGTCGTGAGCAAAAAAAATAGGACAAGTCTTATAACGGTATTTTGATAAAATCTAGTTGTGTACATCTAACTTTAATTTTTGTGATATTGTCAGTTAGTTGTCATAATTTATTGCAAGTGGGCAAAAACTAATATGCCTCATATAAGCGATTTAGTTATATCTGGAGTTATTGCTAAAGCAGAAGATGGATGGTCAATGAGACAAATTGCACTGCGTTATAATAGTGACAAAAATTCGGTGTGTAACATTTTAAAAAATTGGAGAATAAACGGTACGATTAGTAGAAATCCTGGATCAGGGCGACGAAGGATATCAACTCAAGATTTGCAATTGGTAAATGCTTTAGTAGAAAATCCATTTTACTCAGTTATTTAGGCTGCTGAAGAAACGAGTTTTCCTGGATCGAGTAATACTGGCCGCCGGCGAGTAAGAGAATCGGAGCTACGCTGTCATGCAGCAGCACATAAATATTTACTTAAAGCTGAACATAAAGAAGCTCGAGTGGGATTTGCGCTTGAATTTTTAGCGCATGATATAAATTTTTGGAACAATGTAATCTTTACAGACGAAAAAACTTTCCAGTCAACACACAGCGATCGTATTCGTGTTTACCGCCCTCCGAATACTCGATTCGATGAGAAATATATATCTAACAATCATAAAGGTGGTAGATTTTCCGTCAATATGTGGGCTTGGATATCGGCACGTGGTCCTGGTGTTTTATGGCATATTGAGGAACGATTTAATAGTGAAACGTATATTAGGATTTTAGACAACATTATGCTCCCTTCTGTGTCACAATTATTTCCTAATAATGAGTTCATATTTCAACAAGACAATTGTTCCATTCATACTACTCATACCGTAACTAACTGATTTCAAGATAACAACATCAATGTTCTTAATTGGCCCAGTCATAGTCCAGATCTTCACCCTGTGGAAGAAGTATGGGGACTACTCGTAAGAAGTATCCAAAAACTAAATGTGAGACCAAGGAATATTATTACTAGTGATTATTTTATAAGGTTATTTAATTCTATGCCAAACAGACTTATAGAAGTTATAAATAGAAATGGTGCAATAACGAAATATTAATAGTTAGTTTCTTGTTAAGTAGGATATCCTTTGTCCTTTGATCCAGGATTTCTACTAATCGTGCCGTTTATTCTCCACTTTCTTAAAATGTTTCACACCAAATTTTTGTTAATGTTATAACGTAGTGCAATTTGTCTCATTAACCATCCATTATTTACAATAGCAATAACTATAGCATTAAAATAAAAAATAAATTAAAAGTGATATCTGTTTTATTTCGGCTACTCATTACATATTCAAATAGAGACAGATTTACATTAGAAAAAAAATGTCTTATTTTTTCTGCTCACGGCAGTACATCAGGAGTCAAGTTGAATGACAGATCATTAATATAGATGATAAACATCACAGGACCTAGGACAGAACTCTGTGGTAATCCATAATTAATATTGGAAAATTTGGACACTTTACAGTTAAATTTAATACATTTTTGACGGTCTGCAGATAGGAAGTCGTTTCTTTTGATCCCATAATAATCTAATTTTTTGTATCAGAACACTATCGTTAACAGTATCAAACGCCTTGGACATGTCATAAAATTTAGCAGAGCATAGTTTTCGCTCTTCAAAAGCTTCTATAATATTTTCATATATTTTGCAGATTGCGTTAATAGTGGATTTCCCTTGTATATATCCAAACTGAGCACTAGTTAGTAGGTTATTTCTTCAATTTATTCTGGCAATTTATTTTTTAGAATAATTTCAAATATTTTGGAGATGACAGGTATAATAGAAATAGGCCTATAACTGTCTGTATTATTAAACTCACCTTCCACATTCAATATCCACGCCATAGGCTTTGAAAGTAAGTCATCAACTAATTTTAAAACTTCGCTATTAAGATTGTAAATATCTTTAGATTTATTATTTTTTCAGTGGGATAAAATAGTTTTAATTTCCAGATTAAAAACTGGAAATTAGAAGAAAGAAATGTATTCGCATATGTCATACCGATGAGAGCTAAAAGCTCAAAACTGGTCTGTGGCTGGCCACACACAACGGCCTTGCACTGTAGTCCTACCTTTACTATTAATTTACCTGCTTAGGGGGTCTATTGTCATCAGAATTTAGTTTGCGTTTTCCGAGTGAAGACGTAGTATGCCGCAAGTTATAGGACTTTTTTTCAATTGTATTGGAACCACACATTGTGGACCTTGATGGGTGGTAATGAATTTATTTTCTTTCATAGGAAACTGTATAATTTTTTGTATGTATTTTACTATGCAATTCTTTTTGTAATAGTTAATCCACTCTGCGTTGGTTTTATATTTTCTCATTATACTTATAATATTAAACAACTTATTTATAAAATTTTATAAAGAGAAGAATTTTATACATAAAGGAATAATTATCAAATTTGAACGTCATATATTTTAATTCTGAGCAAGTTTTCTTTAAAACAATTTAATGTCTTGTACGAAAAAACAGTTCACCTGATAATAATTTTATTTTTAAACTTTAACCAGTGCTCTATATAGGGATTCTATCGTACTAAAAATAGGTTTTGAATGAAGTAAGAACAGAATACAGAAAATTATGTTTAAAATAAGCTTACAATTTATAACGTGGCATAACTGTCATAGTTTTTATTTTTATCGCGTCCTAGTACTAACATCCCAACTAGTTATTTTCCGTTCACGGAAGTGATTTTTCATATACGCAACATTAATCTGGTAATATTGGATAGCGGATGACATCTTATAAAAACAAGAATAAGGGTAGACGAAAAATTGCATGCTAATTTTTTATTTAAAAATAAAGGGCAGACGATAAATTTTCAATCCGCCAAACTAACAAGCTATTAGTGTCAAGGGAAAGTTATAAATCACGACTTCTATAATATTCACAGCTATACAATTATCTCCCGTTAAAACCAGTTGGTTATCCGACAGTTGAGTTACCACTGAATGTATGTACCATTTGTAAAGAAAAACATGACACTTTTCAATATTTACAGACTTTGAAGACTATTCATGCCGGGATTACATTTCTTCCTGAACAAACAAATTTTAATATAACGGCATATCGAAGTTTAGTTGACCATATTTCGTTCGCTGGCCGTTTCCCAATTAAACACCATTTTTCGAAAATAAATAAAAAATTTTAACGGTAAAAAAACAGACATTGTACTTTAAGATACAACGTCATACTTACTTTATTTAGTAATCAAAGCCTAGGGTAAAGATACCAGTTATTGGCATGTACCTAGTAATTGACAAACATTGAACTTTACCACGCCAAATCTTATGTACTCCTCATATTAGGGTTTTCTGTGGGTTGTCGGTTAGCACTGCAATAACAGCTGATACATCACTTCAAGCAATCTACTACGTTAATGTGTTTAGAAGAAACCCAGGAAATAGGGATATGTTGAATGATTTTAAGCAATACCGAGATAGATTAAAAATATTAATAACAAGTAAAAAAGAAAATTATTGCAAAAAGAAACGAAGTGATTTCTTCTAGTTTTCTGCAAAAATATGTGGTCATGGGTAAATGAAATTAGTAATGGGAACATAAGTAAATCAGATATTAAATAAATAATTAATGATGATCTGATAAACAACAAATTACGAATGAGTTTAACAACTTTTTTAATAGTGTAGGAATAAATAAAACAAAATAAGAGCTAAGGAAGAAGTACCATATTATCAGAGACGAAATTTTATTTATTTATTTATTTATTGCCCAACAGAAAAATCCAATTACAGGACAATATAAAGAAAAAATGCAAAACGCTAATATAGCGCAAAACATAGACATACTAAACATTAAAATTATAAACTAAGATCTTATTAACTAATTAATAGTAATTAGGGTACAGTACACAGATAAAACGGAGAACAGTGGAGAAATATAACTGCGTAACTACACTTAAATACATATATACACATATACATACATATGCACACATACGCATATATACACACATATACATACATACATTATACACACATACACATACGAATATATAAATTTCTAGCTTTACGAAAAGTAATTATTAGCTACACTCACTAATTCGGGTAATGAACAATAATTAATATCACATAAGTGTGCTATTTTGTTAAAATTATCACTCATAACATATATAGGAGATTTGGCTAGCGTGTTAGTTCTGGCATTATTGCAATAGAATGTTTGATTAATTCTTAAGTTCTGCCTAGGAATGTGGAAATTGATCATGGATAGTAAGATTGGTGCATCCACAGTATTGTGTAATAGTTTGTACAGGAACGTGAGACTGGATAATAATCTTCTGTGGCCCAGAGTTTGAATGTCAAATCTGGAAGTCAATACATCATGTGCAATACCACGTGTTGGATATATGCCATCGACTTTAAAAGCTAAAAATTTCAAGAAGCGCCTTTGCACACGTTCTAACAAATTTATGTGATTATTGTAGTGAGGATACCATATCAAGTTACCATATTCCAGCTTAGAACGTACAAGAGAAACAAATAACGTTTTGAGAGCCTTTATATCTGTAAAAGTTCGACAGTTACGTATAATAAATCCTAGAGTCTTAAGCGCAGATGTGGAAGTTAAAATAATATGTTCATCGAAGGAGAGCTTACAATCAAAATAAATACCTAAATCACGCGTCGAACTACAACGTGTGAGTTGAGAAACGTTAAAAGAATAGTGGTAATAAATAGGATTACTTTTCCTAGTATAAGAACAAACCTTACATTTTGATACGTTCATAAATAGTTTATTTTGGTTGCACCAGATTTCTACGAGATCGATATTTAGCTGTAATTCAAGGCAGTCATTTACGCTACTTACAGCGGCATACAATTTTAAATTATCCGTGAAAAGGAGGCTTCCACATTTAGTCTGTGTTGTTAAGTCGTTAATAAATAATATGAATAGCAGAGGACCCAGATTGGACCCTTGCGGGACACCAGATGTTGCTATATATAGATTAGAATTGTGGCCATTGTAGCTAACGTAAAGTTTTCTGTCATCAAGGTAAGATATCATTAGGGAAACTAGGGGATTGCTAAAACCGTAATTTATTCAGTAATATAGAGTGTACTATTTTATCAAAAGCCTTTGAAAAGTCTGTATATATTACATCTACTTGGCCCCGGTTATCTAGCGTATTCGATATGACTTGAGTAATTTCTACTAAATTTGAAACCGTTGATCGTTTTTCAATAAAACCATGCTGTTGTGGTGAGATTAGGGGTTTTACTTGTGGAAATATGTGTGTATACAGACATATTTCAAAGACTTTTGCAAAATTACATAGTATTACAATTGATCGATAGTTCTGTATGTTGTCGGCTTTGTCACACTTTAGTATCGGGCATACTCTTGATAATTTCCAGACATCTGGAAATGTATAAGATTTTAGAATTAAATTAAATATAGCTAACAACGGTGGGGCTAAGGCACGCGCACAGTCTTTGACTAAAAAGCTTGGAACTCGATCGTAGCCAGACGTCATTTTGTTTGCTAGTTTCTTTATAGCTGCTAATATGTCAGTTAAAGCTCGTGACATTTATGCATGGAAAATTTCCGAAATCTTCAGCATTCGAAGTAATATTAGATGCATCCACGGGTGTATACACACTGCTAAAATAATCAGCAAAACCATTTACTATGCCCCTAGGATCATCGTTGCACATTTTCCCTGGAATTCTAGTACTAGCTTTTTTGTCTTGTATGTAAGACCAAAACCAAAGCGAGATAAATGTTATAGGCTACGGATGCTTGATTCTTAATAAGTATAAGAAGCCTTGAGAATTCCTGAAAATATAGGATATTGCCAGACTTTTTGTATTTTTTACGGTAGTGATCTTTTAATTTAATATTGTTTTTTATTACGGCAGTGAACCATTTGGGGTACTTGTTGGGTCTATTATTTCTATACAGAGGGACGTGTACGTCTAAGAGAGAATATAGCTTTCCATAAAATTCCTCGCATGCAATATTTACGTCATTATAATTGTCTAAAAATGACCAGTCAGTGTTTAGTATATCGTTATAAAGACCTAAGTAATTAGCTTTCCTGAAATTATAGCTTTTGTTTTCTCGGTTAGCTGGAAAGTTGATTAGTTCATCAGAATCTAACTTAAAATTAATTATTAAAGATGGATGGTGGTCATCCTCTTTAATTAAAGGCACATAATCACGATTAATTGTACAGTTAACATCAGTAATAACCAGATCTAATATTCTCCCATATATGTTACGTATTGTATTTTGTTGATTTAAGTTGGAAAAGTTAATGAAACTATCCAAAGTTCTATATTTTGGATCGGTGAGATCTCTATTTACAAAGTTCGTGACATTAAAATCACCCATAATAATCACATTTTCTTTATGAATAATAGCTTGTTCAAAGTATTCGAAAAATATCTCCAATTCCGCACTTGTTACTCTGGGTGCTATGTATATTACAAAGATGTACACAGATATGTTTCTTAATGTACACTTACATCCTAAAATATCTATAAAAGGTACTAAATTGACAATGTGATCTAAATTTAAGGAGTCTATAATATATTCATTTTTATACGCTAATAATACACCACCCCCACGAGTAGTGTGTGTTTCATGAGAGCGCCTGTCACTACGTATGACAAGATACTTTCCAAAAAATAATTCAGAGTTTTGAACATCATTTGATAGCCAGGTTTCTACTAATGCAATAAAATCATACTCTACAATACTAGTGGATGGATAAAAGTCTATTATTTTAGAATTGAGACCCCTTACGTTTTGGAAATAACATTGAATGTCGGTGGATCTGCTGGACTTCTCTAGTTTACCGAGACTATCTTTGGAATACCTCGTACATATTTAATTTGCAAGTTAGTTTCGCCATCGGATAAACGTTGGTTGAGCTCACTTTTTAATGACCTGTAGTATTCCAAATGGCGAGGAGTGCTGTCTAATGATATATTGATTCCCTTAAAAGAATCACTATCTCGCAGTGTTTTTGCCTTATGGATCAAGTTATGAACTGCTGCCTCATCGCATAGAGTTATTTTAATTGGACGTGAATTATTTTTTGTAGGATCATATTTGCCTAGCCTAGTCGGTTTTATATTATCGAATGTAGCATCTGGAGACAGATATTGAATAATTTTGGTTGCCTCTTGTTCATCGTGGCGCGCTCTATCATCTTTAGATTTACTGACAGTTTCGTTAACACCAAATATTACTAAGTTGCGCTTTCTCAGATTTCTCTCCGTTATCTCCTGGATTAATTCTTCATAGTCTGCCTTATCATTGACAGAGGTGGGTTGATTTCTTAAAGATTTAAGAGACTCAACCTCTTTTTGTAGCTTGAGTATAATAGACTTAAGGTCGTTGATATTATCTCCCAGTTGCGAACAGTTTTGACAGGTCCAACTAAGATTTTTCTTAGTCTTAATTATTCTTATCTCTGACGGTGTTAACTCAACACAGATGTTTGAGTAATTATTCTTGCAGACACAGCATGTTACCACTTTATGGTCATCAAATGACCTTTTGCAGCACACACACACGAGGTTAGGCATCGTCGTGGTGAAATACGGAAAAATAAATCCGCGTGGAAACGTCTCACCTGATTATCACGTGCGAAAGTAGAGGTTAATGATGTTACCCAACCCCAGTTGTGTGTTATTAATGAAAATAAATGGCAATTCAGGATTTTGTACTAATACTAATGAAAAATATATGCCAAATACTCTATATTTAGAAGAAACTATGTCTGTTCAAGTTAAACATTTAAAATTATACCATTGAAAGAAAAAAAAAACCGGGTTTTATAACATAACAAGTGAAGCGTTGAAACAAATAGTGGATCAAGTATTGATGGAACTCTTTGCACATATTGTAAACTTATCCAATGTGATGTTTTTTCCAAGAAAGCTTAAAATTGCTGTGATAAAACCGGTATATAAATCTGGAGATAAGCTAGAAGTCAACAACTACAAACCAATATTATTGGTATCTATTATTGCGAAAATATATGAAAAAGTTCCAAAAACTCAGAAAAATAACATTTTATAAAAAACTACTGATGGGCAGTATGGATTTCGCGAGGGTAAATCTACACAGGATGCTTATTGCTAACCTAACAGAAACAATTTATAATGCATTAAAATCATTTGAAAAAAATCACTTTGCATCTTTGTAGATATACCTAAAGCATTCGATATAGTTAGTCATGTAGATTTGTTAGATATCTTAAGTGATATTGCTCTACATGGTGTTGTCAAATAACTTCTGTCTAGTTATCTTGCGGAGAGACAACATTGTGTAGACTTAGAGGACATACGCAGTAAGTTTCAAACAGTCCAGCGTGATATACCACAGGGAACTATGCTTGGTCCACTACTCTTTACTATTTACGTAAATAAGTTATTTGAAATGCCTTGCTCTGGTAAAATCATAAACTTTGCCGATGATACCGCAATCTTCTTTGAGGATAAATCATGGGATTCATTAAAAAAGAAAGTAGAGCTAAATCTGCCTGCGGTGATGCACTTCTTCAATAAAAAACTATTATCCATAAATTTTCAGAAAATAATTTATCTACCTTTCGCCAGCTATGAAAATAGTTTACCAAGTTTTAAACTTTTAACAATCCGTGATGTCAATACTGAGATTCTGATTCAGTTAAAGTAAAATATTAAATATTTAGGGGTAATATTTGACAGCCACATGAGATAGGATGCCTACATTGATAAATTAGTGAAAAACTGAGGTGCGTACTACCAACAATAAATCTATTAAAAACGTTTTTAGACGAAAAGCAATTAACCTCAGTATATTATGCGCTAGTGCAATCACATCTCACTTACGGTCTAATAGCATGGGGTAGCATGACCAATAACTATTGCAAAAATCTTGAGGTTATCAAAAAACGGATATCAAAATTTATATCTGACAAAAGTAGAACTTCTATTCATCAGATCTAATATTCAGTGAAACGGGAATATTTGATATTAGACAACTGTTTTGTCAAGCCTTTCTATGACATTGCTTCAGAAATAAACACAAAAAATATATAATTAAACACTTTCACAACACAAGATATAAGAAAAGGGCATTGGAGTTACCCAAAATTTTTAAAACTATTGGACAGAGATGTCACAACCTTCTGTCCACAAAAATATTGAACACTCAGCCAACTCAAATCATGTTGAAGACACTGTATAGAAAGATATTACTATCAGTTCAAAAATAAACAGTCATACATATCATGTTACACCTACTAAACAAAATTCATTTGAAAGCATCCCATCTATGAGTCAGATAATTACATCAGCAGATAAGAGACCGGGGACGCTCAATAAAAAACAAAAAGTATACACATAATATTTTTAGTCGCAAACTCCTCTATAAATCCTTATTTTACTATAAGGAACCTAACCAGACTGCAACCAACAGCTACTCTCCGGGCTATGTGCCCCGCCGAGCGCTGAATTACAAGTTACAAGCCTGGCGCGTTGTGTAATAATTGCATATTACCATCAAAACGCTAATGCTTCGATTGCAACAAACACCAGCCGAAAGACTGATCCTACTTAAAGGAGCTCCCTTGCCAGTCGTCACACACCACTTGCAGACTGCAGTTTCGAGCTGTTGGCTCTCGTCAGTGCAAGGTAGGTATGCGACGACCGACATGAGAATCCTTTGACTATAGTACATCCCGGTATTTTTACAATAGCGACATGTAAAACAGCCAGCAGGCGCCATCTAGCGGTCCAGTGTCCGTTGCAATCGAAAAATAAATAGCCTGACTTGGCTTAGCATAGTTCAAATGTGCTTTTAGAGGGCGGAATATTAAACATAATATTTTTAGTCGCAAACTCCTCTATAAATCCTTATTTTACTATAAGGAACCTAACCAGACTGCAACCAACAGCTACTCTCCGGGCTATGTGCCCCGCCGAGCGCTGAATTACAAGTTACAAGCCTGGCGCGTTGTGTAATAATTGCATATTACCATCAAAACGCTAATGCTTCGATTGCAACAAACACCAGCCGAAAGACTGATCCTACTTAAAGGAGCTCCCTTGCCAGTCGTCACACACCACTTGCAGACTGCAGTTTCGAGCTGTTGGCTCTCGTCAGTGCAAGGTAGGTATGCGACAACCGACATGAGAATCCTTTGACTATAGTACATCCCGGTATTTTTACAATAGCGACATGTAAAACAGCCAGCAGGCGCCATCTAGCGGTCCAGTGTCCGTTGCAATCGAAAAATAAATAGCCTGACTTGGCTTAGCATAGTTCAAATGTGCTTTTAGAGGGCGGAATATTAAACATAATATTTTTAGTCGCAAACTCCTCTATAAATCCTTATTTTACTATAAGGAACCTAACCAGACTTCAACCAACAGCTACTCTCCGGGCTATGTGCCCCGCCGAGCGCTGAATTACAAGTTACAAGCCTGGCGCGTTGTGTAATAATTGCATATTACCATCAAAACGCTAATGCTTCGATTGCAACAAACACCAGCCGAAAGACTGATCCTACTTAAAGGAGCTCCCTTGCCAGTCGTCACACACCACTTGCAGACTGCAGTTTCGAGCTGTTGGCTCTCGTCAGTGCAAGGTAGGTATGCGACGACCGACATGAGAATCCTTTGACTATAGTACATCCCGGTATTGGCAAGGGAGCTCCTTTAAGTAGGATCAGTCTTTCGGCTGGTGTTTGTTGCAATCGAAGCATTAGCGTTTTGATGGTAATATGCAATTATTACACAACGCGCCAGGCTTGTAACTTGTAATTCAGCGCTCGGCGGGGCACATAGCCCGGAGAGTAGCTGTTGGTTGCAGTCTGGTTAGGTTCCTTATAGTAAAATAAGGATTTATAGAGGAGTTTGCGACTAAAAATATTATGTTTAATATTCCGCCCTCTAAAAGCACATTTGAACTATGCTAAGCCAAGTCAGGCTATTTATTTTTCGATTGCAACGGACACTGGACCGCTAGATGGCGCCTGCTGGCTGTTTTACATGTCGCTATTGTAAAAATACCGGGATGTACTATAGTCAAAGGACTCTCATGTCGGTCGTCGCATACCTACCTTGCACTGACGAGAGCCAACAGCTCGAAACCGCAGTCTGCAAGTGGTGTGTGACGACTGGCAAGGGAGCTCCTTTAGGTAGGATCAGTCTTTCGGCTGGTGTTTGTTGCAATCGAAGCATTAGCGTTTTGATGGTAATATGCAATTATTACACAACGCGCCAGGCTTGTAACTTGTAATTCAGCGCTCGGCGGGGCACATAGCCCGGAGAGTAGCTGTTGGTTGCAGTCTGGTTAGGTTCCTTATAGTAAAATAAGGATTTATAGAGGAGTTTGCGACTAAAAATATTATGTTTAATATTCCGCCCTCTAAAAGCACATTTGAACTATGCTAAGCCAAGTCAGGCTATTTATTTTTCGATTGCAACGGACACTGGACCGCTAGATGGCGCCTGCTGGCTGTTTTACATGTCGCTATTGTAAAAATACCGGGATGTACTATAGTCAAAGGATTCTCATGTCGGTCGTCGCATACCTACCTTGCACTGACGAGAGCCAACAGCTCGAAACTGCAGTCTGCAAGTGGTGTGTGACGACTGGCAAGGGAGCTCCTTTAAGTAGGATCAGTCTTTCGGCTGGTGTTTGTTGCAATCGAAGCATTAGCGTTTTGATGGTAATATGCAATTATTACACAACGCGCCAGGCTTGTAACTTGTAATTCAGCGCTCGGCGGGGCACATAGCCCGGAGAGTAGCTGTTGGTTGCAGTCTGGTTAGGTTCCTTATAGTAAAATAAGGATTTATAGAAGAGTTTGCGACTAAAAATATTATGTTTAATATTCCGCCCTCTAAAAGCACATTTGAAAAAGTATACAGTTGCAAAATTACCAGCAACTGTAACATCAAGTACATGACAACCATATTTTGAAAAAGTAAAAGGAAGAGGACATTGAAAAGAAAAACTAAAAAAGAAAGGCTGTAAAGGAAATTTGAAACTATAAATAAAAACTTGTAAATACACCTACCGCGTCTTGAGATTCTATTGGCGATGAGAATATACCTTATGCTAAGAGTGATAATGATCAAATGGAGCGGATCAAATATTACAGAGCTATAGATGAAGAACATGCTCAGAACATAGATGATTTATCTCTTCAAGTTGGTAAATACTAACAGAACTTCAGCATCCAAAAATATAAAGAGGTATTATGTAGGAATAATTTTGGAAAAGGAAGATCGTCAACATTTGTATGGGTTCTTCTTGAAGAGGTCGCATATGTTAATATCCATAACATATTAAAGACACTCTCTGAACCAACTTGAAGGGAATGTCATGTATTGAAACTTCCGTTGTCATTCACTGGAAACTACAGACCATTTATTAGAAAAGTATTGTCAATTACTGCAAAAATTAGTATATTTTGATTACTATTTTCTCTTTCCATAAGAAAATGTTAACGGATAATGTCCTTCTTAAAAAATTATATATAAAAAAATTATTTAACTGCTCTAAAAAGTAGAAAATAAACTTTGAAGTAAATCAAACATCATTTTGTGACATTATATAATTTTTCTTATGATATAAAAGCTTGTCGTGAGATTTTTATGTGTAAGGGAGATTGCTCGCGACAGGCTTTTATATATAAAAAAAAATTATATAATGTAACAAAATAATAAGTTTGATTTACTTCAAAGTTTATTTTCTACTTTTCAGGCCATTTAAATAAAAACTTTTTTTAAAAATATTTTTTATGTAATTTTATTTTTTGCTTTTTAATGTTTTGATATGCTGTAATCCCCAGATATCGATTACGATATGAATTGGATCATAAACGGTATAAAGTCGTCCGCCATCTTGAACTAAATTTTTGACTAGAAATTCGTAATTCGCGACCTCGAAAACTCCCAGATATCGATTTTAACCGATTTGGACCTAAATGGCAAAAGTCGTTAGCCATATTGGCGCCGCCATTTTGAATCTATGAATTTTGATTAAAAATTCATAATCCGCAACCTAGAAAACTCCCAGATATCGATTTTGAGTTGAATCGTATCTTAAACGGTAAAGTCGTCCGCCAGCTTCAAGTCGCCATCCTGGACAAAATTTTTGACTAGAAATTCGTAATCGACGAACCCGAAAACCCCCAGATATCGATTTTAATCGATTTGGACTATAAATGATAAATTTCGTCCGCCATATTGGCGCCGCCATTTTGAGTTTCTAAATTTTGAATAAGAATTCATAATTGGCGATCTCGAAAATCCCCAGATATCGATTTTGAGTCGAATCGGATCATAAACGGTAAAGTCGTCCGCCATCTTGAAGCCGCCATCTTGTTTTTTCTTATATGAAAATGTTGTAAACGGATTTATACACATGTGCAAAATTTTAAAGCTCTATAATTAGAACTAATCGAAATTTTTATTGCAAGGTTTGGCCTAAATAAACTGACATACAAACAAACATTGCAAGTTAATTTATTGTATTCAGCACTTTCTGAAATGGGTATGTACTACATGAACAGTTTGGCCATAAGAAAAATAAATCAACAACAAAAGCAATAATTACTATACTGGAGACTGTTCTAAATGTAATAGATAATAATAAAATATCAAGTGCAACTTTAGTAGATTTATAAAAAGCTTTTGACTGCGTAAGCCATGATTATCTTTTAAAATTGGAATTTTATGGCATTAGAGGCCATGGCCTAGATTTATTAAAATCCTATCTGCAAAATAGAATTCAGTATGTAGAAACACCTTCAGGACAATGCTCCTCAAAGCAGCTAATCACAGTCGGTGTCCCTCAGGGTTCAATACTTGGACCTATTTTTCCTACTTTATATAAATGACCTGCCTGTAAATGTGAGGTCAAACAAAACTATTTAATTTGCTGATGACTCTACTTTTATAAATATAGGAAAAAGTATTGAAGTCCTTGGTTTGAGGCAAACAAGTTGAAAATGAATTCAGAAAAAACGCAAAAAATTACTTTCTTAAATTCTGAATCGAATTACGCAAAACTATTAGGTATGTACGTACATTGACCCCAAATTAAATTGGCACCAACATATTGACCATCTAGCAAGCAATCTAAATAAGGTAGTATATCAGATAAGCAATTAATAAATCTAACCACTTTTGATACAGAGTTAACATTTTACTACAGCAATTTTTATAATCTTTTAAACTATGGTCTTGTTATTTGGGGAAATTCATCTGACAGTGATGGAATATTTAAAATACAGAAAAGAGCTGTGAGTGTTTTGGCTTCTGCAGAAGTTAATCAGCATTGTAGACCAATAACAAAAACTCAACAACCAGTAAATTATACATCTGTGATGCTATATAACAAATTTCTAAATCAGTTAAAGTTACTGACAGCAAACGAACTAAATATATTTCTAAGAGAACTTTTAACAGAAAATACATTCTACAGTATACAAGAATTTCTTGATTTCGATTTTAATACAGTGCCAAATGATATTAATGAATATCAAAAATTTTACAGATAAAATAAAAATAACAATATTATTAATTGATGATTAGAAACAAGGTAAAGCATGTAATTAAACATGAAATTTGCGAAATTAATTTTATGACCACTTTCGCCCATTATTCGTGGTACGCTAAAATACGCCTATTATTGAAACTTAAAAATAGACGTGTAACTAACAGCCCCACAATCAACTTTCATTATCAAATATACCTAGTTTGTAAGGTAGGGATACCCAACACAAACACGTCTCTAATTTCTGAAGACAGGATTTATATTTACATAGCAGTTATGCAATTCTGGCACGAAACAATTTGGCGTGTAGTGACAACTCAGGAATGCCGGAAATGGAACCGGGACAATAATATAATAGTGCCATGGTACTAATGCGACATAGGTAAAATATTTAGTTTGAGGAAAACACTACCAACCCGGATTTTAAAGAGCAATTTGTGATATTTGACTTCACCTTTAATCTGCTTTTCCTTAATTAAATTAAAATAAAATAAATAATGCAGACAGTTACCTAGGGAAACGTTAAGATTGGCTTTTCTTCCCGGAAGACGTAATTAGAGACAATCAAGTAGACTAGTATCCGCTGACGATCTCTTTTAATTAGAGTTGGACGTGATATTATTTTGCTAAGTTAAATTGCATGTCAGCAACATTTCATTTTTAATTGTTCTTACTGAACCTATTATTATAGTGCGTCACTTCCTTGGACATTTCTTAAACTAAAATTTATTATTGAATGTTCACTTATGACATATTTCTGGATTAAAAAATTATGATTTAATTATACTTTTTTTAATAACACAAAAAGTTACATTAATAATAATTATAATATTTAGTCATAAAAACCCTACGGATTTTTTTTATCTAGTGTGTGTTACAAATATATTCCTGCCTCTATCAATATATCATACATTGGCATGAGACAATGCCAAATTCTTAAATATATGCTTAATTTATTAACCAATCAAAATGTACATTTTCAAAAAAAAATCGACCAATAAGATTTTTTAAAGTGAGAAGAACGGCTATCGATCAGTGGAAAAATGTATGTTATTTTGTTTATAGTAGCTATGTCACTGACATTATTAATATCTGACATTTCACGTTTTCATCTTGATTTTTATACACAAAATAACTGAGAAAAAGCGATTAGGCCCACATAAGGTAAACCTTGTTTGTGTGTAACTTATTCATAATTATTGTTATTTTGCAGTGCTTGTGTATTCCAAATTTCTCATCTTTTTAATATATTTTCTAATAACATATCTTTCTATTCCCAACTCTAATAATGCGTATAACATGTACGCCTAACTATTATCTCTACTTAATTCCTGAGTCCATTAATACACCTATATTTCTTTACGACATATAAAGTAAAAATAAATGATTCTTCCACTTTTTTTTCTGTTTTCTTATTTTTGTTCAATTAGCACATGCATTTCTGACATTTCTTTCTCTAGTATGAACTGTTTTACTTTCCTTTTAAAAATATTGTATCAAACTGAATTTCTAACATTTCTAACCTCTGCGCCCGTGACGTTTACGCCAAAGGAAAAGTCAGAGGTTATGTTTTGCAAATAATATAAATCGGAATAAACACAGAAATAATGTATTTTGCTGACGTTTTGTAAAGTAATCTCTTTCCGTTTTCAAAGCTATTTTTTGGAAGAACTCTTATTTTGCTGTGTATGTCAAATACACAGCTTTAAGATTCTGTTTATGTTATTTCCATAGATACTTACTACTTACACAGAACATAGAACTGATGATATTTTCTTTTAGATAATGTTGAGTTTGTTAAGTTCTTCTTTTAACATTGGTAGCCAGGTTGTACAAATATCTACAGAACTGTTCGATACGCACTTATCTTCATTTAATAAGATTATTGCTGATTCTTTAATTTTTCTTTTTTTGGTATCTGTTTCTTTTGTTAAAATTTTTGCCGAGTCCCAGTTAGTCTATGTCCGATTTCCCAAGCATGTTCACAAATCTTTGAGTTCTGAATTTCATTCTTTCTAATGTAATTCTTGTGCTCATCCAACCTCACACTGAAAGGTCTGGATGACTCATCCACATAACATTTATCACATTCGCATGGGATATTGTAAATACAGTTTTTTGAATTCTGCTCCCTGTTTAACGGTTTTGTTTATGTTAAAATAGATCTTAAAGTGTTCCCCGTTTGAAATATCGTCCTAACATCAAATTTGTTACCTATACGGCGTAGCTTTTCCGATAGTCCGTTGATGTTGTGTTGAAGGTCGCCGCTCTCGGTACTTGCAAAATGGCAAGTCGCTATATACCATGGAGACATCTATGATGTCTGGTGTATAGTAGCATTACACCACATGAGAGGATTCACTTACCTCTCACCACTACACCATTTACATTAGTCTGTATAAGACTAGCAGGTTGGCCACTGTCATTTGTCTGTTCGATGACCTATGGCATACTGATGGGAACTAATAAGTTCGAAACCGGTCTATGTCTGGTCAGGGAATTGATAAATGACATTGGCTACCAATTTTTCATGATTTGTAAGGTATAATTCAATGCAAGTCGGGGTAGCTGCCCGCTGAGTAGTTGTTTCCTGCAAATCATGTATAATAAATATATATATATATATATATATATATATATATATATATATATATATAAACATAATATTTCAGTCGCAGGCTCCTCTATAAAATCCTTATTTTACTATAAGGAATGTAACCAGGCTGCAACCAACAGCTACTCTCCGGGCTATGTGCACACAGTTGTCCAATGTAAGCCTGCCTTAGTACAGCTGCATCTCTTTCCACAACGTTGCTTGCAACTGCAGGTTATTAATTTTAAAATAGAAGCTGGGGCGGGTGACTCAGTGATATAGACAGGTGACAGGACATCATAATTCTTTTTCCAGCAACAAAGCTCCGGATGCAAATGTTGTCCACGAAATATCTGCACTTGAAGTTAACTACGACTGGAATGCTCTTGTACTGCTGCCGACGTAGGAGATAATTTTGAAAGTACCACGGCATTGTCCGTTTGGCCAACAAATTTATTAAAATAAGCATATATTTGCTCACTAAGACTGCCTTCTAATGATTTAGCTTTATAAAACTCCAATATAAACCTTTTCCCAGCCTGTTCAATTTCTCTTGGATTTGACAGCATTATTAAAAATCTGAATTACACTACACTATCAAGGTCCTTTCTGCGAATAAATAGACGTATAAATTATTGTTTGCCCTTTCCAAAGAATCCTGACGTGGTATCGCAGCCACTAATAAGGTAGATTCTTTACAACTGCGGACAATATTATATGACTGTAAGTTCTTCGAACTATACAGCCGTTTTTTAACATTACCTTGAGCCCCCTTTTTGAAATATGAGATCTGTGCCCTCTGGGATAAGTGCAATTATAGAAAGTCGACGTCTTGTCCAACCACTACAACTTGTTCGTTTTCCTGAGATTTTCTGACAGCAGTGGCAACAATTTCAACATCAGCATCATCTACTGCAATATATCTGCCTACATTTTAGTTGTTGAGATGTTTAGCAAGCTGTGAAATAAGTCGTTCCTTATTGTTAAGATTATTTATAAATTTACTTTGCTGCTCAACTAATATTGTGTTTTTGTCAAAAAAATATCAGACGTAGAACATTTTAACAGTGGTCTTTGACGTTCGACACATTATAAGTGATACAGTATATACTATGTTCTATTTATCGAAAACCTCCGTTCTAAACAATTTAGGTAATAAATACTTTTTTATGCAAAATTTTACTGGGAATATTCTTTGTACGTATAATTTTTTTCGTAGGTCAAACGGTTATCGAGAAAATCACAAAAAAGTACCGAATTGGAGTGTGTTTTAGGGATTAAGTTCCTACTTGTTGCTTGGGAACTCTTTGTATTTTGAAAGTACATCCCTTGACAAGTTTAATTCCCAAGCGGAAAAACTATAACTTTTTTTCTATTGGGCTATTTTTAAACGAATATGAATGGCGTATAAGGTTATCTAATAGCCATGGGGATGTTGGTTTGGATATTTCTGTTAAGTTCGCTTTTAAAAATAATATAATTATAATATATTATTGAGAATGCCGAACTCAATATTAGACCTTGGCAGCACGTCCCTAACTATTGAAAAACAGTTACTTCAGAACAAACATATTAATCACTCTGCAAAATAGAGTAGTTTTTTTAACCGCATTAGTAACAAGTTGCCTTAACATTTCACTTACGTAATCATGGTTGCGGCAAAAAATTAATTGCTTCAGCATGTAAATAAGAAACAGCGCGGCGTCGACGTCTGCAAGTGTTCCTATTCAGTGGAACAATGCGTCATTACTATGTTCCCGAGGAGGAGTGTGAAAGGGCCTAGAATTCATCGCAAACTTCGATCACGAAGGGAGTACAGACTATCGAAGTATTCGGTGATCGAATTGAACAAATCTTTAAGAAGGGTCGCGAAAATACAGAAAGCGTTAGGCAGCACCGGTTTTATTCTTTTGGATGACAGTTGTATTTGAATGATTTCAAGGACAATTTCCATTTGCGAAGGCATGCTATATTTGTCTCCATAGAAGTTTTTAAACAATTCTATTGAAAGTGTAAGACAATTTAACTTTTCCAAATTGGTATTTTTCTGGTTATATAGGGAGATCGATGAATACTTAGAAGTAGAATACACACGAATATTATACATTGATCGCCTTAAAGTATATGTAAAAATGTCTGGTTGATCCAAAATGTTGTAAGTAGGGCCATTAAGAAATGATTTACAGCCGAATACATAAAACGTTTAGTTTTTGGAGTGAAAATATTATTCTAAAAAATTCTGAAAATGCATAATTAGTGTTTTTATTGGTTAATTATGCATGCATATTAAAATGATTCCTAATTATTCATGACAAGTGCTTTCAGAATACATATCCAATTTATACCATTTATTAAGGAAATAACTTATGTTGAATTTAAAGCATCACAAAAATGTGATACATTGATAATACTGTTCTTTCCCGACAGTTGATTGTCCATCCGTCTAGAAATAAATTGCAACGCCTTTTAGGCATTCCAAAATATAAAACTGAATTAAATGGAACAGGTTTACAGAATTCGCTGGACATATTGTCATTTAAGCATATTGGACAAATAAAACTCCGAATTATAACTAGATTCAAGGAGCATATAACCCATCTCAAATATGGAAGAATAGATCAGAAAATCTAGAGTTGTTTAATATGCTGTTGGTAATTATAATAGAGTATGTAATAACAGCTGTACCAAGCCCTGATGAAAAGTGGTAGCGAGCATTAAACACTCGAAAAAATGGTTTTATTTTTCGAGCAATTAATTGTAAAGTGATTGCGATTACTATAATTAAGCATTAAGAACTTTTTAAATATTTAAGTAATATAGTATATATTGAGATTAGAACTTCATTGAATTTTTAAGCGTTATTTACAAAAAAAGACAGAGGCCAACAAAAACGACCAAGGGCGACCGACAATGTAGTTTTACTACATTGTCGCCCTGGGCCGTTTTTATTGGCCTCTATTTTTTGTCTGTGTGCGTGAAACATATTCAATGAACATACAATATTTTTTTGATATTTTACCGAAAATGCCAGTACACATAATAAACTAGATTAGCCTATTCATTGAAAAACTTTTTAATTTAAGCTTTTAAATCTTTAGTTACAAGGATGTAATAAAAATTTTGAGACTAAAAGTAAAAATAGCGAAATTATATTTAAAAGAAAATTTTCCAATAGTAGAATAGCTAGGACAGTTCTGGATCAAAAACCTATGTATCTTCTTAGGGTAGTTCATTTTGCAGAATTTTGGTTAAGGACAATGAGAATGGGGTCGACTCAGGATTCTGGGAAATCACACAAGCCTCTGATTAACACTAGGGCGTATATATATTTAATGTACTATTACTTATAATTTGAATTAATAGGATTAGGGAAATTAGAAATGGTCATTTTAGTTTAACACCGATTATAATGAATAAAAAAGCCGAGTGGGCATGACGATTCGAACGCGCGCATTTTGGATTGCAAGGCAAACATCATATCATTGTGATATCGTGGTGGTACTCAAAGTGGACTGTACGGACTTGTTAGGCATGTCTTTTGGTAATACAGGTCACATATAGCCGTATTTCATAAGATTTTGGTAAATTGTGATTTATATAGGCATCTAAATATACAGATAACGAAAGGTATTCAAGAATATGACACTAGAGAATATATGTTACATTAATATGTTTAATGATTGGTTATAGCATATAATTTATCTAATGGGGTTAGAGATGCTCTTTATTTTATATACCAGTAATATAATGATACAAATCATGTTAGAATGGAGCTATAAACCCGTAAATATCTAAATTTCATATATAGGCTATAGGTAATATATCTCCCATTGTTTGATCTCTAGCAAAATAGGAAGCTCGATCAAAACATAAATAATTTACCCTTAAAACCTATATAAAACAGCGTAGTAGAAAATACTCTCTATCGAACAAAACGATTACATTATATAATTTTTACAGGAACAATTGGAATTATTACATCACCTGTGTATTCACATATCCACAACAGAATCATTTTTAAATAAGAATCCTTGCAGTTAAACAATATACCTAGCACGAGGACTTAATATAATATATACAGAGTAGTCACAATCAAATCAAATTCATGTTATGTCTAATAATATAGTATTGTAGAGTTATTTTTACCATACATTCATATTATATATGCGTTATAACCAAAAAAGCCAAAACAGAAGTATTATAAAAAATATATGGTACATTCAGCTTTATGGCAAAATATTTTGCAGCCACATATTTACATAACAAGTATAAAAAATATTCATTTTAAACTTTTTATAACTATAAGAAACGTAAATCTTTCTTTGGGTGGAGTTTGGTTTATAGATTTTTATCTCTGTTCTCGTTACTATTTCATATATGTTGTTCTTCGTATATTATTGAATACTATGTATATAGGATCAGAGTCCCTCCGAAATATATCTTTTTATATTGTCGAAATTTAACAGCTTGGAAGCGGAATATTTTAGAAGAGTAATACCGTTCATCTTGCATACTTCATGATATTTTTCTGAAACCGGAAAATATAAAAGATAGGCATAATTTTTAGGACCTTCTGGCAAATTCCATAATGTACAAATCAGAGCTGTAATATTTCAGCTCATCTGTCATGTCACCAATTAAATTCTTCAGTAGGGACATCAAATTCACAGGGGTGTTGATACATAACTGATGCTATCTATATCATAGTAGAAAAATCTATCTTCTATTGTCTCTAGGTAACTGTAGAGTTTAAGACTGCCTTTGCTATAACATATGCGGCAATACTCACCTCAACCGTCGTGAGAGGATCACATACTTCGTCTCTATCTTAATATTGACAATGATAATGCTATTCTTAATATCTAAACCACTATTAATTAATACTGTCTGATAATTCTCTTGTATTATTTGGATTTTCTACCACATGTATTCTCTTCAAAAACAAATCACCGAATCTACAAAATAATAGAATTATTGGAAAAAAGCCTCTGCGCCCGTGACATTTACACCAAAGGAATAGTCAGAGGTTATGTTTTGCAAGTAATATAAATCGGAATAAACACAGAAATAATGTATTTTGCTGACGTTTCGGAAATTAATCTCTTTCCGTTTTCAAAGATTTTTTTTGGAAGAACTCTTATTTTGCTGTGTATGTCAAATACACAGCTTTAAGATTCTGTTTATCTTATTTCCTTAGATACTTACTACTTACACAGAACATAGAACTGATGATATTTTCTTTTAGATAATGTTGAGTTTGTTAAGTTCTTCTTTTAACATTGGTAGCCAGGTTGTACAAATATCTACAGAACAATTCGATACGCACTTGTCTTCATTTAATAAGATCATTGCTGATTTTTGCCGAGTCCCAGTTTATTCTATGTCCGTTTTCCCAACCATGTTCACAAATCTTTGATTTCTGAATTTCATTCTTTCTAATGTAATTCTTGTGCTCATCCAACCTCACACTGAAAGGTCTGGATGACTCACCCATATAACATTTGTCGCATTCGCACGGGATATTGTAAATAGAGTTTTTTTGAATCCTGCTCCCTGTTTATCGGTTTTGTTTTTGTTAAAATAGATCTTAAAGTGTTCCCCGTTTGAAATATCGTCCCAACATCAAATTTGTCACCTATACGGCGTAGCTTTTCCGATAATCCGTATACATAAGGAATTATTGCTGTATAATGACGTTCAGGTTCTTGTCGTACCTGATTGTCCCTATTTTCAACATTTATGAAAACTCTATCAACAAAGGCTTCAGGATATTGATTTTGTACTAGAACCTCTTTGATAAATTTTTTCTCGTTATTTAATATTTCATTATTAGATGAAATTATTTTAGCCCTATCGTATAAACATTTTACAACACCCCTTTTAACATTTACTGATTGATTTGAGTTAAAATTTAGATATCTATTAGTAAGTGTTGGTTTTCTATACGCTTGTTTCAATTGTATTATTTACCCTTCTAATTAAAACACATCTAAAAACAGTAGTTCATTCCTACTTTCTACTTCTAATGTAAATTTAATAGACGGTTCCTTACTATTCATATTTTCCAACAAACTATCTAGTAAATCGACACCATGACGCCAAATTGCAAAGATGTCGTCAACATATCTCCACCAGACAACCGGTTTGTTTACACAATTTTGAACATGTGTGTTCTCAAAGTTCTCCATAAATATGTTGTTTAAAATTGGTGATAATGCAGACCCCATAGCCATACCAAAATCCTGCTGATAGAACTCATTGTTCAATTGAAAATAGGTTGTTTTTATACACATTGTTAAGAGTTCCATTATGCTATTTACACTTAATTTAGTTCTAGTTTCCAAATTATTATCATTTAGCAACCTGTCTTTAACTATTTTTAAGGTCTCATCTACCGGAACATTGGTAAAAAGACTAACTACATCAAAACTAACCATCAGGTGTGATTCATGAATATCGTTTTCATAAATTTTTTCTATAAAATGTTTATTATTTTTAATATATGAATCGGTATTTCCAGATAATGGATCAATAATTTTAAGTAAAAATTTTGCCAAATTATGACATGGTGAATTAATAGAACTAACAATTGGTCTTAAAAGAATATTTTGTTTATGTGTCTTTGTACGCCATAAAAATGAGGAGGCTTACTATGATGCTTTGTAAGTTTCCTTCGCTCAAAATCATTAAATTCATGTTTGTATTTAAACAAAGTTCTGGAAATTTTGCTCTCTATTGATTTTGTTGGATCTTTGTTTAGTTTTGAGTAGGGTCCCTCATTTACAAGAGTCATGATTTTTGTGTTATATATATATCTTTATCTATAATGACTATGGCATTACCTTTGTCTGCTGGCAATATTTTTATATTTTCATCGCGTTTTAAAGAATTTATCGATAACTTTTCTTCAGGACAATTAATTATTTTCGTCTTTGATCAAATTTTCTCCAAAATGAATTCAAAATTAGTTTGATGTATACAAGTTTACATTTTCACTGTAAGACATCAAATAAATGATTATTAAGTGCCAGGAAAACCTTATTTATTACCGCTTATTACTATTAATTACCCCTAATTTTTACCCAGTTTGCCTATTCATAATTTACTCTTAACCTTGAAGGACTTGAGAAATATATTGTATATTGCAGTTTAGATATTCCGGTCTAAGGAAACTTTTTTATGTATGTTCGGATATAAAATTATCTCCAAATCTAAAATACTAGTAATATTATACTTATCGCAGTAATAACTATTACAAAAGTGGCTGCCATTGACGATGTTACCACATTATAATGCTCTTAGTAATAGGGTAAATTCAAAGAGGACGTTTCATTCATCCCCTTCAAGATAACGTCCTGCCCTTTTACTACAATAACCATACACTATAATCTTTGAAAGTTAGAAATCCAGCTGAAATTTTCCAAATTATGGAATATCAGCCCCATTTTAAGAGATGGCAACATCAGTATCAGTCATCAGTTGTAGGGCTCGCTGCTGAAGAGATACAAAAAAAAATCCATTCTCATTGCCCCGAAAGTATAACTTTATACACTCGTTTCATAAATAGAAATTTTCTGTCTATAGATATGCATATGCATGCAATACATTGTAATGTACTGCATGCCAAAGTAATAAGAATTGTGGTTTTATGAATAAAATAGCATCAAACATCCACCGGGCGCTCATGCATTATAACAAAACAAAGTTTTTCGAGTAGCAGAGGTGTCGCCAAAGTCTACATTGTATTAAATTTTAATTAATCCCATATCCCCCGTCATATAAAGTGATTAATGGCGGTAACAGCAAATTAACTTTATGTGTGCGTACATCATTTACATATTAGCCGGTCATATATAATGTATGGGCCCTTTATGGAACTTTTAACAGCCTATGAAAATTTTAATGAGACTGGCCGGCCACATCTCAAAGATAAAACATTGGCTATGAAACACCGACACTAAACCAATCAAATTGTATCGATGTTTATTAGCGATGAGGTGGGTAAAATTGTGATAAAGCTGTTGATGACGTAGATGGTTTCTATCGTGGATTATACAGGCTGCATCATAATTGATTATTGTTTCATCATTGGCAAATTGTTTCCAATATAATTCAACACTATGCAGGGCTCTTCGATTAGTATGAGGTCCACAATTTTGCTTACACGATTTTCTGTTTGATTTTTTTAATTTATAATAACACGCACCTGTGTTGAGCTTGGATGCGTATTGAGCTTGTATCTGGTATCATATATTGTGACTTAAGTGGGCAGTGTGACTTGTGATTTTAATTAATTAATATAATCTGTCACTTTCAACTTTTTACATAGTATTCTTTCATGAAATAAATACTCAGATAATTATAAACACCGTGTCTTCCAATTTGTTGGCGTATTTCTAACAGGTTATGGGCCCAGAACGGTTATAATACTGAGTTGCGAAATTTAAGGGTATATTCTATAATTAAGAAAGAGTAATACACTGGCATCAAGTGCACGAAGTTCCACTAGAATTGAGTCTCTGAACAAGGATAATTATGAAACTTGGAAGTTGCAAATGGAAGCACTGTTGACCAGAAATAATATCTGGGAATGTGTCAGTGATGAAAAACTGCTTCCGGATGAAGAAACTGGAACTGGATTTGAAGCAGAATAGACCAAGGCAGATAATAAAGCAAACTCAGATTTGATTCTGTGTGACGTCCCGTGGGGTTCGGCTAAAACTTGAATCTATTTACGCATCAAAAGTACCTGCAAGAAAAGCTACGTTACTGAAGCAGTTGATGCTTCAGATATTAAATGAACGTGGTGACGTTAGAGGACACATGAACAGATTCTTTTATGCAGTAAGCCAATTTGCCGCTATGGATGCGTTGCACAGATACTTAAATATTTATTTTCAATAATGCTGCTTTATAGCCTTCCATCTAGTTACGAGAACGTTAGATGTGCAATTGAGTCTTGAGATGAACCAGACTCTGTAGATGCTCTCAATGTAAAAATTTTAGACAGTGATGTTAGAAAGCAGTCCAGTCTAGTTGAAATGGTTGGAGCTCTTGCAGCTGGAGGCAGTGAAAATCTACGATAACAATGGCAGAGTAAATATAGTAAGAAAAATACACCTGCAAATACCTTTAAGGAAAAATGCTAGAAGAGTATGCAAGGCCACAAGCCACCCGGTTGTCCAACTAAAAATGATGGTAAATGTCATGAAAAAGACAATAAGTGTACAAAAGCTACATATGATACGTATGCGGCTTAATATAGTAAATATCTGTATCAATTGAAGTCACATCCCGACCATGGATGGATCCTCGACAGCGGTTGCACGGCACATCTACGCGGAGATAAAAAGTAATCTAAATAGCCCATTCAGATGTTGTGGGATCATTCGGGATACAAGCTGCAAATGGAGCTAAGTATTTTGTTACATTTATTGATGAATCTTTCCGACGGTGTGACGTTGAAAGGTAGACTGATAATAACATAAAACGTATTCAATTAATAGAAAAGAATACTGCAACGAAGAGCTTGATTCATTTCTTAGATAGGCAACGTATTGAGCGTAGTTGACAGTTGTGAGGACACCACTACAAAATGGCGTCGCTGAACGCATGAACAGAACCCTGTTAAACATGACGCGCTGTCTACTAATCCAATCAGTACTACCACTGATGCTTTGGGCTGAAGCAATTGCAACTGCAAGTCTTATTAGGAATAGATGACCGCCTGGCTCCCTGGATGAAGGTATACCAGCTGGAACAAGGAACTATTTGAGGGTATGTGGATAAACTGTATATGTCTTAGATAACGACCTATCGAAAGAAAAACTCTCTGAACGATCGACTAAATGCGTATTTATTGGATACCCACGTGAGGCAAAATATAATAAAGTATGGTTATCAGAAACCAGTAAATCTATTGTCACAAAGGATATCAAGTTCCAGGAGAAAAACACTAATAGATCTCAAAACAATCAAGGGGAAATTGTGTAATCGACGATGGCACTGAAAGGTATAAACAGGAGACTCAAGTCAAGAAATGATCTTGATGTGAGTAATAGATCTTTAAGTGAATCACCGGGGCAACAGAAATTCTCGCAGACTGTACTAATTTCAGATCTTTAATTCGTGCAAAGAAATCGGACAGGAACAGGCAGACCAAGGATAATTTGTACTGAATCAAGGGATCGTCCTAGGAAATTATTTTCATCGGCTCGACGAATTGGTGGAGATCAAGAAATTCCAAAGATTCAAGATGTTAAAGACGAAAACGATGGAATGTTTGTTGGAGTTGTAGAAATTACTATAAAAGAAGCAATGATGTCTAATGAAAGTGGGGAATGGAAAAGAGCTATTCAATCGGAAGTTGAGTGGAGATTCCAGAGATGTTACAAGAAATGCTCGAGAGAATATGCAAAGATAAACGAACGCTGCATAAATGCTGTTAAAATTAGAGCAAGGAGGAAATGCCTGCCGATTACAAAATGCCCCTTATGGATTGCGTTAAGCAGGTCAACAATGGTAAGCTTATCTTTCGAAGAAATTAAACAGCATTGGACTAGTACCAATGGAGAGTTGTGGTTATATTATGAAGAACGCAAAGGAACCCTGCTGTCATTAATTATTTATGTTGATCACATATTGATGGCATCGACGGGGCTTGAGTTTAAAATCAAGGATATAGTGCCAAAGAAGTATTTCTTGGGATTGGAGATTAACCAAGGAAATAACTTCATCATGTTAACACAAAAAAGATACATTCTAGATAAACTTCAGAAGTATGGAATGATCGAGTGCAATCCAGTGGAAACAGTGGCTGAGATTCAAAAGGTGGGTAAATCCGCAGAAGAATCAAAACATTGTAATTGGCCTTATTGGGAGTTAATTGGAGCTGTTATGTATCTTGCAGTAGGAACTAGGCCAGATATTGCAAATACTGTATCAAGGCTAGCTCAGTTTACTAATGAACCTAGTAATCGACATTGGACAGCATCGAAAAGCATTTTACAATATTTAGCTGTAAACAGAGACTTAGGATTGATGTATACTAGAACGGGTGAACCTTTGTTCAGATATTGCGATGCGGACTGAGCAGGCTGTGTAATGATCGACATTTATTACAGGTTATATTTTCATCCTAGAAGGTGCAGTAATAACTTGGAAGTCGTAGAAGCAAGAACGGTTGCGTTATCCTCGACTGAAGCTGAGTATATCAGTATATTCGAAGCCATAAAGAAGGCGTTCTATTTGCGCAGTCTGTTATATGAAATAGGACTTGAAAATATGTCAGATATAATATTGTACTTTGGCATTGTCTAAAACATCATATTAGAGATGTGCTGATGATTTTGGGCTTGTTACACTGGAGGATTACCAACAGCGTGCATCTTAAGGGGACGAATTCCCGGTGGATCAGGACACACGCAATTATGTTGAGCACGAAAATCATCTACTACCTGGTATTATGTACTGTGAGTGTGTGATTTGTGATATTAATTAGTGAATGCAATATGTCGCTTTGAGTTATACATTATTGTACTATTTTCATAAAACGAATACTCAGATACTTCTAATCACCATGTCTTTCAATTAGTAAGCGTGATCCTAGCACTCAATTTTATTTAATATTCTCACATGTACTGTTATGTGTTATAAAGTTTCACCAGCAATTGCTATTAAAGCCATGCCTCTCATTTTTGACTCTGTATAGCATTTTGGACAATAAAATTATCATTATTATTAAATTATTTAGTCCGAATTAGTTGGCTTATCATTAGAGCCGATTCGATATTTCTGTTTAACTTGTTTCACCCACCGAGAAGCGTTTCACGTTGTTATTAATTAAAATGTCATGAGGTCCATATAATCAGCTGTTATTAAAGCAAAATTAGTGTAAAACATTAAAAAGCACTCGCTATTTGTTGCACGGATTGCAGATAAAAATTTTACAATTAATCATGTTTACATGGTTTACTTCGATTGAACGTGTTGAAAATGTTTAACTCGCATAATCTGTTAACGTGATGTTATCAGAGTATCATTTCATTATAATATTAATTGCTGTTTGTTTGGTCGATATCCTTTTTTGCAATTATTCTTCTAGTGGAATAAATATTACAGTTCAAAATGTATGCGGTACTGATTAGTATACTATTTGTTTATCTGCCCTGGCGTATTACTCACCGTGAACCTTATTTGACTTATGGGTGAATAGATAATAATAAATTTCCATGAGCGGTAATTGAATTCAGATGATAACAATTGTGAATACCTTCTTGATTAATATATTTACTAAAATATATGTATACTATATACTTATTGGGTTTCATAAAGTTTAAAACAGTTATCAAGTAGTGACCAAGATGGTACTCATCTGGATAGTAGAGGCAGATTAGCTCAGAAATGCGCCATGTTTCGGAATAATTACGGGAAGATTCGATTTCCGGGAGAATTTTTGATATACATTTGAAATAGTTAAAAAGAAAAAGTTTTACTGTTATATTTGCCCGCTAATTGTTTAAACAAAAAAAAGTTTTCTATATAATATATAACACAATGAACTTCAAAGCAAATGTATTCAAATTGATACTCTAGGGGCTTTTGAGGTCAATGAAAAAGAATATAATGTTGAGAAAAAAAAAATCAAAATGGCTGATCCAATATGTCTGACTTTATGTAAAATATTTTATAAGAAGTTACGTAACTCGAAAAATATCAAATAAATTTCGCTCAAATTAATATTGAGAATGTTTTTGAGGTAACTGAAATAGAATATGGTCTTAAAAATAGATAATCAAAATGGCTGGTTCAATATGGCCGACGTTTGGTACAATATTTTATAAAAAGTGCCGTAACTCAAAAAATTTCAAATAAATTTCGTTCGACTGAAAATATAGGGCATTCCTAAAGTCTCTTGAAAATGATACATAGGAATATAAAAGTTCATAATATTTTAATTAAAATTGAACAATACAATATTTTTAAATACCATCATTTTCTTGGTTAATTTCATTAAAAAATTGTTGACAGTTCAGGCAATCAGAGCCGGAACTAGTGGAGCAGGCTATGGTGTAGGCCACAACAATATAAACTCTATAAATGAATAAAAACCATTTTAATATAATTTCATAATAATTGTAAAAAATATACAATGAAAATAAATAAATACCTTAAATGTTAACTGCAAACAAAATATTTGTATGTACTGTGAATGGAATTGTTTTATTTGAATGTAACCTAAAATGCCAAGATAAATTTATTTTAAAATTCTGTAAAGTAATTTATACTCATAACTTACTTAGATATATACATCTGTTAGTCAACATTTACCACTGTTTGTTACCTCCTTTCTCTTATTATTTATTTTTGGGAAAGAATTGAGGCAACATATGCGGATAACTAGCTGGTTTAAGTCGGAGCAAAGAGCCGTGGATCCGGAGTATTCGTAAGAGTGGAGAAACTTACCCTTTTTGAAATGTACATATAAACGACAGGTTTCTGTTTAGTTCGAGAAAAGGAGACAAAGAAAAATTGATGTTAAATTGGGCACCATCTATAGTGAAAATAAGTAGAATTGTCTCTTTTTCTCGAATAACCAGTCTACTATATATCAGACTGAAATTGTTGGTAAGAGAAATAAAAAGATAGTTTAAAATTAATGATAAAATATATTACATGAATAGATAAATCGGTCGGTTTGTATAAAATGAAATTTTGAAGTTACTTAATAATATCGGCTAACAAAGGCTAAGTAAAATTTAAAAGATAATATATAACAAATTTATACCAGGATCCTAGATTCCGGGATTGAGTATTGTTGAGGTAACTGGTTCTGGAACAGCAATCCAGGCCCACAATTGCCTCTTGCAAAAATGGAGTCTAAAGGTTTCCTTGGCAATTTAGTTTACGTCTCTTAATGAAATAAAATTGAAGGTTTTTGAAAAGTTAATGAATGCAAATGTGGATGCTGAAGTTTTCAATAAAAAAATATACAGCTTAAAGTATAAGTATAAAATAAGAAATAAAATTTTCAATATGAAGAAAATTTTTAAGTATCTATATGCAGAAAGATATACACAAGCTATGAATAAGCTGTGCAAAAGCTGTGCAGAAATGTAGAAGCTATGCAGAAATGTATACAGAAATGTTGAAATGTATGAGTGCATAAATATATAAATATATAAATGTATAAATATATAAGCTGATTTCGTAAACTATGAATTGTGAAAAAATGAAAAAGAAAGAAAAAAAATATTTTATATTATAAATATAGTATTTTAATTGCTTATTAAATTAAAAAGAATTGAATGTGAATTTAAATTTATTTTAAAAATAATTGAAATTACATAAAAGACAAAAATTGAAGATGAATCAAATTTTAAATTACTAATAAATGAAATTTACCTGGATGTTAAACACTTGTTAACGCGGATATACAAATGTAATATTAATTACTGAAGTCTACAGTTAAATTTTATATACGTTCGAATCAGTACAAAAGCTGCAAGCAAATGATTTCTTGGCGAGTTTTACTAATAAGGTAAACTTTATTTGTCCCACTTACTGCAAAATAATGCCACCACACAGACTTGAAAAATCTATTTCCACTAATCAAATTGAAAGCTATATAATATAGAAATAGTACAGGTATGGCCACCTGTCAATTGCTGAGTTAAATGCAACAACCTGCCTTATGTAGATTCCCGTACTCAAACAAATTAGAGAATCGATAAAAGGAATCTATAATACCACATCTGATTTAGATTGCAATTTGTAATTTCTATTCTATACATAACCAAAAATATGAACTGCCCTAATAAGTAGTAAAACGTAAAACCGTCTTGTGAGGATTCAAAATATATTACATCTTATATGATATACTATTTAACAAGATAATTAGAAAGCTAAAGGTAAGAAAAATGACGATATGTACTTACATAGTAAACAAAAATATAAAAATTGAAATATAGGTGTATGAGTGTAAATAAATGTTTTGTAGACAATCGACAATCGTTTCCTGTGATATAACAATATGTACATAAAACAATGTGAAATGACTTAGCAGTTATATAAGTAAATTCTGTTAGTTGAAAACAGTTTCACTTGCAAAAACTGAATCAAAATGTTACACAGATCGTGCTAAATATAAAAAAATACTAGTTTTTATATAAAATTGTTAAATGGACATGTAACATATTCTAATTATTTAAACAAAATAATGTTAAAATAAAAAACGAAACAAGAAGTAAAGATCACGTTGTAATACTAGCGCAGTAAAAATAACATAAAAAATCAATATAAAGGTACTTTCTCCATAAGCAACTTTATGGTTAGATTCTGTTGGGAGGTGCTCAGGAGTATCCAAAAAATGTTTGTACTTCAAAGACCCTGTGCGCCAATAGTTATTAACAATTTAAGTTTTTTAACCGCGTTTTTCAACCTAAAAATGTGAATAACACGAGATATATAGGCCCGATCGGGACAACATAAAAGAAACAAAATCTTTGTAATAAAATTTTCTACAAATCTACGTTTAGTGTAGGTCTTATGAGCATAACCTACAAAAGTGACAAAACTGGCAAAAAATCGGTTTCTCTTCATTTTGCTGCCCAGAGCCGATGGGTGAACTATTTTGTCTGTATTATATATGACATTACCAGACAATCTATAAAAATCTGGACTACTGCTTTCAAAATTATCCCATATCTGTATACACACGCACATAGCAACATGCGGTAGGCCTACAGCTGCGTAGATCTCCTTTTATAATATATCTCTCTCGGATATCTTTATCGATTGATGGCTATAAACTTAGACATTGTCTTAACTGTGTTTCTACCATTTAAAGCAGGAAAAACACTTAAAAAACATAAAAGTTGCATGAATTTACTGTAATAACGCAATTTTGTCCATTTTCTGTGAAAAGTATATGTTTATGTATATAAAAAAAAAGTTTCACGCGGAATTTACTTCTTTTAAGGTCCTACTATAAATATATACTAAGTAGGACAATGAATAATTTTTTTAATAATAATAATAAAGGTTTATCTTATTTAACTCAATTTTCGTTAGTTTTGGAGCATTATTTTTTGTTTAATTTTGTATCTTTAAGATAGAAAGCATAAATTAAATTTTTAAAGTATAACAACTCGAAACGTTTTAAAGAAAACATTTCAAGCTTTAAAAAAAGCATCTTTAAAGTTTCAACATATTTGAAACTGAAGTAATAGGTCATTGAAGTTAGTCCTAAAAATTAAAATTTGTTTCTTTTCCAAATTTTCCATTTCTTCGGGTCCTGTGTATTAAAAAATACATTTTTAAAATTTTTTTCACAATATAAATCTTTTTGCTTAGTACTTTAAGAGTAAATTGTGAAAGTTTAAAATTTTTATCTTAAATATTTTAGAAATGGGATAGCTTTAACTGATTTTGCATAAAAATTCATTATGGTTAAACTTTGTATACATACCATACATATTGATATATTGATACAACGTATCAACGTATCATGTTTAAATATAAGGATCCAATACCTATAGTCCTCTACTTTCATTTGAATTTTGGATTGTACAATTCCATCGATTAATTAAAAAGCTATAGCACGGCGCGCTGCACTTGTGTGCCATCGTCATATGTTCGGACGTTTAAAAAAAATATTCTGCGGCCTACATCTAATTTTACAACAATACTTAATCTCTATGTAAAATTTTCCATTCTTTCGAATGGCGGTCATAGTTTTTGCAAAAATCTGTATTTTAATTGATTTTTGAAGAAACTGGTATTTTGCAACTAATTAGTTAAATAAATAATAGGAGCAGACCGTCTATTGTTAATAACTTTTACTTCCACGTCTAGTGGAAGTATAGTAATGCAACACTTAAACAGCTTCAAGAAAAAGCACTCGAACATCAAGGAGAAATTCACATGGCCTTCATTGATTTAACCAAGGCGTTTGACTCGGTGGACAGGGAAGTGCTCTGTAAAATTATGTTCCGCTTAGGTATCCCTAGAAAATTTGTGGAAGTATGTCGCAGTCTACATACAAACAGCAACGCCCAGGTTATGTATAATAATGAGGCAACCGAACCTTTCCAAACCCTCACTGGAGTTAGGCAGGGATGTGTCCTGGCACCCCTACTCTTTAATTTGTTTACCACTGCTCTAACAATTATTGTTGACAACAAACTGACAGTCAGAGGAATAGGTCTCAGATACCGTTTTGATGGCGGTCTCTTTAACATAGGGCGCTTTAGAGCTTTCACGAAGACACGCACATGATTCATTTGTGATCTCCAGTATGCGGATGACTGTGCACTTTTAGCCTCTACGCCGGAAGAGCTTCAAGAACTTTTAGATGTGTATGCCCAGAGCTATGATTCCTTGGGACTTAAAATCAACATTGGAAAGACTAAGATTATGTCAACTCCTCATTAAGTGAACCAAATAGACATTACACTTAAGGGAAATTCTCTTGAAGTGGTGGATCAGTTCAATTACTTAAGCAATGTTGTTAATGACAAAGCAAACATGGACAGCGAGATTCGCAATAGAATTAACGCTGCATCTAGAGCACTCTGGGGACTTAGAGAGAGAGTATTTGACAACCACGACCTTGCTTTGTCAACGAAAATGGCTGTCTACAGAGCAGTTGTCATTCCAACACTGCTATATGGATGTGAAAGCTGGGTCACTTACCGTCGTCATGTGAAAGAATTAGAACGTTTTCAGCAAAGACACCTCAGAAGTATGATGAAAATCCGTTGGTTCCATCACATATCAAACGTGGAAGTACTCAGGAGAGCGAACAGCCTTCCAATTGAGGTGCTTATTTCAAGAGCACGCCTAAGATGGGCAGGTCACGTTCATCGTATGCATGATAACCGCCTTCCTAAATGTACACTTTATGGTGAATTGCTAAGCGGTAGAAGAAGGCGTGGCGGTCAACGAAAGAGGTTCAAAGACGCTCTCCATGAAAATCTAAAATCCTGCGGTATTGCAGACGAGCAATGGGAACAACTTGCAGCGGACAGAACCGAATGGCGAGGGGTTGTGGTCAGCTATCAAGGAAATGTTGCTGCAAGAAGGCCGAATCCAAGACCTAACCAGGTCTATGTTTGTCCTGACTACGGTCGACATGTGCTCTCCCGAATTGGCCTCTATAGCCATAGTCGTGTGCACCGTAGATGAATGGGAATTACAATAGACTACACCTTTTACTTGTTTTTTATTGTACACAATTTATCGACTGTAACATTTTTATACTCGGACTCGAGTAACGGCTAATAATAATAAGTAACGCAAAAAAAAATAATTTTTGTTTTATTGAAATAAGCTTAAAATGTCATGAAACCGTTTATGATATTGACTTGAAATTTGGTACACTTATGTATTGTAACAAGATCTGGAACTAGATTATATTTTAATCCAATTCAGTGGTAAATGGGATAAATAAGGGTAAAAGGCAAAGCAAGCAGGTAAGAGTCCATAAAATTGCAGTTTTGAGCATGTATGAAAAGTCAAGATCTCAAATCAGCCACCCACCACACTATCACCCTCAATACCACCCGCACACGGGAGTAAAGAAAATTAAAACGTGATTTAGTGTGATGCAAGAACGAAACCTCCCAAAAATTCTTTTGGCATTAACTACATTAATTAATATATTGTGATTAATTTTTCATGAAGTCAAAGTATTTTACCTCCGCTTGCATCTGCTTGTCGATTGACTTAGGTATGAATTGTGTAGCACATATGAGATTGGCAGTAGTAGATCTGTGTTGACTGGAAATGATATTTTTAGCATGAGGGGTAAATTGAATCATGTAGTAAGATTTCAAAAGCTTTGCCAAAGTTACAGATTATAGTTATTGAGCGGAAGTTTATTATTTCGTTTTATTTCCTTTTTTGGAGTATTTCCAAATACCAGGACAACTGCAGCATTTAATAGATACATTAAATAATATCATGAGTGAGTGAGCAAAGTCTTTCAGTAAAAATGCGGGGATTCCATCAGGACCCATGGTAAGGTTATTCTTTGTTAAACTATATTAATGCTGTTGATATTATTGTCACAGAAATCATCTAACGAGATATTTTCTGGCTCTAAAGTTGAAAATGATTGTTCAAAAATATTAGTTGCATCATTCAAATTCTCCCTCCACCTTGTCAAATATATTTTTGCTGATGTTAATCCCTCCTATTTTGTTATTAATGCAAGCCCAAAACTTGTTTTTTTTTAATTTTTTGCTATAGATCTTACAAAAAAGATATTAGCATTGCCAGGATGATTAAATATTAAAAGTTATTACAATACAGTAAAATATAAAACATTAGAATACAAAATATATAACATGTATAAAATATATGAAAACAAGGAGAGCAGCAAAAAGAAAACACAACTAAAATAACTTTAAAACTAAAACTGTAGAAAACATTATAATCAGTTGCACTATTGAAGTTACTAACAAAAGTTTTATGCATTTAAAAAATCACTGTAAGAGTAAAATGTATTTTCAAGTAAATACAATTTAAGTTGATTTTTGAAGGTATGAATGTTATTAATAGATTTTAGTTCTTGTGGTAAGGCATTGTAGGCTTTGATAGCGTTATAATATGGACTTTTTTCATAAAAACTATGGTGGTGTATTGGTATTCTGAGATCATTCCCATGTCTTGTTGTCATCAATCTGTACACATCAATATTTCTTGTAAATTCACCAGTATTTTTTTTAACGAACAAAACTAAATTATAAATATAAAGAGACGGGATGGTAAGTATTTTCAATTCTTTAAACAAAGGTCTACATGAATCTCTGCAAGATACCTTCATCACACACCTAATTATGCGTTTTTGACAAACAAATACTTTCTGCCAATGTACGGAGGAACCCCAGAATATTATCGCATATTCTAGAATACTTTGTACGTATGAAAAATAAAACATTCTTAGAGAGTCTACTGATAGTTGGTAACTCATGAATCGTATTAGGTAACAGGACGAATTAATTCTTGATATTCAAGTATTAGTATAAGCTTCCCAATTTAACTTACTATCTAGCGTTATGCCAAGAAAGTTTACATTTTCCGTGAATTGAACATACAACGAATAATCAAGATCAGTAGTTGGGGAAAACATAACAAGAATAGTTTTATTTACATTTAAGTTTAAGCCATTCGAATTACAATATTTATACATATTTGAGGATATTGTGGTAAGTTTACTTGCACAAGCCACTAAGGATTCTTCGGTTGCAACACAGGAGTTATCATCTGCATATTGATATAAAAAATCTATATTAATGTAATATTTTAAATCATTTGTATACAAAATAAATAGGAGGGGCCCAAGTATAGATCCTTGAGGCACACCCTGCAGTATACAAGTTTTATCTGAAAAAACAGTTTGAAGTACTCCATCCTTGCAAGTTGTTAGTGCAGTAACTTGTGATCTATTTGTAAGGTACGACTGGAGTAGCTTGTTACATGCATAATGGCATAATTAATTGTGTCGAACGCTCTTGACATGTCGAAATACAAGCAGGTCACCTTCAAATTTGAATCAACCGCTGTAATAATTTTGGTTAGTGAGTGATAGATAGCCTGTTCTATTGAACAATGAGGCATAAAGCCGAACTGACAATCTTTAATTATTTTATGCTTAGTAAAAAAAGAAATCATTCTGTTATAAATTGTTTTCTCAATAATCTTAGAGAAATTCGGTGGGATTGATATACCGCGGTAGTTTACGACGTTTTCCTTATCGCCCTTTTTATGGATAGGTATTGTTTTGTTAATTTTTAATTGATTAGGAAATATTCCTTCCAGAAAACAATTATTTATTATAGCGGAAATTGGTTCAGAAATGTCTACAATTACTTTTTTTATAACATAAATTGGTACTTCATCAAGACCTGTTGATTTTTTGTTAGGCATGGCAAGAACAATATCTATAATTTCTTGGGCATTAGTAGGGTTTAGAAACAAATTTGCTCGGTTTTGAACTATCATATTTGTTCTCGCTCTAACAGGCTGTGTTGGAGAAAGAGAAAAATGTTCACTAAATAAGTGCACTAAGGCGTCTGGGTCGGTTATTTTATTATTTTGATGGTCATTTTGATCTTGTCTATTTTTTTACTAATACTTTCATTAAATATATCCCAGGTAGCTTTTGATTTGTTTCCAGAATTCGAAATTATATTATTGTTTAGTTGAGTTTCATATTCTTTGATATATTTTTTATACGCTTTTTTCTCAGTTTTATATACCTCTAAAATATTGTCACAATTCGTCCTATTATGCAATATATATAAGTCTCTAATATAGATAGACCATTGCTTAATTTCAGGAGGTATCCAACATTTATGTCTATGAATATTGACAGATTTTTTTGTTTTAGGAAATGCAATGTCACAATAATATAGAAATGTCTTCTAATAAGAATTGTACTTACCATCCGAGTCTTTTTCTGCATAAACCGCATCCCAGTTCTCGGAATGAATAAGATTGATAAATGTATTGATGTTACCTTCATTAAATGACCTATTTTCTACAGCTAAATTGACTCTAAGAGCTTGAGGATTGTGGTCTGATAGTGGATAATGTATAACTTCACAATTTAAAAGGTTAGTGGGTATATTGCTAAAAATATTGTCGATTATGGTGTTTGTTGCATTTTTAGTGCCTCTGTTAATATTACTTTCAGCCAGAAGTATATAGTTTCTGGAAACAGTTTATATGCCTAGCTTAATTTTGGAGCGGAGTCTCATAAATTCATTATAAGCAATATCATCTCCAGTTCGCTTGTGGAGTTTCAAGTGTTTTTCCTTATTTCTTATATCTCTGATAATCTCAGCATTGAACCAAGGTGGAAATTGTCTATTATTCTTTTTTGCGTATACATACTTGGGCACACCGGCTGTGAAACCCCTGTTAATTTCTCATAAAAATGTTGTCAAATGTAATATATAAATTATTTCCCAGACTTGGTTGTCTGTCTTCATTTTCACCTAAACTTTGCTCTCAAATAAATGAGAGCAATTTTCCGTAATAGGATCAACGATAAAATTAACTCCTTAATTAAAAGTTAATTAATCACGAAAACTAATAAAAACTTGATTATAAAATATATCTCGAACATAAGTTCCTCCTGAGACGCTTCCGGCGAAAACACAGGATGACCTAGTTCTCGGTTCAATGGATTGTTTTCATGTAAGGTCCTTAAATTTCTATGGCTGTGAAGGGACTACTCATCGGCGTAACAAGGGTTGTGATTTAGATGCTGGCGCACCCGCGGGAGCTCACTCAATAAAAAATAATTATATTCTTGACACCGCGAACGCCGAGAAAAGAAAAATAAATTTTTAACTGACGCCTCATGAAAAAGTCATAAAAATGATATTGTAGAGGCGTGGAGTCTCACACAGAGCTGTTGTAAAAATCATGAGAATCTTAGAAGTTAATTTCTAAATTGTTTTAATTTGAATGGGGCATAATTATTGTCGAGCGACTACAAAGCAAGTTTATTATGATGCTTTCATTTAATTTATTACGCTTTAATTTGTTTATGGCTTAGTTTAATAGGAGTTGAATTTTAGACAAATTATTTATTTAATTATTCGCGTGTAAATATAAGGCCTGACATTTTCGGTTCAAATAAAGACCAAATAGAAATTCCGTGCGCATTTTGTACCTTAAAGAAATTATTAAATTAAAATAAAAAATGTTCCAATTTCCCTAGAAAATAAAGAAACTGAAGGAGACTCACCCAATTAGCTGGAATATCTGAGAAACACGAAGAAAAGAGAATTATTAATTTATTAGCAAGCCAGATTAAGAATGCATTTAAAATATATCTGTGGTAAATTTTAAACCTCTTAAGAAGTCTAAGAACATTTATCAGGCTACCATATATGTAGACGAAAACGTTTTTCAATCTGCTAGAAGAACAGATAATTTTGTGCTATGTTATGATTGTTATGCGGCATAAGATGCTCGAGAGGTACAAATATGTTTTAAATGTTGTGGCTTCAATCATACCGTCAAAAACTGTAATATTACTGTCTAGTATGTCGTAAGTTTACCGAGGAACACAAAATAAACAAATATACGAGCGTTAGTAACAAATGTATCAATTGTATAAACGCCGGCAAAGCTAAACCTGATCAAATGTTGATCAGTCGGCTTGGGATAGGAACTGTCCAGTCAATGGAGAAAGATTAGCAAACTTCAAACGCGATTTATTTGGAATGCAATAGCAATCAACCCAAAGTATCTCCACACCATAAACTGATTCTGTTTTGCCCGTACACTGCCGTCAAGTATCAGCATTTCAATCCAAATGTGTCCAACATAAAATGTACGAAGCATTAACCCGGCATTATCTTTAATCACAGAATTTTTTAAAACCCGAATACGAACTCTTAGCATTCACCGAAACTTGGTTAAGTCCTGATGTATACAGTGCCGAATTATCCGAAAACAACTTCAATGTATTTAAAGTGATAAGATAGACCCCCCCCCACACACACACAACACTTCCAATGTATAATATTACAAGCTAATTTTCCATGTGGCTCCGCGCATCCCCTGACCATCCATCATGTTTATCTTTTTGACTATATACTTCTTGATCAGCAACATAACCTTTGCTTAAACCAAACTGGAAGACAATAATGAAAAGTGCTTTACCGTTATCGTAGTCCACTGTACCTTCTGACCACCTTTACTATCTGATACAGATTAAAGATTTATCAAATTGTGAAAGCTCATTTTTATCCTTATTTATTTTATTTTAACAGACTAAATTTCTAAAATCGTGTAGATCTTATTTTAAACTTAATTTATTATGAAATACATTTTATTAATATATAATGATAGCCAAAAGCAAAATATTGCAGGTGATAAATTGCTGAAATCATGTAAAGCTAACTGAAACATTAACTGTACATTGTGTTCATAACAATACAACCAAATCTGAAGCTGGATTTCAGACTTGGAATCTAACATGGGACTTGTTGGAGAAAAACTTTATTTTCCAAACGTAGGTAAATAATTGATTACTTTACTTGAATTTCTATTTTATCTTTACTTCTAATGGTACTACCGTAGTAGGGTTACCTTTTTCGCTGGCTGGGATACCCATTGAATTATGCAAGAAAAGCAGCAGCACAAAACACATTCCATATATAATAGAAAAAATTAGCGCTACTAATTTTTTCCACGTACAATTCAAAAGGATTTCCTTTACACATATAGTGTAATACATGTACAGTCTAACGCAATACTGCCTGCTGTTCTCGATATCTTCCGTCCTTTTCTGTCGTTATATGAACCTTAATGCCAGAAGAGGAAAAAAAACTATCGAAAGTACCAGACATTATTGCACAGGAAAAAATAAACTAGTGCAGCAGTTTCGAATAGAGAGTGCGTAAGTATCGACTATCTGCACCCAAGATTCGATGTGGAACACTATATCGAGGCGACAGTACTTCACTACCGACACGTAACACTAGGGAAATACAGTGTTTCAGTTCCGAAATCAACAAGTAAATTACTCTTATTTGGCGTGTTATTTCGGAACTATAGCACTGTTTTGTCGGCAGTGTTTCGATTCGACAGTGTTTCAGTTGCAAGTGCCAACTGAATATTTTCAGCAGGGTTGTTAGATTTATGCCCGCTTCACAAGCATCAAAAGTTGAGCTTTTTGTGCCTGTGAAAAAAAAACGTATCTGTTCGTCGCTAGGAATTTTGAACCTGCCCTGAGTCATATCGTTGTCGGCTTGAAATCCGACACCTTCAACCCGTGCATGAGGTCTACAATGTACGTATTACAAGAAATATAAATATATGCATATGGTCCATACTCATAAATGTGGGTCAATTAAACGTATATAAATAGAATTTATTGCAAATAACAATAATGCTTTAATCTAGTCAACAAGTACAGTGAAAAATGAGTAGGGCTAATTTTGTCTATTACATATAGAATGTGTTTTGTACTGCTGCTTTTCTTGCATAATTCAATGGGTCCCGTGTTAGATTCCAACTCTGAAATCCAGCTTCGGATTTTTGGTTATATTGTTATGAAAACAATGTTGAAACATTAACTGTACATGATGTTAACATATTATAACCGGCAATATTTTGCTTTTGGCTATTATTATGTATTAATAAAATGTATTTCGCGATAAATAAATAAGGTTTAAAATAAGCTCCACACAATTTTAGAAATTTTTGATCAGTAATAATTTATTCCTTACCATCGATCAGTGTATATTAATAGGAAAAACAGAAAAAACTTAGTCTGATAAATGAATAAGGGTAAAAATCAGCTCTACACGATTTCATAAATTTCTAATTTGTATTTTGTTGTGGTAACACTAAAGCGATTTTTGTTATATTTTATTCTTTACCATCAATGCATATTAATAGGAGAAATTTTAGTCTGTTATAATAAAATAAATAAGGATAAAAATTAGCTCTCACGATTTCATGATTTTTTAATCTGTATCACAAAGTAAAAATGATTCGAAGGTGCAGGGGACTACGATAACGGTAAAGAGTTTTTTGTTATTGCCTTCCAGTTTGGTTTAAGCAAAGGTTCTGTTGCTCATCATGAAGTATATAGTCAAAGAGATAAACATGGATGGTCGGGGGGTGCAGGGAAGCCACATAGAAAATTAGCTTGTAGTATTTTACATTAGAAGTGTTGTGGGAGGGGGAGGGTGATTTCATTTATTTTTTCATTATGAAACAGTACGTGGTTTCACAATTAGCTATTAAGATAGATTATGTAAAATAATCGTGAAATTTGGATATAGAAATACTCATTAAATTATTTCTAACAGGCGTAGAATAAAAACACTGCACGTAGTAGTATAGCACAGTGCCATAAGACACTTCTACCGTTTGCTTCAAACAAAACTCTTCTTCTGCACTAGTTGCATCAAATACGAAGGAAGAACATTTACAAACTTAGCACTGTCCAGTCATGTCTTTCTGAGTGCCTTACTACTGGTCTCGATGGTGTCTAGGAACTTACTGATTTCGATCTTAGCACTTTCTAACTTCCTAGGTCGCGTTGCTTTTAACTCCCTTTCCCAGTCACTAAGTATCCCGGTCAAAATTTGGGCGGTCGATCAAAAGTGGTGTAAAAGGTGTACTGTGGTCCTAGTTATCCTCCAGTAATGTTTTACTTATTTCTGAGCTTTAGTTTGGTCACAGCACACTTCTGCCCGCAACGGTTGGTCGGATCGAACTGAAACTGGTGGCAATCGATTCTATGACCTCAAGTTACTCGAATACGAGGGGTCGCGTTGCCTTTAACTCTTTCTTCTAGTCACTAAGTATCCCGGTCAAAATTTGAACGGTCGGTCAAAAATAGTGTAAAAGGTGTATCGAGGTCCTAGTTGTCCTTTAGTAACGTTTTACTTATTTCTGACCTTTAGTTTGACCACAGCACACTTTTTCCCGGAACCGTTAGTCGGATCGATTCGGCAATGGTCGGAATCGATTCCTCGTGGTCGACTTAGTCGATAACGATATCTTCCAAGCCTTCGTGTGTCTATGGGAAACTTCGGAAGTGTTCGCGCGAAGTTCGGATTTTTGCTCAAAATCCTAGCTTCCACACTTGTTAATTCCACTAAAACGCCGACCGTCTTTCTATAAAAATTGTTTTGAACCTCTTTGAAGTTATGTACTTCCGACCGATTTCGACCAGGTGAGGGGGGTATGGTTGCAAAAAATCCTTATATGTTCGATTTTTAGGTCAGAGAACCCACTCGCGCCTAACTTTACTATGTAATTTAGGTTATGTTTATACTAGTTTGTGTTTATATTCACTTATTTATATATGTCACTGTCACACGATTAAATTAAGCGACTTCCGTATCCGTCGACGTCGTACTTCTGTTTTTGAAGATGTAGTTCCGCCTAGTACACAAATATAACCGGAATGATACATCTCAAAATTCAAACATCAATAGCAATGCCGTAATAAGATTACAAGTTAAAGACAGGTATTTATTTGAAAGATGAAATGATAAACAACTCATTTCGTATTTTACATGATTCTATTTTTTTATAAAAGAAAATAAATATCCAGATGATGCAGAAAGCAACATCTTGCTGTATATGAACCCTTCGCTTTAGCATGACAGAGAGAGGAAATTAGCTACGAAACCCGACTGGGTTTCTTGCTAGACAGAGAGTTGCGTCCTCTATCAGGCCCATTAGACTCTTATATCTATAGAGCCGGCAGTGCCCAGCTAGAAGGTCTACTATTATTCTGATGGCCTATTTTGGCTTAGTAGGTCTTTCGTGAATTTGGCCGATCGTTCTTTAAACTCTTTGGCCTGTCTCTGTCTTGGGAGGTTCCTCCACCATTCTACAGTTTTATTTTGCACCCGTTCCTTAGTGGCTGCTCATATTCATGGCTTTGCCACGCCACAGAAGGGCTCAGGTCTATTGAGGTATTGAGTGCGCCTTCTTTGGCCAGTTGATCTGCCAATTCATTTCCCCTATGTCCTTCGTGTGCTGGCACCCATGTTAAAGGTCACTCTGTTCTGACTTCCCAGCTCTGTAAGGAGCGTCAAGCCGTCAAACATCCCACACTAATCTTGAGTTGATTTGCATGGAACTGATTGCTTGGCTTGGCTCTCAGAGAAAATGGCAATCGACTGGTTGACAGTGCCTTGTCGTATTATCTCCCTTGCGCAAGAGTGCATGGCGATCACTTCAGCACAAAATACCACTGCGTATTTCCCTAGACTTATTGGAATACTGACTTTTGACCTTGTTCCATATATCCCGACTCCGACCCCCTGTTCTGTCTTGGAGCCCTCTGTGTTCTAGAGTGTTTGTGCTGTTATGGGATGACCGTTTTTCCAGTCTTCCCTGTCTGATATTACAGCCTGAAGGTTCCTATTGAATTTATACCTTGGGACGTCCGTAGACATGCCGGAAATGGGATTTGCCTTCATCTCTAAGTATAACTTCTGTTACTCCATCCCGTGTTGCTGGCTAATTGGCGTTAGGCCTTGCATTAACCTGTGCACCACTGACCGAGCTTCACCTTGTATGAATATGTTTAATGGTGGTAGATCCAAGAGAACCTAAAGTGCAGCCGTAGGAGCAGTTTATATGGTCCCCGTGGCGCACAGGCAAGCAAGTCTTTGTACGCCATCTGACAGAATTATTGCTCCCGACTGCACCGTCTTAGTCCACCACACCACTGATCCATGGGTAATTATGGGCCTCACTACCCTGATGTATAACCAAAGATTAGTTTTGAGATTTAGCCCTTAGTTTTTCCACACATTTTCTTACTCCTTCCCACGGCGATTGTTGCTTTCTGAGTGAATTTTTGGATGTGGGAATTCTATATTAGTTTTTGGTCAAAGGTGACTCCTAATTATTTTGCCTTACATGCAAGTGGAATTTTTACCCCGTTAAGCCTTAGTGACTTAAGGCCTTCCGCTGATCTTTTCCGTATAAAACTGGCGACTGTGGTCTTGTGGGGATAAATTTAATCTTATGTTTGGCTATCTTGAGTCACTAGATAGTAATACTAGAGAGTTTCATTCAACTCATACACTTCTATCTCTTTATTTATGCGTTGTACGTTCACGATTAAAATACTGATTCATCACATGGTATCCTAAATATGAAACAAGTTTATGTGCTTGAAAACATGCAAAGGAAATTCCTAAAGTAGTTTCTTAACCAATAGTTGGCAATTTCCTGGAATGCTCGTGCTGTAGCCTGGTGCAGACTCTATTTTTAAGATATCCCCAGAAATAAAAATCGAGGGAAGCCAGATAAGGCGACCCAGGTGGATACTTTACTGGACTATTGATACCAATCCTTCGTTCCCCATAAGTTTCAATAGGAGCATTGTGGAGGTCCTGCCCCATCTTGATGAGAGAATTTTTGCAATTATTTTTGAGAAAAGTCGACCATTTGATACGTCATCGAATTGAGAAATGAGTTGTTTAAATTATCACTATGGTTAGAATTAATTTTTTTCCAAAAATAAAGAGGTATATCCTTAAAGCCACATTTAGTCCTTAAATTTTTACTAAATTCATTATTATCACCTGATGATATACCAACTAACTTGTGTTGTAAAATCTTGAAATCTCTCTACGTTTGTGTCCAGTAGCAGCAGAAGGAAATTTCATTACGATAACTCAACCCTACCTCTAAATGAAAGCGGAATGTACGTCCTGAATCACAATTTAAATTCCAAGGCTCCAGGAGTTTACCAAAATAATTAAAGACAATGTTTCTTGTGTGTATTTTAGTTGGAATAATAGTTTGCGAAGTCGACTGGCGGATACATTTCAGAAATGCAGGTAAATTAACAGTCGCAACTTTAATTAAACATCATTTTGCCGTAGCTTTAAATTATACGACCAGACTGAAGTAATAACTTGGCAGATTTGAGGAGGCATTACGTTAACTTAATATCTGAATTACTTTGCAATTGCGTTCATAACTCATGTAAGGACTTATATATGGGAACATTAACAATCATTGTTCGTAAAATTTCATTTAGACTGATCGCCGCTGAAAGGGGTTGACTTGAAAAATTCGTCGAATTAATTTATTTATTTTCTTATTAATCACCACTCTACAGCAATCATGTTCCCAGTTGCAGAGTTGTAAACACATACACATAGACAATTACGCAATGACCATTCCCTACGACATTGCCATCTGTCGCAGCTGAGACTCGAACTCAGAAGTGATATAGCGACTAGACGTGTTGTCTCTCACACAACCTCGTCTAGTCCACTGCTACCAACTCGGTAATACATGAAAAACTACACTATTATCCATGCCACATCAGGACTCGAACCCAGGACTCAATGTTTGCAAGCCCAATATGTAAACCGTGAGCCAGTTATTGTCTTATATCTTGTAACTTTTAAACAAATCGATGAATATTGATTTTTATTGTTGAACATATGGAAAATCGGTCTTTTCCAGTTTGCGTGCGATCGGGGAACCGGACAAAAAAATATATCTCCTCGAGGCGCGTAAATTGGTTTTTGGTTTTTTAAGATTGGCTAGTTAGGGCCGGAGATATGGCCGTTTGAAGGGATTGAGTTTCAGGGTAGGAAAACAAACAAATTCGAAAAACCAAATTCTTTAAGCTTATGAAGAAGGATACCATGGTCAAGCCTGTCAAAGGCTTTGGAAAAATCGATGTATATAGTGTCAACTTGTTTATCTGCGTCAGTAGGCTCAGATATGGATTGGGTGACAGTAAATAAATTTGTATATTATTATAAATTTCGTCATAAGAGGGGAGAAAAATTTCGAACACCTTAGCGAAATTGCAGATTTATAGTATATATATATATATATATATATATATATATATATATATATATATATATTGTTATTATACATGATTTGCAGGAAACAACTACTCAGCGGGCAAATACCCCGACCTGCATTGAATTACACCTTACAAATCATGAAAAATTGGTAGCCAATGTCATTTGTCAACTCCCTGACCAGACATAGACCGGTTTCGAACTTATTAGTTCTCCTCAGTATGCCATAGGTCATGGAGCAGACAAATGACAGTGGCCAACCTGCTAGTCTTATACAGACTAATGTAAATGGTATAGTGGTGAGAGGTAATTGAATCCTCTCATGTGGTCTAATGCTACTATACACCAGACATCATAGATGTCTCCGTGGTGCATAGCATATATATATATTTATAATATAGTAAAAGGACGGTAATTTTCAACGTTAAATTTATCCCTTTTTTTAAAAATCGGACACACCTTGGAAAACTTCCACCGGTCAGAAAATACTCCCGATTTTAGACATAAATTAAAAATTATCGTCAGAGGGTAGAGAAAAGTGTAAGTAGAACCTCTAATAATGCTTTAGTAAGGCATGTAACACATTTACTTCAATGAACATATTTAAATTCAGGAAGCTTGTTGTACCAAGTGTATTATCGGGGTGGGCATCAAAGTTGTTGTTGTTAGGTGTGTATGCAGTTTGAAAAAACGATGCAAAAGCGTTAACAATGTCTAACGGGTTTCTATGTTCAAGGTCATTGAACATAACGTAATCGGGTATGGAGGCAGAGTGTCTTTTAGAGTTTAAATAGAGCTAGAACCTCTTAGAATTGGATTTAATATTATTTTGTAATCCACTGAGATAATTTTTATAGGAAGTATTAACATCATTTTTTATTTTTGCTCTCAATTGTTTAAATTCATTGTAGGACTGTACAATTTACATTATTATGTTTTTTATATTCCCTCCATAGAATCATTTTTCTGTTGATATCGAAGATAATACTGTTTGTATACCATAGTGAATAATTCTATTTTGGGACATATAATTCAAAAACGCTAATCAGTTGGTCATAAAACTTGTCACACGCTAAGTTACAATCCCGAACCTCAGTTAAAAATTCTCGTGAAGTACATTTAGATGATCAACGGCTTCCAATGCTGCGTTGTTCAAGAAGTTTACTTTTCGCAGATGATTTAAAATTATGCCACTAACAAAGTAACCTTTGCCTTGAACAAATAGATTTAGTCAAAATCTGATGCAACCAAAGCAAAACCTTTGCGAACGTTAAAAGCAAAGTTTGTTCTTACACTAGGAAGGGAATGATGTGTAGTATAACTATTCTATTAATTCTTCTCAATTTACACGTATTGTTATGCATTGCCATGGGAAATCTGTTTTGATTTGACCAATACCTGTCCAGTGGGAAGAAAAAATAGTTTTTTTATTTTTCAAGAAAATTTTAATTTTTTGTGATGTAAAATCTGTTGTATATCAGAAGTGGGACAAGAAAATTATTGTCAAATGCATGATATAAATATTATTCTCCATATATTATGTGCATTGTGGTCGGCTAAAACATTTAACAAACTTATCACATATAAGTAAGTAATAAACTACCTTAGACCAAATCGACACGTTCAATCTTGCTTTTAGTTAGCACTAAGTGCGGCGCTTTTTGAATGTAAAGCAGTACATGCTGGTCCGTACGTCTCTTGAATGTTGCTCTAAAACCTCTCAAATGGAAGGACGCATAAACGAAAGAAGCGTCAGCTAAAAGCATTATTTTCACCAGATAATAAAGAATGTTACAAATGGGCCGAAATTAAATTGGGCTTTTCTAAATGAATATTCTCTAAGGCAACTGCGGGCGATGACTTAACTTTAACATGGTGGCTTAGAAATAAATAGTGAAAACCGAGTGTAAATACTGAATTTATAATTTTTGATGCGTGTGATGTACAGGATGTCCTGGTAAAGGTACATTAAATGGTTACAGTATGAGCTAGCAGAATTCAAAATTAATTTGTTACGATTGAAAGAAATATGATCTTATACAGGGTGATTGTACAACACTTAACTGTCAAAATATTAATATTTAGCTAATAATGCGGTAATGGAATGTTTATAGGTAAAATTGTTAGAGTTAAAATTAATTTTTTTATTTTCTTTTGCAATTTATTGATTTTGTAAATTTTTTCATGAATATTGGTGGGTGGGGGTTATTTGTGGTGGGAAATCATAACACACCTTCGACTTTCGCCTAGCTCCTAGAGGGCGCTACTTACGCTATGTTTAATCTATTATAAAGGCTGTAACGTTTTCACCCGCACCTTTATTGTAGATTTCGCGTAAAGTTTGTGTTCCTCTATCATTTCATAATAAAAAAGGTATACTTGTTTTAAATCACTAAGTACAACAAGTTTTGAGAAAAGTGCAAACGAAAACTTGCATGCAAATTCATTATACAATTTGAAAAATTATTTTGACGACAAAATTTTACACTCTTTAGTTGTAAATATTTTTTCCTGTTAATACCACTTATGTGGTAATTGTTTGCATGGCGTTTAACAACTTCAAAATTTCAGACGTTAAGGCGAAATAATTAATGATACACTTTTAACTAGTAGGCATAAATAATTTAATTCAAAATGGTGAACAATGTATCACAAATAATAAGAACTGGAACAACTTTAGAATGTGTAATACCTACTACAATAAATGTTCAACATGACTATGACATGACATTGTTTGAACGTTTAGTTAGAGGCTGTCTAACTTTAACGATTCTCTGTTATCCCGAATAGTTTCCACAGCTTCAAAATTTTTTTTGCATAATTCGTCCCGGGTATTTGTTATCATTGTATACTAAATACTTATAGTAGCTCCAAAAGTACAAATTTAAAGGATTGAGGCCAGGACTATGAGGTGTCCAAGGAAATTCACTTCCTCGACCGATCCAGTGATGTGGATAGTGCATATTTAAATGATTACGTGCTTCTACTGAATAATGTGCTGGGGCCCTATCCTGCTTATACCACATATTATTTCTTAAATTTATCGGAACATCATATAAGATTTCAGGAAGAACGTTTTCTAAAAAGTCCAGATAGGATGCACTATTTAAATTCAATCCGCCCTACTATGCAGTCTACCACACATTTATTTTAAATTTGTGGCGGAAGTTTTTTTTCCTTGGATAAATAGGGATTCTCAAATTCCCACGAATGACTATTTCTCCAATTAAATACCTTACACCTGGTAAAAGTGGCGTCATCCGTAAACAATATTTGTTTCACAAACATAGGATCATATTGTTTGTTACACAAAAATAATGAAAACTGCGACCTTTGTGGAAGATCGCGAGGTAACAAATTTTGCACTGGAGTAAAGTGATATGCTTTAAGGTTTTCTTTCTTTAATAATCAATGAATTAATTACTGACTTAAACCAGTTGCTGCCGATAACCGTCGCGTACTTATTTGGGGATTTTCTGCTACACGAACTAAAACGTTTTCTTCTTGATCCACAGATATTCCTTTTAGAGGACCAGCATTCACGTTTTGGGCGAAAGGCACCTGTTCCTCCCAAACGATCAGAAAAGTTTTTAAATAACCTATGATCAGGCTGCCTTCTGTTTCGATACAGTTCTAAGTGCCTTCGAGCTGCAGCACGACTACAAAAATTTACTTGCGAGTATACATAAACCCTATCTCTCATTCCAGAAGTTGAAAAAAATGTATGGCGAGGCATTTTTTATAAAACGATATTAGAAACAAATAAAAGACACAACACTTAATTAAATAAAACTCTCAGCTAATTATTATCATTTGAATGATTAATTGTTTGACAGGTACTTTTGTCTTTATGCCTACTTGATAAATGTGCTTCTCTATTTAGTGTGATAATGCTGTGTCACAATTATTATTTGAAAAGATTTATAAAAATTTATATGCACTTTTCTCAAGACCTATTGTACTTAGAGACTTGAGACAAGTATAGCTTTTTTATTAAGAAATGATAGAGAAATACAAACTTTAAGCGAAATCTGCGATAAAGGTGCGGATGAAAAAGTTACGGCCCTTTTAACACATTAAACATAGCGTACATAGCGTCCGCCAGGAGCTAGGCGAAAGTTGAAGGTGTGTTATGATTTCCCTCCACAAATAACCCCCACCCACCAATTTTAATGATAAAATGTTAAAAAATCATTAAATTACAAAGGAAAATAAAAAAAAATTATTTTAAATCTAACACCCTGTATCTTTTTAGCTATAAACATTTCATTGGGGCATTTTGTCTAAATCTTAATATTTTGACTCCTACTACCCACAGTTAAGTGTTGTACTATTTCTTATGAACCACCCTGTATATCTCAATTTCTTTATAAATTACTGTTTATAAATTCAGCAGTTAATTATATGCGAAGAAATAATTTTTTTGTCCACCTAGTTCTTAGAAATCGCTCCCAGTGCATCATGCAGGTTGCAAAAAATGAACAAATTAAAAAGAAATTGTATACCTACTTTGGAATTTCTCGGGAAAACAGATATTGACGATGTTGAGAATTAAACAGTTAAATCCAAGTCAAGTTTTGATTGAGCCGTTGTGCATATCGGAAAAATGAACTAATTTTAAAAAGTCGAAATTTGTCGAAAAATATGGATTTAGCCACCTGGCATTGATCTAACGTTAATTCTTCCTCCTGCTGGCATCTTCGGTCGGTCGTTTTGAGGTGGGCATATCCAGATCCGCCGATAAGGAAATATTTATTATTTTTGGCCATAACTTTTTGTTTAATACATATATTGGTAAAAAGAGTTTAGGACTACCTAAGTAGTACTATGACAGGTGTAATTATATGAATTTTCACTCAATAATTTGAGTTGTTTGCAAAATAGTTAGATTTAATTTTAAAAATTATGTCAATTTTCGTATTGCCTAAATTTAAATCCAACTATTTCGCATATGTTTGAAAATTTATAACACTACTCTTGTTATATTTCTACTTAGGTAGTCTTATAGTGTGTTTGCAATATGCATTTTAGAATAAGAAGTTATGGTCAAAAACAGTAAATATTTCCCTATCGGACCTCTCTCTCTTGGATACTCTCATCTTAAGTGTGCAACGACTTTGGCTCAATATATCACTTAAAGCAATAGCTTTGAAATAAATTGTACTTATTGAGTAAGCCTTGAACTTGCTATAGCATAAATTTTATGTAAAAATATTAATAACTTTTTGATTGGTAACCGCTTAAATAAAAATTGATCTCCTGTTCTAATGATTCAAATTCTCTTATTTTTCAATATGTAACTATAAATACTATTCAGTAATATTTGGCGCAATTATAAGAATAGTGCCAACTCCCCAGATTCTTGATATAGTCAACTGTTGTATTGAAAGTTAGAACCATATGCCAAATATCATTGCATTTGAGCAAAAAAAAAATACTACAAATTAGAGTAAATAGCTTTTATTTATTATTTCATTTTATTTAAGTTTTCTACCACATGTGTTATCCTCTTCAAAAACAAATCACCAAATAAATAATAATTGGAATAAATACAGAAATAATGTATTTTGCTGACGTTTCGAAAAGTAGCGTCTTTCCGTTTTCAAAGCTTTTTCTCGATGAACTCTTATTTGTTGTGTATGCCCAATACATAGCTTTAAGATTCTGTTTATCTTAAATTCCATAGATACTTACTACTTACACAGAATACAGAACTGATGATATTTTCTTTTAGATAATGTTGAGTTTGTTAAATTCTTCTTTTAACATTGGTAGCCAGGTTATACAAATACTAAATGGTCTGGATGACTCACCCACATAACACTTACCACATTCGCACGGGATATTGTAAATACAGATTTTTGAATTCTGCTCCCGGTTTATAGGCTTTGAGAAATCAAAGATTTGTGAACATACTTGGGAAAACGCACATAGAATAAACTGGGACTCGGCAAAAATTTTAACAAAACAGGCAGATAACAAAAAAAGAAAAATTAAAAAACCAGCAATAATCTTATTAAATGAAGATAAATGCGCATCGAAATTATTCTGTAGATATTTGTACAACTTGGCTACCATTATTAAAAGAAGAACTTAACAAACTCGACACTATCTAAAAGATAATATCATCAGTTCTGTGTAAGTCGTAAGTATCTATGGAAATAATATAAACATATTCTTAAAGCTGTGTATTTAACTTTCACAATAAATAAGAGTTCTTCGAAAAAAAAATGTTTTGAAAACGGAAAGAGACTACTTTCCGAAACGTCAGCAAAACACATTTATTCCGATTTATATTATTTACTCGGTGATTTGTTTTTGAAGAGGATAATACATGTGGTAAAAAACCCAAATAAAAGGAAAAAATGTTTGTAGAATGCCACAAATAACTTTCAGACAATATTTAGCATTTTATTTTTTAACACAATTAACAATTTCAACGAATTCAACTAAAAACCTATTCAAATAGTGCCCCACCTAAATTACTATATAATTCCACAGCTTTTTATGCAATACACTGTTAAGGAATAAAAATTTATTCATTTTAATTTGTAGCATTTAAAGGTTCAAAGGCAATGAAAATTAGCATATGGCTCTAGCTTTTAATATAAATTGTTTTATTCAAATAGAATTTTTCCGTAAGTTAGATCCCATTTGAACTGTAATTTGGTCAACCAGACTGAGACTGCAGAAAAAGAAGCCATACTATTTTTTTTTTTTGTATATTACACCTATCGAAAATTCAATCCGGGGACATATTTTATAATAATGCTGCTAGGTAGGTATTTATTCATATTTTTTGGACCTATGACCTGAAACCTTAAGCTACTTCTGGTATGATAAAATTTATGAAATTAAATTTTTTGTGAAGAAAATATCCAATTTACTGACTCAACTTATAGCTTGACTTGCTCCGACAGGACTTAAAACAGGAGCACCTGTGTAAAAAGTTACAGTACCACCGTCTGGTGCATGCATGCCTGCATTGAAATATTTCATATTATTATTATGTGCACGCCTACGATCACTACCTCATAGAATATACGAGAAGGGCCAGAAACGCCACGAGCACGGAGCACAGTTTTATATTAGACGAACAAGTAAACAGATGGATGAGTAATACGTTGTAAATTGTATTAATGTACTTAGAGTGTTATAATAACAATTAATTATTGTAACTAAGTATTAAATAAAGTAGTAGTTAATGAAAAAGTCTTGTTACAATTATTTAAACCTACGTACAGGGTGTTTACTGGAGATTATAAACACGTAACAGTATTTATAAATGAATTCAAGATGTGCAAAATTTTTAAACGAGTGACTACTTATTAACATCAGACAGCGTTGTTAACTTGTAAACTAATATTAGAATAAAGTTTTTACAGTTCTAAACTTTATATCAGAGACTGAACGAAGTTTTTAGTGATTTATTATTTCATGTGCCGCCTTCATATATTCTATGCACTACGACAAAATACATTTGATTTATTCATGCCAGTTGTAAAAAATACACAGCTGGTTTGGTACAGTAACACTTGGAACATTTTAAAGACATTTTTATTATGTTATTTCTAGAAAACATCGATCTGTGCATTTACGATTTAAAACTTCCACCGTCTTAAATTTTACATGGCACGACTTCTTTGCCCCCGTGGTCAAGGCAGATCAATATCCACCATAAGTTCTCTAAATAAGACTTGCCCAAGTAAAGTTTAATCTCACCATCCCAAATGTTGTTTTATTAAAAGCCTGAAACTTTCGGCCAAGTACTTAAAATGATGTTTGATGGAGGCGTCGTAAGTTATTACTTTTTTTTTTTCGTTTTTTAGTTTGGCTTAGAAGTTTTTAAAGAAATAATATTCAATTTCATAATTTTCAGTTCAAGTCGTGATATTACCTAGACCCCAAGTCATTTATTAAAAAAGTTTTATAATTACGAAATTTCAAGTACACGTTTTATGTTCTGTTAACATTGGTTCAGAGGTACCGGCTAATTAGGTTAGTTTGATGTTTCAGCAGGAATATCTTATTGCTAGTCTCACGGAATTAACGTAAAGGGATATGATGATCTTAGAAAAAGGTATACTGTTACATAGGATTTGCTTCTGATTGTTATTTGAAAGTTAGCTTGTTAAGTAACGTAAATAAATAAGTTGCTTAATCAATATGTTAGGTAAACCGATTTCGTTAGACCATTAAAAATATATATACAGACTCATATATTATAATATACAGACTGCTGCAAACCTACCACACCAAGAGCTACTGAGATTATAATAATAATCTTTTAATTTCCAACAGGTAAGCACCAAATTACAGGAAATACATGAAAACTAATATTTCAATACTAAATTAAAAAGGAAAATAGTATTGCTACTTAAGTTACAAACATAATTAAACCCATTATTCAGTATTAATTATATGGCTAGACTAACAAAATTAATATCATATAGATGGGAGGCTTTATTAAAATTATTGCACATTAAATAAATTGGAGGTTTAGCCATGTTTGTCCTGTAGTTATCAACATAGAAGGTTGTGTGATAGGGGATTACAAGTCTGGGTATATGGAAATTAATGTTGTCGAACAAAAAAGCACAATCAATAGTATTGTGAATCAAATTATATATTATATATTATTATAAATATTTAACGGAAATTAATTCGCGACAAATTTCTAATGAAACCATTTTAAAACGGTTCGTTAAAATAGACGCATTAATTCCACTCGGCGAGTAAATGCCATCCTCCTTAAAAAACAAATATTTTAGGAACTTCTTCTGAACTGACTCAATATTATTCACGTGACATATATAGAACGGATAGAATAGAATAGAATTTATTCATGGTATACTTACATTAGTAATGTTTGCATACGTCATAAAAGTAGTATAAAATATAAAAGTGTAAATATAAAAACATAAAAAATAAAAAAAATTAAAAGACAATAAAATACAATATGCGTAAGTTAAAAAAATTAATAAATACACAATAATAAAAAAACAGTATTACAACTATAGAAAAATAAATATATACACATATATATACATTGCCTTACTCACACAGTTATGTCAGTCATTTTACCTCTTATGGACAATAAAGTCCCACGTATCTTTCCATCTCAAACCAATAATGTCATTTGTACTTAAAGCCGTTGTACCGTAACTGAGGATGCTAAACTTTTTAAATATGAATGTAATCGTACCCAACCAAGAAATTAACATTAATATTAATAGATTGGCAGAAACTTTAAGCCTAAGTCTATCATTCAGAACATATATATGTTCCAATGTGGCGGCCAAGAGAAGTGTCTTAAAAGCAAAGGCAATGTATACAAACACACACACACACACACGCACATATATATATATATATATATATATAATGTTCCGAGAAGCTTCCGCGGTCGTTGGTATGAAAAATACTAGGTTCTCGGGTTGAACCGCGTCTGAGATTGTTAATGTCTAATGGAGACATTAACAATCTCAGACGCGGTTCAACCCGAGAACCTAGTATTTTTCATATATATATATATATATATATATATATATATATATAAACTTGTCAAAAATCCAACAATAGTTAATACAGCAATCCACAATATACAAGTTATTAGACAGACGATAAATTAGATAAGGTGTCAAAATATTCAAAATATTCGTCATATGTATAAAATGCATTTTGCAAAAGATATGTTTTATTTTTTGTTTAAACATGCTTACACTCATATCGACATTTTTTATGTTATTAGGTAACACGTTGAAAAATTTATATCATTGATATAAGAAGGAGTTTTGCGATTTGCGATTTGCGATTTGCGATTTGCGATTTGCTTAGTCTATATTTTGGTAATCTTAAATTTGTTTTCGTTCTAGTATTATGGTAGTGTATACCCTCCTGCTTGGTAACTTTGTCGTCACTTTTTAATTTTTTAATATAACACAAACATTCATATATGAAATATGATGGCAGGGTTAAAATATGAAGACTGTTGAAGAGCGGTTTACAATGATCATCATATTTAGCATCCGTCATTATTCTTTACCACTTTTTTTTGTAATTTAAAAAATTTATTTAAATGGCATGATGATCCCCATACTATCACTCCATATGTCATTATACTGTGGAAAATTGCAAAATAAGCCACTCTTAAGCAATCTTTTGTTGTTTTATTACTAAGTTGTCTTATTACATAAATGGAAGTTGATAGCCGTTTTGACAAGTTTTGAATATGGGATAAAAAATTTAATGACGTATCCAAATACACACCGAGGAGTTTAATAGGTTGCTACGTCAAATTTTAAAACTCAATCTGACGTAACTAGTTGGTCGTTGTCTGTTGACATAACGGTATTTGCCGGCCGACTAACAGTGGAGATGGTCGGGGTTCTAAATTACTATGATGTATCAGGGCGCCAAGTAAATTTTTCCTCTCCAAATACCAGCTCAAGTACAATGTAACCTTAAATTTACTAAATAAATTACTTAGCGAGACGATAATGAAAAATTCAAATTCAGTTTTATCTTTTAATAACAATAAACGAAGTAACTTTATAACATTCAAGAGTACAATAACGTAGGGGATGGTAGACAAATTCACACAAAAAAAAAATATATCTAACTGGGTATACGCGTCTTACGTAAGTGCTTAAACCCCCAACAAATATCATAGATGTTATAATTAGTTGACAGAATATTTTCATAAAATGTTTAGCAAAATTTAAAAAAAATATATATAGGTACAGTGGTGAAATTTTTTTAGTAAAATTTATAATATATTTTTAAGAAAAATTCAATGTATATATGGCGCAAGAAGGATACAAACTGCAGGCAGCAGGGCTTCAGCTTCGGCTCAATTTTCAGGAATGGGCAACTTCCAGCCTATCAATTAACCCAAAAAATTGGATGGCTCTCCACAAAAAAGAAATTCCAGTCCAGTAAGGAGAGGTAACATAAGTACGTGTAGACCAGTGGAAAAAAGTTATTCGTTCGTATCAGGAGACAAAAAAAAATCGTATGAAAAACTACGAAATCCTAGACGAAACCGTAGGTGAAAATAAAACCCTAAAAATAAATTTTTACCATTGAACAATTTACTACAAGTGATATTTTGCTAGTTTGAATATAAAAATAAAATAATTACCTCGTTTCGGAGGGTTTTCCTAGAGAAATGTTGTTGACCTTGGATGTCCTTGGCCTCGTGTAAATTTGGCAAAAATGGCTTTTACGTATAGATCCTTCCAATGAAGACAATCGATTTCCAATACCATAAAAATATGCACTCGTCCAAACATAAATGGAAAATCGAAAAGTAACGTTGCGAAAATATCCCAAAATGGTGAAATTACTTGTTTCAAAAATCGCAACGAGCACGTAAAATTACCACTTAATAAATTGCCAAGCGTTCGAGCAAATTACACGTGAAAAGTGACAGACTACCGGAAGACAAAACCTAAGCCAAAAACTATTGTGAAGAAATAAATCTGTGTTACCGATCGTCAGTCGGTTATAGGAATCTACCTATAAACTAATTAAAAGTTATTGGTTTCCTAGCTTAAGAATTACAGAAATAGAGAGCTTAAGTATATGCAACACGCTACACAACAAAATGTATAAAGCCATGCCTATACCTGCAACAATTCCTTACAATTGCGAATTCATATAGACAACTAAATAATAAATATTACGCGTGACGACGGATAACACGAATTCGTTAGACATTAAACGTAAGAGATAAAGTAATGATTTAGAAATTTTTTTAAATAATGTATAAATGTTAAATTGAACTGTAACAAGGTTCAATGTATGCTTCATTATTTTTTGTTGAAAAATGTAAGGTTTTGGTTTTATTATCATTTATAATAAGATAATTACTCCTCGACCAACGTTTAATTAGATTATCGGATTCTTTACTACCAATACACAAGTTGGAAAAAAGGGTGTCCCTTAGCAAAAATGTGGCATCGTCAGCATATATTATTGGTAGTACTTCAGGAGTCAAATTGAATGACAGATCATTAATATAGATGATAAACATCAAAGGCCCTAAGACAGACCCCTATAGTACCCCGTAATTCATATTTGAAAGTTTGGACCCTTTACCATTAAATTTAATACATTGTTGACGGTCTGCAAGATAAGACGTAAATATACTTAAGGCATTTCCTCTGATCCCATAATAATCTAATTTTTGTATCAAAACACTATGGTTGACAGTATCAAACGCCTTGGACATGTCATAAAATTTAGCGGAGCATAATTTTCGCTCTTCAAAAGCTTCTATAATATATATATAACACCACAGGTAATTACGACCCCCTTTATCCCGGAAGGCTCTGGAAGAGCCTTGTGTGGGAGGGGGCTACACATTTAGAGACAAGGGACACACACCCAATATTCGTGTATAGTGAAAAAATCCCTCTCACAGTATTCTCCACTGCCACGACCGGAGATCGAACCCGGAACTCATATTTCGTTTACATACATTTTGCAGATTGCGTTAATAGTAGATTTCCCTTATCTATATCCAAATTGAGCACTAGTTAGTAGATTATTTTTTTCAAAATATTCTAGCAGTCTATTTTTTAGAACGATTTCAAATATTTTGGAGATGACAGGTATAATGGAAATAGGCCTATAACTGTCTGTATTATTAAACTGTCCTTTTTAGTGTATATGAGTAACTTGCGATTTTTAAAAAATTTCTGAATAAATTCCACATTCAATATACATGATACCATAAGATAGCGACATATTCTAATATTGGGCGAACATATGCGTAATATAACAACGTTAGGCTAGAAGTTTTACTAAAACACTTAGCATTTTATATGAATTTGACACAGCACTATTAATATGAGCTCGAAATGTTAACTGGCTATCGAAGATAATACCCAAAACTTTGATTTCTGTACATCTGATTACACTCTCTGAATTTACTTTGTAATCATATTTTTCAGGCTTATTTTTGCGAGAAAACGTGATTGAACATTTAGGCATAAATAGTCCGCACTACACCAGTCGGATACGGCTTTAAGGTCATTCTGGATGATTCTACAATCGTTTACGGTCCTTATCTATCTATAGATTTTCAAATCATTCTCGAACATTAATTTTAAACAGCTAATAACATCATTAATATCGTTGATGTAAAAGAGAAATAGAAATGGCCCTAAATTGGAGCCTTGTGGTGCTTCGGAACGCATTAATGTAGTAATTCGAACGAAAGCCCTCGTACTCGATAAACTGCCTGCGTTTAAATAGATAAGACGTAAGTAAATTAATTAAATCTTCGGAAAATCCAAAGTCATCTAATTTCTTTATTAATAAATATAGGTTGATTTGATCAAAGGCTTTCTGAATATCCTTGTATACTGTGTCTACTTGTCCTTATTTAACAAGAATTTCCGAGGCAAACTGAGTTAAGCAGGTTACGTTTGTGATCGTAGATTGTTTATTGTAACGAGATAATGTTATCTCGGTTACAACGTTTTAAATTTTGAAACCTTAGTGGCTTAAAGTCTCAACCAATCCGAATTCATCACAATGACGTACGTACGCGGCGTGCTACCGTCATTGTAGATTTCTTACTTTTTAATTTTCATTTAGAGTTATTTGAGTCGAAATTTAGTATGCAAGATACATTGGAATAACAGCTTGCCGAATTATTGTTCATGTAAATTTTTGTATTTATGATTTAAGCCATCAATTTCTATTACGCATGTGCGTCGGTAATCGATATTTCCTTTGAACTGCGATACAACGTCCTTTTTCGTTGAGAACCTCGAGCAAAGCGGTTGCCTACCGTCTGAGTCCACAATAAATTTTAATTCAATCCCTTAATTGGAGATCGTCCTCGTGGTAATATAAATTTTGTTAATTTTATCATAGCCGTTATTCTTATTGTATTTATTTTTCTGTTTTAGACTTTCTGGTCGAATTTAACGTTAGAAATTTAAAGTTCAAAATTGAAGATTTAGAATTTAAAATTTAAGATTTAGAATTGGAAAAAAAATTTTGAAAACCTCCTTCAATTGATATGATCCATAGCCTTGTTTAAGACGACAACCCTACGCAGAACCCGGATAGGATTCAAAAAAGTTATTAGCCTAAGATTAAAACCAACAGAGACTAATTTTGTTAGTAAAACACCATGGTCCAACCTATCAAAAGCCTTATTGAAATTCATATAAATGACATCGACTTGTCCACCGTCATCCACTAGCTAAGTATTGTGTTATACAAAGTAGGTTCGTTGTTGTCGATCTTGAGAGGCAAAACCATGTTGGTTGTTGCATATACCTTGATGAATCTGAGGTTAAAATGCCGTATGCATGACGATTTCAAATACTTTGCAAAAGTTATTTATGATTGTAATAGGGCGGTAATTTTCTATATCCAATTAATCGAAATTTCAATTATATAATCCAAAATATTAATTGAAAATGTGTTAAACTTAGTTTTTGATCCGGTATCAAACAGAGTAGCAACCAAGTGCCTCTTTAACTAAGTTAATCATAATAATTATAATACCCACTTGGCTTATTGTTGCATGAGTTTTGTTCAGTTTTATCTGACATATGTTTCGGTGTTGCGACCATTATCAAAGAGTTTTATAAACTATCGCAGATTCAATCCAATTAAATTAATCAATTAGAAAAGTTTTTAGCTTAGTTTCTTGATCGAAAAAAAAGTTTGAGGTAACTTGGATGATATTTATAACCATTATAACTCACAAAAAAAGATGATATGGCTTAAACTGGCAGTTCGAAAATCGACAGTCATACAGTACCAAGTTAAGAAATTTTAAAACTAAATCGATCGTTATGGACTTTTAGTAGATCACTAACTATCTTTATACTATCAGTTCATAGACAATTTTATGTACTAATTATAATAATTTATATTTTTATGATATACGCATCTATTTAACAATTTTTCCAATGAGAGCCGTCTGTTCACGGAAAGCCTAATTTAGGTGGTAATTTGAATAGGTAATTAAAGTGAATTAACATCTATCGGTACAAGTGTAATTTATCACTATAGATTGATGAGTTGATCAGCTAAAATCTTATTTTTACATATTATTGTTAATTTGTGGAAACTAGCGAAATATGGTATGTCACACTATATTAAAATTATAGTGAATTCAAAATAACACTTTTCCCTTTATCACCTAGTCTTGGATACTTTTGCAGATCTTGTTAGCTAGCTTCACTAAACATGCACTTTGCAAAGAGTATATGTAGTTTCATTGGCTCTAACGGAGATAGAATAGATTAAATTCTTTGCGCCATTTTGTTGACAATGACTAAATTGAGTGGAACAGTTTATAATGTCTTCTAAGGTGACTTTTAAAACGTAACGTTGCCGTAAACTTTCGGTTTATGAGGTGGCATTTAATTGAGTAGACGAACGGTAGATGGCGACGTGGAACATTTTCAAATACGAATGATTGTAATTAAAACGAGTTTAATGGTGCCCGGTGCCGCAGTTATAATGTCGGAGATCTTCTAGGTATTTATTCCATTTCGTGAAATGCCTCGGGTTATGTTTCCATGGGATCGGGTTTTACTGAAGTGGATATAATTGTTTTTAAGTCTGTCTTTATAAGACTTAATAAAGTTCTGATGGTAGGTATATTCTCTAAATGCGATTGTATAACTAACAATAATAGATGATGGTTCTAATAATACATTTATGTGTATTGTTATAATTTCGCAAAGTTTGTGAACACCACTGAACAAATTAGGTAGAGTTTAACCAATGTCAGTTTGAAATATTATATATTCAGTGTCTCTACCAGGGATGTTCGTTGTTATGCCTCTCTACCATTGTATACAGCAGGCAGAGCCGCATTATCGATATAATTTATTCCCTCGTGTACGAGATGTAGTCGAGCAGATGTACAGTTGCGCCGATTTGGCCGGCCGATAAAGAATTCAAGCTGATATTCGGAATGATCAGAAAGTGCTGTGAGAAACTGTTTTCGTGGAACCGGGCAGTGGCGTACGTTTATTTAACCTTTACCTAAAATAACTATTATTAATTAATATTTCTTTCAAAAAATATTTTTAAAATAGCTTTTTGGAGACTATTTGATACAGAAGAAAACTTACATAATGGAAATGTTCAAGACGAGGTAACGGGGTCGATTGAATCGAGTTGGGTGTTTACGAACCAAGATTTACATGTGTCTTCTTTTCAATGTTTATAACTGCTTAAAGAGAGAAAATAATCAAATGACAGGTATAGGTATTATAAAAAGTATATTTAAATTAACTAAGACTCCAATTTCTACTATTAATATTCTAATTAAAAAAGGGGTTGTTGTAGATCACTGTTAAAAGAAAACGGAAAAATCCCTACTTTGGAAATGATTTCGAATAAATTTCACGAATACCCTGATTATAATTTAAGAGGCATTTTATTAGAGTGGGGATTTAAATATAAAAAGAGATTAATAACCGTTTGATAGTAAAGGAATCACGCCGTATTGTGGAAATTCGACAGGAATATTTGGGTAAAATAAAAGAGTACCGCTAATCAAATAGGAGTGTAGCATATCTTGACGAGACACGGTTTGATACGCATCATACTGTTAATTACAGCGACTATTAAATAATAATAATAATAATGCATCTTTATTAGCTAAAAAAGCTACAATTAAATCTTAACAATATATAGAACAGAAGTCCATTAACTATTCATTAAACATTAAATTGATATTTTTTAAATATTTTTTCAAGCAGAATTTACCTAATTTATTTTTATTACTTCTAATGGACATTTCAGATTTATTTTTGTTATTACATGTAATATTTTATTTTACTAACATCCTTTCCCCTATTAATATTACCATCCTCTCCTTTTGGCAAGAAATGTCCATACCTTCCCGTGATTCTTGCTGAACTGTAACAATATTAGTTTTCTATTATTTTTTTCTTCTAATAACTAACATTGTTATTGACTGAACTGGACAATTCATTTTTTGTTATCGGTTTCAGTTGTGCCCGAGCCTATATAGGTATAATCAGAATTACACTAAAACAACGAAATTAGTAAATTCATATTTCCTAATATTTTATGAAAACACCTGTAATATTTTTGTATAATAATTTAGCGATTGCATTACAGTTACAGACATATAATCATTTGTAAATTGTTGTAAACTGTTTGAGAACAACTGTCATACCTGAGCTATCGAGTAAATAGTTTCTTACTTCATACGACGAGGCGACCTTTGAACCCGCCAAGTTAGAGTTTACTCGACTTTATTTGAAAATAATTTCCAGTTATATAATTTTTATGTATTATTTTTAATTTCTAGCTGTCGTAGAACTCGAGCTACCGAAGTCTGGCGCACTATCGCCCCATCCTGTATAGTATAGTGTATATATTAGTGTATAATTGTTTTTATTGTTCGCGTCTTCCTTAGTTTTACCCGTTTTCCTTATTGCTAATACTAGGCTTTTTGTTATCCATTTATTTAAGGAGACGTAATTCTTTTACATTTATAAATACTGATAATTTCCTGTCGCCTTCTCTTTCTCTTGTCATTTCAAGAAGTTTGTGCTGTATTGGGAAAGTTTCTGAATTCGGTAAAGAAAACTTTTAAATTTAGTGCTCGGAAATAGGATGTGAAATTTTATTTGCTTTTCTCTTTGATTTTCTCAACGGTATATTAGTTTCATGACATCTAAAGAAACACCTTCAAACGCGTGTCCCATTAGCTTTAACTTAAACATGTTTGGAACTCCAATCAATCCAACGATCTAAAATATGAAATTGCGTAATTTAACGGACTAATCTGTTGTTAGTGACTCACTAATTTTTGTGTATATCACAATTTAAGTGATATCCTAACAACAGTGTAACCATATTTGCGAATTCGATAGAACATGTCAATAAAATTTTGTTTTATAAGCATTTGCCGGAAGGAAAGCCATTAGAAAGTTAACTAGAGGAATGATAGATAGATAAATAGATAGTTTATTCCAAGACACCTTATGACAATAGTATAGGAAAAGTCGAAGGAAATTACTCTGAAAAAATAGATATATTTCAAACATATCACAGAATAATAATAACTATGAGCTATAGATCTGAAATAACAAAATAGATACAAAAATTATCTGACGCAAGATTTAAAAGATATGTATAAAAAAGATGCGTATAAATTTTTTTAAATTACTTAAAATCGGTGCTGACATATAAAACAGTAAGAAGTTATCTAACATAAATATAATTTTAGTATGATATAAATAAATAAATGGTTTACTTCCCAGTCAGATTCCATACAAAATTTTTGTATGTCAAAAGATAATTAATACACTGTATAAAATATTCTATAACTAAATTTAAAGTTATACATTTAAAAATTCTAATATATGCACATACATATACCTGTGAGGTAACAGTTAACAGACTAGACCGACAGTCACGGACAACACAGATAAAATCTCACCACATTAATGTAATCACAAAAATGATGAGAAATACATGTGTAAGAACTTATTGAAGGAATTCAGTTATACTATAATGCGTTAGCTGAGGAAGTTATGTTTGATGTTATTTTTAAAAATGGTTCTCACTTTAATATTTCTATATTCTTGTGGTAACTGGTTATATAGCTTAATGCCCATGTAATGCAGGCCCTTCTCATACAAGGTGGAAGTATGTTTTGGGATACCTAGTGAATGTGCCTAGCGGGTATAGATATGTGAAATGTTTGTTGAGCTGTTTGTTGTATATTTGTTTAAGTTATCATAGACAAATAATATTGTGTTATAGATATATAGAGAATATATTGTCATAATTCCAGAAAAGTGGAGAACATTGATCATTATAATCGGCATGATTCATTAGTCTAATAGCACCCTATATATTTTAGAGTTTTCGAAAAGACCATATCCGAAAATATGTAGCATATCCTATACCTAAACCTAGCCGTTTCAGAGATATTTGACATTTTATAGAAAATTTGACAGGTGCAAGAACCGTTATAACTTTCTTCTTGTAAAAGATCTTCATTTGCTTCTTGTCACATAAAAAGAACACAAGGAGAACTACGTTCTACAACTGAAATAAATTCAATAATATCATACAAAGTGTTCCGTTTTTCGCGTTACATTTTGTCAACTTCAAACCGAGAAAACTTGTTTAGGTCAAATGGAACACCCTGTATTTTTTACGTCAAGTTGTGTAAAATTGATATCCCTTTTTTCTGATATTAGCATTGTGGGGGTTAAAGTTACAACTTTTTGAAATATTTGCGATTTTATTAAAAATTCATGAATTGTTGTAATCATTTCATCAAAATAGCCATGATTAGAAACAATCAGTAATTATCTTATGTCAAAGAATGCCAGCACGTTTAAATTATACCAACGAAAACTTTTTAAATTTGTTTATTATTTACGGAGAATGTGATAAAGTAATATCAAGAACTTGCAGCACATTTGCACTCGATATCCACAAAAACGCAAAATAACACTAACACTGTAATATGCGTATTAATCGAATTGAAGATATGGCATGAACTAAAATAGCAGAGATAAGATCAATTTAAAATATGATTTCATTTTAATTTAATAATTGCTCAAAATTCCGCCCTCGAACCACGACACATTTTTCGGACCTTGATTAGGTCCTCATTGGTAGCTCTTCTAATTTAATTCTGAGATATGTTTTGAAATGCATTTCTTACTCTTTGCATACAATCTTCAATGGTTGTTAATGGGCTCTCATAAACTTTATTTTTAATAGTTCTCCAAATGAAATAATCCAGAACTGATAAGCGAGGAGGCCATAAGAATGGTCCATTATTGGCAATCCATTGATCATAAAAAGTTTCTTGTAAATAATTATTAATTAAATATGCGTTATGTGGGGGAGCACCATCGTGCTGATAAAAAATGTTTCTATGTTCGGCGAGAGGTAAATTTTCTAAATATTATTATTCAAATTTTGTAAGATATTCAGATATCTTTCACCTAAAAAAAAAAAAAAAAAATTACCTATACATATTAGCAGAAGAGAAAATTTAATTTACCGTTTAAATTTTCCTGATAAAATTGTAATGCCACCACTCTATCGTTTCTTATGGCACAGTAAACATTGAACTGCCAACTTTCCTGAAAGTTTCGCTCTCTGAACATATGAGGATTTGAGTCACTCCAATAATGCAAATTGTGTCTATTAAAAAGTCCATTTTTAGTAAATTTTGCTTCATCTGTCCATATATTTCCTAAATAAGAATCGTGACCCTCAGACCTTATTAGAATAAACTCACAAAAATTCTATCTTCTTAGGAAATCTGTTTCTTTTAATCCTTGAACCATATGGAATGAAAACGGGTGAAACTTATGTTTTAATAAGATTCTGTGAATTGAATCCTTGCATAGTCCCGATTCCAGAGCAGCTTGTTCTAATGATATCCTTGGAAATGCATGAAAATATCCCAGAATGACTATTTTAATGTTTTCGTCATCAACAATAAGCTTTCTTCTTTGCATTTTTGCCTTGGCAGAGCCATAGGTTTTAAAATTTTCCAGTATGCATTTTACAGTGTTTGGTGACGGTTTCCGTTTTTCTGGATATCGAGTAGCAAATGTGCTGCAAGTTCTTGATATTACTTTATCACATTCTCCATAAATAATAAACAAATTTAAAACGTCTTTGTGGGTGTAATTTAAACGTGCTGGAATTTTTTGACATAAGATAATGACTGATTGTTTCTAATCATGGCTATTTTGATGAAATGATTACAACAATTCATGAATTTCTAATAAAATCGCAAATATTTCAAAAAGTTGTAACTTTAACCCCCACAATGCTAATATCAGAAAAAAGGGAGTTCAATTTTACACAGCTTGACGTAAAAAAATACAGGATGTTCTATTTGACCTAAACAAGTTATTTTGATTTTGTCAATGTAACGCGAAAAACGGAACACTTGGTATGATATTATTGAATTTATTTCAATTGTCGAACGTTGATATCCTTGTGTTCTTTTTACGTGACAAGAAGCAAATGAGAATCTTTTACAAGAGGAAAGTTATAACGGTTCTTGCAAACCGTTGTACCTGTCAAATTTTCTATAAAATGACAAATATCTCTGAAATGGCTAGGTTTAGGTATAGGATATGCTACATATTTTCGACTCACAATTTTATGCTTTTTTCGAAAACCCTAAAATATATAGGGTGTTCCATTTGAAATAAACAAGTTGGTATCGACTTCCGGTATAAGCGGAAGTACCAGCTGCTTGTAATTATTTTAGTTGGATTGGCCACACCGACATTAGTAATTATCTAAATTTTTAAAACTTTCTGATGCGTACTTTAATCTATATCGATCGATTCAGCTCCCGGTGAGACACCCTGTATATGTACCATTATATTTAACAAGTAGGCTAAAATTTATTTTATTGGTATGATTTTTGAAATATATAAAATTAGTTTTAGAAGTATTGATCATTTACCTGGCACCAGTTAGACATACTTTGCACAGAGGAATTTGCTACTCCAATTGCCTGATCGATATTTGACCCTCGGATATTTATTGACAAATCATCCACATATTGACACAACTTTATGTTAGGAGAGAGGTAAAAGATTCTTTTAAATCATTGCAATACACTAGAAAAAGTAGTGGAGCTAATATTGCCCTTTGGGAGGCTCCCCTAGTTATAGTCTTCTTCTCGGATAGGCAAGAGTTATTCACAGTAGGCCCATTTATGCTTTTTATTTCGACAACCTATGACCTGTAGGATGAAAAGGACTGTATCCAAGATTTGGCAAGGCCTGCTGTCATAGGATTCTAGCTTTTCAAACAATATTGAATGATTCAACAAGTCAAAGGAAAACATAGTTCGATTTGGCTGCGGAGCATCTGGAAAATTGTCTCCATAAACCGTGACTGCCACCTTAGCATCAAAATTGCACTGACAATTAATGCTATAGTACACGGAAATTAGACAAATTTATGTGGAATAGAAGAAAAAAATTATAATAAGCTGAAATATCTATAATAGTTAGCTTATGTGTGTAAGAATACATATCAAAAAAGTTTCCACACCTAAGGGGTAAGCTTCATCCCTATATCACCCCCCTTAGGGACACCGCACTGGATTTTTTACAATATCTTTTAAATGCTTTATCTTAGGGAAAAAACATAAGTATAGAACAAGGTTTGTCACAAAATTCTCTACAAAAAAGGTTTTGTGTTATGTATCGATATTTCTATTACTTTTTATGTTATTAAATCTAAAGATTTACAGTTGTCAAATGTCCTTAAGAACTCAAGAAAAACAGTTCTTATTGCTCATGCATTTAGTGGTAGTGGCACAATGTCTGCTTTTTTTGGAAAAGGCAAACTCCAAACAATAAATTTATTAAACTCGAAAACAAATTTACAAGAAGTTATTAAAACCTTTAACAAATCAAATGCTAGAATACAGAATATCACTGAGGTTGGGGGACATTTTGCTCTTGCACTATATAAAGCACAAAAAAATGAAACGTCAATAAATCACCAGAGCTTTGTTCTGTTTAACACCTCGGTTGGCAATTCTAGCCAAACGGTTACTTTGGCAAGGCTACCCGCCTTATCGTTCGCAGCTTTGCAACAACATTCGTTGCGGGTTTACCACCAAATTGACAACATTGACTTTCGTTATTGATCCTATTTCTTGATGTAAAATCTATGAAAACTGTCTTCGAAGTGTTTAAACATAATTTATTCCTATCAAACCAATCTACGAATTTATTAATCATCATTTGCAATTTAGCAACGGCAAGTATTGCCAGAGGCAAATGTAAGAAGTTATTTACAGAGTTTGTTATTTCAGGAAGGTCATTAACAAATATCAGGCATAAAAAGGGACCCAAAATACAACCCTGGGGGACTTCGACATTAACATATGATTCATTGGAATAGGTACTATTTATGTCCACAATTTGTTTTATATTATATAAGTAGCATGTCAGCCAATCATTTATTCTTCCTCGGAATCAGAGGCATTTATTTTCACCTTAAGGAGGGTATGGTTGACTAAGTCAAAAGCCTTGCCTAAGCCAATAAAAAGACTTAAAGTTTTTTTTATCACCACCCAGGTTCTCATATAATTGACTAATAAATTGAGTTACAGTAGTTGCCGTGCTTATATTTTTTCTAAATCTATGTTGTACGCTGGTCAATATAGTATAGGATATTAAAAAATTATTTATCTGGTCAAACACAATTCTCTCAATGATTTTAGAATTCGAACTAAGCAGGTAGGTAGGTCTGTAATGCTCAATATTGACTTTTTCGCCTTTTTTGTATAAGGACGCGCTATTTTAAATATTTCAGGAAAAATTCTTTGTTCTAACAATAAATTTATGAGATAAGTTTACGGTAACATAGTTACGAGTACGATTTTTTGAGATTAATTATGGTATTATATACAGTGTATTCGCTGACAGGCCTTACAAACATTTTGTTATCAATTTTTGAGAGTATGTCGTTTTGATTATCAATGTTTTGACTTTGTTCATTTGATAGTTTGTGAGGTAATCCCACAAATTAATCATTGAAAGAATTTGCCATAGTTTTATAATCTTATACATGGAATTTTTTATAATTTCAAAATTCTTATTCTTGCTTTTATTTTTGTTCATATATTTTGTTACGGCCACACCCTGTAAATTTGTAGAGTTAGTTTAATTAGGTATTTATCATTTTGTTCGTGTTGATCAAACTATTATTGTGGAGATTATTTTAATACATTTGTTAATTACTTTTATTCACGCTAAACATTATTTGAAAGGGATAGACCCTCAACCCGCAGCGGGGAAAAACGATCGCGCGCATCAAGCGCTAAGGAGAGACTCGAGTTCTCCCGCTTGCAAGCAAGACAATTAATTTTGTGTGTGTTCAATATTTTCTATATTTTTGGCATTTTTTGAGTGCTCAATGTTCTATGTGGATCCTGAGAAGCCAATTCCCTCCTTCACTCTGCATCCTGCTGGACGGCCGCAATTAAAGGTAGGTCGAAAACCTTTCGAATAACTCGTTTTTATTTCTTTCAAGTTGTAATTTCTACGACTGAGGATTTCTCGTTACCGTCCAATTCGAAAAATCTCCTAAAAACACTATTCAGGTGTTTTCAGATGTATTGATTATTGCCTATGCAGCATTTCCTTTATTGTCAAATTCCTCATGCAGTTTATTATTGTAAAGTTTTTTAGCTACACTAATAAATTTCTTGTAAATTTTTTGTACTTATATAATAGATTATATACCTTATATGCCCTGTTTCGATAGATCTTTCATTTTTCTAGCTAATATTTTGATGCCTCGAGTTAACCAGGGTTTTACAGAATTCCTAGAACATATTGTATATACAGGGAAAGCAACATCTACATAGTACTTTAAATTATTCATATATATTTCGAGCACTTTATTAGCATCCTTGGTCCGACATACCTCAAACCAGGATTCATTACTTAAATGATTGCGTAATTATCGCTAATATAAACTCTTCTGTATGTGTACATGTTCCTATTTAAATCTATATCAGAGTTTATTCTTCTGAATAGAGCCGAATGATGAGATGTACCATTAAAACATATATTTATGGATATACTATATGCAAAAGGCAGGTTTCATCGTATTTCAGTAGATATGGGGTCGGTTAAGCTAGACAGTCACGTCACAGAATTGGCGCCATGCCGGCAAATAGGGAATTTGCATTACCGGCCGGGGAGGTGGGTTCATGGGGTATCATGATTGGTTCATGGGGGTGTCATGACCTATTTGAAAGCTGTAGAGACCTGTTTGAAAACCGTACAGGTCTGTACGAAAAATAAACGGCTTTCAAACAGGTCTCTAGAGCTTTCAAACAGCCCCATGAACCCCCATGAACTCACATCCTCGGTCGGTAATGCAAATTTTCTACTTGCCGGTATGGCGCCAATGCTGTGAAGTCATTGTCTGGCGCAACCGACCCCACACCTACTTATTTCCTTTGATTTCCTACTATTTTTATTAGAATGTGCGTTCTGAACTATACTTTAGTTATCAATTACTAGAAACACAATAACGTGTTTGTAACAAATGCCGGTGAAGGGAACTGTGATTAAATATTTCCACAACTTCAAACTACCCGAACTCTACATTTTATTAATAAACTTTATCTTTCCAAAGAACTTCATTCAAAATCTAATTTGATGAAAACTAAGTTAACTTTTAAAAACTTGTGACTTGCATACAAAGCAGAGCGTATAACATGTACCTACCTTTAAAAGGGATATGAAATTTTAATTTAATTTTACCTTTGTCCTTGCATGTAGTCCGCAAATGGGAAAACAAAATGGCTTTTGAAATACTACCACGTTTAGGTATGTTAAGAATACAAAACAAGAGATACAACAGCCATCATAACTTCTTTTTTAAGAGTAATAACACTGTGGTAAGTTTAATAAATAAGAAGTATCTATTCACACAATTTTGTCAGCAACAAGGGAACGTGGGCATAATAAACACAAAAACCGTTCTCTGTCGGGAAAAGACAGTAATAAATGGCAGAACACTTGAAAAACCGGGAAAAAAAATTGATAGATACTGTGCATCTTATTAGTTGTAATCTTGAATTATGACTTTCACAAATACAGTGTTAATGTGAAAATGGCGGGCTGGAAGTTGTTTTTTAAATAATTACTTAATCCGCCATACAGGATGTTTTTAAAAAGTATATCAATAACTTAACCATGAACTCAGAACGTCAAAAGAAGTTAGTACAACCCAAATGTATCTCATTCCAAAATAGCATCTCTATGAAGATACAGTCCTCTAAAGTTGGAATTAAAAATGTTTATTTTTACACTAAAGTAAAAACTGTTTAAAATTATGTTTTCTAAGAGGCTGATTTGGGGTAAACAACCCTTCCCTCTTACCTCCTTTTTTAGTGGTACTCCTATGACTTTTTTGATATATTGTACTTTATGTAAAATTTAATTGTACAACTTTTTTTACCTTGTTCTTTTTTTCTAATGAAACTGGGAATAATAAAATCATGGTCATGCCCGTTAATCAAAAATTGAAATTATAAAGATGGAGTAAAATCATTTACTTTGTCAGTTACTTCTTAATTTAAGTTCTACATAAACTATGAGTACATTGTACTTGTTTTTATACTCTATTAAGTCAAAATACAATAAAATTGGATATTATATCTGAGGATATATTACTTCATTTGAGAAATCGTGTTGAAATAATACTGAAAAGTGGACCACATGAAATAAAAAAGTACTTCGTTATAGTTTTGTCATTTAAAGTTACTGGTTAAGAAATTATAAAGGATGTGTATCACTATTATTATAAAATAAAAGAAATGTTTAAACGGATTCTTTGTAATAAATTACTTAACGATCACAAAAACTAAAGGATCAGTCCTTAAAGAACCAAAGTGTACTAAAATAATATCGGAAGCAAAACAACAAATAATGAAATAAATTAATAACAAAATTAAAATAATATTAATAAAATTTTATTTCAGAATATGCTCAAAAAGTTTCCCATTTTCTCTTACACTATATCTCGCTTACATTAAATCCCATGTTTCTAAATTCCTCGACCGATTGCTGAATTTTTTATCACAGATGCTCATCGCTTTCCATTGGAAGAGAGTCAACTTTGTCCTTTGCGGCTTTCCAAATACAAAAGCCAACTGGATTTAAAACACGGGACTGAGCAGGCCAACTGATTGGAGAATCACTTCCTCGGTCTATCCAATGTCCTGGAAAAAACCTTGAAAAATATGACCTGGCTCGCAGGTTATAATGGGGTGGAGCAGCGTCTTGTAAATACGACATGTTTTCTCTAATATTAACATTAACAATATCTAATTGCTCAGGCAATTAATTTTCCAGATTATGTAGAGTCAGCTCTATTTAAACGATGTGGAAAGAAAACAAGTCCAATGAGGTGGTGGTACATCATTGAAGTATAACATGAAAAGAAGAGGTCCCAGCACAGAACCCTGAGGAACTCCCATATCGACATTGTGTTTTTCGAAAGGATGTTGCTGCATCTTACTGACATTTTCTTGTATGTAATTTAAGATCTAAGCCTGGATAAACTACGAAAGCCCACACAAAAAACTTTTAGCATAGAAAATCAACACTAACTGCATCAAAGGCCATGTTGGGCAGAACGTTGGGGACATGACACGAAGTTTAGTATATGATTAGAAGCAGTCTCTGTGGATATATTTCCTCTAAATCCATCCTGACTAGATTTCTATTCTTCAAATTACTTATTTGAACTTATGTCATTTATGTTAGATACGGATATGGAATTTGCTTGGCTTACTGATGTTGTACAAATAGATTGAAAGATTTTAGATAGATAGAGATTAGATAGATTTGAAAAATTTTCTCCAGTGTTGTTTTAGTTGTGAATTTGCAATATGATAGAAATAGGTCCATATTTTTAATTATTAATAGTATTTTTCCTTCTACGAAATATCGCCGGCAATGTAAAATAATTCAAAAATTTATCATAATTTCAATTGTAACTAGTTTAAAAGTTTAAACAAATTCAAAAAAAAATACTTTTCACTTTCTTAACAGACCTGGCAGTTTTCCTCTATACTCATTCTGAAATATGTACAGAATTAGCGAGACGATAAGGATAATTACGCTTTAAAGACACTTGTTGCATTTTTTTAAAACATTTATTTAACGTCGGTCTATTTCCGCTACTGGAGCCTATCACCGATGCCTACTGACGAGCTATCCTTAACCAGCAATTTTGCCGAACCTCTTCCTTAAGAAGAGTAGGGATCCTTTACTTGCCTAACATTTAATAGACAAGGGACCGACGGCTTTACATCCCCTCCGAAGGATGGTATATCACCTACACAACTCTCGCCTAAGGTTGCATACCTTCCGCGCATACACTGATATACAAGCCGCTGGAAGATATGTGAGGCGAGGATACGGTCTTCTTTGGAACGGTCTCCCATATAAGTTCTAACCGCGCCTAACGTTGCTTTACATCACATATCGAAGTATGTACATGATAAACACGCGCGCCTTCTTGTTGCATTGTGAACATTGTGGAAGAGGTAGCGGAGTAAGACGTATCATTAAAAGGTTTAAAGATACAAAGTCAAGGCGATCCACACATACGACCGTCAAACTTCTCAATCTGTCCATCTGTTATATGCATTCTCGCTAATATGATAACGAAAATATACAGGGTGTTCCACTTAAAACTCCCAACGCCAATTACTCAAAAACTGAAAGAGGTAGTAAATTTCTGTAAATGGTAGATAATTGGTGTGATCAAGTGCTATCTTTCGACGTATAATAGATGCCGGCGCCTTTGACGGTTTAGGCGTCGCGACGCCCTGAACAAAATTTTCGATGGCAGGAGTTTGGAAAACAAAAGATACCAATAGTACTTTTAATTCTGAAGTTTCTTTAAAATTACAAATTTTTTATTTTTTCGTTCGTTTCGGAGTTATTTGATTTTGAAAGTGTAAATATGCTTTATTAAAATTTGCCAATTTAATAACTTGTCTGTGTCTAATAGGCTGTGACTATTCTGTTAACCTTAATTTTAACTATCAAAACTGTTGTCATTAGTTGAAAACAGTGTTAATTTTTTATCTTGGTGTTTATTTTCAAGTAGTTTTTTAATATCTGATTAACTTTTTGAAAAAGAAATGGGTCAATACACGAAACAAGAAAAGATAGACATGGTGTTGTGAGTGTAAGCGAAATGCGTGGCAAACGAAAAGTGTTTACGCACAGCGTTATCCTGATAGTAGAGATCCAAATCATAAAACAATTTTGAATTTATGTAGAAATTTAGTGAATTTCGGTGCATTTGAATAGCCAAAACGGAAACGATCAAAACCAGCAACAAATGATTTTAACGTTGCATTAGTTCTCCAACAGATTAATGATAATCCGAAGATGACTTTGAGAGAACTTAAGAGAAATACTAATATCCCAATAAGTTTTACCAGAAGAATTCTTAAGCAAAATAAATACCATCCTTAAAATACGAAACTTGTACGTAAGTTGGAGTTAGGTGACCCCGAAAGGTGCATTAATTTTCTGGCAAGATTTGATTATTTACTTTACCGTGATGAAAATATCTTTAAAAAATTACTTTGGAGCGATAAAAGTAGATTTCACAACAATGGAGTTGTGAATAGACACAATTGCAGTTACTGGGCTCAAAACAATCCCCGTTGAATTACTGAAAGAGGTAACCAGCGCGTTTTTGGTATAAATGTATGGTGTGGTATACTCAATGGTTATTTAATAGGACCTCACTTTTACGAAAGTACTTTAAATGGTGATCGTTATCGGAGTTTTCTTCAAAGATTATTACCTCAACTGTTAGGAGATGTCCCGATTGAAACTAGCAAGAACATTATTTTTCAATAAGATGGGGCTTCACCTCACAATGCCCAAATTGTAACAGATTATTGAATGTACTGTACCCCAATCGTTGGATTGGGACATACGGTCCACTACAATGGCCAGCATGGTCACCGGATTTGACCCCTCTCGACTTTTTACTTTGGGGTCAGTTGAAAAACGCTGTATATGTAGAGCCTATTGAGGATATGGCGGATCTCCAAAATAAAATAACTGCATCTTGTGCTGCTATAAATAAAAGAATTCTGTTAAGAACTGAAATTTTGAGTTAAGGCGCCGGTATGGCTGCTGCGTTCGGGTAAGTGGCGAAAATTTTGAACAGTTTCTATAAATTATTTTATTTACTTTAGATTTTAGATTTAAAAAATGAATATGTTTAAAACACTTATATTTTTTTCTGTTTAAATATTTCAAAGATACTTTTCTACTTATGTAAATAAAAGTGATATTCACTACATGTTTTTTAATCTGCCTGTTTTGATTGTTAAAATTTAGGTTAACAGAATAGTAACAGCCTATTAGATTCAGACAATTCATTAAATTGGCATATTTTAGTAAAGGGTATTTACACATTCCATGTCAAATAACTCCGAAACGAACAAAAAAATTTAAAAAATTCTGATAATAGAAGAACTTCAAAATTAAAAGTACTACTGGTATCTTTTGTTTTCCAAACTCCTGCCAGCGAAAATTTTGTTCCGGTCGTCGCGACGTCTAAACCGTCAAAGGCGCCGGCATCTGTTCAAAGTCGAAATATAGCTCTTGATCACACCAATTACCTGCCATTTACAAAAATTTACTACCTCTTTCAGTTTTCGAGTAATTAGCGTTGGGAATTTTAAGTGGAACACCCTGTATATGTTTTCTTCTTCGTCCACACTGTGAACTCAGTATGTTATATACCCCTCTAAATGTCTTCCTACTGTTTTCCGGTATATACAGAAGTATATCAAAGGAGAAACTGCAGTCAATAATAAAAACATATATTTCCTTTAAAATATTCTAGTCCTAGAACAAGGATGTATGAAGCGATAGAAGCGCGGAAAAATCCACTGTAGGAAATATTCCTATCATCAAAACAGCATCAATTCTTTTTATACAAACCGATCTACTGAATATAAAACTGTTACTTAAGGGCCCATAAAGCATGATAAATTGTAAACCGTTGTTTTAAAACGGCTCGATCATGTTTTCATGACGCGAGCTTAATAAAACAGTTCCGTAGCGTCTGCTCTTATATTATTAGTACCTACTTAAAAGAATTATTTTAGTGTTACTTAAATGTGATACTGTACTCTGTTTATAAGAAATAAATAGTAACAAAAATTCATTATAAAAATACAAATCTAAAGACGGTTCAGAATATTTAGCGCATACCCTAAAATGAATATCCATAAGTTTTCGTACGTAGTAATTACGAACATATGTTAAAATTTTCAAAAATAAAATGGCAGATTTAATACGGCGCCGGCAGTATAAAACCTCGTGAAACTAACTGAAAACCAGACAGAAAAATAGAGAGATTCTCTTCATATCATTAGTTAGGAACAAGAATTAAAATTTTCACAAAGTGGTAGGGTGTTTACAAAAAGTATGGCAATCACTTAACCACGGACACAAAACATCAGAAAAAGTTGATTCAACCTAATTTACTTCTATCCAAAAGCACCCCTATGAAGGAATTAAAAATATTTTTTTTATAGTTTGCCAAAGGGCATATGTTTCAGTGTACCGGAATTTAAGAAAATATCTACAGGCATTTGCAAAATTATTTAAACTGAAAACTTTTTAAAATCAAGTTATCTAAAAGGTTAATTTTGTGGTAAACAAGCCTTCCATCCTACCATCTCTTTTAGTGGTACGACTATGACTTTTTTGGTATATTGCATTTTAAATAGAGAATGTGATAAAGTAATATCAAGAACTTGCAGCACATTTGCTACTTGATATCCACAAAAACGCAAAATAACACTAACACTGTAACATGCGTATTAATAGAATTGAAGATATGGCATGAACTAAAATAGCAGAGATAAGATCAATTTAAAATATGATTTCATTTTAATTTAATAATTGTTCAAAATTCCGTCCTCGAACCTCGACACATTTTTCGCACCTTCGGATTAGTTCCTCATGGGTAGCTCTTCTAATTGAATCCTGTGATATGTTCGGCGAGAGGTAAATTTTCTAAATAGTTATTATTCAAATTTTGTAAGATATTCAGATATCTTTTACCTAAAACAAAAAAAAAAAAACAAAAATTTACCTATACATATTAGCAGAAGAGAAAATTTAATTTACCGTTTAAATTTTCCTGATAAAATTTTAATGCCACCACTCTATCGTTTCTTATGGCACAGAAAACATTGCCATGCCAACTTTCCTGGAAGTTTCGTTTTCTGAACATATGATGATTTGAGTCAATCCAATAATGCGAATTGTGTCTATTAAAAAGTCCATTTTTAGTAAATTTTGCTTCATCTGTCCATATAATATTTCCCAAATAAGAATCATGACCCTCAGACCTTATTAGAATAAACTCACAAAAATTCTGTCTTCTTAGGAAATCTGTTTCTTTTGATTCTTGAACCATATGGAATGAAAACGGGTGAAACTTATGCCTTAATAAGATTCTGTGAATTGAATCCTTGCAAGTCCCGATTCCAGAACAGCTTATTTTAATGACATCCTTGGAAATGCATGAAAATATCCCAGAATGACTATTTCAATGTTTTCGTCATCAACAATAGGCTTTCTTCTTTGCATTTTTGCCTTGATAGAACCATAATTTTTAAAATTTTGCAGTATGCGTTTTACAGTGTTTGGTGACGGTTTCCATTTTTCTAGATATCGAGTAGCAAATGTGCTGCAAGTTCTTGATATAACTTTATCACATTCTCCATAAATAATAAACAAATTTAAAAAGTTTTCGTTGGTATAATTTAAACGTGCTGGCATTTTTTGACATAAGATAATGGCTGATTGTTTCTAATCATGGCTATTTTGATGAAATGATTACAACAATTCATGAATTTCTAGTAGAATCGCAAATATTTCAAAAAGTTGTAACTTTATCCCCCACAATGCTAATATCAGAAAAAAAGGAATTCAATTTTACATAACTTGACGTAAAAAAATACAGGGTGTTCTATTTGACCTAAACAAGCTTTCGCGGTTTGAAGCTGACAAAATGTAACGCGAAAAACGGAACACTTAGTATGATATTATTGAATTTATTTCAGTTGTAGAACGTAGTTCTCCTTGTGTTCTTTTTATGTGACGAGAAGCAAATGAGGATCTTTTACACGAAGAAAGTTATAACAATTCTTGCAAACCGTTGCACCTGTCAAATTTTCTATAAAATGTCAAATATCTCTGAAACGGCTAGGTTTACGTATAGGATATACATATTTTCGACTAGAATTTTATGCTCTTTTCGAAAACCCTAAAATATATAATGTGTTACATTTGAAATAAGCAAGTTGGTATCGACTTCCGGTATAAGCGGAAGTGCCAGCTGCTTGTAATTATTTTAGTTGGATTGACCACACCGACATTAGTAATTATCTAAATTTTGAAAATTTTCTGATGCGTACTTTTCTCTATATCGATCGATTCAGTTCCCGGTGAGACACCCTGTAAAATTTAGTTACTAAACTTTGGTCATCTTATTTATTTTCGTTTAGATAGCCATTTTCAAATTAATCTGGAAATACTAAAACCCGTATCGTGCCTGTTAATTGTGAAGTAAAATGGTGGAAATCGATAAAAATAATTTATTTTATGTTATTTCTGAATTTCAGTCAAATTTTCATATTTTAGATGTTTCTTTAATTGTGAGTAATAATGTACTTTTTATACTTTAATTGTTGATGTATTCTCTAATATTGCTATTCACTTTTAATAAGAATTATAATGACATAATGATCTGTTATATTTTTTTTTATTTTCGTATATAATAGGACTTATTTCATCAACATTAATTTATTTAAAAAAATGATCTATGCAAGATTTTTTGTTTTGTTGTATAAGATGAAACCATTTTTTGAATTTAAAATATTTAAATAATCTTGTGCAGAATCAATGTCAGAATGAACATATTTATGTCTACTACTAAATAGTCGAGTCAACGAAGTTTTCAATATGGGGGTGCAAACTACATGTAGGGCGGCAGAATTTTTTACTTAAGGGATAGCTTTGGGGTTATTGGAGGTAAACATCCTAAAAGTCCCCGACCCTAGGAGATGAGCCTTGCGGAGGAGGGCTTCCGGAAGATCCTAAATTTTGTCTTTTTTGTTGGGTTCTCGCTAATAACGCGAAAACTATTGGTCCCAGAGAAAAAATATTCTACATTTTTTAATTCCAACAAAAAGTGTATATCTTCAACCGTAATCAAGTTACACGCTTCTGAAAATAGCCGATATCCAAAAAAACGCTGTTTCGGATCACGATTTTCGCCATACTCTGCTACTAACACCAGAAATCTTCTTTGTAAAATAAAATACCCTTAAGGGATTAAATTGGCTTAAAAATTATATATTCTACATATAATTAATGGCTGAGATGATGAATTTCAAGATTATGTGCTGTAATGTGTTAATGTTATTGCTTGAAATCATACCAACATTTTATTGCATTCATTTGTTTTATTTGAATCTATTTATTGTTGTAAGTTGTTGCATTTGGTATATCTAGTGTGTATACGTCAGGATGATGCAGATGTGGTAATTATATCTACAGCCATAGGAAAGTAAGTTTTCTCTTCAGTAGCTGTGATAGGCCATGATGTGGACTTGGCAGTCCTGTTCTTGGCAAAAACTCCTCCCCAGCGTGACATATTCCTCGCGAAACCTGTCACAGCAACATACTCTTCACAAGAACTGCAGCAGCTGGGGCTGGAGCACCTTCTGTTTGTACATGCTTTTACAGGCTGTGGTACCACCTCCGCAGCCTTCAGGAAGAGCAAAATCAGGTTTGTAAAGTTATACAAGAAAGACAGATCTGTCAAAGAAGCAGCTGAGGTGTATACCAGCACTTCATCGACACCATCTGAAGTCGAAAGAGCAGAACATAATTGCATCCTTAGATAGTACGGTGGTCCATCTAAGGAGATATCCTTGGATGACTACAGATATTGGTCATTTTTAAAATCATCGCTTCGATAAAGCCAGGTATTTTCACTCTCCCACCAACTGAGGGGGCTACAAAGTACCATTCCTACAGGGTGCACTACCAAATTTAGCAGTGGATAGGAGCTATGTGTGGGATACAGGAATTCCTGGCTGGGAGGAGAGAAATGGGGAGCTGGTGAACAAACTAACAGACAAAAATTCTGGCCCCGGTGAAATTTTACAAGTTATATTTTGTCGTTACAAAAGGATTGTGACTTCGGAAGATGCGGATGCAGCAAGGCATCATTAAATTGTTCGCCAGAATCCGTCAGAAAATTGAGCAGTTCTTTCTTTCTTTAAAGAAAGCATTAGCTTATTGGCAATTAGCCAATTATTTATAAATAAAAGTAGCTGTTATAGGTAAATAAAAGTAGCAATAAAACCATAATACTGTGTTATTTTCTTATAGAGGTACCCACCTACCTTTTGCTATTGTTAAATTGTAGTTGCTTATTACTATACCAAATGCAACAACTTACAATAATAAACAGAATTTTAAAAAATCCAAATGAATGCAATAAAACGTACGTATGATTTCAAGTAATAACTCTATAACATTACAGAAAATAATCTTGAAATCCATCATCTCAGCTATTAATTATATGTAGAATATATCATTTTTAAGACAATTTAATCCTCTTCGCTTGATTTCGGCGATTTTCAGAAGGACTCGATAACGGTTGAAGATATAAACTTTTTGTTGAAATTAAAAAATGTAGAAAATTTTGTCAGCTTTCAAAATTTCAAATTCAAATTTTTCCCTAGGACCAATAATTTTCGAGTTATTAGCGAGAAACAAAAAGAAGTCAAAATTTAGGGCCTTCCGGAAGCTTTACCCCACAAGACTCACCTCCTATGGTCGGGGACTTTTAGGATGTTTACCTTCTAACTACCCCTTACCCATCCCTGAAGTCAAAAATTCTGCCGCCCTCCATATAGTTTACAATAATTTGTCGACAGGACTAAAAATATTTATATCTGCTCTTTTTCATTGTTTAAATAATTTAATAAATGACTACTAAAATTATGAGGACATGTACTGTACTATACAGGGTTACTGGTAATTCGATACATTCCTTTGGAGATGTGATGGGGCATGATCTAAGAAGTAAATTTAGCCCTAATATATATTATGCAAAACTCAATAGTTTTTGAGATATTTAATTTTTTTTGTTTTTCTCAAAAAGTAGATCTTAATGTCCTAAAAGTTAATTTTCGAAAAATCTATTTGACATTTTTTATTTTTTTTTACTGGATTACTTGTCCAATATTATACATATCTGTTTGGAATGAAAAATATTTGGAAACATTTCGATCATGTAAACATCTGAAATAAAAACTTAAATTTTTTTTAAATCAGCTATGAAATTTATCTATTAGGTTTTTTCAAAAAAATATTAACGTAACACGCGTATAAATTATTATAAAAACTGCCTTATTTCAATAGCTATCTAACAAGGTACAAATGTTCAATGTACCCTTAATAGTTCTAAGAAAATACTAGTAAAAATAACACAAGTAGTACGAATTTTATTTTTAGATAAACAGTAAAAAACATTTTAAAAGTAGAGTTTAATTCTTCATTAATTTCATAGTTGTACTTTATTTTTTATATGTCTTGCTCAAAATGGGAGCCCCTATTCCGTATACAGACACGGCAGCGACTTCTTATTTCCGTCCTTGTTACTCTGGTTGTCAAATTATGCCTTATGTGTTGGGCAGCATCGACTATCCTTTGTCTAAGGTTTTCTATAGTATTGACTGGTGTGGCATAGACCATCTCCTTCATATGACCCCATACGTAATAATCAAGGGGTGTTAAGTCAGGGCTTCGCGCTGGCCAAGGTATTGGGCCCGCTCTTCCAATCCAACGGTTAGGGAAACGTTGATCAAGTAACTGTCGTACTGTCAGCCGATAATGTGCTGGACAACCGTCGTTCTGAAACATCATTCGCTGTCTGACGGCGAGAGGAACATCTTCTAAAATCACCGCCAGATCATTTCTTAAAAAATTTTCATAGATTTTCCCGTTTAAATTTTGAGGAAGAAAGTGTGGCCCTATTAAATAGTGGCCAATGACTCCCATCCACACATTAATAGAAAACTTCATTTGGAAACTAGTTTCACGTGTTAACTTGGGATTTTCCCCTGCCCAATAATGTGGGTTGTGGAAATTTGTTATACCCCCGCGATTAAATTTCGACTCGTCCATCCATAAAATACTTGTTAAAAAAAATGCATTTTCTGCATCTGAATTTAACATAAAGCGGCAGAATTCCACTCTCCTTCCAGGATCACCTTCCTCCAAGCCTTGGACAGGGGTATAGTGGTAAGGATGACATTCAACTCTACGTATCGTGGACCAAACATTCCATTGTGACGCTCCGGTTAGTCTTGCGGCTTTATTAATTAAAATAGTTGGGTCTTCCTCAAAATACCTCAATATTTCTTCCTCACCATCTGGTTCATAAACGGGAGGAGCACCAGCGTCACTTTTTCTACATTTCACGGAGCCAGTTTCAGCGATATTTCGATATGCCGTACTGAATACACGTGCATTTGGTAAGCAGCGGTTAGGGTACCAAAGACCATATTCTTGGCGAGCTTCAGCAGCGTTGCCGCCACAGTATCCATAGACAAACAAGATATAAGCGTATTCTGCGTTGGCATACGCGGCCATGGCACAGAAAATACAATAACAACAACTAATAACAACAACTACGAGCAAAATCAAAATCTTCGATAACTAATTTAACAAGACCAACAAACTTAAGGGACACGGAGATAAGAATGTCAGTTAATGACATACATGCACAAACGTCAAAGTCAGGGACTGACTGACTTAAATGAAAATGAACGATTAGTTGTTTAATAAATTCCGCCACCGGCATTATTTTTACTAATTTTTTATTAGAACTATCAAGGGTACATTAAACATTTCTACCTAGTTAGTTAGCTATTGAAATAAGGAAGTTTTTATAATAATTTGTACGCGTGCTACATTAATATTTTTTTGAAAAAACCTAATATGTAAATTTCGTAACTGAGTTTTTACTTTAAATGTTCACATGATCGAAATGTTTCCGGATATTTTTCATTACAAACGGATATCTATAATATTGAACAAGTAATCCATTAAAAAAAAATTAAAAATGTCAAGTAGATTTTTCGGAAATTAACTTTTAAGGCATTAAGATCTACTTTTTTGAGAAAAACAAAAATATTGAAATATCTCAAAAACTATTGAGTTTTGCATAATGTATGTTAGGGCTAGATTTATTCCTTAGCTCATGCCCCATCACATCTCCAAAGGAATGTATCGAATTACCAGTAACCCTGTATATAAAACAGTTATGTTATTTTTTTATTTGCAAGTGAGTTATTTAGTCTAATCGCATTTGTTTTGGAAATCTGTTTATTACATATCCATAATTTATATTACTTTTCATGTACATTGAAACACCATCATTTTTATTTACCATAGTATAATAATCTCCTTTTCGCATTGTCTTCGTTACATATCATATGTATTTTGTGGTAACGTGTGTAATCTATATACCAGTTACGATGCTTTTGAGCTGCAGGGACAGACGATAGAGGCTGATTTGTGGAGGACCTTGCGCAAATTGAGCTTAGTTGCACCACAATTTATCACTGAAGTATTGGAATCATTAGTACTGAATATTCTTATTTTATCTTTAACTAGAGGCCCTACACACTTCAGTAACCCGAATAAGTACTTAAGAAGATCACAAATCTCATTCGATATATTATGATTCAAATTTATTAAAACCGTCTTAATGTATTTAATAAATTCTTTATGAAATATATAACAGAGGGAGATATATATTGCAGAGGACACTAGTTCATAGTTTAAAAGGCTTCGTATAAAGAACGAAACGAACGAAATCACATTTTCTGAAGTTACAAAATTCGTTTTTTATTAACTTCAAAAGTTGGACAAGTTGTCATTGGAAATAAAATACCCCCTAGTAATGCTGGATCACGTTCCTGCACAAGTAGATTCATACAACCATCTGCCAAAACTACCTTATAAGCCAAAAGTGCCCAGATGCTCCGCATTTAAGTTTAAAATATGAATTAAGATGGCTCAATGTTTACGTTTGACATCAAGGGGTTCCGGGTTCGAATCCTGGTTAGAGTATGGATGTTTAGTGGCGTTTCTAATGTGCTACTGAGTTGGTAGCAGTGAACTAGATTAGGTTGTGTGAGAAAAATACGGTAAGCCGCTGTACCACTCTTGTTTTCTAGTATCAGTTGCGGCAGATGGCAGTGTCGTAGTGAATAGTCGTTGTGTAATTATCTATGTGTGTGTGTCTTGATTGAATAGTGGAACAGGTAATGCTATACTCTGCCAGGATGTTAAAATTAATAAGGCGATTAAGAAATTTGATATTTTGAAATTTCCTGAAAATATTTTACTAAAATAATATTTATCATTCAACTTTAAATGTAACATTTATTTTCGAAGGTATTGCCAGCAAGGATAGTATCAGAAGACAATTCTGCAATTTAGGACCTTGTATAATATCCCACATTTTATGCAGTAAAGTTGCGGCCTTCTTTTGGACAGGGTAATGAAATAATTGATCAAAAACAGCGCATATGCTAATAAAACTGCGGAGCGGTAGTCAAAAAATAGTATCGCTTAACCCACAATACATGCTAATATTGACTGACGTACAAATATTCATGAGCGACAGGTGATATTTTGCGCAAATCGTATCGGCCAAACAAATTTCGTAAGCCGAACCCGTTTTCGCAATATAGGAAATCCCAGTCATTGATTTTTATGGATATTTTATACTGATAATACGTGACCATATTGCGTGGCGCGATATGTAACGGATGAGTTCGTTTATAAATGGGGTATTTAATGACTGCCGAAATTCAATGGCACTCCCAAGGCATTTGTGACAGCATATTAAATTTAAATGGCGAATAAAATTGTCGTAGGATTTCCCGGAATACGAAAGGTACATTTAGGAAATGTATAAAGAATAATGTGGATATAAAAGGCGGCGTGGAAGACGATCTGTTTTAATGCCAAGTGTAATAGGTGTTTATATGATGGGTAGCCGCTTGGTATTTTAGAATATAGGACCCATAGACGAGGAACTTACTCCCCAAAAAGGTCTAAATATGGAATAATAATACTATTAATAAAATATTTGCACTTATTATTGCATATTATTTGTACAATCACGTATTTCACTGCATTGAGTAATTGTGGTTAAGGATTTGTGTGCAACATTTGGGCAACAGATTTTTATTTGGCATAAGCTATTTACAATACTAACATAATTTTGTACATAGTCATTGTTATGCTCTAACATCTGTATATATATTTGTAACCTTAGTAAACAGTTTTAAACTACCAGAGGATTTAATTTCAGTGGGTAAAACATTGTACGCGCATAAGCCATCACTGAAAGTTGAATGATGTTTTTGCATGGTTTATGTTGTAGTTTTCAGCAGATTTCACTGGATAATTGTGCAATTTAGTTCTTTTAACTAAAAAAGGTTTAAGATAGGTAGGTACTAGATTCCTGTCTATTTTATATATTAAAATTAAATTTGCTCGTTCAATGCTTTCCTTCCACTAATTAGAGCTAATACTAATTAGACTTTAAGCTATTACGAATCCAATGGGTGTGGTGTGGCGACAGAATCATAATTTACGGCAGGTCGGATCATAAAACCCACACAAAATGGTCACTCCTTAGATGATGGTAAGATCTTACAAGTTTCGCCGTTATGCTTGATCACGAAATTTCGAATGGTACAACTTAAAAAAAAATCGGAAAGATGCAAATTTTAGCAGAGAAAGGTGTGGGAAATGAAGAGATGAGTTCAAAAGCTTAATGACATTTTTCTCTGAGGTTTATAGTTCTCGCATAAAACTAAAAAAACAGGAGTAAAAATTGCCGATCAGACGACGAACCTTCCTTAGTAGCAGATTATGCCGGATGCGCCGGTTGAAATTACAAGGTGGCCCAAATGATAGTGTCTCAAATCTCATTTGTAAGATAGCTACTGTGCGCAGTTATCAAATGTTTTGACCACCGAGTACACGACTGACGTATACTTTCTTATTTAAGATAGCATTTCCTACAAGAAATGTATCAATTTACACGCATTAAAATTCTTATTGCCTTTTTGTTTCGTAGACTTGCCTACCAGCTAGGACGAAGAAATTTTAGTAGCAGTAAATTAAGTAAAACAAATTTTTTTGACATTTTTATATTATACAATAAACCCGCGAAGAGGCCATGCTTTTCATTCTATATATTTGAATTATAACCTCGCACTTGATGAAGATACTAGACGAACAGAGACTGAGTAATATATCAGGAGCAGCAGCTGTGGTACTAGCATCAGTTATATTTAAGCACGTATTCTAATTTGTTTCGGGTAGTAATTTACCGGAATTTGGTCAACAAATGTTGGTCACACTTATCCTCTCTGATCTAATGTTTATAGTACCGAATCAGATACACGTAGTGCAGTTTTAGAAGTCATGATTTTTTAACAGGATTTTTTTTTTATTTGTAGCGATTATCAGTATTCAGTTGTATGTTGTATGGGAACTAATATTTCGACTTACCATGGTACTGCACAAGATCTCCTATGGGCTTCTAGAACAGAAAAGAAAGACAAGTAAATCTTAAGTTAAATAGATTTTCATAAAATTCACATTAATCAGATAGTAAAAAACCTATATTAATTTATAATAATACTGATATAATAATAACATAATAATAATACAAGTTTATTAATTGAAATAATGTTTACAAACAAGTACACTTATCAATACATAATGGTAAGGATTAATAAACAGAAAATCTCACGAAAGTATTGGGTACTCGTGTGTACAAGAATTTAATTTGAAGTTAAATTAACTTAATATAGTTTTGATGGAAACAGAAAATACAGTAAGTATTTAAATACATTAAGTAAAACAAAAGTATATGGATTTTATGGAAGAAGATATTGTACTGTCCTATAGAATAATGCAAATAGACAATCATGACATATAAGAGATATAAGCATACATGCTGTTTGGTTTCAAGACCATTCATAGTTTAGGGTATCCAATCATAACTTATGATAGACATAAGTGAAGTTTTACTTTACTGAAGTAAGGTAATATTGACACGTTTTGATAAGATAATTTAATACTGATAAACCTTTTTCGAATCAATAGTTTGATGGGGTCATAATCAGGGAGTTTTTTAAATCCATGATCTAATTGTTGTGTTGTTGTCTGGTCGATAGCCGAGTGGGTTAAGGCGCGAGGTGGCAATCGCGATTAATCACACGGACATTGCACCACCGGGTTCGAATCCTGGCTCCGGCACTGTCGGAGGAAATGGTCGTATGTCTGTGTTTTTTCAATGTGTAACCCCCTTCCGCACAAGCCCTGGCTTCTGGAATTGGGGGTTGTCTAATTTCTGTGGTGTTTATTATATTTGTTATTTATTAATTTCTCTTTTATATTTTTTTGAATGAGGTTATATTTTTTATTTCAGACGGAAGTAAGTTGTATATTTCAGGATTCATGTAAATGTAATTTCTCTGGCCGATTATTTTGTTAACTTTGGCTTTAACTGCTTATTTATTGCAAGTACTGTTTGTGTGATTTGTTCGTTCTTAAAAAGATTGATGAAAATTTTTTTGAAAAAAATCGTCTAATATCCATTTTCTTTGATAGGTTGAACAGATTGTTGGTAGGGTATGTGACATTTTTATTGTATATAGTTTTTAATAACCGCTTCTGCATTTTATCTAATCATCTTAAGTGGTTATCGTTTACTACTCCCCATCCTTTAATGCCATACGTGAATTGCGATTGGACCAGGGAATATCACAGTATGTTTGGTTGAGGTAAATCAAGAAATTGCTTAAAATATTTAAATTTAAAGAGTTATGGCCTCATTTTTTAAGTACACTAGTTGCTTGCATGTCCCATCGAAGATGTCTATATATTATTATACATAAATATTTAACACATTCGGTTTCATTGATGAGCATAATGTTATTTTCACCGTTATTTATATTCAGAGGGCCGAGTTCGGTAGGTTATTTTTATATGAGGCGAGAGGAAGATACATGAACTTTTCATAATTTATTGTTAACATATTATGATCGAACCATTGATTTATGTGTTTGAAATCATTTTCAGCTTTACTGCTTTCCAATTTTTATCTTTATATATTATAACAGTATCATCAGCAAAACTAAGTATCTTCCCCTCGCTTGGTAGTTCAAGAAAATCATTTATGTATAAGTTGAATAAGACTGGCCCAAGAACTGTTCCTTGCGGTACAGCGTATTCCACAGTTTTTGGATCCCTGTCAGTCTTATCAAATATTATGTATTACTTTCCACTACTTAAGTGACTTTCGATCAGATTATATACATTACCCCTAAAACCGATATCTGTCAATTAACTAAGTAGTAGTTGGTGGCTAACGGTATCGATAGCTTTTGCTAGGTCGATAAGTACACACAGTATTTGTTCGTTATTATCTAGGGATTGGTAGATATTATTAGTAAGGTATTCTATAGTATCATCTGTAGATAAATTATTTCGGAACCCAAATTGTATTTTAGATAATATATCGTAGTTTTTAAAACCACGGTCAATTCTTGTCCTAATCATTTCTTCATAGACTTTTGCGATTGAAGATATTAAAGATATTGGTTTGTAATTTACTACCTCTTGTTTTATCGCCACCTTTGTACAATGGTAATGTGACTGATAATTGAATACCAGATTGGAAAAATGATCGTCCAATACCGTCACGGTCTAGTATATGTACAAAATATTAGGTCGGTTCCGGGATTTACGGGACAAAGAACTAACTATTGTCTGAAAGTTATTTGTGGCATTCTACGAATATTCTTTCCTATTATTTGGGTTTTCTACAACATGTATTGTTATCATCTTCAAAACAAATCATTGAATCTACAAAATAATAGAATTATTGGAAAAAAGCCTTTGCGCCCGTGACGTTTACGCCAAAGGAAAAGTCAGAAGTTATGTTTTGCAAATAATATAAATCGGAATAAACACAGAAATAATGTATTTTGCTGACGTTTCGGAAAGTAATTTCTTTCCGTTTTCAAAGCTTTTTTTTGAAGAACTCTTATTTTGCTGTGTATGTCAAATACACAGCTTTAAGATTCTGTTTATGTTATTTCCATAGATACTTACTACTTACACCGAACATAGAACTGATAATATTTTCTTTTAGATGATTTTGAGTTCGTTAAGTTCTTCTTTTAACATTGATAGCCAGGCACGACAAAAACCTGAACGTCATTATACAGCAATAATTCCTTATGTATACGGACTATCGGAAAAGCTAGCTAGATAGGTGACAAATTTGATGTTAGGACGTTATTTCAAACGGGGAACACTTTAAGATGTATTTTAACTTTTCCTTTGGCGCAAACGTCACGGGCGCAGAGGCTTTTTTCCAATAATTCTATTATTTTGTAGATTCGGTGATTTGTTTTGAAGAAGATAACAGTACATATGGTAGAAAACCCAAATAATAGGAAAGAATAAAGAACTAACATTCCGATAAGTTTAGGAAGACAGTAAGAGTATTTCAGGCTGAAATGACAGCAATACAGTGGTGTAGAAAAGTCAGTACTGGATCTTGGGAGAGCAAGGAGGCCATTGCCCTTTCTATTGTGATGCTTGTTTTGCTCGGGTAGCTGGTTTGGAGATTATTCCAGGGTTCAATGTTAATATTAATTAAAATCCAGATCCAAAATAAGACATTTATTTTCCTAATAATTATATGTACAGTGTAGCCATATCTTTTATGGCTTAGGTTGCGACAATCTTGTTATTACATAAGTACATCATAGTAATCGGAGAGAGAGAGAGTGTGTAACATATTTCCTCTATGTACGTCGTCGTAACCCCAATTCTCTAATCGAAGTTCCAGGACATAACAGACGCGACTAAGAAATCTGTTTCAGGAGAGATCCAGTTCAACACACTTGAATCAATCTGGCAGGAGGTCCAGTTCAACGCACTCGGATCCTCCCTAACAGATACTTGGCCAGCGGCTGCCACGGCGCCGGAGAAACTTGAGCTTCCGTTATCCCAGTTCAACACACTCGAGAAAGGTGAAAGTCAAGCTCTGAATTTACTGGTTTCTGGCTAGCTATTTTATACCCAAAAATCACGGTCACGTGGTTTTGCACCCGGCACGAAATGCACACGGCACGCAAGTTGCGGCCTGGTGAAGTTAGAATTAAAAGTTAACAAAAGAACTAATCAGGTATTGAACTAATCTAAAGCTGAACTACTTGATCCATGCATGATTAAAATAAGTTAAAACTGGAATGAAAGTATACAGTATTCCTGTAGTATTGTATACTTCATTACACTTAATCTGCAGGTAAGTAAAATGATTTAAAGTCTGTAAGAAAGTTATTCCATGTCATCTAAGCACTTTTATTATTCCGGTACCATAATAAACAATCGCCTTGTAATAATTCTGGCAAAGCCCGCAACATTTGTTCATTAGAGAAATTGTAGCCATCTTGTAGTTCTTGTACTCTTTCTAAAAATGAGATAGCATCTCTTTTCCCATCAAAATGGACATTCCACTTGCGGACTTGGTCGAGGACGGCATTAACAGGTGTTAGTTGTGGATTCGAAGTAATGAGATTCGGGCTAGCGGCCGGTTTGTTTTCTCGAATGTTTTTTAGTCTTGAACGTAATTCTTCGACCGTTCAGGTGCTTTTTCCACCATGTTTTGAAATTTCTTGCTGTAGTTCATCCTTCTTTAGTTTGTAGATCCATCCTACAGTTTCGTCTGCAACTTCGAGACCATACGCCCCTTCCGATTCGGGCACACTCATTTCGGATAATTAATTGTTTCTCTGGTGGGACTGGTGAGTTGTACTTCTTAAAATATTTATCTTTTTACTCCGTTACTATGATAACGTAAAAACTATGTAATGTTGACAATTTCTGTACAAAGTTGTCCTGGTTGTGAAACGTAATAACCGGCGTATCTGAATTAGATTGTTGAATTGTTCGGGCGCCAAAATGTGATGCTTGTTTTGCTCGGGTAGCTGGTTTGGAGATTATTCCAGGGTTCAATGTTAATATTAATTAAAATCCAGATCCAAAATAAGACATTTATTTTCCTAATAATTATATGTACAGTGTGGCCATATCTTTTATGGCTTAGGTTGCGACAATCTTGTTATTACATAAGTACATCATAGTAATCGGAGAGAGAGAGAGAGAGAGTGTAACATATTTCCTCTATGTACGTCGTCGTAACCCCAATTCTCTAATCGAAGTTCCAGGACATAACAGACGCGACTAAGAAATCTGTTTCAGGAGAGATCCAGTTCAACACACTTGAATCAATCTGGCAGGAGGTCCAGTTCAACGCACTCGGATCCTCCCTAACAGATACTTGGCCAGCGGCTGCCACGACGCCGGAGAAACTTGAGCTTCCGTTATCCCAGTTCAACACACTCGAGAAAGGTGAAAGTCAAGCTCTGAATTTACTGGTTTCTGGCTAGCTATTTTATACCCAAAAATCACGGTCACGTGGTTTTGCACCCGGCACGAAATGCACACGGCACGCAAGTTGCGGCCTGGTGAAGTTAGAATTAAAAGTTAACAAAAGAACTAATCAGGTATTGAACTAATCTAAAACTGAACTACTTGATCCATGCATGATTAAAATAAGTTAAAACTGGAATGAAAGTATACAGTATTCCTGTAGTATTGTATACTTCATTACACTATATTATTAGTGACCTTTTACCAATTTGGATAATTTTTTTGTTGAAATACCTACACATACTCACGTATGATAGTTATTTCAACAAAAAAATAGCATATTGGAAAATTATTCCCACTTCCGAGTCTATCTCGGCTATTTTGGCGGAGATTCAGCAATAACTGTGGTGGACAGACATTTACATCGCACTGCTCACAAGGCGAATAGGAGATTGCTCCGACAGGTATGTGCGGTCTATTCCGTGCCGATAAGAGCTAAGTACGAAACGGGCACCCGGATGACAAAGCGTTCCTGTCAATGAAGGATTCCTATAATTAAATATAAGTTCGCATCTCTCGCCGACATCCCTTGTAAATATTTTTCATAGCGTCTCTAGTTTCATTTTAGTTAAGGATTAATGAAGAATCTTATTATTTTGAATTAAATAATTGTTTCGGGGCGAGCGTAGATGCGTCTTTACTATGTACATACTTCGATATGCGATGTAAAGCAACGTTAGCCGCGGTTAGTACTTGAATGGGCGACCGTTTCAAGTGTTGTAGTGTCCTGTCAAAATATTCAAACTTTCCGTCCGCGATGTCAAACTCCATAAAAAGAGAGTCCTTCTATTTTAGATTTATCAAAAACTACAATTTTTGTCTTAAAATCCGAAAAAATTCAGCCCCACTCGATAATTCCCAAAGATGCCTAAATTATCGCCGAAACCTTCAAAACAGTCAATCTTCACTTTTTACCGAAGAAACCTTCAGAATTTTCAACTTTAAAAATATTGCCCTTATATATTTTCATTCCATTCGTCATACTCTCCACGTATCCTAAATACCAAATTTTAATTCGTTTAAATAAAAATTTTACATGCATTCATTTACGCGAGTAATAAATAGCAAACTGTTATTTTATCTTTCTGCACGTCACCCCACAATCGCACATCGTTTCCTAAATGTTCTTCGCGATAAGTAAAATATGAGATATACATCTAACAGTACTTCCTATACTAATACCATGATAAGACCTACGTCCCCCGCCGTGAACAAGTGCTGGACTGGGGATCAATTAGTACGGTGCTTATTCAAATTTAAATTTCCAAGTTCTCACAAATCATCAAATATCTTTTTTAATAAAATAGATACAGGAGTCGCCGAAAAATCAAAATACTTCAAATTTCCGGCTCTATTTAATGATATAATTTTCAAATAGGATTTCAGTTGCATTCGATAATTCCGCAGTTACGTGTGTGCATGAATGTCTGGGGCAAGCAACCGGTTTTAGACCAAGCACGCACGCAGTCTGGGGACATATCCAGATACCAAAAAAACGTTTTCGCCTGACTCGATGGGGGACGATTAACGAAATTTGACGAGAGTATATAAGCTAGGGTGCGACGAAGCTGAAGACAAGTCTAGTCAGTGTCGCGTTCTATAACCGTACTCGTGTCTTCCTTGGTGGTACAAGTAAAAACATCCATAATCTCTGCCCTAGTGCTTTTAAAATATTTTTAGTGTATGTTAATTATCATTTTAACTGGCTCCTTTGCCAAACTAGTAACTTTTCTTAAACTTTCTAAAAAAATCGAGTTAATTTCGCTGTTGAAAAGTTATCTTATTCAGAATATATTTTTAGTTGATTTAAACCATTTTTAAATTGTTTTGAAGTGAACTAAATAAATGTTGGTTTCGTTTTTAAACCAAATGTGTTTTACTCGACGACAATATACAGGGTGAACAAAAAATTACCCTACCACATTTTCCAAAGTGAATTTTAAGCTTTTTTAGAAAAAGTTAAGTGCATCGACGTCTCATACGGGGTGTAACATTGGCCAAAAATAACTTTTATTTCTCTGAAACACTCTTTCATACAAAAATAAGTGCACGAACACCCTCGGGGTCTCAAATCAAGCTCTCCGACTGGCCGTTATATTTATTTTCCCGAACCGAGGTTCCTCGTTCGTGTTAATGGCGCCCAACGTGGGGCCTAAAGTACAAATACTGAGGTCTCGTTCATGTTCACAAGGAAGACAGTGTCCGCGCCTTACATATCTTGTATGTCATTGTACGCGCGGAAGCTATGCAACCTTAGGCGAGGGTTGTGTAGGTGATACCATACTTCGGAGGGGATGTAAAGCTGTCGGTCCCTTGTCTATTAAATGTTAGGCAACCAAAAGATCCCTACTCTTCTTAAGGGAAGAGGTTCGGCAAAATTCCTGGTTGGGAGTGGCTTGTCTACAGGCGTCGGTGATAGGCTTCAGTAGCGGAAATAAACCGACATTAAATAAATGTTAAAAAATAAATAAATAATTGTTTCACTGCGAATGAATTTAAGCTTTTATATTACTGCTAATTGTGGAAAATTATAATATGAAATTTATAAAATCTAGGTTAAGTGCACTCTTATTGAAATTGAATGAAAAATTAGTCATAATTAATTGGATTCACTGGAAATTTTAAAGTGCATGCTCAAATTTATAATGTATTTTGAGGGCAATAAAATATTTTATGATACCATATTGTATTGGATTACTTTTGCGAGTGTATAATTCAATTTCGAGTGTGTTGCGATTAAAAAGAGAAAACTAAATATCGATATGCTGCTTTCATACTTCATTAAATACTAATTGATTTAAAATTTGCTAAATTAATATGTCACAAAATATAATTATTATACATAAATACTATAAAAAAGTGAGAAATACTTATTTTTCGAATGTACATGGTGCATGGAAGTGGGAGGGGGTTAACGGTTTTATTTGGTGATTTACGAAAAATACTGTATTTTCTAATAAATTCTGATTATCTTAAATACCTAATCAATTTTGTAAATCGTATACGGAGTGAAGGATGCAGTTTGCCTAATTTTTGTTTTGCAAAAAAAATTAATATATTTTTTTGAAGGCTCCAAATATAATACAATTCATTTATTGAAAAAAATAAACAGTAGAACTACAAGTTTTTTCAAACGGAAGTGTATCAAAAATGTTGCTTTTAAACACTCCCTGCATACAGAAGTAAAAAACATACAATATACATAAAACAATTTATACATTTATGCATATACAGGGTGAGTTATAGGGAATGGGTAATATTTTACTTGCAGATTCTACAGCCGAAAATATTCATTTTTTGCCTAATAACTGGGGGTCAAATATTAATACTTACTGAGATACAGGATGTCAGAGTTATAAAAATAATTAACTAATGTTGTGTTATATTTCAGTTATTTTTCATACATAAACATAAAATTCGGTACAATTAGGTTTCTTGACGTGAGAAAACCCAATAAGCTATCATTTTTTATGTATCACATAGAGGGCGCTACGTAAGCTATCTTGGAAATGGAAAAGTATGGTCATGTGATGGTCGCATATTTGCTACACTAAATAGAGATAACGCAATTTACAAAATCAATTCAATGGAAAATATACGCTTATTGGAAATTTATAATATATTTGTAAATTGAAGAACGCACGTTTTTAGTTTGTACAGTACGTTAAAATTAATATACCTCTTATTAGCTATTGTATAAAAACAGCTCTGCCTGTTTTTTAGATAGCTTCTTATATTTATATCTATTAAGCTTTTTCTTTCTGATTTCTTTTTGTAGGTACAGATATAATAGGTATAAGCAAACAAAAATCTTTTTTGGCAATTTTATATATATGAAGTGTTATACTTCCAGGTGCTCTCCCGCGTCGATGGTCGACTCCTCCAGGAGTCACTGTTGTCTAAACGACGTTTCGGCACTGAACGGAACTGAGTTCAGTTCTAGCAACGAGGAGCAGCAGTAGGCAGCTTTCAGTGAGAACCTGAAGATGGCAGATGGGATTCTGCCGAAACGTCGTTTAGACAACCGTGACTCCTGGAGGAGTCGACCATCGACGCGGCAAAGCACTCGGAAGTACAATAGTACAATAACACTTCATTTAACAACCGCGAAAACCTAAAAACAATATGTATATTTAGGGTTATCAGTTAAGTATTTGAATATAATTAGGAATAATTCTTTGTAACGTATTGTTCGTATTTATCATATATGATGCCAAATACATTATGCATTGGAAGTTTAAATGTAAGATCTGCCTTACCATCTCTACCAGAATTTAAAGAACTTATTCTTAACAATAATTATGATATTTTTTTTGTGTAGTAGAAACATGGCTACATAAGGGTATACCTGATAATATACTGAATATAAATAACTATAATCTATTTAAGCGAGATAGGGGTACAAGAGTATATTTACTAAAAAATCACTTAAAGCTAAAATAATTCAGTCAGACAACGCCATTGAGCATCTCTGGTTAAACATAAACACAGAAAATGAAAATATTGCCCTAATAGTATCAGCAGTTTTTTAAATTCTTCTTCACAACTCTTCGCGAGTATCTATTGTTTTGGAATAAACAGGAGATTTCATATAACCCCAAACTTAAAAATCCATTGGGTTAAAATCTGGACCCGCGAGTTATCCAGCGATTACCCTTCATTCAAGTAATTTTTTACTGCTATGAAAAAATGTGGTGGTGCCCCATCATGCATGTACCACATGCTTAATTCTTACAAATAGTGGTTCATCAGTAAGTTCTGGTAACTGGTTTCTTAAAAATATAGGTAAAGTTCTCCGTTTAAAATGGGAGGCAGCTCAATTGGACCTAAAAATTTGTCTCCAATTATGCTACATCATACAGTAATCTGAAATTCATATTGAAAATACCTTTCTTTGATTAAATGTGGATTTTCTACTTGCCAAGAATGACTATTTCGCTGGTTAAAGACACGGCGTAAATGTAGCTTCACCTGTAAAGAGGATATTTTGTTCTCTTCGCATCCTGCGACAAAAACTAATTCTAGTCGGATAATCCCGTGGAAGTAAACTCTGAACGAGGATATAATTATCTTCTTGGTCAGGTCGTATACTTTTGGGACGTCCTGTATGGTTCTTGAGCTAGAATGATACTGTTTCGCCTAATCGATTGAACAAGTTTTTAAAAATCTTGTAATTAGGTTGTTTTCTACCAGGATATGTTTGTCGTTATACTTTAGCTGTACTATGGCCAGAGAAATTTGCTCTTGCATAAACACATTTCACACCCACATCTCTGCATCAATAAAATCGTTATGTCGTGGCATATTCACACCTTTACTTCAACAAAATTTAGAATTAACAAACACCAGCAATTCAAATATCACAATAAATATTTGACATATATTAAATAGATACGTCTGTGTCAGTATGTGACACTTAGTTCCATAGCATATACTTTAATTAATCAAGATGTTTGTTTACTTTAATTAAGTATTATGAGGGGAATACAAAATTTATTTTCAACATATCTCAGATCCCTGTTGTGAATACCAGTTCGCTTTTGTATTCCATGAAATAAATAACTAGATTTGCGTGTTCTGAAAATACTTAAACTAAATCCTACTAGGTGTATGAATCTGCTTTCACACATATTTAGTAGTTTGAAACTGCGTAAGTGTGGAGCAATATGACCATATCGGGACACAGTTGTGAATTATTTTACATAGCAGTTTTAAATTCTTTGTAAACGATGCTTGTCTTCTTGCAAATACGTAGTTTCGATTAGTTGCCCACGAATTAAGTAATAATAAAAAAAATATATGTAAGAAACTTTTTTTCGGGAAATTATAATACTCTATTCAACTTGTTGCCATTTGCAATTACTCGACGTAGCTCTTTCCAACCTAATAACATTTTACATAGGGGCGAGCGTGGGTGCGTCTTTACTATGCACATACTTCGATATGCGATGTAAAGCAGCACCAGGCGCAGTTAGTAGTTGGATGGCTGACCGTTCCAACGAAGACCGCGTCCTCGCCTCAAACATCTTCCAGCAGCTTGTATATCAGTGTATGCGCGGAAGCTATACAACCTTAGGCGAGGGTTGTATAGGGGATATACCATCCTTCGGAGGGGATGTAAAGCCGTCGGTCCCTTGTCTATTAAATATTAGGCAAGTAGAAGATCCCTCTCTTCTTAAGGGAAGAAGTTCGGCAAAATTCCTGGTTGGGGGTAGGGTACAGGCGTCGGTGTTAAGCCTCAGTAGCGGAAATAGGCCGATGTTAAATAAATGTATAAAAAAAACATTTTACATTATTTTTGTGAAGTTTCTGAAAACTTTACCCAGTTATTACCATTTTTATTTGCATTTACTTCTTCCCAAATTTTGTCTTCAATATTTACATTATGAATCTTAAGTATGAATGTTTTTTTTAAGATACTGTCACATAAAAATTTCAAGGGCATGAGATCAGGCATCCTGGCAGGCGGCACTAAAGAAGCAAAGCGCCTTCTTAGTTTTCCTTAAAAATATGAATGCAACCATTGTTGAACTAATCTTGTAGAATAAACAGGGGCTCTACCCTCGATTACTAGTTACGAATTACAAACGTTGGTACTGTAAAGAACCAAGATGGAGCCAAACAATCTGAAAGAAATTAACTAAAAACTGTAACAGGTCAGATGTGATAAACTATAAAAACATATATGTAAAAGGATGATTTAATGGCATAGTAAGTAACGTTACATCTAATATTGTACATATGTCATCTGATTTCTCTCAGTTTTGTAAATGAAAGGTTATGAAATCTTCTGGGCCGGATTCAAGTACCGCAGATCTCTAAGAACAAGAAGAAAGGACAAAAAAGGGGCAGACATATTGGGACTTCTGGAGAGAGCAGAGGCTTGGTCCTGTAATTTGCTCCAATTAAAGAACCTAATAAAATCTACGGTCAGTAATTAAAATATTTTACATTGTTTGAAAATGTATTTAATAATTTAGAAGTATATATTTTGTTGAGCATATTCAGTCAAGTATAAAACTTTTCAGGTTTTTTTGTTACCGTTAAAGCCCTGTCGTTGCCCTTTGGCATTTGAAAATTACCCACCTGGTCTCTGTAAAATACATAACATATTTTGGATGGAAGCCATATATGACCGCTGTGTTAAATCGTTATCGCATGGTAGACGATTAGTAGAGGAGCTGCCCAGAACATTTTTAATCCATCGTAGAGGCATGACGTGCCGACATATGGTTAACTGCATAAGAATTTCCAACATAGAGTGAGTAAGTTTGATTTTTATTCTAATGTAGGAGCTACATCACACCGCAGAGGAAGAAATCAAGTCAGCCTTCACTTCAAATTTTCAATCTTTTATATATCGTATTTGCTGTGCGCATTCATATCTATGGTATATTATTATTCGCTTGACTTTACACATATGATATGCGGTTCTCACCACTTGCCATTTGATCGTAATTAGTATAGCATGTGCATTTTTATAATAACTGTTGCCAAGCGGTTTGAGCACATAACAATTAATTAATTTTAACATCTTTGAATGTAATGCCATTAGATGTGTATTCGTGTGTACTTTTGTATATATGGAATATTTCCTATAATAATGTAAGCCAGAACCCGCTGCTGTTTACGGTCCTAAAATAACATTTTTTTATATTAATTTAGACCATATGCTGGTTCGACACACGAAACTGATTTTTTTACCTGATTATATACACATTCTTGTGCTGATAATCACAACCTTGCGACCCCTCGCGGCCGACTAATGAGCTACCCACAGGCGAGTTTTGAGAGTCATTCGTACTGTCCAAACTTTTGGTTGTGTCGAAATTGCTTATGGATAGAGCTATTAATCCATGTATCCAAAACTTACCTGTTTTAGGAATATTTTTCACTACGCTCATCCGACTATACTCTTTATTTTTACTCCACCATAGACAAACTTTTTCTGGGAATTTTTAGTTATAATATTATATTATTGGAACGAGTTGTATGACTCGTTCACTGATAATGGAGAGATTGTGAGTTAGTGCTGTATTATTTAGCGATGAGTCTCAACTATGTTAGAAATATCACAAACTCGTCGCTCACCTGCGCCTAAAAATATTTTATAAATAAATTCCTTGCAAAATTAAATATACCAGAATTATGTAAGGTTCTGTTTTTATACTGAACTCTCGCCCGGTTTGTATATACATGAAAGGTAAAAGTAATTTTAAAAGCACTTGAAACGGGTTCTTCAAGACTAAATGTGGAACAGAAGGAGAAATAAGGTTTAAAGTGAATGGGCGATGATGAATATAATAGGAGTGGAGCAGTATGAAAGATGCTGCTTTTAGGGATGGCAGATACAAGGAATTTAATATCAAAAATGGCTAAAAAATGCCAATATGCCTGATGTATCGTTATGTTTTTCTCAACAGATCGAAATCAAGCTCAATCAGTCATTCAGAGGTAATGTATTCTATACGACTACAGAGTTAGAGTCGTCATTGAAAATTTATATAATGGAGCTAATTTCAACAATGGGTATTTTTCGTAGGAGTTTTCTTTTATTCGCTAATTTGCTAGAAAATGCTGTTTTTATTAATTGAATTAGTTCCTAATTTATTACCTTAATACAAGGATATACTGATTTAATACAAATTCTCACTTTTTGTTTTAATAAAAATTCACAACTCTATTTAAATTCCTACAACCATACAATAAACGGTAAAGAAATTATCTAGCCAGCAAAATTTATTGAAACAATTTATAAATTATAACATAATATTTTTAGCCGCAAACTCCTCTATAAAATCCTTATTTTACTATAAGGATCGTAACCAAACTGCAACCAACAGAGCTACTCTCCTGGCTATGTTCCCCGCCGAGCGCTGAATTACAAGTTACAAGCCTGGCGCGTTAAGTGTAATAATTGCATATTACCATCAAAACGTTAATGCTTCGATTGTAACAAACACTAGTCGAAAGACTGATCCTAAAAATATTATGTTTTAATATTCCGCCCTCTAAAAGTATTTTTAAACTATGCTAAGCCCAGTCAAGCTATTTATTTTTCTGCCTGCTGACTATTTTACATGTCGCTATCCTAAAGATACCGAAATGTACCAAGTAGTCAAGGGATCCTCGTGTCGGTCATCACATGTCTACCTTGCACTGACGAGAGCCAACAGCTAGAAACTGCAGTCTGCAAGTGGTGTGGGACGACTGGCACGAGAGCTCCTTTAAGTAGGATCAGTCTTTCGGCTGGTGTTTGTTGCAATCGAAGCATTTGATGGTAATATTGAATTATTACACTTAACAACGAACCAAGCTTGTAACTTGTAATTCAGCGCTCGGCGGGGCACATAGCTCGGAGAGTAGCTGTTGGTTGCAGTCTGGTTACGTTCCTTATAGTAAAATAAGGATTTTGTAGAGGAGTTTGCGGCTAAAAATATTATGTTTTAATATTCCGCCCTCTAAAAGCACATTTGAACCAATTTATAAATTATCTCAGTTGCTGATTGTGGATAATTTAATTATTTGACTAAAATGAAAACAATACAAAAAAATGAATAAAAAAGGCCAACTTTGCTATCAACTATAAAAATCAATCGATTTTATTCTATTCTCACTTTCATTAAGAACTGGTATATAGTGTGTCTGTCCTGTAGATACTCCAGACGGTATCTACCGCAACAATCAATGAGATACCATTGATTCCCGTACGGGATTTTTTCATATGTGAGGGGAGGTCATAAGTTGTCTGCACCCAGATTTTTGGAATTCCAACCCTGTTGCGTTATCCGTCATCTTGAATTAAAGATCAGTTTGACTTTCATTAAATAACTCGTTTATTCTCAACTTCAGAGTGAAGATGGTAATAGCCAAACTTATAGAACATTTAATTTTTTATTATTTGGGTAAATTTAAATAATTTATCTGTTTTTTTTTATAAGCAATTTATTAACATCTTTACCTTTAAGTACGAAAATATCGATACCAGAAAAAACCAAAGTTGCAAGGAATTTCATTCTCTACAGGTTTGTTCAACGTTATATATACGTTACAGGCATTTTGTTCAAGTACTATCGCAAACCGACATTAGTACAAATTACTCATTTGTTCCCGTGACTTGCTAGTGAAAAATAATAAAAAATTTCAAAATTCGAATTTTGTCTAGAAACTCGACATCCAAGGTTAAAGCAAGATTTTGAATAATTCTTTCTAGTTACTTTTTTCGATATATCCAACGCGACGCAAAATATTGAGAATCTGTCCCATTCATGAATTGAGTACTCTAAGAAATGCAGCTACCTTTGTACCAAAATTCAAATCTCTACTTCTAAAAATAAATTAAATACTGATTTGATCTTCATCTTAAGTTTGGTACATTGTATGTGTGAAGAGTTATATCGGACAGACAGGCCGTAGCATGCAGTGCAGAATCTAAGAACACCAGGCATAGATATACAGATAAGGTGGCAATGGCAGAACATGTTCGTCACAAAAATAGCTATAAAATAAACTACGATATATTGAACAAATGTACACGTTATTGCATAAGAATTATTGGAGAATCAGTAGAAATGATCAAAAACAGGAAAAATACTACGAACGAAACGAAACAGCGCCAAGGCAGAAGCATAACAGCTTCAGTGTTTAGAATCCTTCTGAATATACTGACAGAATGATCAACAAAAGGACAAATTACATTCGGTGACTACGGCAAAATCCTACAAAAACTACTTCATTGGCGCTGAAAACGTCCATACACATTACACAAAATATGTGAAATTAGTTTTGTTACTCAATGCAATGGCAAAAACAGGTACAGGTGAATGCAAGTGATTCACATGCGTAATTTCTTTCACTTAAAACAATTGTTTTAAATATCAGATATATTCATTAAAACATAATATTTTTAGTCGCAAACTCCTCTATAAAATTCTTATTTTACTATAAAGAACGTAACCAAACTGCAACCAACAGCTACTCTCTGGGCTATGTGCCCCGCCGAGCGCTGAATTACAAGTTACAAGCCTGGCGCGTTAAGTATAATAATTGCATATTACCATCAAAACGCTAATGCTTTGATTGCAACAAAAGACTGATCCTACTTAAAGGAGCTCTCGTTCCAGTCGTCACACATTACTTGCAGACTGCAGTTTCGAGCTGTTGGCTCTCATCAGTGCAAGATAGGCATGTGACGACCGACACAAGGACACTATTAAGTACATTTCGGTATCTTTGGGATAGCGACATTTAAAACAGTCAGCAGGCACCATCTAGCGGTCCAGTATCTGTTGCAATCAAGAAATAAATAGCCTGACTGGGCTTAGCATAATTCAAATGTGCTTTTAGAGGGCGGAATATTAAAGCATAATATTTTTAGTCACGAGAGCTCCTTTAGGTAGTCTATCGGCTGGCGTTTGTTGCAATCGAAGCATTAGCGTTTTGATGCAATTATTACACTTAACGCGCCAGGCTTGTAACTTGTAATTCAGCGCTCGGCGGGGCACATAGCCCGTAGAGTAGCTGTTAGTTGCAGTCTGGTTAAGTTCCTTATAGTAAAATAAGGATTTTATAGAGGAGTTTACGACTAAAAATATTATGTTTTAATATTCCGCCCTCTAAAAGCAAATTTGAACTATGCTAGCCCAGTCAAGCTATTTATTTTTCGATTGCAACAGACACTGGACCGCTAAATGGCGCCTGCTGACTATTTTACATGTCGCTATCCCAAACATACCGAAATGTATTAAATGGTCAAGTGATCCTCGTGTCGATCGTCACATGCCTACCTTGCACTGACGAGAGCCGATAGCTCGAAACTGCAGTCTGCAAGTGGTGTGTCACGACTCGCACGAGAGCTCCTTTAAGTAGGATCAGTCTTTCGGCTGGTGTTTGTTGCAATCGAAGCATTAACGTTTTGATGGTAATATGCAATTATTACACTTAACGCGCCAGGCATGTAACTTGTAATTCAGTGCTAGGCGGGGCACATAGCCCGGAGAGTAGCTGTTGGTTGCAGTTTAGTTACGTTCCTTATAGTAAAATAAGAATTTTTTAGACGAGTTTACGACTAAAAATATTATACTTTAATACTCCGCCCTCTAAAAGCACATTTTAGATATATTCATGATTGGTATTATCAGTTTATCTGTACATTTATTTACTAAGAGATATTAAAATGTATATGAAGTTCCCTGTTCTGGAGCATTTTAAAGTTCCAGAAACCTTAATATCTTTCACAGAGGAGTTTACTCATACGTCATATGCCATTTCATCCAAACACCAACCAGCCTATTGATAAAATTCTGTTATTTTCCATTTTTGTTATTATCCAAGAAAAATATACCTCAGTTTGTTAATCACACAACCCTCTCTATTTTCACGGTATACGAGAGTGCATTAAATAATTAACTGTATGGCGTAGCAGACTATAAAAACACTATTTATTTACTAAATAAACAGAAGTAGTCGCGTCAGAATACACAAAAAAATGTGTTAAAAATTAATATTTTCCAGTTAATCCTAGACGGAAATTGTATGTTGTCCAAGCTAAAATATGCACAAAAACCAATTTCCTTCATATAGAACGAGGTTACTAATTATTTATGCCATACAATTAACAACAAATTTCTGGTAATCTTCCGGCTAGAGCTAATCTAATTATAATTAATTCATGTCCGTAATCACGGCTATGTGATTTACGAGTCGAGTCGTTCAGCTCGTGTCGTCCTGACAACACCCTTGGCGACGGTATGTCCTCTCGAGCACTGCTAAGCTGTTACCCACTTCCGGGACTGTCTTTAATATGGAGAGGGGCTTTTATTAAAATTTTATTTAGTGAATAAAAACTCTGTGGAATTCTCTAATAAGCCCCGGCCAACATATTTCTACTTCATTAAGTATTAGGATGCTAGAAGTTGGACAAACAATGATTTAGAACGCGCAAATACAGGGTGTCTGTAAAAAGTGCATGCAAGAAAGGACGATTAAATCAAACTTACTTCTGTCTAAGAAAGCACCGTTAAGTCGTTGTCGAATGTTTTTTTTTTGCTTTCTTATATAGGTAGCAGTAGTTCTAACGATTATGATTAAATTTAGTTCATAGATAGTTCTTTAGTATTAAGTATAGCACTGGCTATTCCGCCACTCTACCAGGATACATAGATAGATAAATAAACGGAGGAGCTGGTTATTTGGCTTTTATCTCCGCGACCTCTTCAAGTCTACTGCGGTGCTCCTAGAATACATTCCTTAGAGTACCTCATCCAGTTTTGTCCTTTGTACAATACTCCACAGATTTGAAAGGGCCCATTTGTATTGTTGTCCGCCTTTGATTTTTCTTCTCCGAGTACTTGGAATCTCAGTCCCACCAGACCTTCACAGTGGCACAATACTTGAACTGGAGTTTCCTCTTCCTCTTGACAGAAAGGCTGCATGTTGCATCCTCTGCCAGGCCCATTAGACTCATGTGTCTGTTGAGCCAGCAGTACCCAGTTAGAAGGCTTACTATTACTCTGATGGCCTTCTTATTCTGGCTTAGTAGATCTTCCGTGAATTTGGCCGAACGTTATTTAATGAACTCTTTGGCCTGCCTCTGTCTTGGGAGATTCCTCCACCATTCCAGAGAATTATTTTGCACCAATTCCTTAGTAGCTGCTGGTATGCATGGCTTTGCGACGCCACAAAAGGACTCAGGGCTTTGAGTGCACCTTCCTTAGCCAGTTTATCAGCTTTTTCATTTCCTCTGTGTCCCTCGTGTCCTGGTACCATGCTAAGGTCACTCTGTTCTGACTTCCCAGATCTATAAAGACCATCTTGAATTGATTTGCATGGAACTGTTTGCTTTTATTGCCACTTGGCTGTCAGAGAAAATGGCAAACGATTGGTTGGCAGTTCCTTGTCCTATTATCTTCCTTGCGCAACAGTGTATGGTGATCACTTCAGCCTGAAACACCGGCAAATGGAATTTCCACTCCGTTGAGACTTAGGGACTTTAGGCCTTCCAGTTCTCTTCTCGGTGTAAAAGTAACGACGACTGGTTTTGTGGAGATTTATAAAGAGTCCCTCCTTACAACACCATTTGTCGACAACATTTAGGGCTCTTTGCGAACGTTATCGTTATCGTATTCGCGAATCACCCTTTGACAACACATACACATAGATAATTACACAACAGCTATTACCCACGACATTGCCATAACTGAGACTCGAACTGAGAAGTGGTACAGCGACTCGTCGCGTTGTCTCTTACACAACACCGTCTAGTCTAATAATTTAGTTAAAAATTACAAATTACCATAAAGAAGCAAAGTATAAATGCCCAAAACAGTTGACCATTAGAGAAACGTCTCAATATTCCCTGACATCTTCAAGCACTCTAAAGTGACATCTATTTCGAAAAGGAGGAAGCACCTGTGTTAATAATTATTGGTCTATATCCATAGCGGGTATTTTTGCAACTGATAGTGTATTTTGTTTCACAAAAGTAGATTCACTATTAATGCGGCACAAAGAGTTGTGGATAACATAGTTGATGGTCTCGAGGAGAACAAAGACACAGTGACAACACTTCCAAAGATTTTTTGACTACATATCTCATGCATTACTTTTAGATAAACTAAATTATAATAGCCCATCATCTTATTAAATCATATCTAACAAAATGACATCAATCAATTCTAATTTTAAGTTGATTAAAAGCGGCGGGTCCCAAGGATCCGTTCTTGAGCCACTGCTTTTCATAATACACATCAATAATTCACGCAATATTATGTTTTCAGTGTATCTCTTGTATAGTAATTATTACAAATACAGGCAGTATCACTATTCCTGGGATTATCATCGTTGATAAATTGACTTGAACTACACATACTGAGGCCTTGATTTATAACTCTCTAATATTATAGGGTGTCATTCCAACATTTAAAACAGAAACTGGCTCGCGAGCAATCGTACTGTTCCGTAATCGTTACCGGCGCTCGAGTACCAAAGTGTGTCACCTTGGTGCTCTAGCGCCAGTAACGAGTTGCGGAATGATACGATTGTCAACCTTTCCAAAGGAACACAAACCAAAGGAAGTCACAAACCAAAGATATGGACTATTAGAAAGCTAAATTTTTTAAATTTAAATATGTAAAATGTTTTATCTGAATAAATAAAACATTTAATGTTATGCTTTACAAAAAAGTATAAGTATTATAAAAAAAATGTTTTGTAATGAAGCTAATTTTAAATGGAAGATTTGTTATATGTTTTCAGTTTAACTTTGTGTCTGAAGCAATATATTTTTATTTTCTCTTAATAATTATTAAATTATAGACGGTTAAATCCGGTTCCTTTCAGTAACCAGGTAAAGTTTTATTTTCAAACCGATTACAAGCAGTATCAGTTTGATTTATAATTATAATTGTTAATGCTGGGGCTGTGAAATTATTTTTTTTCCTAAATAATATAAGTAATTTATTTGTAATCGATTCATCTAAATTGTGAAGAAATTATTATTTATACCAATTGATGTTACTGGTTATAAACATTTTGGTACGCCGTCGATTGATGACTGCCTGGTTCACGTGTGACCGCGCAATGCGCGCCAGACAGGATGAATTCTAGCCCAGCACGAGAATATCTTGCAACGGTCTGCTACTAAGGCCCGCCGCCGCATATTGACCTCAGTTCAGCACAGCCCCCGCCCACATGTGGGTGAATTCTGTGATACATAGTAAAACAAGTTTCACACGCGTTGTGGACGTCGCCATGGGATGGGTCCAATATACACCACTTCTTGTTTTACTATATATCACAGAATTCACCCACGCGTGGGTGTAGGCTATGCTATGCTGAGCTAGGTTTAATATGCGGCGGGCCTAAGGGTCTCTTTGGTTTTTCACGCCCGACCTGACCAGTCGACTATTTGGTAAGAATTCGCTATTTTGAATTCATATATAGTTTTGTGATATTTTTTCAAATAATTCTTAATTTATCTTTGTTATATTTTGATAAATTCTACGTTCAGCAACTTGTAGTAACTTTTGATTATCCGATCGTGACCAATAAATCCGGGAAGACATATTATTGCAAGTAATACCCCCTGAGGACGCTGACTTTAAGTGGGACACTCCAGAGGCGTCGCGCCGAAGTTCTTTCACTTTGAATTGCAAGTTTTAGTTTATTTTGCCAAACAACTATTTCTTCGTGAAATTTTCAATCAGGAACGCTGCCTTTAGTGAGATACTCCAACTGAGACATGCCGTATTGTAATTGGAACCCGGGTAAATTTTCCGCGAAATTTTTCATTTGGGGTCGCTGCCTTTAAGTGGGACACTCCTACTGAGACAGCTGTTTAACAATTAAACATTCTATCACCAGGTTCACCACGTTAAGTTCGAAAATCTAACTTTTTCATAATATTCAAAGTGAATTTATTTTTGAATAACTGTCTGTCTGTCATAAAGTTGGTCCAAATTACCTACTGTTGCACGTGTCGAGTCGCAAGCGCCGCTGCGCTTTCCTTGTCCTACCTGTCACTTGCTTTCATATTTCATTTTGCACTTGCATATCATCGCTTACTTGTTTGCCATCATTTTGTACAAAACCTGGTCAATAATCATAGAAGAGGTTTTACTAAAAAAAACTAGTAATTTGATCACTTCCAGAAAATTTAAAAATTGAAAGCTTTAATATATTTGAAATATCAAACTACCTGTATTATTTAGTTGTTTTCTTGTAAATATATATGCAAATATCTTGAAATACCTACCATATCTTTAGTTAATTTTTCTTTGAAATCTAAATACTGTCAATATATTACTAAAACGTTTTGTGTGCCTTATTTTGAATCTACTCTAATCTGTATTATCCTGAAAACGTAAAAATGTTACAAACATAACATACGTAACATCATTACAGCTGTCCATTCCACGAGAAAATCAGTCTAAATTTCGAACCCTGGTAATAAACCGTCTTCATCGACTCTATCGGGGGCCTCTATCATCTCTAAAAAGTTACTTTATCTAGGACTCGTTAACGTTCTATTTACCACCAAATGACCTGTCTTTGGTAGCTATTAGATATGTGCTTGTACATACAATGAATTGTCCGTTATTTTTCTGTTGGTGACTTTCTTTCTATAAATAAATAATCCTGACGAAGGAAGGAACAAGAAATGAAATAAAGTATCAAGAAATTCTAGCCAAATCTATCTGGTAGTAACATAAACATGAATACCAAATACATTTGTCGCAACAGAACGCCAAACAATCTAAAAGCCTAACATACGACGCCCTGCTCGACGTTCATATCTTATTTCAAGATACATGCTTCGTATTTTTAATAACCATCTAGTTAGAGCCACCGCGATAACAACCTTATATCTAGTTACCTTAGAGGTAATGGCACAATGTATTATCTTGTTTGCCGTGTCAGAGCATACTCAATTTACGATAGCATCTCTTACCGCTGATAACAGCCCTGAGCTTACAGGCAACGAGACGTCATTTGTTTTTGTTATTTTCACTACCCACTTCGATTACGAGGAGTCGGAAACTTGGATGGAAAATTAAGCGAGGTTTAAAATCGGTATTACATTATAATCTGGCCGTTTATTACACGTGCATAATTGAAAATACCTTCAAAAACAACTTTGTAAATAAGTTCGTATATACACAGTGGCCAGAAGAAACGAAACTTCGCTTTTTCGGTTTCTGCACCAACTTAAATTACTTAAGTCGGTTAAATAGTTAATGAAACGTAGACATTTACGTTTATATATGTATTATTTATTGAATAATAACATAATAATAATAAAAATGTTTATTTGCAATAAGACATTTTAACAATAGTAACAGCCATTTGTTGACACTAACCTACAGTAAAAAATTTAACAGAGGTAACAGGGATTTCTTAATACTAACTTAAACTTTATAAACAACATAGCTCATGAAGGCAAAACCTTGCATGTGAGTAACAACATATTTCACACTGGCAGAGCCATGTGCATGAAATATAAATAAATGCATAAAAATTACTGATAAATTGAAGTAGAATAGCTATGACAGTTCTTCAGTAAAATCTCATGTATTTTCTTATGGAGGTTAATTTTGCAGAATTTTGGTTCGGGACAATGAGAACGGGACGGATTCGGGATAATGAGAATTCGAGATAATGGGAAACCACACAAAGTTGTTAGACATGTTTCTTAATAATACAGGTCACACATAGCCGTATTTTATAGGATTTTGGTAAATTGTGATTTATATAGGCATTTAAATATACACACGAAATTTATTCAAAAATATGACTGATAGTAGAGAATACATATTAGATAAATATGTTTAATGAATATTTATAACATATAATTTGATCAAATGGGATTAGGCATGCTGGAAACGGTACCCACATTTTTATTTCATATAGTAGAAATATGATACGACCATGTTAGAATAGAAGTATAGACATCTAAATACAAAAAATTTAAGTAATATATAGGTTGTTGGTAATGTTTCCCAAAGTTTGATCTCTAGCAGAACGGGAAGTTTAAACAAAACATAATGTACCCCTTATCTTAAATTTAAAACTTATGTAAAACAGCATAGTAGAAAATACTCTCTATTGAACAAAACATTACATTATACATATAGTTTTTACACTATTAGGATTATTCATATATCCATAACAGAATCATTTTTAAATAAGAATCCTTACACTTAAACAAAATGTACGTAGTAAGCTGATTTAAGGGGGCGAGCGTAGGTGCGTCTTTACTATGTACATACTTCGGTATGCGATGTAAAGCAACGGCAGGCGCAGTTAGTACTTGGATGGTGACCATTCCAACGGAAACCGCGTTCTCGCCTCACACATCTTCCAGCGGCTTGTATATCAGTGTATGCGCGGAAGCTATACAACCTTAGGCGAGGGTTGTATAGGAGATATATCATTCTACGGAGGGGATGTAAAGCCGTCGGTCCCTAGTCTATTAAATGTTAGGCAAGTAAAAGATCCCTACTCTTCTTAAGGGAAGAGGTTCGGCAAAATTCCTGGTTGGGGGTAGCTCGTCTACAGGCGTCGGTGTTAGGCCTCAGTAGCGGAAATAGGCCGACGTTAAATAAATGTATAAAAAAAAGATGATTTAATATACTATATACAGAGTAAATCCCAGTTAAATTCAAATTATATCTAATAATACATTATAAGAGAGTTATCCCCACATGTCCGAATTTTAAGGATGGTAATTTAGGGGAAAAATAAGGGTAATTAAGGGTAATTTAAGTAAGAATAAGGGTAATTATGGAAAATTTAGGTAAATAATAAGATTAATTAAGGGTAATAAATAAGGACAATTAAGTATAATGAGTGTCGGGATATCCTCATCTTCTTATTCATTATAAATTGGCATTATACTAAGATGATCATTCATAATTCCCATTAATTTAAATTATAAGTAATTGTGCACTAAATATATATACTTCCTAGTGTTAGTCAGAGGTTTGCACGACTTCTTATTATCCCGAATTCTCCTTATCCCCGTTCTCATTATCCCGAACTGGATATTGATGTAGAATCGTCATAGTTATTCTACTAATTGATTTTTACAAAATACTTATAATTTATAACGGAACTTATTACCATAAAAGTGATTTTACAATTGTATCGTAGTTAATAGAACCGTAATTAATTAACAATAATTAATAGAATGAGACAAAGTTAACGAACGCTCGGCTGAACTCCAGGAATATAAACTGAAATTTGGGAAGTTTAATGGTAAGTAACTCTGGATATGTAAAATAAAAAATTATCCTAGATATGGCAGTAGTATTAGTTTCATATTTTTAATCTATTAGCTTGTGTATTTCCTCCCTATGAAGATTTCGTTTTAACCATGTGGACTACTCTGTCTAGCTAAAGGTGACATAAACACAATAATATATGAAATATCTACGCGAACACATGAAATATGTTTATCGTTTCTACCTTGATGTAGCTATTTACTGCATTCGATATATCTTACGTGGCATCACAAATGCAGGGGCTGGTTTATATATGTTGATGTGTTTTATTAGATTGCGGTTTACGTCTGGTGCGAAACTGTTACAATTTATTACAATGTGAGTTTATGAGGGTCATCCTGCTTTTTATTAAAATAATGGATTACACCGGAAAGGACGGCCGCGCTTTTATTCGGATCGTCTAGATTTTGCAAAGAGATATTTTTTTGTACAGTGAATAGCAAACTATCGGATTGGAATATATATATATGTATAGGTAACAACAACAAATTTGTTTATGGACATCTGGATATTCTAACAGATCTCAAGATATGCTTCATTGTCTAAGAATGAAACACTTTTATTGACAAAGCTATCCGTATAAAATATAACACAAGATGTGCGTCACAGCATTAAATTAATGGTAATATACACAATGTGTCTCACTTTTCACCGCTACACTTCAATGTCTCGACCATTTATTGATCGAGTTAGATCAAATTTAGTATACTGTCATGCAGCAATTGTTATTTATTTTATTATTTATTTGAAACACCCAGTATGTTACTTTATTATTGCCTAGAAATCAATATCCCGTAAATCATAATATAATATTTCAAAATGTTCACGTAGAATGTCGAGTCAGCTCTGGTGCGTTTAACTATGCCATCCAGTAACTAGGCCACTGGATGGAATTGCTGACTCGAGAAAATCGGCTAGCAAGAGTAAAGTAACAGCTGGGAGAACTTTGAAAAAATAATTTAGTTGGATCTTCGAAATGTAATAGTGAAGTTGGGTTTTGAAACGTAAAAGAAGATCTTTTTTTGGTGTATGGTGCGTGGCCCAACTCCCCTCTATTAGGGGTGACTCCCGGAGGGTTAAATAGTAAGTACACAGTTTTATTTGTATTACGAAATATCTAATAACTTGTACCTTATTTTTTTACCATCTTGCTTTATTTACTAAGTATTCACTTAGCCCCCAATGTGACCTATGGTGGAGGTTAAAATAGCCCCTAACGTGACAATACTTCTTGTGTATCAGATTGTGATTATAAAGTTATTTAAATTCTTTTTTCGAAATTAAATACGCCTACTATTATCAAAAGAAATTGGCAAAAATTAGGAAATTATATTAGCAATTGAGATAGGGTTTCTTGTTTTTGCAGAATGTTCTTCGGCATGACCTAAAACCCCTGTGTTTTCGTTAAAAAATGTCCATTCCTTTACAAAAAAATCATATCGAAAATTTCAATAATAATCACTCTACTATTCGAGTTACTTATTGTTGGATATTTACATAACTTGGTAGTCGTGTAATAATGATGCTAATTAAGAATTAGGACAAACTTTAACAAAACAAAATATAAAATAAATAAACTTTTATTTTAGGTAAACTGCATTTGAAGCAATCTATTATGTTAGTGGTCAGATTTAAAAACAAAAGATAAATGATGACTGGAAAGAAAATAGACTTTGGGACTCGAATATGAGAGCGAAGTGTAATCTAGACTAGTATTAAATGATACTAAGATGGTGTTTATAAACTTCAACATGAGAAGACACATAATAATAAACATTAATCCGCTGTTTGAAAGCACTAAAGATCTACGTTGATAATAGATTAACTTGGGACTCACAGGTTGAAAATGTTTGTAAACAATTAAACAAATCGTTTTCACTGTTACAAATGAAAGATACCCCCAATGAATATGGTCTGCTAAATATATATTTGCAATGGAAATTCTTACCACTTCTATATAGAGGATGTCTCACCGGGAACTGAATCGAAATTTTGAAAATTTAGATAATTATGTGGATGTGGCCAATCCAACTAAAATAATTACAAGCAGCTGGCACTTCCGTTTATACCGGAAGTCGATACCAACTTGCTTATTTCAAATGGAATACCCTATATGTTTTAGGGTTTTCGAAAAGAGCAGAAAATTCTGAGTCGAAAATATGTAGCATATCCTATACCTAAACCTAGCCGTTTCAGAGATATTTGACATTTTATAGAAAATTTGACAGGTGCAACGGTTTGCAAGAACCGTTATAACTTTCTTCATGTAAAAGATCCTCATCTTCTTCTTATCACGTAAAAAGAACACAAGGAGAGCTACGTTCTACAACTGAAATAAATTAAATAATATCATACCAAGTGTTCCGTTTTTGGCATTATATTTTGTCAACTTCAAACCGCGAAAACTTGTTTAGGTCACGAAGAAAGTTACAACGGTTCTTGCAAACCCTTGCATATATATATATATATATATGCGCCAGGTTTGTAACTTGTAATTTAGCGCTTGGCGGGGCACATAGCCTCTATAAAATCCTTATTTTATAGAGGAGCTTGCGACTGAAATATTATGTTTTAATATTTCTGCCCTCTAGAAGCACACTTGATCTATGCTAAAGCCCAGTCAGGCTATTTATTTTTCGATTGCAACAGACACTGGACCGCTAGATGGCGCCTGCTTACTATTTTACATCTCGCTATTATAAAAATACCGAGATGTACCAAATAGTCAAGGGATCCTCGTGTCGTTCGTCACATGCCTACCTTGCGCTGACGAGAGCCAAAAGCTCGAAACTGCAGTCTGCAAGTGGTACGAGACGACTGGCACGAGAGCACCTTTAAGTAGGATCAGTCTTTCGGCTGGTGTTTGTTGCAATCGAAGCATTATTATTAGCCGTTACTCGAGTCCGAGTATAAAAATGTTACAGTCGATAAATTGTGTACAATAAAAAACAAGTAAAAGGTGTAGTCTATTGTAATTCCCATTCATCTACGGTGCACACGACTATGGCTATAGAGGCCAATTTGGGAGAGCACATGTCGACCGCAATCAGGACAAACATAGACCTGGTTAGGTCTTGGATTCGGCCTTCTAGCAGCAACATTTCCTTGATAGCTGGCCACAACCCCTCGCCATTCGGTTCTGTCCGCTGCAAGTTGTTCCCATTGCTCGTCTGCAATACCGCAGGATTTTAGATTTTCATGGAGAGCGTCTTTGAACCTCTTTCGTTGACCGCCACGCCTTCTTCTACCGCTTAGCAATTCACCATAAAGTGTACATTTAGGAAGGCGGTTATCATGCATACGATGAACGTGACCTGCCCATCTTAGGCGTGCTCTTGAAATAAGCACCTCAATTGGAAGGCTGTTTGCTCACCTGAGTACTTCCACGTTTGATATGTGATGGAACCAACGGATTTTCATCATACTTCTGAGGTGTCTTTGCTGAAAACGTTCTAATTCTTTCACATGACGACGGTAAGTGACCCAGCTTTCACATCCATATAGCAGTGTTGGAATGACAACTGCTCTGTAGACAGCCATTTTCGTGGACAAAGCAAGGTCGTGGTTGTCAAATACTCTCTCTCTAAGTCCCCAGAATGCTCTAGATGCAGCGTTAATTCTATTGCGAATCTCGCTGTCCATGTTTGCTTTGTCATTAACAACGTTGCCTAAGTAATTGAACTGATCCACCACTTCAAGAGAATTTCCGTTAAGTGTAATGTCTATTTGGTTCACTTGATGAGGAGTTGACATAATCTTAGTCTTTCCAATGTTGATTTTAAGTCCCAAGGAATCATAGCTCTGGGCATACACATCTAAAAGTTCTTGAAGCTCTTCCGGCGTAGAGGCTAAAAGTGCACAGTCATCCGCATACTGGAGATCACAAATGAATCGTGTGCGTGTCTTCGTGAAAGCTCTAAAGCGCCCTATGTTAAAGAGACCGCCATCAAAACGGTATCTGAGACCTATTCCTCTGACTGTCAGTTTGTTGTCAACAATAATTGTTAGAGCAGTGGTAAACAAATTAAAGAGTAGGGGTGCCAGGACACATCCCTGCCTAACTCCAGTGAGAGTTTGGAAAGGTTCGGTTGCCTCATTATTATACATAACCTGGGCGTTGTTGTTTGTATGTAGACTGCGACATACTTCCACAAATTTTCTAGGGATACCTAAGCGGAACATAATTTTCCAGAGCACTTCCCTGTCCACCGAGTCAAACGCCTTGGTTAAATCAATGAAGGCCATGTGAATTTCTCCTTGATGTTCGAGTGCTTTTTCTTGAAGCTGTTTAAGTGTGAAGATTAAATCCGATGTGCCTCGGTTTGGTCTAAAGCCACTCTGTGTTTCAGGAAGTAACTTTTCCATAACAGGTGTTAGCCTATTTGCCATCGCTTTAGTGAGTATCTTCCCTCCAACAGCCAGGAGAGCTATACCCCTGTAATTTCCACAGTCCGCAGCGCTCCCTTTGTTTTTGAAGAGGTTGATTAAAAGTGTATCACGAAACTCCTGCGGAGCTTGACCACTTTCCCACACGACATCAAACAGTTCTTTGAGGTAGGGTATGAGCTCTGACGACACAGCTTTAAAGATCTCAGCTGGGAGTGAGTCGGCGCCGGGAGATTTGTTATTTTTTAGCTGCCCAATGGCGGTTAAGATCTCTTCCGTTGTTAGTGGTTTATCTAAGTCTTCGAAGGTGTCATATTGAGGGATAAGATTTATAATATCGTGATCGGCTTGACTTTGCTGGTTAAGAATGTTAGAGTAGTGTTCTTTCCATCGGGCTCTTATTTCCTGGTCTTCTTTGAGGAGATTTCCATTTAAATCTTTAATAGGGCACATATTTTTCCGACTGGGGCCGTACACTGCTTTTACTCCTTGAAAGAAATTCCTGTAGTCGTGTGAATCGGCGTACCTTTGAATTTCTCTGGCCTTGCTTGCCCACCACTCGTTCTTTATTCTTCTGATTTCGCGTTGCGTTTCATACTTAGATTGGGTAAAAGCTTCTGCTTTTGATGAGTCGTTGGAGTGGTTGATAGCGTTTTGGACGGCAGTATGTTTGCGGTCAAGAAGTTCTTGTATAAAAGCTTCATTATCATTGAACCAGTCCTCCTGCTTTTTACTTGCTGCAGTGCCAAGAATTTCCTCACTCGCACTTTTTAAACTGTCTTTAATTTGTGTCCAGGTAGCAGCGACATCTACAGAATTGGTTTCTTCTAGTGCACTCAAATTCTCTTGAACTTTTTGCTTTAGCTGTTCGACGGTTTGTTGGTCACGCAATTTACTAATACAGAGACGGAGTCTACGTTTTACTTGAGTTCTTCGGTGTTTGGGTCTCATAACAATTTTCATTTTAGAGACAACAGGACGATGATCGGTCCAACATTCGCTATCAATGCGCGCCTTTGTAATTTGGACATCCTTGAAATGCTTCCTACGTACGATAACATAGTCCAGTAGATGCCAGTGACCTGATCTGGTGCCTTTAAATTTATCCTTTTGTCGGAAAATGGTGTTTGTTATAACTAGATCATGTTCGGCGCATTTAGTTAGGAGTAGTTGACCGTTAGCGTTCATGTTGCCCAAACCGTTCTTGCCTATGATGCCTGGCCAGGTGTCTGCATCTCTCCCTACTCTAGCGTTAAAATCGCCAAGAATAACGAGTCGTTCTGTTTTAGGTATTCTACAGAGGGTTTCTTCCAGCTGTTGATAGAAGCTTTCCTTGGTTTCGTGACTTGCATCCAGAGTGGGAGCGTAGGCGCTTATTAGATTTACCGCGTTGCCATCTGATAGCTCATAGCGTAGCAGCATTAGACGCTCGGATAGGCCTTGTGGTACTTGTGTTAAGTTGGGTACAAGTTGATTCCGAACGGCAAATCCTACTCCATGTTGTCTTCTTGAATTGGTGGGAAGACCTTTCCAATAGAAGGTGTAGTACTTTTCTGTGAGAGAGCCTTCCTCCAAAAATCGAGTTTCGCTGAGAGCTGCAACGTCAACATTGAGCCGGTGAAGTTCTCTATCTATTAGAGCAGTTCTTCTTTCAGGCCGATCGGTGCGAGTGCTGTCGTTCAAAGTACGAACATTCCAAGCGCCGTAGATGAAAGAATTAGTTTTGTTGGATTTAACTTGTCGGTGTTTTTTCGACATTCGATGAGGTGTCCCTGTGGGCACCCTCCCCCGGAGATCCGATCGGGAGGGTATTTTACCTCCGGATGATTTTGTCCCACTTGAACGCTCCATCATTTTTTTAAAGCCTTAATCGACTGAAAACGAAGCTGCATTTGAAGTTTTAGCTGGAGCAGGTATGCAACTGACCAGCTCGGTTGCGGAAGGCGAGTGGTGTGGTCCCATGGCACAGAAGGAGACTGCGACGATGGGGTAACCAAACGATTTCAAAAGCAACCTTTGTGTGCGGTGGGTTATTTTTACCGCACTCTTCGTGAGAAGGTGGATGGGCTCACGGCAAAAGGTAAGGGTTTTTCCGCCCTTACTCGGTCGTTAGAGCCTCGTTAGTGAAAACAGGGTGCACCAAGTTCAAATTGAACTCATCGCGAAGGTGAGGTTAACAATTGAGTAGGAGAGGCTATAACTTGCGCTTCACTACCCCATTACACCCATATATTGACATATATATGACATATATTCAATTTTAAATTGGGAAAAACCAGCCTAAAGCAAATTTACCACTCTATCTGAGGGGCGACTCCTGGAGGAGTCGCCAATCGATACGTGAAGTGAGGTACCGTCATCGGTTTAAGCGCTGAGACCTCGATCAGCGAAGTGAAGCAGCGTTGGTCGAGGCCGTCACTTGGATGGGTGAACCACAGTAGAGAATAGACCAGTAATTTCACTCCTCGGCGGTCCTTTTGATGTTTGTTGTACTCGATTTTATTTTTTTTTATTCCACTGCGCATCCATTATTTCCATCCCACGCGCACTTGCATGTACACTACTGGAGTAAACAATAAACATCAACCCAATAACATCACTGCTGTCCACTGCGCATCAGATAATTTAAGCCCAGGAGCATACTTGCGCACTGAAAATCTTATCCTACTGTTCCGGCCGAGTGGGAATACTGGTCTATTCTCTACTGTGGGTGAACGACATCTCATTTTCGCCGTCCTGGTTGAGTGGAAGAGTAGCTGTAGCTAAACTCCGCCAGGACGTAAATATAAATAAGGCATTAAAAGCATTAGCGTTTCGTTGGTAATATGTGATTATTACACTTAACGCGCCAGGCTTGTAACTTGTAATTCAGCGCTCGGCGGGGCACATAGCTCGGAGAGTAGCTGTTGGTTGCAGTCTGGTTACATTCCTTATAGTAAAATAAGGATTTTATGGAGGAGCTTGCGACTGAAATATTATGTTTTAATAAATATATATATATATATATATATATAAGCCTTGTATATTAAAATTTTTTAATAACTCCAATAATATAAGAATACAGTAAGTAACCCAATACATTTAAGATCAAATATTGGCCTGTTTGAATGCCTATCACAAATTAGCTAGTTATTATCATAATTGTAGAGCAAACAACACATTTTTAAAACTACCAATTGATTAAATCTATTGCTAATCAATTGGTCAACTGAAATATTTTTTTTTTTTATTTGTTTATCTTCTTATTGAAAACATCGACAATAGCATCATTGACAATTCTGCAATACTCTTTTTGTCTGTCATATTTTTTTCCTAAGATTTACAACGGTGTAATGTGAAAAAAATACCGACTGTAAGCACCGCTATAGACTTTATTATCTTTCCGATCGTATAAAACTCCCGAACTTGGGAACATTAAATTCGTGCGTGGAGCGATTTACAGGGAATTATTTATTTGTGTAGATCACAATGTAGTCACATCCTCAAAATATATACTACTTACGTCATGAATTGAAGTAACGCCTGTTGGTTGCATGGAATACTTAAAGAGAAACGAAAAGTTGGCATTTATTCAAATAGGGTATTGATTGATTTTATTTGTTTATTCTTTTGTATCAAACATTGTTTTAATAGTAAATTATTCCCATAATTCTATGGAAGCGGGCGAAGAATTACATGTAATATACAGGGTGGGGCAATAGTGCGTCGGATCTCGATATCTCGAGTTCTACGGTAGCTAGAAATTTTTTAAAAATTGCAAGTAAACTAGAAAAAAAGTCTATAATTTTAAATTATTTTCGAACATACAGGGCGAGCCAAGACGAAATTACAGGACCAAGTGCCTTTTTCCCTTTTTTTAAATCGAATTCTATGTATATCAGTACATTTTTTGAAGCCCCTTTCTATTCTTTATTCATTCCTATATTAGCACTAAATATCTCCCAACCACTTAGATGTAATGAATTTTTGTTGTTGAAATACTGCAATCTGCAGATGGAGATTAAAAAAATCACCAAAGTCACAATTATGGGTTTTAAGGAAAACGTATGTGAATACCAGTTACGAAATATCTAATTAATGTTTTTGAATAATTTTCATTTCCTAAAAATGTACAGGGTGGCCAAAAATTATTTTTCAATTAAGAACATTTTAAATTGAATTTTATCAGTTTTTTCAAATGGAACACCCTGTATATTTTTCGACGATGTGATGTAGAAACGAAAGACGAACATTTTTTGTAAGTACTAGGGCTAATTGCAACCAATTTCGTTTTATTGAGTAATAATTACAAAATTCAAAAATAAGCTTAAAAAAGAGGTTTCTTCAAATAACTTAGTAGAATAAATCTTCCACATGTTGCCCATTTTGATTGACACACATCTCTATGCGCTTTTGAAATGAGATTCCCATTGTTCCTAAAACTGCCGGTGTGATAGATGTAAAGACAGTTATTATTCTTTCCTTCATATTTTGTACTGTTGTTGTTGTTGTTGTCTCTATAAACAATTTCCCTCACGTATCCCCATAAAAAGAAATCCATTTTTGTAAGATCTGGAGATCTAGCAAGCCAATTAGTGGATCCATTTCTTCCAATCCATTGATTAGGGTAAGTATTATTTAAGCGGTCTCTAGCTGCATTTATATAATGTGGTGGAGTACCATCTTGCAGAAACCATATCCTACTTCGAATTCTTTCAGGCAGATTTACCAATAATTGTGGCAGACAGTTTTCCAAAAAATGAAGATAAATCAATGTACCGTCAAAGAAATGTGGCCCTATTATTACATATTCTCCAATAATTCCTCCCCAAACGTTTATAGACCATCTATGTTGATTATCAACTTGCATAAAGAAGTGAGGATTTTCCGAAGCATAATAATGGACATTGTGCCTATGAACAAATTTGGAAACTTGCCTCATCACTGAATAAAACAGTATTGAAGAAGTTGACATCATATTGCATTTCACCTCTGGCCCAATTACAAAATTGTAGGCGCTTTTGAAAATCGTCATCAGATAATTCCTGGTGCATTTGAATATGATATGCATGCAACTTATTTGTTTTTAAGATTCGATGCACAGACCGTCTACTTATTCCTACTAATGAGCTCACTTCTCTTTGACTAACATGGAGATTCTCGACCGTTGCCAGCACCACAGAAAACTCATTTTCTTCGTTCACAACACGCTTTATTCTTTCACTTTTTTTATATTCGACATTTCCAGTTTTCAGAAATCTATCGATAAGATTCTGGAAGCTGTTAACATCAGGAATCCTTCTTTCAGGATAACGTTGGTGATAAATTCTATTGGCAAGTATACAATTTCTGTCTGACTCGCCCAAAACAAAAGTCATGTTTACAAGTTCCGCTTTATTTAAATTCATATTGTAAAATTCCAAATATTTTAAATGCAATACAAATTGTAAATAAGTGTGATAAATGCACCTTTGTACATGACAATTTATACCAAACTGAGGTTTTATTGCTTGTCGAATAACGAAAACAGCAAAAAAATTATAACATTACAGTAAAGGATCTTTTAAATACCAATTACTCATTTCAATGGATTGGAATAAATGGTCCCACTAAATGTCCTCATTTCAAAATTGCATAAAGATGTGTGTAAATCAAAATGGGCAACACGTCGAACACCTATTATAAATTTTTCTAATGAATTATTTTTTAAAGTTTATTCGTGAATTTTACATTTATTTATAAAACGAAAATGGTTGCAATTAGCCACAGAGAAAGAAGTATTACGAAAAATGTTCGTTTTTCGTTTCCACATCACATCGTCGAAAAATATACAGGGTGTTCCATTTGCAAATATTGAGAAAATTCAATTTACAATGTTCTTAATAGAAAACTAATACTTGGCCACCCTGTACATTTTTAGGAAATGAAAATGATTCCAAAACATTAATTATATGTCTCGTAACTGGTATTCATATAAGTTTTTCTTAAAACCCATAATTGTGACTGTGTGATTTTTTTTAATATCCATCTGCAGATTGCATTATTTGAACAAGTTGTTGGAAGATATTCAATATTAATATAGGAATGGATAGAGCCTAAAAGGAGGCTTCAAAAAATGTACTGATATACATAGCATTCCGCGTTAAAAAAGGCACTTGGTCCTGTAATTTTATCTTGTCTCGCCCTGTATATTCGAAAATAATTTCCAGTTATAGACTTTTTTATCTAGTTTACTTGCAATTTTTTAAAAAATTTCTAGCTATCGTAGAACTCGAGATATCGAGGTCCGACGCACTATTGACCCACCCTGTATACTGACTTTAGTAAGGCTTTTGACAAGGTAAAGATACAATTCTTAATTCAAAAATTTCTTTTCTGGGGATTGGGGGATACTTTGCTATAGTAGTCAGACAAGCATTTATTGAATAAAAGCGAGAACTAATGGTCACTTGTCAAATGGCCTCACACCCTCAAGGTACTCACATGGGACCTCTGCTAATGATATTTGCGAATGTTTCCAATTTTGTCATATACTATTATTGGCAGATGATCCAAAAATTTATTCTAGGTTGACTGACTTCTAAAAGGATCTTGATAGTTTCACTGGTTGTTGCCACGAGATTGATGTCATTGGACATTGATGAACGTCGTTTTATATAATTTTTAAGAAAAACAAACAGAATTATCAATGTCACGTAATGCTAATGATCATGATCTTCATGAAACTAATCAAGTTCGAGACCTTGGGGTTTTGCTTGATCCTAAGTTAAACTTTATTGATAACATTGATTATATTATCTCTAAGGCTAACAAAATGTTAATATTTATTAATAGATAAACACTGAACTTTAAGATTGTGCAAGCTGTTCATACGTTACATACTTATTTAGTTGTTTATTTGAAAGCTACGTTCATATCATTTATTCGAATCCCTACTTTGTAAAGCAGCGTATAAAGCACGTAAATTACATTTTCTGAGGTTGTAAGATTTGTTTTCAATTTTAAAAGCTGAAAGTTATGTCATGAATATGTTTACAATCAATATGTTATGTCACTTATAAGCTTTCATCTAATAAGAACCGAATATAAAAAAATATATATTTACAAGTAATTAATATATTTCCATATGTCCTAATAGGCATTGTCCTTTTTCGACAATAAAGCATTATTAGAAAAACTTTCTCCTTATTCCAAATTCGCGAATTGGCCTGGTATTTTGTATACTTTACTTCTAAGTCTAAAATTATCATTTTGCTATGCAGTAATATCCTTTAGTCAAAAGTTAAGTATTGTAGTGTACTTTGCATGAATGAATATTGTCTTAGGTGAGTTAGCTCGAGCGTCAATACTTTAAGGTCGAAAGCTTGAATTTTTCATTAGGGCCTAGCACTATAATACAATATATAAAAAATTGGAACTACCCCTCCTTTTGCACGGTAAAAACTGTCCACCAAATAATTTTAACTTATGTATCAAATAAATTTTGTTTATTATTGTTATGATAATTATTTTATAATAACTATGTTGAATAATATTTGCTATTAATATAAATTTGGCAAAAACAAAATACTTGAATACAATGTACAATTCATGAAATGTGTTCAAATGAGAATAATTACAAAGCTTGAAAAATAAACTTTTCGAAACATTAACATTTAATCAAACAAATATTATTTTATTCCCATGATGCACGCACTAAAGAACTGCACGTCAATAATAATCACAATGTTCACATTGCTAATTAAATAAAACTTTTAAGCCAAACATATATGGCGATAATCCGAATATTACCCTTGAGGCCGATGACTGGCAGCAAAATTGAAAACGAGATCTCTATGTATTTGACATCTGATCCGACCTCAGTCCTGGATATCTGGTCATAAACAGCTGGCGAATTGAGTATGACGAATCTTTAGCAGCCAAAAATGAACAGATATTTAAAATTATATCATTCAATGAAAAGAGTATTTACAATTTAAATGTTTTGTAACATAACAACGAAAGGAAGCATAAGAGAACAGTCTGAATCTACTGCATTGAGTTAAAATTTATTCAAATAAATAATAGAAATGAGAATGTAAGTTAACTGCATGAATATGCATTTCAGGAAAATGAACAGTGTTTTCTCATTTCCCTTGCTTTCCTTTACATTTTATTTAACCTTATACATTTGGCAAGTGCTGGAATTAAAAATATTTGACAATCATGAATGCTATAATACATTGTATGGAATTTTGTAAATAAGATTTGTTAGTTATTTGCATAAAACTGAATTAGTAATACAAGATTACCTCAGCTACAAATACAAGAGTTCCGATATATGTTCGCAAAATCCCTAATAAAGTTGTTTTGATTTATAACTATGTCTCTTCAACGTGTTTTAAACTTGTTCAATGGAACCTAGGTCAGGTGATATTAGAGGCCAATCGTCTAGGAATAAATATTCGTTTATATCAGCGGCGCCCATTCTGTACGATACAGCCTGGGCATACATGAAAATTATACCTGAAAGTGTCGAAGTACTAATGCATCATCTTAATGTCTGAATTATAGACTATTGAAGTTTATCGTACAATTGTGTCTTTGGCAAAAGCATCATGGTTCAATTTTCATGGAATAATAATAGAAAATGTCAAACGATAACAATGTTGTCATAGTATCATTAGTCACACCCTACTGCGTAGTAACTAATTACTGCGCTTCCATGAGACACCAAAAGCAAACGTAAATGTAGGTGGCTGGGCTACATTCTCAGAAGGCTAAACAATTATATTTCACGCATGAACCTAGAGTGGAATCCACAAATGCGCCGTAGAAGGGGACGCCCCCAAAACTACTTCGAAGAGGCAAGACAAGTGGGAAATCCTGGGGCGAAATGGTTTCCTCTAATTAATAAATTTAACAGCAAAAAGAGATGGGCAAACGATTTCAAACCTTCCATATTACCACTTAAATTTTTCAACGTAGTGTTTTTTTATTATTATTTAGTATTAATATATCCACTTGCTTATAGGGAATTTCAAAAGAAACTTGTATTAGAAAACGCATATTTCCTCCTACTTGAATAAACACCACGTTAACGTTAAAATTCACTTTCTCTGGCAAAAAATGAGGGTAGTTATTTATCGAAAAAATCTCATATAGCATCGGAACGTTGATTGGTAAATAGTTAATAGTCAGATTTAGCTTTAGCAGAAAGAATTCATTATCCGGTATTTTCGATTTGAAACCCTTTGTTCAAAAAACAGGATTTATCCACATGCACCCAAAGGTTGATTTTAATTAAAAATTCCTTTAAACCTTACTTAAATTTCGTTACTAGCGATTCAATTTGCTCTTTATGTTCATTAAATAGTACTTATGTTTGCAGACAATTAAGTGGAAAATTATGGAATTATATTTCTTTGCTGAAAATTTAAAGTGAAATGAATCTATGTCCCTCCATTAAAATAAACTAAAAAAGAATTTTTAAAAGTAAGACAGGAATTGATGGCTATTCTGCACGAGATCAAATAGATCCACGACTGAAATAAACAGATCTTTTGATCTGTTTATTTCACGAACGTTGCTTGCCGCTGGAAAATCAATGAGGTCAGGCACGAAGACATACAGAATTACACTGCTGCACAAAAGAGCAGGAATTGACATGTTGTAAATATTCTTGGAGAAGAACAAGAAGTAATGCTAGATCTTTGAAATTATTGCACTAACAGCTCACTTTTTCAATGATATCTTCCAAATCGTTAAATATGGAGAGTTGGTTAGGTTAGAAAAATATTGTTTAATTTTATGACAGAAAATTAGTCTAAGATGTGACAGTAAAAACTCCCAAATCTAAATGAATATGGTGAAACGAGGGATAGAGCATAGTTTGCTGAGTTCAAAACACCTCCACATTTACCTTTGATAATGAATGGTTTTCGAGACCTGTGGCTCGAAATTTATGAACATTAGACCCTAAGGAAGGACCCTTTTGAGTCAATTTTCTTTCATGGAGTCGAAATGTCACTTATGGGGCATCACTGTACTCAGCATTTTTCAAGGATTCCAAAAATATAATAATATACAGGGTGTTCCATTTAAAAATCAAAAGTTGGGGTCATTTCCGTTGAAACCGGAAATGGGAAAAAAAGGGTAAGTTGAATTTCACAATACTGCTTTCAAAAAACTGTTTTTTGGTCACTTCTGAGTCTACCAATTTTATTTATAACTTTTCCATGCGACCAATAAAACACGAGGTGAAACGTTTCAAACATTTTTCAGGATGGCGGCTGAAGCAAAAGGGGGGAGGTCACCTCTTGGTTTTAGACCTTCTAAGTGGTCCTGATAACATAGAGCAAGACAAATTCGATTGTGCAATTTTCTCCGAGTCATGGGAATTTTTGGCACATTTTTACTGTACTTTAGTTTGTAAAATAATAAAGAAAAATTAACCAAGACGGATTGGAAGGTGATTGAGTTTGAAAAGAAATTGAACTTTTAAGGTTGAGAAAGAAAACAAGACAAATTAACTAAGACGAATAGGAAGGCGCGCCAATATCCATTGGCTGGATGTCGGTCTCGATAACTAGGGCCGAGTAGGACTATTACTCTTTGCACCTAGAATCGGAAGGTGATTGATTTTGTAAAGTAAATTGGAATTAATAACAGAAAAGAAGAAACAAAATATAAACATAATTTAATTTATTATTTTGTAACTTTTGACTTATCGTACCAATATAAATTTAAAGTATAACGTTTTTTTACTTGGGGCATTCCTAGAATTGATAGTCTGTGTGTTTCTAGAACCGACTCCTTTTTCTTTTGAAATTAAATTTAATTGTTGTTAATTTCTTATTTTCCAATAGTAAGGTAGGTTATATTATACCAGTATAATTTGATACCAAAGCTTGCGATATCTCTAATAGTTTATGTAGCATTAATCTATAGGGGATGGTTTCTAGCTTAAGATAATTGCATTTGCATGTTTATATATACCCCTCATGTAGCTAGATTCTGCGCTTACATTTATTGTTAATATCAGTTGCTATCAAATACAATGTCTATGAATGGTTTATAACTATAAATATATCATTTTTTATGTTTAGTCTAGATATGTTTGAAATATAGAATATTATAATTGAAGAATAATAAAAAAAAGAAAAATATATATACTTATGTAATACCAGTAATGCGTAAATTAACTTAAATGAGCACTCTAAATTAACAAATAACTTATGTCGTGCTCCATTTTTCAACTAATTATTATTAGGTATTAAAAAGATAGAAACAAACTAGTAGATATGATAACATTTGCAACAGAAATTAAAATCCAAATAATATAAAAAAAAAAATAAAAAAAAGTATGTACTGTGAGCAGAAAAATAGGACACCTTTTTTTTCTAATGTAAATCTGTTTCTATTTGAATATGTAATGAGTAGCGGAAATAAAACAAATGTTACTTTTAAATTTTTTTTTAATGTTGTAGTTATTGTTATAGTAAATGACGGATGGTTAATAAGACAAATTGCACTGCGTTATAACATTAACAAAAAATTGGTGTGTAACATTTTAAGAAAGTGGAGAATAAACGGTATGATTAGTAGAAATCCTAGATCAAAGGACAAAGGATATCCTACTTAACAAGAAACTAACTATTAATATTTCGTTATTGCACCATTTCTATTTACAATTTCTATAAGTCTGTTTGGCATAGAATTAAATAACCTTATATAATAATCATTAGTAATAATATTTTCTCATGCATTCTTTACTATTTCCAATAATTCTCCCGCATTCCGTGGTCTCACATTTCGTTTTTGGATACTTCTTACGAGTAGTCCCCATACTTCTTCCACGGGGTTAAGATCTGGATTATGACTGGGCTAGTTAAGAACATTGATGTTGTTATCTTGAAACCAGTTACTTACGGTATGAGCAGTATGAACGGAACAATTGTCTTGTTGAAATATGAACTCATTATTAGGAAATAATTGTGACACAGAAGGGAGCACAATATTGTCTAAAATCCTAATATACATTTCACTATTAAATCATTCCTCAATATGCCACAAAACACCAGGACTAAAGTCCACGACATTGCATATCGAACAAAGGGCCGACTGTTCGAGGCCAAGGCCAAAGTCACTTGCTAAGGCAACCGCATCCTGCGCCGTCATCACTATTAAGTTTCTTTAATACGAGGCATTGATCAGGTTCTAGCGTTTGACTTGGTTTAGGTATATATTTCTCATCGAATATTCGGAGGGCAGTAAACACGAATACGACCGCTGTGTGTTGACTGGAAAGTTTTTTCGCCTGTAAAGATTACATTGTTCCAAAAATTTACATCATGTGCTAAAAATTCAAGCGCAAATCCTACTCGAGCTTCTTTATGTTCAGCTTTAAGTAAGTATTTTTGTGCTGCTGCATGACGGCGTAGCTCCGATTCTCTTACTCGCCGGCAACCAATATTACTCGATCCAGGAAAATTCGTTCCTTCAGCAGCCTGAATAACTGAGTAAAATGGATTTTCTACTAAAGCATTTACCACTTGCAAATATTGTTGTTGAGTTGATATCCTTCGTCGCCCTGATCCAGGATTTCTACTAATCGTACCGTTTGTTCTCCACTTTCTTAAAATGTTACAAACCGAATTTTTGTCAATATTATAACGCAGTGCAATTTGTCTCATTGATCATCCATCTTCTGCTTTAGCAATAACTCCAGATTTAACTAAATCGCTTATATGAGGCACATTAGTTTTTTGCACACTTGCAATAAATTATGACAACTAACTGACAATCTCATAAAAATTAAAGTTAGATGTACACAACTAGATTTTAGCAAAATACCGTTATAAGACTTGTACTATTGTTTTTGCTCACAACCGTACGAACTGATACAAAGACTAAGGATGTATCCTGATCAATACGATTATTCTAATAAACTTAAATCTTTAGAAAAAGACTCTTATTTATACATAAGTACTGTTTAACGTTTTTGATGAATACTTTTACGTTTGTAATGGATCTAATATTTATATGCAAGACATTATAATACTCAGGACCCAGATATGATACAAATCTTTGACATGAGGTTTTCTTGTAAAAAAATGATTTTTTTTTCAAATTTTGTGTGAATGAAAGTTATTGATTGTGAGGTGTATATTAATTTGACATTATATAACTTTGTGTCATTATACAGTTGCTCTGTAGAATATCTTCTTTCTTTTTTATATATAACTATAACTAAATAATTTTGTGTTGTTTGTAGCATGTTTAAAGTACTGTTACACAGCCCACCCCGATTTATAATATCATATTTGAATATAGATTCCGCTAAAGCATTATAGACCATCAGCAATTGTTTATAGTATAATATATTTCTTAATTGGTAAAATATAGGTATTAATGTCTTTACTTTTGAAATTATGTATTCTATATGCTCATTCCATCTTAGATGTTGGTCTACTACTATTCCTAAATATTTTATTTTACATAGAACAATTTGTGTAATTGGTTTGTGTGCAATTTTATTTTTCTTATCGCATTTTGGCCAATATCAGTTGTAGAAAATGAGATAAACATGGTTTTGTCACAATTTAATGTCAGTAAACTTTTGTCCAGCCACATACGCACTGTACTGAGACCAATTGGTGCATTTTTTATCACTGTTTCCCATTTCCTGTCGTTAAATATTAAGACTGTGTCGTCAGCCTATGTAAGTATTTTTGCATTAAAGTTTTGTGAGAAAAGTTTGTTTATATATATACAGGCTGTCCATTTTATTAGGGCACTCGAGAATATCTCACTTAATATCGGTCGTACAAAAAAACTTACTTTTATGAAAATTGTACCAATTTATATAACCTACAAAGTGGTTTAAAGGCATTTGAAATCCATGGCCTACTTTAAGGGTTATGGCGGAAAATATCGAAAATGCGGAAAACGTCTAGGCCCAATATCTCCGTTGTTTCAAGAGATACGAGAAAAATTCTAAGACGAAAATTTTTTGCAAAACAGAGTGTCTTAACGAGGTTTTATCTATGGCTGTATTTTGAGATTTACTCTTCAGGCTGTTAAAAAATTATTTTGAAACGGGCGGGAAATGGCACTCTCCTCCCTTTTCAACGATATATCACATGCCATATTTATTCATTGCTACTACGTTAGTAACTATAAAAACCATAAAATAATTCAATAAGTTGTTCAAATCTATGCCATAATAAAAACATTAACACAATTAAGAAGAATAAAGTAAATTCAGGTAACAAAACAAAATAATAATCAAGAAGGCAACATGGAGCAAATATGGAAAGAGTATTCGCAGTTATGCGAGGTACTCCATGAAAGAATCACTCCTTGCTCAGTAAGTTAAAATGTCTTTACCAATTAATTTAAATATAATATCCATTTGTTTGTATTTCATGATTTCACTATTATTTCAATTATTTTAAAATAGTTGGCTATAATGAACAAACTTGACAATTTAATATTTTGATAGATCATCTCAGTTAATACTTAAACTCTCACTCAATCACACTTGTTTAAGAATTCAGAATTTTCAAAAATGATTTTCACTCACATTCATCGTTATAATATGTTCGTTACATATTGGCAATGCAATTTTAACTCTGGATTAGCTCAAGTAGAATATAGAAACAGATTTCCACAAGCACTACAGCCGAACTAAACTTTGTTCACAAAATTAGCTACGAAACTGAAAAATAATGGTTCATTTTTAAAGAAGAAGGTTGAACAGTGTTACTGATAATGTAAATAATGTAAACCGAGGTATTAATTATGTCAGAAATAAAAATACAGAAAATTTGGAAACATCATTAAGAGAAATTCAAATTGCTTGTCATATAAATAAAACAAGTGCTAGAAAATTTTTAAAGAAAAATGTTACCGGTGTTATAAAGCCAAAAAAATTCACAATTTACAAGCGGGGGACAAACCAAGGAGGACGACTTTTTGTAGGTGGCTGTTGGAAAAGACGCGTGCCGATCCATTAATATGTAGTAAAATACTTTAGTCCGGCGAGGCAAATTTTTCCAATAATAGATTTTTTAATCGCAATATTCATTACAAATGGACTTCTGAAAATACACACTGGCATAGACCGACCGGGTTTCAAAATCGTTTTTCAATAAATGTGTGGATAGGTATTTTAAGTACCAATTTAATAGGTCCTTATTTTTATGATGGTCACCTCAGTGGTCAAAGGTACCTAAACTTTTTGAAAAATGAATTTAATGAATTCTGAGATGACCAACCTTTAGAGAATCGACACAATTTTCAATATTTTCAACAAGATGGAGCTCCTCCCCACAATTCCCAGATTTGCCTAGATTATTTAGACGAAATTTTGCCTCAATATTGGATAGGTAACGGATTTATTCGATGGCCCCCTCGTTCACCAGATATAACCCCAATGGATTTTTCTGTGAGGATATATTGAAGGTAAGGTGTTTTCGACGAAACCACAAAATGTAGAGGACCTAAAAGCTCGAATTCAACAGGCATGTAATACAGTTACCCCCGAAATGCTGAGTAATGTTTTAAATGCAGTGCCTCGCCGCGCTCGATTGTGCATAAAAAGGTGCGTACGGACTTGACGGGACGCGCGCGCGACACGCACGCGACGCGCTTTCCCCGCGCACGCGACGGCCGCGGTTCTCTCGCGCGCCTGCTGGGAGCCATGTAGAGCGACGCGCCCGCCACACGACCAGCAAGTTGTATCAATGTAGGTGTGAAAGGCGTAGAAAACATGTCGAACGAGGAGAAAGCTGCAACATGTTTATTGTTATGTGGTGGTGCGATGTTCATTGCATCTCATTTAATATTAAAAAAAAACCTGGATGGTGGTGTAGTGAACTGTACAAAAGAGGAACCGGTCAGGAGTTAATGAATGATTTGAGATTCCAACACATTAGTGGTTATTACAAAAATTTTACAAGAATGACTCCAACTGACTGAAAATATATTGGTAAAAATCGCAATATCCATCCACGCGTTTTTGTTTTTTTTAAATAATCGTTATCTCTAGGATTCCACAAAACTTGTTTTAATTTATATAAGTCGATAAGCTCTAACTGAACTTCTTTGTTCCACTCCATCTCAACAACTGATTTCTAGCGCGATTGCTACGCTCCTACATTGTATCCGTCCACACTGCGCCACGCTCTTTCTTTGATCTGCCGTCGAAAAACCGTCAATAGATGGGTCGCAGCGCGCCTCGGACAGGCGGCGCTAGCGCCGCTCGCGCTCCCCGTCCACACTTAAGAATTTTGGAGTGTCGCGTGCGTGTCGCGCGCCCGTCCCGTCAAGTCCGTACGCACCTTATTAAATCGCGGTGGACACTTTGAACACTTGATATGATATATTAAAAATTATTTTGAGGATTAGATAAATATTAATGTTCTGTGTGCTATATTCTTTTTATTATTAATTTGTTTTTGTTACCTGAATTTACTTTATTATTCTTAATTGTGTTAATGTTTTATTATAGCAAAGCTTTGAACAACTTATAGATTATTTTATCGTTTTATTTAATCATACTTCTCCAGGGCAAGTATAATGCCGTGGAGAGTATAATTATTGGTTTTAAAAATGTTTTTATAATTACTAACGTAGTACCAACGAATAAATATGGCATGTGATATATCGTTGAAAAAAGAGGAAAATACTCTATTTAATGGCGCCATTTCCCGCCCGTTTCAAAATATTTTTTTTAACAGTCTGAAGAGTAAATCTCAAAATACAGCGGTTTTGAAAAAAATTTGATAAAACCTCGTTGAAACACTCTGTTTTGCAAAAAATTTCGCCTTAGAATTTTTCTCGTATCTCTTCAAATAACGGAGATATTTAGCATAGACATTTTCCGCATTTTCGATATTTTCCGCCATAATATAAATCGGCACAATTTTCGTAAAAATAATTTTTCTTGTACGACAGATATTAAGTGAGATATTCTCGAGGGCCCCGATAAAATGGACAGCCTGTATATTAAAACTAAAATTGGTCCCAGTATAGTGCCCTGTGGAACTCCAATTTTTGTTTTTAGTGGTGAACTTAATTTGTTGTCAATTTTTACATACTGTTCTCTATTGTCTAAGTAATTCTTGATTATTTGCAAAGGTATTCCTCGTATTCCAGTATTTTGCATTCTATCAAATAGTATATTATGTGATACCGTATCAAACGCTTTAACGAGATCTAGAAATATGGCGACACATTTATTTTTTGCATCTAAATTATCATTAATAAAGTTTTTTAAGTACATAAATAGTTAATTCGGTGTTTTTCTGTTCTCTAAAACCAAATTCATTATGTGAATAATATATAAAGTTTATTATGCAGTCGACTGCTATAAAATTAAATAGAGAATACATATGTGGTTTAATTTAGGTGTCGGCATTGCTGTTTCATAAAAGTCGTAAATAAATAGACAAATTTATAGATGGTACGGTCACCACGTTGTTGCTCAATTCCTTATTTTTGCTTTCTCTGTCACGAAAATAAAGCTATGATGACCCTTATCTCGATTCTGAATATAAACTTGTGTTAAAGTTGTTCTCTAACCTAAAAGGTACGCTGTTAAAAGCGTAGAGAACTTTTATATGACAGATAAGAGGGCCTTATAAACTAGCCTAGTATTAGCGGTCTGAAAGAATGGAAGGAATAGCTTACAATTTGTCTTGTTTTAAATCCTATTATACTAAATTCCACACCATCAACAGACTTCGACAATTAGGAAAACTAATTCCTAGAATTTCTAACTTAGAACCCGATAACTTACATAAGTGATAAATATACCATACCTAAACATACAGGTGGCATATTTGGTGGTATAGGGCTAGATGCCTGGCCTAGATCGACTTTGACACGTAACAAGTTGACACTTATAACTTATTATTTATGCAGAAATATGATATAGAAAAAATTAAGAAGACAAAAATTTGATAATAGAATATTTTTAAAAAAAGCTTTTATTTAAATGCTCTAAAAAGTAGAGAATAAACTTTGAAGTAACTCAAACCCATCATTTTGTTACATTATATAATTTGTTTTATGATATAAATGCTTATCGTGAGATAAAGGAGAGGAGGAGGATTTTTTACTTTTTAGACTTTTGATATGCTGTAATCCCCAGATATAGATTTTTGAGATGATAAACGGTAAAGTCGTCTACCATCTTGAACTAAATTTTTTTACTAGAGATTCGTAATCCGCGTCCTGAAAAACCCTCAGATATCGATTTTGATCGATTCGGATCTAAATGACAAAAATCGTCAGCTATATTGGCTCCGCCATTTTGAATTTCTGAATTTTGACTGAAAATTCATAATCTGCGACCTAGAAAGCCCCCAGATATCGATTTTGAGTGGAATCGGATCATAAACGGCAAAGTCGTCCGCCACCTTGAAGCCGCCATCTTGTTTTTTTCTTATACGAAAATGTTAAAGTGTATTGTCACCAGACTTATACACATGTGCAAAATTTGAAAACTCTAACTTAATTAGAACTAATCGAAATTTTGATTGCAAGATTTGACCCAAACAAACTAACTAACAAACAAACATTGCAAGTTTAATTAAAGCTTTTAATAAAAACGAAAAGGTTTAAGTACAATAAAGAGGTTCTGTAATAGAACAATATACATTTCTAAGTTTTTAATAATGATAATAATAAGCGTTTTCATTGTGTCTGTGATCAAAGGAAGGAATGGTTTCCGTTGGGAATGGCGCCGAGTGCCTAATAAATAAAACAAAATTAATTAATAAAAACTTCTACGTCATTTGATTTATATGTTCATAATATTCCAGTTAATAGTATATAACGCAATGTCAATTTTCTTTTTCTCCTGTTCACATTCTCTGTAAACTATGAAATTTATGTTTCGTTGGTAAATTAAAATTATTTTATAGACAATCAAAACCAAGCAGTGAACTAAGTAAATCTCGTCAATTCCTTTAATTTATATTCCCTATTAAACGGGCATTACTAATAATGTCGACATCAACTTTATTACAACAGGAAACTTAATCATATGTTTTAAATTTATATGCATTTGACAATGAAATATGCTGCAGTTCCTATTATAATTTGATAATTTATACTGAGTAAATGCAGATTTACTACGCTACTAAATTTACAAATTACCAGAGCGGAGGCAAGAATATTTGCTTTGGAACTATCTTAGTCGGGTTTGGGTTTTTACCACTTATAGTGGAGCAGATCTGGCTTTGGCATAAGGACACGTCCGATTGTGATTTTCTTTGCCAATAAATGGAGTTGGGTCCCTCAACATCCAACGCATTTGTGCTGCGGATGTCAAAGGGAGGGAGTAACGACATATTAAATATGTAGGAAAATAGATTTTTCAAAGAACTCGGCGGCTTTTGATCTGACGAAAGAAAATCTTCAGACCAAAAATGAAGAGCTCATGGAAATGAGTAAATTTTATTCCCAACTGTTACCTCCTTTCTCTTGTTATTTATTTTTGAGTAAGAATTGAGGCAACATATGCGGACGACTAGCTGGTTTAAGTCGGAGCAGAGAGCCGTGGGTCCAGAGCATTCGTAAGAGTGGAGAAACTTACCCTTTCTGACATGTACAGCATAAGCGACAGATTTCTGTTTATTTCGAGAAAAGGAGACAAAGAAAAATTGATGTTAAATTGGGCATCATCTATAGTAAAATAAGCAAAATTGTCTCTTTTTCTCTAATAACCAGTTTACTATAGATCAGACTGAAATTGTTGGTAAGAGAAATAAAAAGATAGTTTAAAATGAATGTTAAAATATATTACATGAAAAATAGACAAATCGGTTTGAAAGACAAATTGAAATTTAAAATATATATATATATATATATATATATATATATATATATATATATATATATATAAGACAAATTTATACCAGTATCCTAGATTGACAATTGTTGAGGTGACTTGTTCTGGGACAGCAATCCAGGCCCACAATTGTCTCTTGTTGCAAGAATGAATCCTAAAGTTTCCTTGGCAATTTACGTCTCTCAATGAAATGGGGTGAAAGTTGTAGAAAAATTAACCAACTATGTGGTTTAATGTAAAGATAACTTAATTTTATCTATGAAAGATAAGCTGTGCAAAAACTATGCAGGAATGAAGAAAAAGTATCTCAGAATATAAGCATCGAAGCATGTAAATATCTAAGCATGAATGCATGTACAAAATTTAAGCAAGTTAAAAGTACATATATAAGCAAGTTAGCTATACAAAATATATTAGCAAATTAGCTGTACAAAATATATTTAAGTTAGTTGCACGAAAGCTGATTTCATAAAAACTATAAATTGCCAAAAAAATGAAAAGAGAAAAATATTTTTAAAACCAGGTGGTACATATAGTATTTTAACTACTTTAAATTAAAAAGAATTGACTTTAAATTCAAATTTATTTTAAAAATAATTGAAATTATATCAAAGGCAAAATTTGAAGATTAATTAAATTTTTAAATGAATAATGAAATTACCTGTATATTAAACACTTTGTAACTGGGATATAAAAATTGTAATATCAATTACTGAAGTCCACAGTTAAAAATTATATACGTTTGAATCAGTACAAAGGCTGCAAGCAAATGACTTCCTGGTGAGTTTTACTGATAAGGTAAACTTTTTGTCCTAGTTACTGGAAAACAACGCTACCAAAAAAATGTGAGAAATCTAATTCCCTATTTAAATTGAGAGCTGTAAAATATAAAAATAGTACAAGTATGGCCATCTGTCAATGGTTGCGTTAAGCGCACCAACTTGCCTTGTAGATTCTCGTACTCACAATTAAATTAGTGACATATAATCGATAAGAGGAATCTATAATAAAAGTTTTTGTTCCATACCAATGCTTTGTCTCAGTTTGTAATTTCTATTTTATACATAACCACAAATATGAACAGATGTAAATAAATGTATTGTAGACAATTGTTTCCTGGGATAATAATGCTGTATTACAACGTAAATGAGATACATAGTTAATAGAAAATGACGGAGTTCCTAAGTTATAAAGCTAAGTACATAAAACAGTGTGAAATGGTTCAGCAGTTATACAAATAAAATTCTGTTAGTTGAAAACAGTTTCACTTACAAAAACTGAATCGAAAAATGTTATACAGGTCGTGCTAAATATCCATAAAACACTAGTTTTTAAATAAAACTGTTAAATGGACATAGGCCATGTAACACAACCTCATTGACGTCAGATCCAAGGTGCAAAATTTTTTAAAAAATGAATTAATTTTTTATCATGATAATAATAATAATAACAATAATATTTATTTTACATTGGACATTACATGTATAGGAATAGTCACGAAACTTACAAACTAACGGACACAAAAGTAATCAGATACAGAATAAAATCATTTATTAAGTAAAAATTCTTTTAGTCTAAATTTAAATAAACTTTCTCTTTTAATACATTTTATATCGTCAGGTAACAAGTTAAAAAATTTCGGCGCTATAAAATCAGGATATTTGGCAGTAATTTTTAGCCTAGCAAAAGGAACATGAAAATTTTGTCTAATTTTTGAAAACGTATATACACAATTCAAAAATATACAAACTTGGTAAAGTGTTAAGTTAATATTTTATAATTTCTAAAAATTTCTTCACATGGATGGGTATACGGAACGCCTGCAATACATCTTAAAATACGTTTTTGTGTGATAAAAACTTAAGAAGCAAAAGTGGAGTTTCCCCAGAAGCAAACACCGTATCTCAGACGAGATTCAACTTGTGCATAATACTAACAGATAAGTTGTTCTGTTCAAAGAACCGTTCTTATGTTTCGAAATAAATAGGTAATGGACGGAAGTTTTGAAATTATAGCCTCACATTGAGATTTCCAGTTAATGTTATTATCTAACTGTATATAATTTAGCTGTTGGTGCTTCAGTGGATAAAAGTTGTTTATATTAAAATTTAGCAATTCACAATATTTCTGATTAGTATGAAATCTTAAAATCAGGGTTTTTATAGTTCTTAAACTATTTGTATTTTTATATCTTATATTAACAAGTTGTTTCTTGTTTTCCAGATAGGCTAGAATCCAGTTAAGCACTATACCTCTTATACCATAACAACTCAGTTTATATAATAATCGTTTATGATCGCAATCGAATGTCCTGCCGAGGTCGCAAAAAAACTCCAACAGAACATTCGCCCGTTTCCAGAAAATTTAAAATATTATGATAAAATTACTGTTGTGATGTCAATTTCGCCACAACTAACAATTTGGACAGTCTGAATGACTATCAAAACTCGCTTGTCGGTAGCTCTTTAGTCGGCCGCGAGGGGTCGTGGGTTAGGTTCACAAAAAATGTCATCAAATTGTCAAACAACAAAAATTACCTCTTATAAAATGTTGGAAATTCATAAATAAAACAGAAAGTTTGTAAACTTGGGGCACCAGCCGGAATTAATCGACAGAGGGTTGAGGACAGAGAAAAAGACAAACAAAATCAGAAGGGAAAAACCAAAATAGAAATGAGTATAATTTAATGTAAAAAAATATATGTAAAAAACTGTACAATACGAATATCAAGCTATAATTGATAGTGTGAACGATCCATCTTTTGGAGTTTGAAGGACTTTTAATATATTTCAAAAGTGAATGTTAACGTTCACAAAATTAGGGTTCAAGATGACTGTTTCAGACGGAGAATAATACGAAAATTTATACTTACTGTTCGTTTTTGCTTAACTGCTGCTCTAATGGTATCTATTGGACGTCGTAACACTATAAAGCTAATACTGGATGTACCACACTTTCTTAAAATTATACCTGAAAGGGAATTTTGTTAGAAAACACAATTAAAAGGCAATATAAAGTTCAAAAATATATATATTTATTCTTCAAAAATTTATGGTTTTACAACAACTTTTAAGAAATATGTTTAACAAACACTAGTCTGGCCCTTGTGCAACACATGGTGAGGAACGGAACGATTCATAATGTACCAACTACCATCCAAAATGCAGTTTTGTGAGTTAACGATTACACAAAAACATTCAAGAAAAGTTCAATGTTTCTGAAATTTGGTGGGCTTTTGCTTGCCTGTCTTATTCACGTATTTGTATTTCAATATTAATTTTGGTCGCTCCTCAGAGCTTAAAAATGCTTGAAGCGCTACTGCTTCGAATTGTATTCTGCAATTACAATTTTATACGTTCAGGCAGGGCGGTTCCCATGCACATATGAGTACATGGTAAAGATACTTTTTTGACACCGAATCACTGAGGAACCGGTGTAGGGCAAACCCCGTTAAAACTCATCATTTTCCCGTCAAAATCGACTGCTAGGAAACGATGGGGGTCCCATGTCGCTAAGGGCTATTTTCGCTAAAACTCACGATATACTTTGGATAGACGCTGGATTAACTTGTCCTCATATTCAAGACCTCGTATGAGTTGCAGTGCTTGACAACGTGGAAATTTTGTTATAGTTTATAAAATTTTGGTGTCAGGGCGACATTACTTCCCTGTGCAGCGACATTTACTGCACTTTCTAAAATGACGCTCCTTGAGGAGTTTGCATAAAAATCGCTCCGTAGAGCGAAAATATGATTACAAATATTAAAAACCTCTTCCACGATATTTTTACGTGAAGCACACTTTTCATACGAAATATTTCCTAAGGCGGATTTTGTTACAACGTCGAAAAGTATACCGAGGGTTTTACCGTGTTCTTTAACAATAGCAGTGATTATCAACCCAAGAATGTATAAAAACAGGTAAAAAAATCAGTTTCGTGTGTCGAACCAATATATAACGATATGATCTAAATGAATATATAAAAAAATGTTATTTTAGGACCGTAAACAGCTGTTTCTGGCTTACAGGAAATATTCCATATATAAATATAGAAGTATACACAAATACACATATAATGGTATTACATTCAAAGATCTTTAGCCGCTTCTAAATTTAACTGTATATCTGGCTGTATGGACTATGTCCTAATGCCAATAAAAAAAAACAAATCGCCTGGCAACAGTTATTATAAAAATGCACATGCTGTGCCAATTATGATCAAATGGCAAGTGGTGAAAACCGCATATCATAATGTAGACAAGCGAATAGTAATATACCACAGATATGTATGCGTACAGCAAAGTACGTAAAAGTTTGAAGGTTTTAAGCTGTAGGCTGACTTGATTTCTTCCCCTGCGACGTGATGTAGCTCCTACGTTGGAATAAAAATCAAAATTACTCACTCTGTGTTGGAAATTCTTACGCAGTTAACCATATGTCGGTATGTCATGCCTCTACGATGGATTAAAAACGTTCTGGGCAGCTTCTCAACTAATCGTCTACCATGCGACAACGATTTAACACAGCGGTCATATATGGCTTCTATCCACAAGATATTATGTATTTTCACAGATCAGGTGGATAATTTTCAAATGCCAAAGGGCAACGACAATCAAAAAGAATAGCAAGCAGCGCAACGACAGGGCTTTCTCGTTAACAAAAATACCTGAAAAGTTTTATACTTTACTGAATATGCTCAAAAAAAATATATACTTCTAAAATATTAAATACATTTTCAAACAATGTAAAATATTTTAATTACTGGACCTTAGATTTTATTAGGTTTTTTAATCGGAGGAAATTTACAGGACCTAGCTTCTGCTCTCTCCAGAAACCTCAATATGTCTGCCCCCTTTTTGTTCTTTTTGAATAAAAAACCGGAATTTGCGTCAAGGCAATTAAAAGATTGGCAATTAAAAATTGCCTAAATGATAACTTGACATTTGTCATTTTAAAGTCAAAACAAATCACCTGGGGTAATTTTTATGGATTTATAATAACACTAAGGTGCTCAGGTAGCCTATAATATGTTATTTAAATTTAGATAACATTAATTACAAAATTATAACATATAATTTGTTTGGTTTTAGAGATCTGAGATACTTGGATGCGGCCCAGAAGATTTCATAACCTTTCATTTACGAAACTGAGAGAAGTCAAATGACATATGTACAATATTAGATGTAACTATACCATTAAAATATCCTTTTACATATATCCTTTTATAGTTTATTACATTTGAGCCATTACACTGTATACCAGTAGTAGTCGACATTCCACCTCGAAATTCATGTTTGTTATTTGTTAAGATCTGATATTTCTCGAGATACTTCAATAACCGATCCATAAAACAATATTCATGTATTTTAGAAAATCCAATAGGTACTGTAACCGGTCCATAACTTTCTAATAAATTTGGATCACTTTTCTTGAAAACAGGAACAATCTTTCCAATTTTTAAGCCATCAGGAAATGTTCCAGTTTCAAAGGACATATTAGGTAATCGGTTCAATGATAAAATTAAAAAAAAAAAATAATTATAAACATTGGTATATTATCTGTACCAGATGATTTTTTATTTTTTTATTTTTTCGTTAGTAATTTTAACATTTCTTCTGCACTAAATGGATTGAGAAATAAGGAATTAGTTTGTATAGTGATATTGTCATTATTAGTAGAAATAGTATTTACTTTTGGAAATTGATCAGTTGTATTTCTGGGTGTATTAATAAAAAATCATTAAAAAGTGAAGCAATTATTCTTGGCTTCTCATACAAAACCCCATCATTACTTATAGAAATATTGTTATAGAAGACAGATATTTTATTGATTACATGCAATTTTAATATTTCAGCCTTTTAAAAACAGTTAGAGATGTTTACAACACAATTCAATGGTAATTAGAAACAGTTGTGTTATTTTAATTCACTTAGTTATTGTTAACGTAATTATCAAAACGTTTATAACATTTCGAACTGTTTAAGCATTTATTATGTTCATTAGATATAAGATTTTTAATTTAATTTGTGCGGGAAAGTGATAAAACTAGAAAAAAGCTCAGTACCACGTATCGTATCGGCAATTTTATTATTTGTGGAAAAATAAGGGAGAGTGTGAAAAAATTGGAAAATTACAAGTTACTAGGGGATGAAAAATAAATAACAACAAGAAAATTACAGAGAATTGTGAGGGTGAAAATTTCTAGAAAAGTAAATGTCCATAATACGAGAGAAAATAGACTGTTGTTGGTGGAAGTTAAGTCTAGTAAAAAGGAGAAACACAACCAGTCTACAAATTTGAAACGAAAGAAAAGAAAATTAATTTTTTCCCAAAATTCTGACAAGTTGGTGAGAAAAGATAATTCTAAATTATTTTAAGGTGCTAAAAACGATTCCTAGTGGAACCGAGATATCACTTGAATTGTGTAGAAGTTTAGCAGTTGTATAGGAGCTTAGAAGATTGCAGGCGATCATCGAATTAAGTGATATAGTGCGCTTGGAGGCTTTCATTTGAGCTACACGGACTAAAGTTTGTAATAAACTTCATATAAATTTATTGTAAATCTTTTAATAGTTTTTAAAATAATTGAGTATATTTTTAATTGAAAATTTCGATCATTAATTATATTTTTATTAACAAATTTGATTTTGACCAATAATTATCCAAATTACATTATTTTTAGTATCATTTTTATATTTTAGCTAGATAGGGAATCTTATTTCATCTTTTATGTGTATCGTATTTTGTTTGTTATCGCAATACAATTGGTCTGAATTTGTTTTATTTCTGTGTGCTTTCTAGAATATGTTCAATTGCTATATATTTTTTTTAACGACCATCAGTCGATATCATAGCTATATATATTGTGCTGTTCTACTTTTATTGAACTTAATAATTTGCAGTACTAATCAAACTTTAACTTGTTTATTTCCAATAGATAAACCCAATAAAAAAAAAACTTTAAAACCAAAAAGATCTAATTAAAATCTCTTACCTTTTGATCCGAAAGGATGTCAAATTTATTTAATGGGCCGGCTAGCTTATCTTTTCCTTCGGGAGCAGGTTCAAATTCAGTTCCTGTTTTAAAATGAAATTTTATTAAAGTAAAATTTTTAATCTGATATAAGTAATTTATTTTCCTTGATATTTAGATAATTTAGCTTTATAACAGGTTAGAAAGTCTAATACACTATTTAAATTTTAATATACAACCTTGTCCAAAATCAAACACACAAAAACCTTCCTTCTTCGTAGCTACACTCTTCTCTTTCCAAATCCAATGATTCTCCTTTCATTAATTCTTCACCTTATCTCGTCCTTATCTCCTCTGCAATTCCTATCCACAATAACACCTCTTCGTTCTTATTTACAGTCTAGTTTTACTCTTCTTCGCTGATCTCCACAATTCTGACTTTTTAATTCAATTTCAAATTATTAATTCTTGTTTATTATTTTTCTTCTTCACTCCCTAATTTTCACTTGTTCTTTTTTTTCTTAAATTTGTTTTTCCAATTTTACAACCTCTCTTTTATCTGTTGTTTGTTGTTCTATATCACTAAATATCAAAGTATCCAAAATAAACAAAACAAAATACCATATGAATTTTGATCAATTTCATTCCAAACATAACCTAACTTAAACCTCCTTGTCTTTCTCCAGGAAAACATTTACTATAACTATAAAAATAAAATTTCCTACTTAAAAGAAATGTCATAATGACTTAAATGTCAGAAATTATTTCAACAACAACTTAATAACATATATATATATATATATATATATATATATATATATATATATATATATATATATATATATATATATATATATATATATATATATATATATATATGTTAGATAGTGGATTGTAGATTTAACTTTTTAAAAAGGAACTTTATTTGTTACACTGGAGTCTACTTTGACTCTTTAGAAAAATACAATAATAATTTAGATGAGGTTTATTCGAAAGTGAGTATAAGACTGATTACAAAAAGGTTGTTGGTAATATTTATAATGTTTTGAGAACAAAGGAAACAGTGTTGCTGATTCAGCACAATCAGGATTACTTAGAATTGAAATACAATGCTCATGCAGCGTGAGCGGTTATCGAGAAGAGCTGTTACGCAGTATGTAATACGATATGTTTGAGAAGGTTAAGCCTGTCTTGATAATATTATATATCATAGTATATTTCTAATATAACATATATATATATAAATAAATATATATATAAATATATATATAAATATATATATAAATATTTTCGTGCCCTCTAGTGGCGAAACAATGCGGGATTAGAAAAAAAGGAGGAGACAAAACCTGTAGAAAATGGTATGCCCTACATCTTTGCTCTCTTGATATTTTTCACCAAAGTGCATAGTTTTTCCTGAAAATAGAGAGAACGCGAAAAAACCCTAAAATTTATATATATGTATATATTTCTCAAAAACCACCCTTTTTGGGACCGCTGGGGGTAAAAATCATGTTTAGACAATCCAAATACTTAACTTTTTACAGGTCTCATAACTGTGGGAAAATTTTCCTTAATTTTCCCTAATTTGAGGGGAATAGTTATTGAATTTCAATTTCAAACATATCAAATTAGATTTATAAAACTGTATGCTTCACATGCGTGATATTGACTATTTTTCCAGAACAACACTGTCACGTGACATAGTTCACGCCCTCGCATCTTTTCTCCGATATCTCGTTGCCATTTTAATAAATATTTAACGCCCTGCCTACAAAACCTCGAGACCTATTTCGAGTGTGTCGTTGATACTTTATGGGGTATTCCGTCATCAGATAGGCCATTAAACCTTCTATATAGTAAGGATAATGAATTCATTGCCAGCCTTATGAAGGATAGAAATTAAAATGTAGGCCCCTTTATTCCGCACACTTCATTTTATGCCCCCACGTCAATGTTGGTTTTAAGAGTACGCGGTTTTATCTGCGCTCACATTATGCTGTTGAATTGTTTATTAGTTCTATATGGCGGCCCTTGCCCATCTACGCATACAAAATAGTAATATTTAAATTCAGGAACCCGTACATATTTATACAGGATGTCCTGGGCTGCTATAGAGATTATATCTTCGTTAATGACTGCGTAGGGGGAGTCAGATAAGAATGTGTACACTGAGAAAAGTTCACTTTTCATTCAGCTGATAAAGCAGATTCTTTAAAAAGCATTTACATCATTTGACCCAATGTTTATACAATTATAATACTAAGAAACTTCTGTTTAATAATTTTTTGTCTTTTTTTGTATTTTTCTTAAATGTTTTTGTAATTTGTAACTTTATCCTGTAATTGATATTTATCCGTTGAAAATTATAAATAAATAAATCAAAATTAATAAAGTTAGCACAAAATAATATTCTCAAATAGGGCCAACTGTATCAGTTGTAATATATGGTGGTAGGATGCAAGGTGTCGGGACATAATTATTCATACCTTAATTGTCTTTATTTTTTACTTTTAATCGCTCTTAGCTATCCTTAAAATTCGGCAGAGGAGACTTGGGAGACTGGCATGACTTGGAACATGACTTGAGAAACATACTGTATATTGAAGTTTATATGTCACATCTCAATGAACATTTCTGGTCCAATGAAACCTTTCTTTATATTTTCGGATATAGAATCGGCTCCCAATAACATTACCAATATAATGAAACATCGCCCTCTATAGTAAATTAAATATATCTCTTAGTTTTATTTACCATATACTTGGTTAAAGCTTGTAGGTAAAAAAAAATATAGCCAAGTTTTCAGGTGAAAATTTCCCAACTCTAAAAATGAAAAAAATACCAATGGTTTAAAAGTTAATTCTTTTTTACCCTGAATACTTTAGAGCATAAAAATTAATCTTAGTTTGAAGTTTGAGGTATAAACAAGCTATATCTATAAGGATTTTTTTAAATAGTATTTTATTTAATATTTATGTTTTAATATAGAGTAGAAAAAAATGATAAATCTTAACTTTCACGTGTAATTTATAAGAAATAAAAATAAAAAAATTAAAAGTAAATATACCATTGGAAAGCTGAGTTCTTCCTCTTTAAAATGCTACTTTTTTTTCGTATTTAATGGATACAAATTGTTTTTATTATGTAGCGGCGGTCAAGAAATGCTTCATTTTCCTGTGCGACGCACTTGAAATATTGAACAAACTGCAATAATTTGTCATACTAAGGGAACAATTTATTTAAAAAAACTTTTATACTGTTTTTTTGTAAAATTTCCCGCTCTTTCACGTAGTGCTATCGGTTTTTCTTAATTATCTTTCGAGATATTAGCAAAAAACTGAAATTTTCGATTTCAGAGGGTTGTTTATAAGTGTTTGCGGAGGTAGATTTTGGTAAACTTTTTTGAGTCACTTTCTACTAGCAAAAAACTAGCCTTTCACGAAAAAATTAGCGAGTTAACAATTAATTCCGACTTAAAACCCCTGGCAACTGGTAATTGAAGAATTGAAGAAAATAAAAAAAAGACCTAATTTTCAATCGAAAAATTTGGTTAGCAAATTTTCGATGAATGAACTTTACTAGTACTCATTGTTTTCGTTGAAATCTCAACTTTAATATAGAATTAAAATATAATACTGTTTATATACAAAAGTATCGTTAAAAAAGCGAAAAACCGAAAAAACTACTTTTTAAAAATCGAGTTTTCGGTAAAAATCATGAATTTCTCTTTCTTTATTGTAAATAAACGTTTACATTCATAAGAAGCATTAATGCTCATACAATACTATGTTATACAAGTAATGTACATGTACCTAACTATTCTCGGCTTTCAAAGTCCCGAAAACATTATTTAAACTGCAATTAAATAGGTAAAAATTCAAAAAACACAAAGGCTGTGAACTGAGAAAATTTGTTAATTATTTCTTGTGATTCGTAAGCATTTACCAATTTTCACATCAAAGTCTTATATTTGATTATAAAATACGAAAATTAAAAGTAAAATAATTTTATTGAAATCTTTTTTTCTTCGTGGGCAATTCTTCATCGCCAGAATATAATTTCGGGACTTTGAAAGCCGAGAATAGTTAGGTACATGTACATTACTTGTATAACATAGTATTGTATGAGAATTAACGCTTTTTATGAATGTAAACGTTTATTTACAATAAAGAAAAAGAAATTCACGATTTTGACCGAAAACTCGATTTTTAAAAAGTAGGTCTTTCGGTTTTTCGCTTTTTTAACGATATTTTTGTATATAAATAATATTATATTTTAATTCTATATTAAAGTTGAGATTTTATCGAAAACAATGAGCACTAGTAAAGTTCATTAATCAAAAATTTGCTAATCAAATTTTTCGATTGAAAATTAGGTCTTTTTTTATTTTCTTCATAGAACATCGAAAATTAAATATTTCGCTTTAAAAAAATTTGGGCTTGTTTGAAACACAAAGAAGAACATTTTCACCGATTTTCATGAAAATATAAAAAAAATTGCGACAGTTATAAATTAAAAACCGAAAAAACAGTTTTTTGCATTTTTCTCGATAATTTTGAGGTTATGGTCAATAATGTTTTAGATTTTTTTATTATTTACAACTTTAATATTCAACATTTTTCGATAGAATGCATAGTTTAGCCGCAAATCGCGAAAAACAAGTACCAACCCCTAAAAACGTATATATTACCACCCCAACCCCCCTTCCAGAACTTTTACTCAGTCTGGACGATTTTTCCTTAATTATTTACACCATTAACTACATTTTCCGACCATTCGTATAATGCTAAGAATTTTTATTGCCTTAAACAGGATTGGCCCTGGTCTATTAATATTAAAATTTTATTATCTTTTTTGAGTTCACCTTGTAGAGTCTTTTGTAGAATTCTATTACTATATTGTATGTCAGAAATATCAGTCGGCTTGTCAGTTAATATAGTAGTTATTTTCGCTTCCGTATGATGGTTAATGGGTGTATCAACAGTCCCCGCCTGAGCACCATAGTAATTTCTTCTCATCATGTTCCCACACTGTGTTCCAGCATTACAGCATTTGGGTGGTCCACAGCAATGGTTTCCTCCATCTTATCTGTTAGTGTAGATACGTTTTTATAATTCAATGTTGTTTGAATTCCTGCAGTTTTTAATGTTTCGTTTTTTGCTTCGATCTTTTTTCTAAGGTCTTTTATCATATCTTGTAAGTGGATAATAATATTTTCTTGCTCTTTTATTCTTCTATCCATTTCTTTCTCGGTTTTCATTGCTTCTTGAATAAATTTCTGATAGTCTTTGTACTTTACGTCCGTTTTTCCAATTACATATTCAAATTAAATGTGGACATTACATGAAGCTCTAAGTACAGGTTAGTCTCAACAGAAGTTTAATCAGATTTTTTACAAAAAAACAAAAAATGATATTTACAAGCACACTTAAAAAGCCTGATGACTTATTGAAGAATAAAAGCATCATAATAACTTTTTTGTTAAATGACATTTTCTGCCTGACAACTGCCATCAATTATTCGGCGTCGTCATAAAATTCCCTTTGTGCTTACTCTCATGAATCCCGTTCATGTTTAAATTCGTTTGCCTCCTTCCATAAAACTTATTTATCTCGGCGTGGTATGAATAGGTGTTTTGATTTTTAAATGTCAAGAAAATACAGTTTGCTCGGAAAATGAATAATATACCAAAGGACCTTATACTTGGAAACAAATTAGCTTACATGCCATTATCATAATGGAATTTTAAATAAGTTTAGAAAAATGTACAATAGCCCAGCCTGCAATATCGGGGTCGAAAATATTATAAACACAAATGCCTATTTAAAATTCTAAATTTGCCGGCATAATTTGCATAGAAATATATATCAAAGTTAACTAGACGAAGCACGAAAAAATAAACCACCGAAAATTGCGTTAAAAGCAGCGGATGGATTGCCGTCCTGATTGGATATTATGCACTTTCCTATCGCTAGCCGTTTTTTAATTTACATCAGCTTTGCATTTTAAGTATTGCATTGTGATTTTGTTAGAGTTTCACTGTACGTGATTATCAACCAATAATTACATTATAGTTCAACATAAATCGATTTTTTTGAGAACGTCTATAGCAAAACAGTTGGAGGGGCCGAAAAACGTTTTAATTTTTTTTATCCTAATGGAACAAAAAAAGTCGTGAATGATTGTTTCAAGTATGCCATCATTTTTTCAGAAAAAATATTTTTTCAGGCCTCTTCGACTACAAATAAGGTTTCTTGGTAACTATTCCTTGAGAAAGCAGTCTCTGTTAAAGAATGAGATACTAAGCAGACATTCAACTTAACGACAACTTATTTGAATAGTTCAAGTCTGCTTCTGAACTATGCTAAGCCCAGTCAGGCTATTTACTTTTCGATTGCAACAGACACTGAACCGCTACGCCTGCTTACTATTTTACATGTCGCTATCGTAAAGATACCGAGATGTACCAAATAGTCAAGGGATCCTCGTGTTGTTCGTCTCATACGTACCTTGCACTGACGAGAGCCAACAGCTCGAAACTGCAGTCTGCAAGTGGTATGGGATGACAGACACGAGAGCTCCTTTAAGTAGGATCAGTCTTTCGGCTGGTGTTTGTTGCAATCGAAGCATTAGCGTTTTGTTGGTAATATGCGATTATTATAACTTAACGTGCCAGGCTTGTAACTTGTAATTCAGCGCTCGACGGGACACATAGCCTGGAGAGTAGCTGTTGGTTGCAGTCTGGTTACATTCCTTATAGTAAAATAATGATTTTATAGAGGAGCTTGCTACGTAGTCCCGGCCTAAAGTTAAAATAACAATTTTCATGCCCGGAGTAGACAAACATGTTTACCTAAGAGAATATTTGAAAAATGGAACTCACTGTTAAATAACGTTAACATTGCTCCATCTCTACATTCATTCAAAAATAAGTTTAACCATTTCTTAAATGCTGTGCCTTTATAGCATTAATATTAGTAAGATTATTTTCCCAGGTTACAGTATCAGATCTTTCTGAGACATCACGAATTGGAATAGAGTCCAACGTTTCGTTAATTTGACAATTTTTAATCTAACTTCTGGATATTAGAAAACAATGTTTATGTAATAGTTTGCTATGTGGTTGCTACTGATACAAATAAATAAAATTAATTTTGACTTATGAATTGTTAGATATATAACATTCTTTTGCACTAAATAATTCACACACAATTGCCGACCATCATTATCCATGATTCAAGAGGTTATGGGCCCAGCAGAAATGGATTAAGAATTGGAAACACACTATCTAACATTTGATGGAATTATAATGAAGTTAAAAGGCTGTGAAGCAAATTTAGAAGAAATTGATATAATATCTCATTTATTGTTAACATTGCCAAAAAGCTATGAAATGGTTATAACCGCACTTGAAACGTTAGGAAATGATTTTCCGTAATAGTATGTTAAGGGAAGATTTGGATTACGAAACAAAACGTCAATCATCCAAGAGGTTATAGGATCACTAATGTTTGCTTCGCGGTTAGTTACTTAAGCAAATTTCAAGTTAAGCAGAATAAGGAGGCCTGGAAATATCTGAAAAGATTTTGCGCTATATACAAGGTACCTAAAATTGATTTAAAACTAGTTTATAAGGAAATTAATAATTCTGTTTAAATGGGTTATTGCGACGCTGACTTTGCAGGTGACATAAGTGATAGGCGATCAACAACTGATTGTATATTTAAGGTATATGGTTGTACCGTATCAAGGGTATCTCGTAAACAAACAACTATTGCTCTCTCCATCACTGAGGCCGAATACATGACCCTTGCAAATGCCACATGTGAAGGTATTTGGCTTAAAGGTATTCTTAGTGATATGAAATAAATTTAGAGAACATACCTTTCATTATCTGCGAAGATAGTCAAGGTTGCATATTTATTGCAAAGAATCCCGCTGATCATAAACGGACCAAATACATTGACATTAAGTATCATTTCATATGTGATAGGATCGGCGAAAATATTGTTGAAATAATATATAAGCCTGCAGAAGAACAAGTTGTTGAGATCCTAACTATAAGCTTACCGATACCAAGATTCGAGAAGTTTCGAAAAATGATGGGTCTGATTTATTCCATAGGGGACATTTCATTGAGAAAGAGTGTTAGAAAATAATGAACTGGCTGTGTCGTTATTATTGATATGAATTAATAAAGTTAATTTTGGCTTATGAACTGTTGGATATATAATAAACACCACAGAAATTAGACAACCCCCAATTCCAGAAGCCAGGGCTTGTGCGGAAGGGGGTAACACATTGAAAAAATGCGGACATACAACCATTTCCGCCGACAGTGTCGGAGCCAGGATTCGAACCCGGTGGTGCGATGTCCGTGTGATTAATCGCGATTGCCACCTTCCGCCTTAACCTACTCGGCTATCGATCAGACATATAATATCCTTCTTGCTATTAATTAATTCACACGCAATTGCCGACTATGATTATCCATTATTCAAGAGATGTCTCAGTGCCAACTACTACTTTACGAATCAGACAGAGTTTCTTTATGGAATTTTTGTTAGTTGACAGATTTTTATCTAGTAGCTAAACTTATACACCACCTGAGTTAGATAATATTTACTGGATTAAAATTATATATCTATCCGAGTAAAGAAACCATTTTGCCAATATCAGCCTCGAAAAAGTCTATTAGACTACTATATATTAGATATTCCAGTATAAGTGCAGTCCCGGGATAATCAAATTACGTTCTCTAACCCGGGGCAAGGCCAATACTCGCGTAAGTACACGCCCAATTTCAATTAATTGATAAAACCAATTGTAAATCCGATAGGTCAATAATAGAGGGCGGTTTACCCATGAACTGAACATACACATACGCTTTGTATACAATGGAAACGCAAATGTATTGTCTAGAGTGGCTCGATCTTGTTGTGGCCTTTCTATTAAAGAGATTACCTGCCAATTGCACACAAGTTTGATTAAAGGATGGCGGCCAATAATAACACTGGACGCTGTGTTGATGTTGGTGGGCATATGTATGGTGCTCCTAAGCAAATAACGTAATCCACCTGTAATCGCATCAGCTAATATGCCTGGTGTTACACGGAGTGCATATCTGCAATAGTCTGGGAGCTGGTTGGCAAAATGCGTGTAGATACTTCACTGTTGCAATTTTAATGTTGGGTAAGATTTTACTTTCGTTTCAGACTAAGATCGACAGCTACTGAAAGCGGCTGGAACCTCAATCACCCGGTGGATCTTTGAAGTCGGAAAGGCACTAAATTGTGGTTCCAATTCCAAACATTCTAGTTATCCTAAACATTGAATATTCGTAAAGTAACAAACTCAAAATTAGTAAAGTGATAATCTGTAATAAATTTACCAACGTAGGTACATAAATCATTTGATATTGCTATTGTTACAGCTGCCTTTAAAGTTTGTGACAATTCACTGGTGCACAGTCACATAATTTAAACGTTATCAATACGCATAAAATGTTATTGAGAATAGAAATTATGACTAAGTCGACGACGGTAATGTGTTGCTGGTTTAAAATTGAATTTGAATACTGGACCTACTGGCGCCTTGAAAAAATTCCAACTCTGATTATAATGAAAATGTACGTTTTAAAGTCGGACAATAACAAATATATCCGAACTGACATACTGTTATGTGCCTATTAATCTATTTGTCTGCCAGTATATCAGTCTTTTATGTTTTTCATTCTGAGTAATAAACGTAAATTAATAACTAAAGTTTTTAGTATAATGCATTTATTTTAGACAATTATTTACACCTTATTTTACTAGAACGCGGGAAAAGTAAATTAACGTAATATAATGAAGTAACAAAAATAAGTAGATTATTTTTTTTAAACTGCTACGATTTACACGTACATAAACAAATAAATGCGTTGGATAGTGATGGTTATAAGATATTACATAAAGAAACTCACTTGGGCTACTGTAGCGTAGCAGATAACGCAGACACAACTTACCCCGGATAAGTGATGTAACGTGCCCACGATAAAATTTCACTAGCTCAAACTATCTCAGGGCGTTAAACCCAAGTTTACATAAACTATGACAAATTATTAGTTTACTTACTTACACAAATCACTGAGGGTTCCATACGTAGTGGTCGCAGACGAAATACTGACACTCTCTTTAAACATGAAATGCACTATATTACAGAATTTACAAATATTGGTTCTCTAGCATGTAACCTGGCGATGTTCAAAAGGTGTGGCAAATTTCTTGATTAATAAGTTACAACATTAATAAAATGCCTCGTGTAGCTACACATCGGTTTACAATGTGAGGATAAATGGTAATAAATTCGGCCACAATGGATCTGATTTAGAGAAAATCTTTAAATATGTACGAGTTGCAATACAAAAGTAAGTATGAATGGAATATAACCGCGCAGAACCACTGAAGGTGATCCCCGGTAAATAAAAACAACACACTTATCTAGGGTGGTACGATACCGACTTCGACGTCGAAGAAACTGTAGCCCTACGGAGGTGTCTTCGGGACAAAAGAAATTGACCCGAGGATGGGGTTGATTATAGCCTCTCCAGCCCTGGAACTTTCTACTGTGTGTGGATGCCCCGTCCGTGGCACTTCACTACTGTGCGTGGAAGCCCCCTCTGTGGAACCCTAAAGGTATCACGATTTTAATTTGCATGGTCGGACATGCACGTGAATCGTGCCTAATGTGAGCAATTCAAATCTGACATAACCCACAAAAGGAATATAATTTACCTCACTGATGAGGGAACAATCCACCAATATTTCTAGAAAGCCACAATTGGATGAATGGGGTCGAGTCCGCCCTTCAAGTCGACACGATACTTCCAAAGGAAAGCCTGTAAATTTGTGAAACACGTGGGTTGAGAACGGGTAAGATGGCGTGAAGAGGTTAGCTTACCTTGTATACTTAAATATCCTGCTTCCGCAGTTAAAATTTACTCACAACAACAAAATATTCCGCTAAACGGAACAACAAAAGATGGAGAAAATTTTCCCGTGTTGTCTGACAATCCCAAAATCCACCAGGATGCCTTGGATAAACCGAGTTTTGTGGGATTATCAACCATATACCGTCATCAAAAATGTCTCTCTACTTTTCCCCAGCGCCTCCCGTGGACAATAGTGAAACTCTGCTACGGACGTAGCGGTTGTTATTATGCGGCCCACAAAACACTAAGGCGTATGGTGGGTCGCATACGCTAGAGGTCCGCAACAAAACATAATCTTACTTAATAAGCAGATATTACTTCAACTCTTATCATTATTGATAATATTAAACACACAATTGTTATAAACATTATTCGGATGTATTGTTGATTCTTGGCGTTGTTCAACTTCTGTGAATTTTTTTTCCTATGGCTTTGACCGAGGCTTCGACTGTTTCATTTTCATCCCACACCTTTAAAATTTTATTATACTCTTCATTAGGAAGAGCAGAGGCACTAGCTTTTATTTTAGTGGGATCCCTTTGCAATTGATGGCGTTTTGCATCACGCGCAGCTCTTGCTGCAGCAAACTCAACGTCTGAGATAGGATTATATGTGAGCTGATATTTGATGAAGCACATTTCTTGAAGTTGTTTTGCGGATTTGAATTCCACATAACCTGAAACAATATTACATTTGTTAATTCTAACCTCTCCATCTAACAAAAATATTTTAAAGGTATATAAGTATTTAAAGTAAACAACAATTTTTATTACCTTCAAATCACTGAGGGTTCCATACGTAGTGGTCGCAGACGAAATACTGGCACTCTCTTTAAACATGAAATGCACTATATTACAGAATTTACAAATATTGGTTCTCTAGTATGTAACCTGGCGATGTTCAAAAGGTGTGGCAAATTTCTTGATTAATAAGTTACAACATTAATAAAATGCCTCGTGTAGCTACACATCGGTTTACAATGTGAGGATAAATGGTAATAAATTCGGCCACAATTGATCTGATTTAGAGAAAATCTTTAAATATGTACGAGTTGCAATACAAAAGTAAGTATGAATGGAATATAACCGCGCAGAACCACTGAAGGTGGTCTCCGGTAAATAAAAACAACACACTTATCTAGGGTGGTACGATACCGACTTCGACGTTAAAGAAACTGTAGCCCTACGAAGGTGTCCTCGGGACGAAAGAAATTGACCCGAGGATGGGGTTGATTATAGCCTCTCCAGGCCTGGAACTTTCTACTGTCTGTGGATGCCCCGTCTGTGGAACTTCACTACTGTGTGTGAAAGCCCCCTCTGTGGAACCCTAAAGGTATCCCGATTTTAATTTGCATGGTCGGACATGCACGTGAATCGTGCCTAATATGAGCAATTCAAATCTGACATAACCCACAAAAGAAATATAATTTACCTTACTGATGAGGGAACAATCCACCAATATTCCTAGAAAGACACAGTTGGATGAATTGGGTCGAGTCCGCCTTTCAAGTCGACACGATACTTCCAAAGAAAAGCCTGTAAATTTGTGAAACACGTGGGTAGAGAACGGGTAAGATGGCGTGAAGAGGTTAGCTTACCTTGTATACTTAAATATCCTGCTTCCGCAGTTAAAATTTACTCACAACAACAAAATATTCCGCTAAACGGAACAACAAAAGATGGAGAAAATTTTCCCGTGTTGTCTGACAATCCCAAAATCCACCAGGATGCCTTGGATAAACCGAGTTTTGTGGGATTATCAACCATATACCGCCATCAAAAATGTCTCTCTACTTTTCCCCAGCGCCTCCCGTGGACAATAGTGAAACTCTGCTACGGACGTAGCGGTTGTTATTATGCGGCCCACAAAACACTAAGGCGTATGGTGGGTCGCATACGCTAGAGGTCCGCAACAAAACATAATCTTACTTAATAAGCAGATATTACTTCAACTCTTATCATTATTGATAATATTAAACACACAATTGTTATAAACATTATTCGGATGTATTGTTGATTCTTGGCGTTGTTCAACTTCTGTGAATTTTTTTTCCTATGGCTTTGACCGAGGCTTCGACTGTTTCATTTTCATCCCATACTTTTAAAATTTTATTATACTCTTCATTAGTAAGAGCAGAAGCACTACCTTTTATTTTAGTGGGATCCCGTTGCAATTGATGGCGTTTCGCATCACGCGCAGCTCTTGCTGCAGCAAACTCAACATCTGAGAAAGGATTATATGTGAGCTGATATTAGATGAAGCACATTTCTTGAAGTTGTTTTGCGGATTTGAATTCCACATAACCTGAAATAATATTACATTTGTTAATTCTAACCTCTCCATCTAACAAAAATATTTTAAAGGTATATAGATTTAAAGTAAACAACAATTTTTATTACCTTCACAACAAATTGTTTATAATCTTCGGAGTTTGTTTTCTTCATATTAAACCCCCAATCCTCCAAAATTGCTGCCAGGACTATGACAGAGGCTCCTCTTTCAATTTTGTTTGATTCTAAAAATTGTTTCCATATAATTGCCTTAGATCTTTTCGTATTTGTTGGAATAAGTTGTTGAATTTGTTGAAATATTTTTTTGTCCAAATCGCGACATTTCTCTCAAAAGCGGTAATAAAATAATTCATCCCACGCTATTAAAATTTCTGTCAGTGAAATAAGTCAAAATTCCAGTCAAGGTCATCTTATTTATGCATCAAATGCAACACTGGCACCAGCTTACAAGGGGTTTTGCAAACATTTCTAAAGTTTTTTTGTCAAGTAATTTTGGTCTAAAATTGTCTCCCTCGCTCTCTCAAGTGTGATATATCGTTGAAATAGGAATTTTAACTGCTTTTCAATGGTTCGATTCCAAATTGTAAATAATTATAAAATAAACAACTTGTTGCGCCAAAACGGCTCTAAGCGTAATCCGATCTCAAGCAAAACTTTTTCAGATCTTCTGGAGCACTTAAAACGTAAAGTTATCTCAATTTTGTTTTTTGGAGCGACCTCCATCGATTGAACCTCTCACAATTTTATTGTGGTGAAATTAAAATGGGGCAACCCAAATGGAAATTTTTGAGTCTTATATGCCATCGAAATGCTTTGTGGGCATAGTAAAAAAGAGTAGGTTCATTGTAGTTACGGATTTTTATGCTTTAAACAATTTGGAAGTAGGTAGACTAAGCAGATGATGTTTATGTCTTCAAAGCTTTGATTTTGAGGTTATTCACACAAACAGTTCTTTGAGGAGTGTCACACTTTATCATTACTTCCACGTCCACTGGAAGTATAATAACGCAAAAAAAATGTTGTTTTTTTTTTGTTGAGAAATAGGCTTAAAATGTCATGAAACGTCGAGATTTTAAATTTGGTCGAAAAAAATTTTCTGTCTGTAACTTTTTTGTGCGCACGTTTAGTCTGGAACCGTTTACGATATTGACTTGAAATTTGGTACACTTACAGGTTATAACGAGATCTGGAACTAGATTATATTTTGATCCAATTTCGTTGAAGGGTTGACATCAGCCACCCCCCCCACTATCACCCCCAATACCACCCCCACACTATTATGAAAGGGAGTAAAAAATTAAAATGTGATTTAGTGTGTATACAAGAACGAAACGTCTCAAAAAAATTTTTTTGCATTTGCTAACCCCTCTACCACCCCCATTGCCACCCCCGCACTAGTATTGAAGGGAGTAAAAAATTAAATTTAGATTTAGTGTGATAAGACTTGGATACAAAATCTGGATGTGGAAGCAGAGTTTCCTTGGGCAGCGGTTTTTTTTAAACTACTTCGACTTTCACTAATTTTTACAAATTGCTCTCTATTTTGAGGATAACTTCTGAATAAGTCACTAACTATACCCCTTATATCATATTCGTTAAGTTGGTTAAGTAAAATATCATGCGACATCGTATCGAAGGCCATGGCCAAATCAAGAAATATTGTGATTTGTTTCTTATTATTATTTACCGAATTATATATAGTTTTTTCTACTCCCTTATGTAAATTTGCTGTTTTCCGTACAGTCTGTAGAATGGATAAGTGGGCCATTCCAGTTAACTGAACGGATATATTTCATATACGTTCTAGGATGGATATGAAATCGACCAATCACAGTTCGTCTATTAAGTACATAGGCAACTATTCGGTTTAAAAAATTCAAGTTAGTGCGTAAGCTGTCAAAGTAATTGTCAGTGTGTATTCGCGCAGTTTGAGCTAGAAAATCATTTAAAATGAGTGACTCCAGTGAAGAATCGATAAACGGTATACCACCTAAAATTTTATTGAAATTATTATATACAGACAAAATTTTAGAGATATATATTATGACAAAAAAAAAGTAGCTATATGTGGGGATTGAACCAATTCAATTCAATTCAAAACAACTTTATTAATATTAATATACAGTAAATGTGCCTCCCCAGAGCCCATCGGGACCGACCCTGCGACCACCGCGTTAACGCGGTGGTGTGTCGCAAGGTAGGGCCGAGGCGGGACTGGTTTGGCTAGGTAAAAATGAAAACGATAAAAACTCAAACTCCTTTTACAAAAGTAAATAAAATTAAGTGCTGTGACAAAAAATGCTTAAAAAAGAAAGCTTAACTTAAAACTGGTTAAAATGATCACTTGGCTTTCGCCGTTCGTGCACTTCACTGAATTTAATTTGGGCACTGACGCTGACTCCGTAACTTGCACGGGGTGCCATCCGCGAATTGCTCCAACTACGGGTTGCGCAAGGCAGGCCTAAACTGGCATTCTAAACATTTTGATTGTTCTGATATAAAATTTGGATCCTGTTAAGAGTTTAATGAAGGAAGGATGAATTTACAGACAAGAATATACAAACAGAAACGAAGAACAAACAAACGCGACACACACAAAAATACACAAAAACAAAAGAAGAGGGGGACAGGCAGGAATTAAATTGGATGAAAGGTATGAAATATCAAAGGTGGATAGTATTAGAGAAGGTATAGTAGGTGAAAGTTTGGCTAGAGTGGCTGCCGGAAGATTGGCAACGTCTGGTAAGGTAAGGGGTGTTTAATCCGAAATGGGGCATTATGCTGTCTAATTTGTGTAATATATCTTGTGAGCGGACTATCGCCCAGGTTGAACGAATAGAAGTTTTGGGAGATATACTGGACGTAGTCGGCTATCGGGGTTATGTCGTTGCAACGTTCGTAGAGGTCTCTGAGGGAGGTGTATCTTCCAAAATTTGATATGAGGCGCATATATTTGTGTTCTAGCACTTTTTTCATTGTCTTGGCCGATATACTGCACCACACCGGCGCCGCGTATGTGATAAACGGCCTGACCACCGTCGTGTACAACAATTTTTTATTTTGTCTGTTAAGTCTGCTACCCCTGACCATGAGCGGATACAGACTCCTGGACAGGGAGTAGACCATCCGTATGGTTTCATTAATGTGCGTATTAAACGGCAGTCTTTGGTCGAGTCTCACCCCCAAATACTTCACGCATCTTTTAGTGGGAATTTGGTTACCCCTGATCGAAATTGGAGTGATAATGCGGTTCTCCGTGAAGCGACGCGTGAAGCATATCGCCTCAGACTTCTCAACGTTGACCCAAATCTTCCACTGGTCGTAATAAGCCGTGGCACGAGCCATGTACGCCTTTAGCAGCATGTTTGCCGCCTGTGCGTTGTGCGAATGCGCGTATATGGCCGTTCGGCGTACTTGGCCAGCTTGGTATTCGGGAACTCTGGGAAGTCGGAGACGTACAGATTGTACAACTTTGGTGACAGGCACGATCCTTGCGGGACACCCGCACGAATGTCCCGCCGAGTTGATAGCTTGTTATTCACCCGAACCTGTAGGGTTCTGCCCGTCAGGAACGAGTGAATGAGTTTGGTGATGTGGGTCGGGAAGTTGTAGTGGTGTAGCTTGTAGAGTAGGCCCAGGGGGGATTGAACCTATGATCTCTTGCATTTCGAAGCGTGCATATAACCGCTAGGCTACTGAAGCTTTTATAAAATGTTTGCACCTAGAGCATAAGATTTAGCAGAAGCTAAGTTTGTATATTAAAATTTGATTAAAACTATTATTTGTAGTTTTTCTTAATCCGGTCGTAGAAAAAGTATACTGTACAACTCGAGTGGATTATCCATATCCACTCTTGTTGCACAAACTACTATTACAACCTCATGCATAACATCACCAGTATTCATGCCGTCCTTAAAGCCATATTGATTGGACGAAAGGATTTTATTGTAATTTAAATGTTCTACTACTCTATTTTTTATACATTTTTCTAAAACTTTTACGATATTGTTGATTACCGAAATGGGTCTGTAGTTACTTACTACTGCCCTATCATCTGTTTTGTATATAGGTGTCAAGGTTGATACTTTTAGCATGTTTGGAAATAAACCTTTTTCAAAACATAAATTAAATATGTAACATAGGAGTTTAGTAACGATTGCATTTAAGAACTACATTATCTTCACGGATATATTATCTTCATCCGAGGAATATTTATTTTTTAAATTGTTTATATTTTTTATAATTTCGTCTTCGGTGATAGCTTTGAAAAACTTGTTGAATTTACCTTGCAATGTTTTTCCGATATTTTTAGATTAAAATTTTCACTAATTTTCTTATCATTTACTATTTCGACATTTGATCCGGGGTCCGATGCCCCTTTTAGTGAAGTGATTACTAACTGGCTGAATTTTCGTAAGTGGCTCCATTTTGACGAGTCTTCCAACTTTTCTCTCTGTGAAAATTCTCTGTAGATGTATGCAAAGTTCTACGCTGCCGCTAAACATGTTGATCATAGAACTAATACTGCCATGGTGTAGGTAGGACTGGAAAACCTACCAGAAAATTTGTAGGACAATATTTTGCGATTTCAAAATATTATGATAATAGAGTAATGGTCTGTAATATTGGATTTGAAAACAATATTTTTATATTGTTGGTTATGTTTGGAGGCATACTAATAAAACAATAATCTAGATATGAGTCATCTTTTTCACCTATTCTTGTCGGGCTGTCTATATGTGGAAAAAATCCATATTCGGCTACTATGTTTATATATTTATTGGTGAAATTTTCGTTTTTCTTATGTAGGTCTATATTGATGTCACCCAAAAGAATAAGTAAATAATTCTTTTGTTTTATTTGTTTAAGTACGTTTTGCAATTCATGTTAGTGTCAATGTTCATAAAAATACACAAAAGCTGGGTAATTTTATTAGTTTGTATTTGTTGATAATGATTTTTTAAACTTAGTACCCTTATATGAGATGTTGTATTTCTTTAGTATATCTTCGTAACCTTCAATGAGACGCAAGCATTTTAATGAATTTAATTTTTTATTTTAGACTTTGCTTTTAGTCAGTTTTATACACTTTTTAATGCAATTTGTAATACTAAGTATTCAATATTAAATTTTCTTCATATTTTCAAAACTATTTTTAGGTATGTTTACGTAAATCAAGTAAATATGTTTGTTGATTTATTTAATTTCAATTATTAAATAATGTTTCCATAAGACACTCTTTTTGCGAAGCAATCAACCTCTAAAGTAATTTTTTGATATAGCTACATCAGAACTAATATTAATATTGAAGGAAAAAATATATTTTTAAAACACATTACATAAATTAAAACCTGAATCTCCCTGCTAGCCGACGCTATATATTAATTCTCAACCCGCTTGTATTCTTACCTCTTTGTTCCGTGCCCCGTATATCGCTTACATCTAAGTAAGCTTTCAGAAAATTAATTTTCATATCTCTTTGAGCCGACCTCGAAAACTAAAGTTGAAAGATTAATTAGGAAACCTCAACTCAACTTATCTCCCTCAAAACCAACCCATTCTTCCTGGGCAATCTTAAAGTGTTTAAAGTAGACGACGCCGCTCGCCTTAGTGCTGCAGACATTCGGCAAAATTTGATAACAAAGGTGCGGCGCACTGTACCCGTATTTTACTCTTTTATGGTGTATCTGCCTGAACTCATTTAACAAATGTCATACTCAGATGCGCGGGCTGCAAAGATGAGAAACTACAAAGCATTGTGAGCTGCTGGCAAAAAATGCCTTTTGACGGTTTTAATATAGGTTATTGCAATACACCGCACATAAATGATATAGATATCTAAGGATGTGGACCGACTATGCATGTATACTCAGGCTTTGTAATAACAAAAAGTTTTGGTGAGATGGGGTATCCTAGTACGTACCGTAGGAGTCAAAAGGCATGGACCATCATATTTTGTACAATACCTTAAAGGCATTCTTGTGGAACTTATAAGAGAGGGTAAATAGTATATTTATACTTCAAAGGCTACTACTTTAAAGTATAAGTAGTGTGGAAATGAGAGAACCTCGGATCAGAATCAGGATCATAATCAGTGATCAGCTTAGGGGTGGGGGGAAATTATAGCAGTGGGAGGTAATTAGGGGCAGGGCTTAGGGGGGCGGTACGTAAGAGGGCGTGGTCTAGGAGAGATGGTGGGGAGCAATTGTAGTGGTGAGAAGTAATTAAAGTGATGGAAGGTAATTAGAGGGTAGCAGGCAATTGTAGTGGGCGGGGGTAATTAAAGTGATGAGGGCAAATGAGTGTGGTGGGTAGTAATTAGCGTGATGGGGACAGATATCAAGGGTCAAGGTCGAAGGGTCAAAGGGGGGAGGGGGTAATGAGAGAGTAATTAAAGGTACTTTCGGTAGAAATAACGGTAATTTAAAAATAAGGACAATTAAGGGTAATTTAGGTAAGAAATCAGAATAATTAAGGGTATTTAAGGATGCTAAGTTTCGGAATATGTTTATTCACGCCAAGGGTGAAACGATAAAATAACTTTTCCGACTAAAATATGTCGTTTTATATCCTATTAATACACAGCAAAATTCAAAAAGAAAATTAAAATACATTCTGATATTTTAAAAAATAACGATTTAAAGAAGAAACCAACACCCTGCAGCAAACAATCTAAACCCTTGCGGACATACGCTCATATGAACTTTTCTTCATAAAGCGATCTAAGGAATTACGCCCTGAAATATTAGTAGGTTACTAAGTAACAATCTGTATAAATACTTGAATAAACAGCAATTATTACTAAGTTTATCTAGTTCACTATAATGGTATCATTAGTACTATTCACACAACTCACCTTTTTCTACTGCACAATAAATAATACATAAAAGTTTATAAGAGTAATTCTCCACGTAATTTTAGATGTTCACATTTAAATTTTTCCCTTTTGAAATGCATGCAGAAGCTCACCCGCTGCTATTAAATAACATTTTAATTAACGGTTTCTGTTAATTACTATTTTTTCGTGTTGATACTCCTTTTATTTTATCCATGAGGCCATAATTCCCCTTTATCGCCTCTTTGTTGTGATGTTTAAGCTACGTTCTAATTGCAATATGCAAATAATATAGGTCACAGAGATAATGTTAATGAAAACGTGGTTTAGCAATTTTTTTCAAAAGGCGGGTTTAATTTATTTTTTATATATTACGCATAACTATTATTAGTTTTATATCCCCGTTCAATCAAAACTCGATTCACTATCTATCTAAATGTGTGAATTATCTGGTTAGGGCTGTTATTCTATTCGAATATTAGTTGGGTATTGATCCAAGTAGTATGGAAATGAGAGACGGTCGGAGCAGGAGCAGGAGCCGGAGCAGTGTTCAGTTTAGTGGTGGGGGGTAATGAGTGTGGTGGGAGGTAATTAGGGGCGGAATGTTAGAGGGCGGGTCTAAGATTAGTGGTGGGAGGCAATTGCTGTGGTAGGGGGTAATTAGAGTGGCGGGTGGTAATTGAAGTGGTGGGTGGTAATTACCGTGGTAGGGGGTAATTGAAGTGACCGGTAGTAATTAGATTGGTATGGTAATTAGAGTGGTGGGAGGCAATTAACGTGGCGGGTGGTAATTATAGTGAGGGGGCAATTGTTGTGGTGGGTAATTAGAGTGGTGAGGAATTAAGTGTAATTGCAGTAACAGTGGGGGTAATTACAGTAACAATAAAAGTAATTGAGGTAACAATCAGATAGATAAAAATATATACAGGGTACCATTTAAAATAACAGATGTTGGATCTCTTCCGCTTAAACCGAAAGTTGAAGAAAATGTTTGAATGGCTCAAAACAAGGATAATTATGTATGCATTCGACAACATCCAATTTTATATAACTTCAACTCTTACCCCAGAATTTTAGCTTTAAATAGAATGCGCTAAGAAAAGTCTGGTAACTTATGATATTTTACTCATTTGTTAATCTTATTTTTTTGGTCGCCTTTACTTCACGGCCGCATTTCACACTTCACGGCCTCGTGTATTATTTGATCATCATTAATATTTGAAATATGTTACGGCTTGTCAATAACTATGTAATGACGTAGTTTTTAAAAAGTGCGAGTGAGGAAATTCTTGGCACTGTAGCAAGTAAAAAACAGGAGGACTGGTTCAATGATAATGAAGCTTTTATACAAGAACTTCTTGACCGCAAACATATTGCCTTCCAAAACGCTATCAACCACCCCAACGACTCATCAAAAGCAGAAGCTTTTACCCAATCTAAGTATGAAACGCAACGCGAAATCAGAAGAATAAAGAACGAGTGGTGGGCAAGCAAGGCCAAAGAAATTCAAAGGTACGCCGATTCACACGACTACAGGAATTTCTTTCAAGGAGTAAAAGCAGTGTACGGCCCCAGTCGGAAAAATATGTGCCCTATTAAAGATTTAAATGGAAATCTCCTCAAAGGAGACCAGGAAATAAGAGCCCGATGGAAAGAACACTACTCTAACATTCTTAACCAGCAAAGTCAAGCCGATCACGATATTATAAATCTTATCCCTCAATACGACACCTTCGAAGACTTAGATAAGCCACTAACAACGGAAGAGATCTTAACCGCCATTGGGCAGCTAAAAAATAACAAATCTCCCGGCGCCGACTCACTCCCAGCTGAGATCTTTAAAGCTGTGTCGTCAGAGCTCATACCCTACCTCAAAAAACTGTTTGATGTCGTGTGGGAAAGTGGTCAAGCTCCGCAGGAGTTTCGTGATACACTTTTAATCAACCTCTTCAAAAACAAAGGGAGCGCTGCGGACTGTGGAAATTACAGGGGTATAGCTCTCCTGGCTGTTGGAGGGAAGATATTCACTAAAGCGATGGCAAATAGGCTAACACCTGTTATTGAAAAGTTACTTCCTGAAACACAGAGTGGCTTTAGACCAAACCGAGGCACATCGGATTTAATCTTCACACTTAAGCAGCTTCAAGAAAAAGCACTCGAACATCAAGGAGAAATTCACATGGCCTTCATTGATTTAACCAAGGCGTTTGACTCGGTGGACAGGGAAGTGCTCTGGAAAATTATGTTCCGCTTAGGTATCCCTAGAAAATTTGTGGAAGTATGTCGCAGTCTACATACAAACAACAACACCCAGGTTATGTATAATAATGAGGCAACCGAACCTTTCCAAACCCTCACTGGAGTTAGGCAGGGATGTGTCCTGGCACCCCTACTCTTTAATTTGTTTACCACTGCTCTAACAATTATTGTTGACAACAAACTGACAGTCAGAGGAATAGGTCTCAGATACCGTTTTGATGGCGGTCTCTTTAACATAGGGCGCTTTAGAGCTTTCACGAAGACACGCACACGATTCATTTGTGATCTCCAGTATGCGGATGACTGTGCACTTTTAGCCTCTACGCCGGAAGAGCTTCAAGAACTTTTAGATGTGTATGCCCAGAGCTATGATTCCTTGGGACTTAAAATCAACATTGGAAAGACTAAGATTATGTCAACTCCTCATCAAGTGAACCAAATAGACATTACACTTAACGGAAATTCTCTTGAAGTGGTGGATCAGTTCAATTACTTAGGCAGCGTTGTTAATGACAAAGCAAACATGGACAGCGAGATTCGCAATAGAATTAACGCTGCATCTAGAGCACTGTGGGGACTTAGAGAGAGAGTATTTGACAACCACGACCTTGCTTTGTCAACGAAAATGGCTGTCTACAGAGCAGTTGTCATTCCAACACTGCTATATGGATGTGAAAGCTGGGTCACTTACCGTCGTCATGTGAAAGAATTAGAACATTTTCAGCAAAGACACCTCAGAAGTATGATGAAAATCCGTTGGTTCCATCACATATCAAACGTGGAAGTACTCAGGAGAGCAAACAGCCTTCCAATTGAGGTGCTTATTTCAAGAGCACGCCTAAGATGGGCAAGTCACGTTTATCGTATGCATGATAACCGCCTTCCTAAATGTACACTTTATGGTGAATTGCTAAGCGGTAGAAGAAGGCGTGGCGGTCAACGAAAGAGGTTCAAAGACGCTCTCCATGAAAATCTAAAACCCTGCGGTATTGCAGACGAGCAATGGGAACAGCATGCAGCGGACAGAACCGAATGGCGAGGGGTTGTGGCCAGCTATCAAGGAAATGTTGCTGCAAGAAGGCCGAATCCAAGACCTAACCAGGTCTATGTTTGTCCTGACTGCGGTCGACATGTGCTCTCCCGAATTGGCCTCTATAGCCATAGTCGTGTGCACCGTAGATGAATGGGAATTACAATAAACTACACCTGTTACTTGTTTTTTATTGTACACAATTTATCGACTGTAACATTTTTATACTCGGACTCGAGTAACGGCTAATAATAATAATAATAATAATAATAATAGTAATAAATAATAGTGACGTTTTCATTTTTTTTTTTTTTATAAAAAAAAATTATTTTACTTTTTGAGACAGTTGTCTAAAAAATGTTGTGTGCACCTCGATCAAATGATCTATCTCGGCCTTATCCGAAGTTTGCTTGGCCTCGGCTATGCCTTGGCCGCAGACTCCTAATTCAGCCGAGAAAGATCAACTTTATGGCCTTGACACACAAATAACTATTAGTCCTGTCACAGAGACTTCGAATTGTTACCGAAATATACAGCTGGCAACATTAATTTTCCGCTCTAACGATATTTTGAAATCCATCCCACTGCCAGTAATTACCTAAAATGCTAAGGGTTAAGTATGCGGGCACCTTGCAGACAACAGCAGCATCATGACATAAAAGATGTGCTTATTATTATTTGACGCCTTACTGTGTTGATTCTTTTCGGGAAGACACAACAATGAATGCTAATCGGCTCGCCTCTACATTCAAAGTAAAACGCCTTCCTTGTATCAGGTTCGATTCGCCTATGTCAAGGGGTGTGCAAATATTAGCTAAACGCAAAGCTGCCTAGTAAGCCTGCATATGAATGTGATTTGACATGTTGCAGGGAGATGAATTATTCTGCACCGCTCGTTATCGATCAGAATTAGCAGGATATTTTGCATAATATCTCTTGGGGGTGTCAGGTTTAATCTTTGTAATGTGATGTGGTTTAGAGGTTTTGAGATGAATCTGGCAATGCATCCATTGAAACTATTTGTAGCTGTTTATTCTGAAATATTATATTTAGAGATTTATTTGTGTATTTTGTTTGCATGATAATTTAAAAACTTTGTGTTTTAAGATCAACACTGTCAGTTTAAAACACTTAATAATAGTAACAAAATAATAATTGATTAAATTCAGTACAAGAAGGAAACTGTTAACCAAATATACATATATTATACACGGACTAATTAACGATGACTTTTAAAAGCTAAATATGTACATAATATTCTTACAAAAACCCATAGAAACTCTTACACAAAGCGCTTGATATGCTGTTACGGGTTCAATAAAATTTTAGACTTGATTTCGACAAAAAGTCGAAAAAGACTAATAAAAACCCTAAGGTTGGCTAGCTCAAGCGAAAGACTCCAGAGGTGAGATTCGTTTATTTTTAACGATTTATCAATTTTGCCAAATGGAATTTATTTATTTTAGTTGTTAACAAAATGTAAAAGGCAAAGGGAAATTATCTATCATAAACAACTATACTACATCAAATAATATTAACATATTTAACCTAACGAACTAACCTAAAGAAATATTCGTATTACGTATTTTAGCTGTTAACAAAATGTAGTAAGAAAAAACCGTAAAAAGTTGATTCCAACCCCCGACCTCACGTGTGAAAATCGGGCAACCTAACCACTACACCACGGACTGCTGATGAAGAACCTACATACTTCTTACTATATCAATACGCACTACTGCGCACTCCATGAATGACATCACATCCAAAGCATTCGTGATTTGAGGTGCACCCAACGCTGAAAATAGCGTGCACTCTGGAGTGCACCTAGTCATTACGTTAAAATTAATATCGGGAAGTTAGCTGAGGGAAGGGATGATATGACTTTTTAGCAAATCGAGATATTTTCTACCACTTCGATTCCTATCTACAACAAATGGCACAACAATATGTTCTACAATTAGCCCAGCCCAGACATTTAATTTTTGACTGTATTGTGTCCTAGTGACATGAATCTTATGCGGATTTTCTGTATCCTAATAACGTACAACAGATTATTTTTCCTTTGCAATGGAAAAGTTGACTTATTGGTAAAAGTACCTCCCCAAGAAGTACCATCCGTCATATTGGATCATCAGAAAAAAAGCTCATTAACTTTTTGAATTCTATAGGCGGGGTACCCATATGTGTTTAAAAAAGAAAGGACCGTCTGCTGACAAACGCCAAATTGTTAGGATATTTCTCTAGAAGAAATTGTAGGAATTTCCTGTACCGTGGTACAAATCAGAACATCCCTTTCTTCATCGCGAACCTCTTCTGGCTATTTATGTTTTCCAGGACAAACGCATCCATGTGATTCAAAATGTAACGGTCCATTTTTATCGTGTGTAAATTTATTGAAATATTATTAAATTATCATGCATACGTCTGTAAATACACTCTTATGTATTTTAAAACACCGCGACAGAGTTCTTTTAGCATCTTCGATTCGCATTTTTAGATCGGAGGCCCTAATCGGTTTTAGGTATTTTATGTCGTTTGGATGCGCAAAGAGGATTACCGTTGAAATAATGGGTTCCTCTGACAACGGCAAGGCGGAACCGCTATTAAAAAGTGGTTAGAAATATAGATTTCAAGTGCTGTTAACGGCGAGTCGGCCATACTTATTACGAAATTTTCACGTTCAATTCTGTTATATTTACAGTATTAGTCCGTAGCTATACTGTACTGTATTAGCAAAGTGTAAACCCTAGAAACTTTCCTAGCGAAATAAAGACTCTGTGGAAATGACCCTTGTTTAGTGCGGGAACCCTTAGTTATTTTGCCGCCTTAGGGGTTAATTTGTACATTTTCGAACTATACACCCTTGGGGTATTTGGAAGATTGCTATCAGTGCCTAGTTATGCCTCAAGTGAAAAAGTGCAACGAAACTTGTAAGTGCATTCTAGTTAAGTTCCCTGAATGGTTTTCGTTTTTTTACCAAAAATAAAATCCGTGGCGCCCAACTTTCCTTTCGAGATTTTGACTTGAAGAATTCTTATATATGTTAATATCGGAGTATCTAACTTTATTTAGGTGTACTACAGATTTTGTCAAGTTTGTATATTAACTTTTGTTACATTGAAAATGCTAGATTTTGTTAACATTTCTAAATTACCTTTTCTTGTGGTAAAATTCTCTGTATTAGTTTAGTTATTGTTCTATGACTTGATTGCGTATTCGAATACCGTCGATTTTACAGAATTCTTGATTTACTATTGACATTGACGTATTTTTTTGATGTACTATGGCCTTCGGGTCGCCCATTTTTTTGTAATGCAGGATTATATTTTACGTTGTCTGAGCCTCATTAGTCCAGTTTTCCCTTATTAATTAATTATTTATGATTTCAGCAACTGTTGACAAAGAAGCCCATAAGTGTAGAATATACTGAATAAATCCTTAACCTGCCTTTGCGGGTACCGCTAAAATACTGTAACGTGCTTACAATTTTCAGTAAACACTTTGTGGATTCGAATAACTTGCAACAAGAATTTTCACAAACCACTGATTTATTTAATCACTAAAATTACACTAGCAAATACTTAAAAATCACACAACTAATAATAACTTAATCTAATATAATTTCACTACTTTTAAAACACTAAGCACTTTACTTTTCTTCTTAAACTTGTCAACTCTTGTCTAACCTAAAAACTCTCTTGTCTGTTTACTTCACTAAACTGCATACTTCACTCAACTGAACTCTTCTTCTACAAACTGTTTCTGTAACCAGAACCACAGATTACCCAGAACTGTACTGGATACTAAACTGAACTGTTTATCCTTCACTAAACTGTACTGTACTGTTCTCCCATCTGCTGGCTTCACCTCTTTATATACCCACTTGGAATATCATTGTAGAACTTTCCAGAAATATACTGGAATTCTCTATAATTTTCTTAGGCACTACTAAATGGTGGTTCGCCAGTTGGCCCACAGATGGCGCCACCCTTCTGGCCAGGGAGTAATTACAACTCTCCTCTCTGTTAGAGGGCAGCACATAACACTGCCCCCTCCTTAAGCCTGAACGTCCCGGTCAGGCATTTCAGATACCCCAGTATACTTTGCCAACCTGTCCAGGTGCACGATCTTCATCTTGGACTTCTTTCTACGTTGAATCCTATAAACAACGTCGTTGATCCGAGTGATGACAGAATACGGTCCTTCCCAAGGTGAGCGAGGCTTCGAGAATCCTTCTTCACTCCGCTGTGGGTTATACAGCCAAACCGAGTCCCCCACCTTGAATCCTGCTGAACTGGCATTGCGGTCATATCTAGCCGTCATTCGATCACCACTCCCTGTAGGTGACCTCTTGGCAGCCACATTCGCACAAACCTTGCAACTGCGACACCAAGCCTCTACATCCTGACAGCTATTTACCCAGTAAAATCGCTCCCGTACCCTAGCCAAAGTCTTATTTCTGCTAAAGTGCTCTCTGGATATTCCCTCGTGCACTTCCCGAAGTACTTTTGGTACTCGGCACCTGGGTATCAGCAACCGCATGGTAACTTCTTTCCCATCCGGGCTCTCCCATGCTCTCCGTAATAGGCCATCTATAACCCTAAGTGAATCCCATTGCGCCCATAAAGCCTTCAGTCCAACACTTTTACTGGAAACGTCCTTCCATTCCGGGCGGATTCCTTTTTCTTTCGCCTTCAACATTGGTCCAATTTCATCGTCGTTCAGTTGTTCCTCTCTTAGAACTTTCTTTGACCAGTCCTTCGGAACCTCTATCTTAACTGCCTTCACTTCTGCTATATCCTGCTGCGTTTTTACATTCTCGGCATTCACTTCCTTAGGGCTCCTCTGGCGACAGTAACTCTTGACATGCCCCAATTTGCCGCAATTATAACAGCGGATTACTTTTGTCGGACCTCCAGCACTTCGCTGCTGCTTCGGCTCCTGTTTCGGCGGTTGCGGTTCCTGTTTCAGCTCCGGTCGCGAACTTAATTCGTTTAGTAATTGTGCGATCATTTTCTGTATGTCTGTTAACATAACAATCAATCTCATCTTATCAGAGCGAACTTCCTCTTTCTTTGCAGTGTTTACTTCCCCAGGATTCCGTTCTCGACACTGCCGCATCATATGTCCTGGTTTGCTGCACTGATAACACCGAATCACCTTCCTTGGCTGTCCATCGCTCTGTTCTCTTTCCTGCTTCCTTGGAGCATCTGGTTTGTTCATCAACTGGCTTATCATTTTGTGCAGGTCAGCCATCAAAGATTCCATATTTGACTTTTCTAAATGGTTCTCTTCTTCTACTTTCATGGCTCGTACTCTCGGATATAGAGTCTCTTCATAAGCGGCTTCAACTTCGAGAGCATGAATCAAGGCTTCGCTACCAGTCTTAGCTCGAGATAATCTAAGGACTCGCCTGATCTCCTCGTCTCTTATGCCATCAATGAAAGTACCAACCGTTAATTGTTCCTGGAATTCTTTGGGCGCATCCGGGTAAGCCAGGTATGTCAGTCGCTCAACAGCTGCTTCAAAGTCTTGTAAACTTTCCCCAGCCTTTTGTGTGCGTGATTTGAGCTGAGTCCTGTATACTTGGGCGAGGTGTTGGTCGCTATATCTTAGATCTAGTGCAGCTTCCAAAACTTTAAAATCCCGTTGCTGCGTCACTGGGATACTCTGAAGCAACTCTGAGGCTTGACCTCTTAATGCTAGAACCAATGCCATAGCTTTGTCTTCGTTACTCCAATTGTTTGCGTATGCCGCTGCCTCAAATTGTCTTTTATAGGTTGACCAAGAAGTTTGACCATCAAAGGAAGGCGGTTGTAATCGAGGACCTGATGATGATAATACCAGCTGGCCTCCTTGTTCTCTTAACAGTCGCTTAAGTCGCTCTACTTCTCCTTCAACTGCACGAAATTTTCCTTCTATATCGGTAACTTTCCCTTCGACGCCAGTAACTTTTCCTTTGACTTCAGTTACTTCCTCTTCAACCTTATTTACTTTTCCTTTGACATCACTCACTTCTTCTTCGACAGCAGTCACTTTTCCTTCGACGCCAGTCACTTTTTGTTCAACTTTATCTACTTTTTCCTTGACCTCATTAGTGGCTGACAGGATAGCATCTTGTTGCCCTTGTATAATTTTCCTTAATTCTTCTTTCTCTTCTAGACGTCGTTTTTCTTGTTCTTCTTTTTCTTCCCGACGTTGTCTTTCTTGTTCTTCTTTTTCTTCTAGTTTTTCTTTCTGACGTCGTCTTTCTTGTTCTTCTTGACGCCTTTCTTGTTCTTCTTTCTCCTCTTGGCGTCGTTTCTCTTGCTCTTCCTTTTCTTCTTGACGTCGTTTCTCTTGTTCCTCTTTTTCCTCTAGCATCATTTTTCTAAATGCGGCGAACATGTCTTGCATTTGTTTTTCAGCAGCCATGCTTCTTGTTTCCATTCAAAAACTAACAAACAACACTAACAAGCCTTATTTAAAGTCTATGCCAGGTACAAGTCAAATATTTTCTCACACTAACACAAATTAGTCTTGTCTAATTACTTCCCAGTTCAACTCACTTCACTATCTCCAGTGGTTTCCAAATAGAACACTATGGAACTTCGTCAAATTCTTCAGAAATTCTGTTGCAATTCCGCTTCTGACACCAATTGTCACGTGCTTACAATTTTCAGTAAACACTTTGTGGATTCGAATAACTTGCAACAAGAATTTTCACAAACCACTGATTTATTTAATCACTAAAATTACACTAGCAAATACTTAAAAATCACACAACTAATAATAACTTAATCTAATATAATTTCACTACTTTTAAAACACTAAGCACTTTACTTTTCTTCTTAAACTTGTCAACTCTTGTCTAACCTAAAAACTCTCTTGTCTGTTTACTTCACTAAACTGCATACTTCACTCAACTGAACTCTTCTTCTACAAACTGTTTCTGTAACCAGAACCACAGATTACCCAGAACTGTACTGGATACTAAACTGAACTGTTTATCCTTCACTAAACTGTACTGTACTGTTCTCCCATCTGCTGGCTTCACCTCTTTATATACCCACTTGGAATATCATTGTAGAACTTTCCAGAAATATACTGGAATTCTCTATAATTTTCTTAGGCACTACTAAATGGTGGTTCGCCAGTTGGCCCACAGATGGCGCCACCCTTCTGGCCAGGGAGTAATTACAACTCTCCTCTCTGTTAGAGGGCAGCACATAACAATACCATTTAAGGATTTAAACTTTCTCACAAATTTTGTAAGAAGTCATTTTGAAATTTGTTTGCTGCTAAATTTGTACTAACATAGACGGTAGAAGTTTGAAGGGTGAAAAGGAAACAAAGATGATCAATGATGAACCTTTTTGTACTTGTATTACAAATTGTTCATTACCCTGTGACTTTTACGCCGCGGAAATATATTTTAGGAATATTAATGTGCAATTTATTTGTGATCAAAATTGCACAATATATTTTTGTTTGCGCAATAAACAACCATTAAAAGTATATCGTATAAGTACTTTGGATGAAGTATGGCAATGGAGAATTCAAATTATAGTAATATTTTTGCGTTAATTATACTTTTCATGAATTGTTTATTTGTGATTTCAACAGATAGTGAAGCAATGTGATTTTGTATACGCTGGATACATTAGCATACCAAAATTGAGGCAACAGCATATAGAAATCTAGGTAATTTTAAATAAAATATATGAAGTGTGATACGTTTTTATTTGGTTAATACCTAACTAACATTTCTCTAACGGTAATCAATTCAGCTTTGAAACAGGTTGCACATAAAATTACAGATCTAAAGAGAAAAGCGTTTTCAGTAGTAGTCATCCAATTTATTTTGCCGCACTTAACGCATACTAAAAAAACAAAATTAGTTGCTCTCGCCTCTATTCAACGAGTCCTGCGAATAAAATAGCACAGAGAACGAACGGTATCAGCGATCAGATACGTAAAAAAACATTTATTTGATGTAATGAGTGATCCTAGAGTAATCGGTGAGAGGGAAGCTTAACACCCTTCTGTTTTAACCCATATCGACATCAACCTGCAGATTAGTTAAAAATACATTTTAGAGATGAAAAAATTGAGAACAGTTACTTTGTGAAAATTAGTAAATTTTAACTGAAAAATATTTCAATTTCACCTTAATTAGATGTGTTGGTAATTTGTTGTAAATGTTTTTTCCAGATCACCAGCGACATTTTCTAGTTCTGTTGTAAATTTGATGTTGTGTATAAAGTTATGAAAATCAAATTATGTGACTATTATTGTGATTGAAATGGTAATATATAAACTGAAAAATAAATTCTATTAGATACGACTAATTGAGGACTTCAGAAAAATTATACAATTTCATTTAAAAATAAAAAATTGCAAAACTGCAACGAGAGATATTCTACAATAAATGTTCAATGTGAGCTCCTTACAACTTCATCACATACTTTCCAAGCCTACGAGGGTAAGACCTTTATACCTAAAATAGCATACCTGGATTATTAACTTCACAATGGAGAAGTATTATCTGCATTAACTTTTTACCTTGTTTGAATAGGTGTCGAATAAACCAAGGTCTAAGGATGGCTCCAAAAAGGAAGGAGGCATTGGCCATGGAAATGAGACAAAAGTTAAAAGCACGGGCTGTTTCGAAGAGAGAGTTTAAGCGAGGATCGCAGAACAGCAGCTAACTGCGCTTTACAGCAAATTTTGCCAGAGTATTTATAGAAAAAAGTTGTTTACTTTAATCAGACCACTTTTTCACTTCGGCTCGCTGACATGCGCGATGGGCGTGCCTTAGCAAGGACTTTGCAAAAATATTAATTTAACTATGAAATTATGCTTTCATAAGTGGAAAGTTGCTAAAAGCAATTATTAAGTAAAATTGCATATTTTTAATATAAATTCTATAGATGTTTCCTATTAGATTTCTAGATATTGAACAATTTATGATTTTTTACAAATATGAGTTTTATTTAAACGGATCAGGCTGAACTTCACACTATAGTAAAAACGTGAGTCTTCCCAGTACTTGTAATTAAGTAGAAACTGTTGTGACAATTAACTTGAGCCTTTAGTACGGGTGGGTGTAGTGGTTAGCGGTGAATCGAATTTAAACTTGATTGAGATTACAGATAATATTGCAACGAATAGTTAAATTAGAAAGTGCAACGAAAAAATAATATATGCATCAGAAAGCAAATTATCCGAGTATACCCATAAAATTATCATGTCCATGTACAGGGAGGATGTACAAGGGGCCCAATGGGGCCTAAGTGCTGTGGTTAAAGTAATTTTTATACCAATTGCAGATTCCAGACCGACTACATATCGAACTTTATTCACAGACGAGGCCCAATTTACACGGGATGGCATATTTAATTCAAGAAATTCGCATAACTGGGCCAAAAACAATCCTCATGCTATAAGAGAAGCCCATTATTAATATAAGTTATCGGTAAATGTTTGGTGTGGTATGATTAACAACAACCTAATTGGCCCACATATTTTTCTGGCAATGCTAACTACAGGGGTGTATTTAGATTTCTTAGAAAATGTTTTACCTGGTTTAAGGCAAGGTACTAATATAAGAGGACGATACTTCCAGCATGACGGAGCTCTTCCTAATGAGTATCCAAACAGATGGATTGGACGTGGGAATCTCATCCTTGGCCGGTTAGATCACCCGATTTCAAGCCCGTCGATTACTGTCTATGAGAATATCTCAAAACTGAAGTCTACAGTGTCCCAATAAATAGTAGAGAACAGTTACTTCAGCGAATCATCAGCTGTAGTGACCAAATTAGAAACAATCCTGCGCAAATTAGGAAATCTGTTGTCTATTTAAATAAACGCCAACAAAAATGTATGAACACTGGAGGTTCTCATTTTGAAAATTTGCTCTAAGTATTTGTAATATTTTTAAATATACTTTTGTAAATATTTATTTGATCATTTTTATTTATTTGAACAATAAATGTGCAATAAAAAATCTAATTTTGTTTGTTTTGTTTAGCGATGTATGGGCTTTTATATTATATTGTTATTATACATGATTTGCAGAAAACAACTACTCAGCGGGCAAATACCCCGACCTCCATTGAATTATACCTTACAAATCATGAAATATTGGTAGCCAATGTCACTTGTCAATTCCCTGACCAGACATAGACCTGGTTTCGAATTTATTAGTTCTCATCAGTATGCCATAGGTCATGGAACAGACAAATGAAAGACTTTTTAAGCAAGGAGTAAGTTTATTGTACGATTTAAGAGCATTGTATGTAAAACTTCTCTGAAAGATAGATGTAGAATTATGAGGAATAGTAACAGTTTTATTTAACAGTGACATTTTGGATATGAGATCTTATAACTAGCTTTGTATTTAAGGAACAGTTAATATCCGAATTTGCTAATCTCTGAACAACTACATTTAGATGAAGCAGTCTTCTATTTTCCATGTTTAGCCACCTAAGTTCATTTATTTTCTGAGACGCGTGGTCAATTTACGTAATCCAAAAATAAAGCGAACACAGAAATTCGGAACCATAAATAAAATCACAGTAGATAAACAAAACCAGAAAAAGAGACTCACAAAGAACTTTTTTTAGATCACTATTCAGTGTAAATCTGTTGGAGTATAAAGGTGTCATAGAACTGTATGATTTTTTTAAACAAATTATCCACATGCGATTGGATTCTAAAATCATCATCAATAATCAAACGTAAATTTTTAAATCCTGATACAATATGCAAAAAGTTATTGTTGACATTGAGATGGAATTTTGGACAATGTTTGACTCCAAATACCATAATATTTGATTTTGGAGTATTCGGTCTAAAGTTATGCTTCTGACTTTTATCAAATAGCACAATCACTATTGATGATGTCCTGTGCTGCACCATATTCTCAATTGGAAAATTCAAATAAATTTGAGTAATTAGCATAAGCTTGAACTTTGGAAAATCTTATACATTTTAAAAGATCTGCAGCATATATTATAATGAATAAAGGGCCAATTACCGATCCCTGGGGAACACCAGCTTCTACACGGGCCAGCTCTGAACTTTTATTTTGAATTCTAATTTGCTGTTGCCTATTTGTTAGATAAGATTTTATAATAGTCACTAAACTGTTATCAAAACCATAATAATTTGATTTAGCAGAAATAAGTTTATGACTAATGGTATCAAATGCTTTTGAGAAGTTAAGTAACACCAACACACTAACATTATTTTTATCAGTAGCTGACAACAAAGCATCAATAACTTGAACCAAAGCCATAGTTGAACTAAACAATTTTCTAAAACCTATTTGAAAAGAGGGTAATATATTATTAGAATTCAGAAACTCGTACATTTCGTCAAACATAACTTTCTCTAGAATTTTGAACAAAACGTAATTTTTCATCTAATAATAATAATAATAATAATAATAAACGACTTTATTGGGAAAATATAAATGTACATATATAAGTACATTACAAGGAATGACTTAAAGGCGAAGTTTAGCCACATGGCTATTCTTACACTTAACCTTTTAAATCATTTAGAATTACATAAATAATAATAATAATAATAATAATAATAAAAAGAATAACATATGTGCTCTAAATTAACAATATGCGAGTAGTATATTATACACAGAAAATTCAAAAAAGAAATTATACATGTAAATGAATATGTGAAGAAGTAATAAACAATGATAATAACAATAAGAAGTATCAATCATTTGTAAGATGCAAATGGTACCCAAAAATGTCTAAAAATACTTAGGTATTATTGGCATTCATAAACCAAGCTTTAATTTTATTATGGAATGCATTAATTGTCAACAGATTTTTATATTTTGGATCAATTAAGTTGTATAAGTGCACAGATGTGTAAGAAAAGCGATGTTGCGGCATTGTTAGAGCGTACGGATGTCTAATACTTATATTGTGAACTGCGGATCTGAAAACTAACTTTTCTCTCAAATACCATGGAACAGAGGATTTTATTAAACAGAACAAGAATACCGCGAAGTGAAATTTAACGAGTTGCTCTATCTTTAACCAACGCAGCTCGATATATTTATTTGAAATATGATCAAACTCCTTCAAGTTGTATATGAAGCGACAACAACAATTTTGCATAACTTGTAGCTGATTTTTGGTCACTTGGTCCAAGCAGAAGAAATACATAAAATTGCAATAATTGAATACGGGCGTGACTAGATTTTCACAAAATATTTTACGTTGTTTAAAGTTCAGTATGTGCCTGTTTGCATGTAGTACTTTTAACCGGCAATAACATTTTTGTAAAGGCATTTTTATGTGTTGCACGAAGCGTAACTTTTCGTCTATTATTACCCCTAGATTTTTGGCAAAGGTTGAAAACGATAGATTTTCTTGATTAATTTTCAATTGAACAGATGTCTTTAAGTGATGTCGATTATTTTCTGAGCAAAATAGAATAACAACCGATTTGGTTGGATTAATCTTAAGATTATGTTGATATGAATATTGATAGATGTTGTCTAAGTCCTGGTTGATCAAATTATTGGCAATGTCTGCTTTAGATGGGTCAAAACAATGAAGAAGTTGAGTATCGTCAGCGTAGGCTTGCAGATGCGAACTAGTTCCTACCTTAAATATATCTAACGTGTATATGAGAAACAGAAGAGAATCAAGGATGGACCCCTGGGGGACGCTTGATGTTACTGTTTTAAAATCAGATGCTTTTTCCGCAACTGATACACATTGACGACGTTCACTCAAATAAGAATCAAAAAACCTCAGAGATAATAAATCAAAGCCATAGTAATTTAGCTTTGCACATAGAAGTATATGATCAATTGTGTCAAATGCCTTGGAATAGTCTAGTGAGACAAGAATGGCTGCCAAGCGTTTATCTAGCGCACTGATGATATTGTCACTAAGGTTCAGTAGAGCAGTAGTCGTGCTGTGTGCTTTGCGAAATCCCGATTGATGTAACGGATATAAGTTATGTTATATTGCCCCTAAGTTTTTGGCATGAGTTGAAAACTGTAGATTATCTTGATTAATTTTCAATTACATAAATACTATTAAATCGAATTGTTTTCAGAACAGAATAAAATAACATCCGCTTTAGTTGGGTTAAAAAATAAGTGATCGACAGTGTGACTTTAGGAAGTACTATGAATTTTGAAACATTTGTAATGAATTTTAGCTTTGTGCTTTGGTACTGAAAATAATATTATTACATTCTGAGCGTAGCAATTGGACAAGTTAGTAATTTTATCAATTTTAACGTTTTGAATTTTAATTTCTTCATTGACTTTGAAGAGGTCCGGTGACAACTCCTTTTTCCTATTATTAGTAATTTACATTGCTAGTAAATGGTTTGTTAACATGCCGCCCCTCCTTGTTATTATTTGATCCGTAGCAGCTGTTATAGATAGGCGATATTTTATAGCGTAAGCCATATATTATGACATATATCCGTTCACATACATTACAAGAGTCGAGTGACATGTAAAATTGCTTGTTCCGCATAGTGGGTACAATAGTTGAGTACGGTGTATCCATTATGAAAAATGTTTATTTACTCTTTGTAATACATTTGTTGTTATACAATGCAGCCCACTTGATGTATAATATAAATAGGATGCTATTCGTTGTAAACGTCCTCTCGACGAGAGGATAATATATATGAAAATTTTTATTTTATTTACTTTTTGTAGGTTGGACCGAAATAAATTGCCGTGAAATAAGCTGCATGGAATGAATTATGTTTAAATTATTGCGCCAAAAATAATAAAAACTATATAGCAATGTTCCAGTGGTTTCTAAAATTTTTACAAAGGATTTTAGTAGCGCCTAAAAGCAGCTATAGACTTTGATCTCTCATTTATTACAAACTTATAAATTTTTATATGAAGTAAATAATTTATTCAAAGATAGTACATTGGTCTCTAAATACATTTTTCATATAAAATACCGTATATTATGATACAGATGGTCCACCTAAACTAAAAAGTTTATTTGTGGGCCACTGATGTTCTTTATAGTATTAACTTACATATTCTCTTAATTTCAAATATTTAATACAATTCATATCCTTTTCTAGATACTAAAGCGTACCTGACCACAGAGGAGGAAGAGAGTAAACAATACTCTACACATAAATAAATAAAATGCTTACAACTTTTTAAAGCAACCAGTAACAGAAAAAGCATTTAAATCTATCTATACTATTTTTTAACTTCAGTTTTATATTTTTTGAAATTTTTCAATTCTTTTATATTTAAAGGAAGGCCGTTAAACAATTTATAGTCATGGAAGAATACAAATCTTTGTGCATGGGTTTTATTAACTTTAGGAACAATGTTTTTATTTTCTTTAACCCTCGTTAAATAATTAAGGGACTGATTAAATTTCTTCTCGGCCTTAAAAGTCCACAACAAACAATGGTATGAACAATGATTTCTTACTGTAACTAGGCCTGCTTCTTTATAAAGTTGTTCCGAAGAGAACAGAAAATTTTTATTGAACAGTATTTTAATTATTGAATTTTGGGCAACTTGCAGGATATGTAGTGCGTTATTATATAATCCACCCAGCAATTTAAAATCGACTTCACCAGCGAGTGTAATAAGTAGTAATACTAATAAGTTCTTTTTGGTTAAAATATCCCTTAGTTGATCGAATTTATGCATTATGCATACAAAGAGAATTAAACATTCTCTTTGCTACATAGCAAGAATGACCTCTCCATTTTACGTGTTGATCCATAATGATACCAAGATATTTGATAATGAGGCATTGACAATCTTGTGTTGTGACGCACTTTTTCTCGTACAGTACGAGAACTAAGGCTGTCACGTTGACACTCGAGCTTTCTTACTTGTTACTCGGGCGCCAGTTCAAGTCTTGAGTGGTTGAACAACACTACCCAAAAGTCGATAAGCGAGACTGAGCAGCTCAGTGAAGACATAGTCAATTCCAGTGGGACTTAGGCTTTCACAAACACAACAGTAAAATGCAGAAATTTGATAATATTTAAGTATATTACAGTATCCCTATGGTTAACAGTCCTAAATAAAACAGAAAATCAAAATTAACACAAGTGTATATACATAGGTTTAAGCAGTAGAGGAAGAGTAGCAAGCAATAAAACAATATTAGCGGCAAAAGCGTATGAGCTGTGAATTTAGCGAGTTTATAAAAAAAACGGTTATTAAATAGACAGTCAGTGTACGGATACCAGAAAATGCGAAGCAAACAGAATACAGTATTACAAGAGGTTATAAAACAGACCGGAAATTTGGCTAGTGCTTGGTATCGGCAAATAAACAGTGAAATTTACAAGCTAAATATAAAAATTTCAGTCAGTAAGTATAAAATAAAATAAATACTAATAACATTCCAACAGTGTGAAGAAAAAAAATAATATGAGACAAATCTGAAATTTGGCTAGTATTTCTAGATGTTAAATGCGACAGTAAGCTAAGGATTAAGTAATGGGCAGTTATTGAGAATTTAATCGAGATAGTTTTACTCCCGGGTTCAATAAAATTACCGGCCCTTAACGAACAGTGTTGTGACTAAAGGTAATTTGGGTTGAGAAGGGTACACCAGCCGAACTATTAAAGTACTTGATCAGGTGTAAAGGAGTGACACCAACCGACTTTTAAAGTACTTGATCAGGTGCCTGGGGAGAAGGCACCAGCCGGCTTTTAAAGTTCTTGATCATGTGTTGGAGCGGAAGGAAGCCACAAAATAAACAAGTTATTATAAGTATCTAATTTAAGTTAAATACCAGAAAATTGTCAATCAGTTTAAAATAAAATTTAATAAAAGTAATCTATACTAGCCAACTAACAAAGTCTCAATTAAAACAGTTAAGTATAAAAATTTCAGTCAGAAAATATGAAATAATAGAAATAATTATGAAGAATATTCAAACAATGTAAAAATTTTCAATCAGAATAAAGGCAGTAAAATTTCGGTAACTAAGTACAAAATTATCAATCAGTAAATATGAAATAAATACCAAAAATATTCAGACAGGATAAAAATTTTAATCAGTAAATACGGAATAATAAATGCACTAGCCAAATATATATATCAAAGTTTTCTTACTCTTTCCTGGTTCGCACTGGGCAAATGGTAGACGACTGGTAGCTTCGAGAATTGGAACAAATTCTGATTTTACGGTCTTTACGGTCAGTTTTATAGCCAGATTCCCACTCAGGGTATCGCGAGGAACCCCACGTGCTATAGTATCGCGCATGGCCCACTGTATTGAACACAAGCCAGCGAGGACGGCTATATTAAGTTATTAAACGTACTGGTAAATTATTATTACGTGCGTTGGTTAGTATTCTGACTTTTGTAATGTATGAAATCGGTTTGAAATAATTATTCTAACCAACTACGAAAAAGAAACGGATTTAATCGGTCACAGATAACTAATTATTGAATTAATTACGTAAAATAATAAACAAATAATAATTACAAATATTTGCCGCTTTAGATAAATATTCAGGTATTCAAATGGTGAATATTTTCGAACAATATACAGTAAATCGCTTAAGGCGATACAGAAAACAAGAAACATAATTATATAGAGTACAATTAAATATAAATTTTATGCAGATTTCCGTAACGAAAAATGCTTCGTTACAGTGTTTTTGAGCAGATTTCACTGTTAAGCGTTGTATTTTGTTTCAGAGGTTGATCATCAGTTGTAATTGTAAAAGCTATCATTTCTGTCTTGTCTACGTTTAAACTTAATGAATTTGAATTTAACTAATTACCAATTAATTTTAGATTATTTTCAGCTTGTTCGTATAAGCCGTCCCATGACTCACCGGTAAATACAATCACCGTGTCATCTGCATATGAGATTATATTTGTTTTCAAATTTGGTATAGGAGCTATATCATTTATATAAATCAAGAACAAGATTGGCCCAAGTATGGTACCTTTGCGGTACACCCATGTTAATTGTTAAGTAATTACTAAAGGCACTGTCTACTTTTGTTCTTTGTTTTCTGTCTGAACGGTAGTTTTTAAATAAATTTAGAACCGGGCCATGTACATATTCCCCTACATGGGAATACTATTTAATATATTCAAGCATGGGTGTAACATTAAAATAATTAGGTAGGTGATCAAATAATAATAGTAAAAAAATTAGTATTTTTTTACCGCCTTCCAAGTCAACTTAATGACACTCTTAAATGTAGGATATCTAGATTTGTCTGAGTAAAAAAGACGAGGATCTACAATTTATGGCGGAATGAGAATCACATCTGAAAGATAATTTATAACTAATTATTATTCCGCAGTAGATCCGGGTTGGAACTCACGTTAGTTACGCCCAGAGAGACAACTAGATGCACTAAACATTGAGCTGTCGTCCTTATAAATAATAATAGTAATAATAAGTGTGTTTTTGTAGCCTGACTGGGCGTCAGCTAACAACTGCTATTAATCCCAAGTAGGACTTCAAAAAATACATAATCATTACAAAGTAAAGAAACTCACAGAATATTGATGATAGAGTGTACAAGACAACACAAGTCAAATATTCCCATTTGTTTACATTATGCATTTTATATTCCTGTGAATGTTCTCGCTGTTTGCAAGTGACGCAAAGTGTACATATGAATTTTGCATTTTTTTAACATAAACAGCATTTGATTGGTTGGGCAGGATCTATTACCACATCGCCATAAACAGGAACGGATCATATACGAAATTCAAATAATTCCAATTTTACTTCTTTCAATAAAATACTCTTAAATTGGTACCTATATCTTAGTTTAACATAACATGTCTGTACTGAGTGGTTAATTTGGCCATGAAAAGAACGATCTGAATCTAAGATTATGCCGAGATTTTTTACAGATTTTGATGAGAGAACAGGGTCGTTATTTACATTAAGTTGTATATCATTTTCATTAAATTTAGCTACCAATATTTTTCCAGTTCCAATGTTTATAGAAAAAAATTTCTTTGTATTTAAAAAGAGAGATATAGTTTGTTGTTAAGGTTACACTGCAATTTGGATAATTATTAGATATAGGAGAGGACATGATGTTATTATGTTGTATTACGAAATTAAATACATAATGACGTCTAGGCAAACATACTTAATCATTTTCATAGTAATACAGTCAACATCGGCAGCACTGGATTTTATGAAATTAATTGCATGTGAATTTTCAGAAGTAACTTTTCTAAATTTAGATAAATTATACACGTACGTATTTGATACTGACTCTACAAAGAATTTACTAAATTCATGGCAGACTCTTAACTTACGTGCCAGATCTTATATTTTCCTCTTATTGTAAATACTGGCTCTTTCTATAATTGTGCACCATAATCTTGAATTTGATATATATTTCTTATATAGAAATAGCGAGGTCGATCAGGCATTAAAAATTGCATGAAACGGACTCGTTTTTTTTCGAATTTTTTTTGTGATGTTTTGAAGTCTGACCCCCTATCTAGGGTTTTTATTGTCGTTATTATTTTTAGAAGAAGCCATTTTACGCCAGGAAGGAAAGGAGTGGGGGAGATTCTTTTCTCCATCGAATGTGGAATTTCTTTCTCTTCGATTTAAGCCAGATTGCGATAGGATGATTAGGAGGGGAGAGGGGGGGGGGGCAATGGAAGGGGTTAGGGACTTTGGGTCAGGCTCATTTTCAAGGGCAATCAATAGGCAAAAGGCAACAGCCTAGCGCTCCCAATTCTCTCTCACAAATATACGTCCCACTCCGCTTCTCAGTTTTTATAAATGTATCACGCGCACGTGCAGGCCATAATGAAGTTAGAGCTTCAAGGTAAAAAAACCTTGAAGGAGAATTGATTGCCCTTGAAAATGAGCCCGGCCCGAAGTCCCTAAACCTACGCCCCACGTTGCATATTGTGTTGGCTCTGTGGACCAAGGTTCTAATTAACGATAACAAACCCGAGAAACTACAGAATGTCCAACAAGCTTTAGAGAAGAACGGATACAGTCAAAGCAATATACAACGAATAGTAAATAACCAGAGGAGAACAACAGAAGAAGAACAGCAACAATCAACAACGTATGCATGCCTACCCTACAACGCGGCTGAAGAAGATTTTATTCAAAAAGGAAGTAGGTGTACGGTTTCGAACAGTGAAGAAAATACAGCAGATGCGTCCCTCAGACAAAGACCCTGTCTCCCAAACTGTTATCAAAAGGTGTTTACCAGTTGAGGTGCACATGTGGTAAGAGCTGCATCGGACAAACAGGACGGAGTATCCAGTACAGAATCAAAGAACACCAGAGAAATACCAGATTTGGATATATGGATAGGTCGGCGATAGCAGAGCATGTCCATAATAACGAGAACCATAAAATCGACTACGAGAACGTTACTACGATTAGACAGGAATACGGGCTATTATCCGCGAATCATTAGGAAATCACTGGAAATTATGAAAAACGTGAACAACTTTAACAGAGAGGATGGGTATCGACTTAGTAACACGTGAAGGCTGGTATTGCCAAGTACCAGCACTATAGTAAGTCACGGTCAACCAAACACGACGAATGAGCAGCGAAGCAAACCAAGCACGGCCAATGACCAGTGAAGCGGAGCGGCGCCTAGGTATATAACGAGGAGTGTAACACAACAAATTCAGTCTTTAGAATCCTTCTGAAGAAGCTGACAGGTTGATCAGCGAAACGTCAAGTCAAGTTCGACGACCACGGCAAGACCCGGAAGAAACTACTTCATTAGACAACGGCCGTGAAAACCTGCATTCTACTCTGAATTTGATGTTTGAACTTCTATGACAAATTGTTTTTGTTTACTAACATTTAAAAACTCTTATTTCGTAATCCTGACATTTAATTTTTTATATTTACACCTTTTCTTACTTGTTTCAGTATTTGTTTTTTATACTTCGCACTTACATTTGCATTGTTTGTTTGTCTGCTGTTTTTGCAGCCTTCTGTAGTTGTAGTTTGCTGTTTATAGTATTTTTTATAGTTTTTTTGCAATTTTTTGTGGTTGCAAGGAAACTGTTGACGTTATTCTATATACTTATATTACAAGTCCTACTGAAAATAAAGAATGATTTGATTTGATTTGATGAAGAAGAGAAATGACAGTTTTTTTTATACATTTATTTAACGTCGGCCTATTTCCGCTACTGAGGCCTAACACCGACGCCTGTAGACGAGCTACCCCCAACCAGGAATTTTGCCGAACCCCTTCCCTTAAGAAGCGTAGGGACCTTTTACTTGCCTAATATTTAACAGACAAGGGGCCGACGGCTTTACATCCCCTCCGAAGGATGGTATATCCCCTATACAACCCTCGCCTAAGGTTGTATAGCTTCCGCGCATACACTGATATACAAGCCGCTGGAAGATGTGTGAGGCGAGAACGCGGTTTCCGTTGGAATGGTGACCCATCCAAGTACTAACTACGCCTGTCGTTGCTTTACATCGCATACCGAAGTATGTACATAGTAAAGACGCACCTACGCTCGCCCCCAGAAATGACAGTTCTACAATACAAAATATGAAAGAAGGAATAATAAATGCTTTTCAATCGATCATACTGGCAATTTTAAAAACCATAGAAACTTCATTTTAAAGACGTATAGAGATATGTGTCAATCAAAATGGACAACATGTGGGGCACTTATTAATTTTTTTTCTGTTCTGTTATCTAAAAAAACCCTTAATTTTTAAAATTTATTCTTAAACTTTGTACTTATTGCTTAATAAATCGAAAATGGTTACAAATAGCCATAGAAAGATCATACAAAAATGTTGGTTTTTCATTCCTACATCGTACGGTCGAAAAATATACAGGATGTTCCATTTGAAAAAGTTCAAAAAATTCAATTCAAAAAGTTCTAAATTGAAAAATAATAAATTTTAGGCTACCCTGTATATTGCTGCAAGCGAGGCAGTTTTGTGAATGCCTTTCCGAACCTCACTATGTCTTAAACGTTGACTTATCCCTCGCTAAAAATTATTAAGTATATAAATGTTAACAAAATGGCCACGTTTTTATAGGCTACTTCCCAAAATTATACAAAGAGCCCTCGTCAAAGACACTTTACTTTGAAATATCATTTTGAAAGAATAATAATAAAATTATGTTTAATTGTTTGTTTAAAGTTACCAAACGATCCAATATCTTATGCTATGAATATTTCACTTCTGTAAGTGTTCGAGGGGCAGAGAATGAATTTGATTGATTTTGTTGAAGTCCGCCGTATATACATATATTGAACTGTTTGAACTTGAACACACTAAATACACTTATCAATCTTCAGCAATAAACAAAACGAAAGATCATTTCTTTGAATATGACACACATTCTAAAGTGTCAATACTTGTTTGCCGGTTGCTTAAATAGATACCGAACAAAACCATTTAAACATTCGACTTAACAATGAATCGAACGAGATATACACATCCGGAAAATTAAATATAAACATCCATCACTGTCGCCGCCTTCTCGGCTGGATACATATCATTGTATGTTTCCAATAAACGCATTAAAATAGAGGCTAAACAAAATTAACTATATCGGACACCGACAAATTTGACACCGATCAATTCAGCCTGTTGTCGAGATTAATCCAGAGCAAAACAACCTTGAAACAACATAGTGTTCCAGCTCAACGGTATATAATAAGTTTGAAGTGCCGTAAATATTCAAAGCGTACACCCTTTGTATACAAAGAACATAAAGTGGTACATATCCCCACAACGAACCCTTGTAGATACCAGCATTACCCACCACAATACATAATAAACTACATGGTTAATATAGGTTATACGGACATCTTTTGATAAAACCGTAAAAGTCGTAAACACATAGCCCACACACACTACTTCGCCTCGGGGCTTATTCTCTCTTAGAAAAGGGGATGTAGAGGGATGAACTGAGTAGGCGGGACAAGTGCATAAATTTTAATAATATATTATTATTACTCTGTGTCAAATGCTTATGCCATAAAAAAGAACAAGTGGGTGACGACTAAATTTGCTTTTTTAGTGTGCACATACTGATATCGTATAATTTTACTTTTATCCAAGTTACGGTTTTCTTGCAAATATAATTTATTACTAAAGAATGTCACATAACCTTACAGAGAAACAATTTTTATATATGATTTAGTTTTTGTAGGAAGTGCACACTACTCTAGCACACTATTTTTTAGTGCAAGAAGTTGGTAAGCCCATAGTAAATAAACAACTTAAATATTAGTTATTATTATTATTGTTATTACTTATTTATGTAATTTATTTATTTTGTTAGATTCAAGTAACTACAAAACCTGAATTACTAGAGATGTACTGTAGAATAATAATACGTGTCGCAGCCATCACATCAATTTATTATAAAAGAAACAAATTTGTTTGTACATACTTCGGTATGCGATGTAAAGCAACGACAGGCGCGGTTAGTACTTGGATTGGTGACCATTCCAACGGAAACCGCGTTCTCGCCTCACACATCTTCCAGCGGCTTGTATATCAGTGTATGCGCGGAAGCTATACAACCTTAGGCGAGGGTTGTATAGGAGATATACCATCCTTCGGAGGGGATGTAAAGCCGTCGGTCCCTTGTCTATTAAATGTTAGGCAAGTAAAAGATCCCTACTCTTCTTAAGGGAAGAGGTTCGGCAAAATTCCTGGTTGGGGGTAGCTCGTCTACAGGCGTCGGTGTTAGGCCTCAGTAGCGGAAATAGGCCGACGTTAAATAAATGTATAAAAAAAAAAAAAATTTGTTAAGTCATAGTAAAAGTAGCAATGTAGTATGGGTAAATAAGAATAAAATTAGAAATGCTGATACCGAAAGATGGGCAAGAATTCGATTTCTAGGTATGAAAACATATGCATCTAAATTATTTCCTAATACATAGAAAAGAGAGAGAGAGAAAACTTTTAAATAAAAATTTTATCTTTAATAAAAATCACACGTCATTTTATGATAAACTTAACGGGTATTATTTAATGCCCCTCTGCTTCAGTTCTTCGATAAAAACAAATGAATATACAGATGATTCGCGTTTTCTAGAAAATGAGGGTGCTGTGGTTTAGGTGTTGTCGAAGTCTATATTGTGGAAAATTAGGCGGTGTTGCGCAAGTGATGATGCAGGATCGGTTCTTCTAACTGCAAGCCGATGTTCATATAGTCTATTTTAACTCATTTGTTAGTTTGTCCAATGTACATTTGAGGACAGTTTGAACAAGTTATATCGTTTTTATTGCCGCGTCTGTAGTAACTGGATTTATCATAAAACAAAGTCTCTATTACTAAAAACATATATTCTACAGCCTTGAGATGTTTAGCTATGTTAAAAATTTCGAGAAAAAAATCCAGAAATTAGTTTATGAGACGCGTCCTGTGGACTTGGAAAAAGTTATTCCAAAATTCAAAGGATTTTAGAATGAATGATGATTACCGATACAAGAGCTTAGAGAAAATGGCGAAAATGGTTTGAATTTTGTCATAAAATGTTCCAAAAACTGAATGAAAACCCTGTATGATAGATGAATCGTTGTTTTCTACAACAAGAGTTTTCAATGGGAAAAATAGTCGTTTGTGGAAGAAGAAAAATCAATTACAAATAAAAGTTAAGATTGAAAATCTGTAGAAAATCAGTTACATGTTGGTGTGGTATTTTTAAAGATAACATTGTAGGCCACTTTTTAGTTTTATCCTATCGCAGGAAACATATTTACAAATAATTCTGTCAGAGAAGCAGAACTTTTAGACGAACACTTTTCTGATGACAAACTTAATGAAGTAATTTGGCAGCAGAACGAAGTGATCACACACAATGTTTTGGAGGTTAAGGTACATTTAAATGATAAATTTGACATTTGGATTGATAATGGCGAACCAACAGACCTGACTTAACACATTTGGATGCATTTTATGGGGGTTTTAAAAGACAAAATAAATTATAATGAACCATTATGAACATAATGTTGGAGCTGTTGTAAAATTTTCGTTGCAGATATGTGATACGTCAAGAATTGTGATGACACCACATATTAATAAATGTTCACAAAATTTCCACTTAAACTTAAAATTTATTTATCAAAATAGACTTGTGTTGAACAAACACTGTAAATACGTGTTTTGCAGTTCTCAGGCAAAAGATATTATTGATTTATTGAATAGGCTTTAATTTCTACATGTAAATATTGATCAAGAATATTGTAGAGTATTTATAATTAATCTAGTTTTATTTTTTATATACACCTTTTCTCTTCCTTATTTGCATGGATTTCGCATAGTGTTTAGCTCTCATGCGATGATAGATAATAAATTCGATTTTATTACTTTCAACCAGTTTTTAGGTTAGATGTAAGAACAAAGCGCCTTTAGACACCATTTAACTTCGGGCAGTAAAATATTTGTCTTCATTTCTGATATTTTTACCTCATTAGTCCCGAAGAAGACAATAAAGTTTGTCGAAACGTCGACTTTAAAGAAGATATAAGGTTTTATTTACTTATGTACTATTTTTAATAAAGCCTTTTATTATTATCATTATCATTTTGAAGTTTTAATCAATCGTGAATATCAGGCGTCAATACAGGCTTTTATCCACCAGCTTCTATCACCATCCATATTGTTATTGTCAAAATTATTATTCCCGTGTGTCTTGCATGCCGTCATCAAGTGAAGTAACTGGATGTGTACGTCAGTACAAAGTCTAATGAAACCATTGGGAAAAGTCGAGCCTCAACCCAATTTATCTTTTACGGCAAATGGGTATAACAGGTCTTAAAAATGAATGTCGAATCACGAAGTTCACGTGCATTGTTCCACTTTATAACATAGACGAATGCTTCTTACGTACGTGGTATCACGAGAACAACTAGACAAAATGGATGCACTTAGAGGGTATAGACTACGAAATCCAATTGCATTCGTGTGTGAACTGAAAAGGGAATTGTTTTCATATTGAAACATTTATTTTGTTGGTCCAGCTTAAATTAATCATGCTCTAACTTCTTTCTGTATAAACAAATTGTAAAATTTGAAAAACACAATTTGAGGCATTAGTAACAAAATACATATTTACTATAGTATTATAAACAAAAATCTTTCCTATTCGCTGGAAAGTTGTGTTTCTCCTTCAAAATATTAAAATATAGAACACCTGCCTATGTACATAGAAGAATATCCTATACAACCGATGTACACAACCTAAACCTGCGTCATCAAAACGCATTTACCATACTTCGTCATAAAAAAGATATTTAAGAAAATCTTTTTCTTATAATATATATATGTGCATAGTTTATTATAACATTTTCTACGTTTAAAGATAGATATAAGCGCCAGTTGTTTGATCAACAATTTTACTTTACTGTAAATTGGGATATGTAATTTACATTACCAATCTGCAGTATTATTATAATATATTTGTATTATTTAATATTTATTATAATTATGTGTTATGTGTAGGACTCCTAATATAGTCCGAGTAGGAATTACTATTTGTTGTCTGCTGTCTAGGGTGTCTGTAAACTGAGAAAAAATAATTAGTCGCGTTAAAAATGAAAATAAAATTATAATGTTAAGCCAACTTTCTGGTAGTAAAAATTATTTGTGGGGAAGGAGCACATTATGCTTAACGCCAAAAAACTCACCTCAACCTCAACCTCAACCTGTCTAGGGTGTGTTTGGAAAACTCAATTGTGTAAATATTGTAACCAGGCCTGTGTGACTGTATTGGTATTAAACCTAACATTTGGCCTTTGGTTTACCCTATACATTATAAATGTAAATATATTTGTATAATCTTTTTTGGGTAAGAAATAAACGAATTATTATCAATACAAGTGTGGTTCCCAATTAATTGTTATTAGTGCCAGATTTATAATAATCACGAACATATTTTCATAAAAATAATGCCCGATATATATTTTGTTAAATCATAAATGTTCATTTACTAATTACACATTTTCTTAAAAACACACACTCAGGAATCGCGAGAATGGAAATCATAATGAAGAAAGAAATGAAAAATCTTTTACTACATATACGTATGTTATCTAGCAGATGTACGAGAATGTTTATTTATAAATTCAATAACCACAGTTTTAAAGTTGTTTATTGATGTTTGTTTTACACAAGTCACTCTCTCAAATATAAGGAAATAGGAAAATGTTCGAAGTATGTCGTTTGCGACAGACTTCAATTCTTTTTATTCCTTTATTTCCGTATAGCTTTGCGTGTCACTGACTTACTTACATATATACAAAGCGGTATTTCGCATATTTTGTCATACATTTCGTCCAGTAAAATGTAAAGAAGTATTCTTTGGCTCTCCATCCGAGATATTATTCCTTTAGAAAAATACTAGATTATACTAACGTACCTGTAGGGACACCTAGTATTTCAGTTGTTTTATCATAAATATTTCAGAATTTATAATGAATCATCTTTCACTCCATATAACGATTGACAATTCATTGACACCACCAAATACTGTTATAGCTAAGAGCTTACGATGGTTAATGCTTTGCTTTATGAGTAAAGGCAAATTCTTTTAAAGACGCAAAGCATAAATCAAAATGAAAAGATCTTCCAAAATCTACGGAGGCTTCTCCGACTCCTACTCAATTGGGTGGGGCGCAAAGAGCATAATTATTTAAAGTAAAACAGGAAGTCGACCGGAGAATTGTTTTGTCAGAAAATGGTATTTTACAAGTTTATCAACTGTACCAAATATCAAAATTTTATTTCGAATTAAGAAAAACTGTTTCCACAGCATGACACAATTAAGATGAAGACACCCCTGTATTTAATTTATTTTTAAAAGTTAAGATTTGAATTTTGGTGCAGAGGTAGAACTTCAGGAGCTACATTTATTAGAGTACTTAACTCAAATGTTAGGTGTAACTCCAGCCTACTGCGACCTTGTAAATATTTTGCGTCGCGTTAGTGATATCGAAAAAGTTACTAGAAAAAGTTGTTCAGAATCTCACCTTAATCTCGGATACCGAGTTTCGGGACAAAATTCGAATTTTGAAATTTTTTGTAATTTCCACTCGGAATATTTTATCAGTTTTCACTAGCAACCAATTGTCAATATTAAAAAAAGCTACGATAAATTATATATTCAACAAAATTTGAACAGGAATTCAAACAAAGAATGGTATTCAAACATTAAAAATATTAAATTCCCTAAATTTAAAGAAAAATTTACTAAACTTCGCAAACACTTTGATTACGAACGTTCTCTGGCCGATTTACAATCTATTCCTTTTCAAGACTTGCTGTGATTTGATAATATTGAATCCAAAATATAATTATTCACTTTATATACAGGCTGTCCATTTTATCAGGGCCCTCGAGAATATCTCACTTAATATCGGTCGCACAAAAAAAATATTTTTACGAAAATTGTGCCAATTTATATTACCTACAAAATCCATGGCCTACTTTAAGAGTTATGGCGGAAAATATCGAAAATGCGGAAAACGTCTAGGCCAAATATCTCCGTTATTTGAAGAGATACGAGAAAAATTTTAAGGCGAAATTTTTTTGCAAAACAGAGTGTTTCAACGAGGTTTTATCTATTTTTTTTCAAAACAGCTGTATTTTGAGATTTACTCTTCAGGCTGTTAAAAAAATTATTTTGAAATGGGCGGGAAATTACGCCATTAAATAGAGTATTTTTTCCCCTTTTCAACGATATATCACATGCCATATTTATTCATTGGTACTACGTTAGTAATTATAAAAACATTTTTTTAAAATCATTAATTTTTTTTTAATAAGCATTATACTTGCCGTGGAGAAGTATGATTAAATAAAACGATAAAATAATTCAATAAGTTGTTAAAATCTTTGCTATAATAAAACATTAACACAATTAAGAAGAACAAAGTAAATTCAGGTAACAAAAACAAAATAATAATCAAGAAAGCAACATGGAGCAATTATGGAAAGAGGATTCGCAATTATGCCAATGTATAGAGGTCCTCCATAAAAGCCTCACTCCTTGCTCAGAAAGTTAGAATGTCTTTATCAATTAATTTAAGTATAATATCCATTTGTTTGTATTTCATGATTTCACTATTATTTCAATTATTTTAAAATAGTTGGCTATGAACAAACTTGACAATTTAATTTTTTGACAGATCATCTCAGTTAATACTTAAACTGTCACTCAATCACACTAGTTTAGGAATTTATAATTTTCAAAAATTATTTTCACTCACATTAGTCGTTATAATATGTTCGATACATATTGCCAATGCAATTTTAACTATGGATTAGCTCAAGTAGAATATAGAAACAGATTTCCACAAGCACTACAGCCGAATAAAACTCTGTTCAGAAAATTAGCTTCGAAACTGAAAAATAATGGTTCATTTTTACAGAAGAAGACAAGGTTGAACAGTGTTACTGATAATTCTTAATTGTGTTAATGTTTTATTATAGCAAAGATTTGAACAACTTACTGAATTATTTTATCGTTTTATGTAATTATACTTCTCCACGGCAAGTATAATGCTTGTTAAACAAAAATTTATTGGTTTTAAAAAAATGTTTTTTAACTACTAACGTAGTACCAATGAATAAATATGGCATGTAATACATCGTTGAAAAGGGTGGAAAATACTCTATTTAATGGCGCCATTTTCCACCCGTTTCAAAATGATTTTTTAAACAGCCTGAAGAGTAAATCTCAAAATACGGCGGTTTTGAAAAAAATTAGATAAAACCTGGTTGAAACACCCTGTTTTGCAAAAAATTATTGCCTTAGAATTTTTCTCGTATCTCTTCAAACAACGGAGATATTTGGCCTAGACGTTTTCCGCATTTTCGATATTTTCCGCCATAACTCTTAAAGTAGGCCATGGATTTCAAATGTCTTTAAACCATTTTGTAGGTTATATAAATCGGCACAATTTTCGTAAAAATATTTTTTTTTTGTACGACCGATATTAAGTGAGATATTCTCGAGGGCCCTGATAAAATGGACAGCCTGTATAACAACGTTGTTTGACATCCATGCACCTGTAAGGTGTAAAGTATAGAGTGAGTAAGCCTGCAGAACCTCGGCTTACTAACAATATAGAAAGAATAATTAAGAAAAGAATAAAGCTTTGTTAACCTATAAACGAACAACGAACACAAAATGCTACTGATTATGATTATTACTAACAGTTTCGTAATCACACCTTAACATCAGTAAGAAACGAAAAAGGCGTATGTATATAATATATGTAGGCAAGGAAATATAAAAAATACGTGGAAAACACTAAAAACATTCAATGTGAAAAAGTGTTATATCAGAGATTCATTAGTAGCTCAAAATAACATGAATAGCGACTTAAGTAAAATTAAGCAAATATCTCAAGAGCACACAACTTAAAATTGAATCCTAACGCAGGAAAACTAATATTATTCGGACATAAGAAATATTCAGTTTCTGTTTGTGAAAACCTTACTTTAAATATTGATGATGAGATATTATCTCTTGAAAGTGCAGTAAAAAAACTGGGATTGAATTCAGATCAGCATCTTAAATTATCTGGGCATATAAATATCCTACTGTTTAAGGGATATGCATCTTTAAAGCTATTGTATAGTAGTAGATTAGTAAAATATTATGTGAATCACTGGTCTTGTCTCACTTTGACTATAATTATGATGTAACATATTGTAATTTCATCGATACCATAAAAAAAAGAAGATACATAGAGCGCAACACTCCTGTTGTTTCATATTCAGCTTGAGAAAATCTGGATATCACACTCTTTTTTCTGATATAAATTAACTGGTCGAATATGCATTTTCGGAGGAACTACTTATTTTTCATTAATTAATTTATATATCGTCCATTTTTTAAATTTTTTCTTCATTATATATAATCATTTCTTTGTAACTGAGAAGGTTTCTACTTGATAAATATATATATTTAGGTAGTTTTTTTGGTTTGCTTAATTAGGATTTAGTAAATGATAAATTTATAAATCGTCGTTTTTTTAATTATACATAATCGTTTCTTCGTAATTTAGAAAGTTTCTACATGACCGATAGATAAATATATTTAGGTACTTTTTCTTGGTTTGTTTAATTATAATTTAGTGTATACATGTATTTTTCGAGATTTTAATATATTTTTGAAACACCGTCTGTGGATTATAACTTTATAGACAGACACATATGACGATGTCATACAATGTGCAATTAAACAAGTTATCGTCTAGGAATAAATCGTAATTTAAGTATTACTTACATTGAACTAATAAAACAAAGCAGATCACGTTGGAGCATATATTTAATAATAGCCGTATGCTCAGACTGTAATAGAAGAGAAACACATAAACAACCAGGTCACAAACAGCACCATAAAAAACAAGTAATTGAGACATTAATTATACAGGGATATTAATGCATACACAAGGCGAAATACAACACTGAATATTTAACAAAATTAATTATCCATAAAGTCTAACAAGCACTATAACCAACTTATGCAGCCAGTTTTGCCATAAAAACTTGGAGAAAGCTTTTACTACACACACAAAAGTTGAGTTTAGTTGAAATTAATTGTGTTCATTTACTTATAATTCAGAAAGAGTCTCAGAAACTTTTGCTGTATCCGATCTATGTTCAGTTCCGTAAGAACTTATATTTTTAACTGGAGTTTTCTTCACAACGCAGAATGAAAAAGTTGTATGTATGTTTTAATAATATATCTGATCTCAATTCATAAGAATAAATTGTGATTTAAATAGGAATATGTACACATACAGAAGAGTTTATAACATAGATAATTGAATGAATGAATGAATGAATGAATGAAGTTTATTTATCTCAAGGATATTACATGTCACAGTTTTAATTTAATATTACATACTTATATCTAACTTAAATCTAGTGTTACATACTTATGTCTACAGTCTACATTAGCAGAAAATAACCTACTTTAATGAGCTAAGGTGGTTTTGTTTTGAATACTTTTACAGAATAGCATTTTTTATATCATTATTTAAAATATTATATTGGATGAGACCAGAATGGAACAAACTGTTCATTGAACTGGTTTTAGAAGTTGTATTAATATAAATATTATGTTCTTGCCTAGTACTATATTAATGGACATCACGTATAAATTTTATTTGATCTTTTAAGTAATTTGGTAGTAAATTATTAACAATTTTATAAATAAAAATCATTGTATGCATATAAAAATAAGTTTTAATGTCAAACCAGTTTAAGACATTTAGCATCAGATTAATGTTTGTGTACATGTTACATTCTAAAATAATTCGCATTGCTTTATTTTGAAGTTTTTGTAGTCTTTCCGTGTTAGTGTTTGTGGTATAGATTAAAGAACAGCAGTATGTAAAGTGTGGTAGGATTAGAGCGTTATATACGGTCATTTTACTTCCAACTGATAAACACTGACTGACCCTTCTAAAGAAACCATTTTTTTTACCTATTTTCTTCGATACATAGTCAACGTGATCATTTAGTTTTAGTTCTCTATCAATAACAAGTCCTTAGTATTTCATATTTCTCACATGTTCCACATTTTCATTATTTAAAATAACATTTATATTTAGTTCTTTAAAAGAGTTGTATAAACAATTTGAACCAATAAACATCCATTTCATTTCATTTACTTTTAACTTATTTTCTTTGAATTTATCTGAGACGTGGCTTAATTCCAGGTTTACTGTCTCCACCAACTAATTGAAATCATTATCAGCATAGTATATCAACGTATCATCTGCAAAAAGGTGGATTTTACATTTTTCAAAATATTCCCGAGGTCATTGATATACAGTATAAAGATCAGTGGCCCAAGGACGCTTCCTTGGGGCACTCCAAAGTTATTTACAATAGGTCCGGGTTTATTATTATTTATTTTAATTATCTGTTTACGATTTGAAAGATAACTCTCAAACCAATGCAGCACCGTATTTGAAAAGCCATAGGCTTTTAATTTTAATAATAGTATTTGCCTATCAATCGTTTCGAAAGCCCTTTTAAGATCTATAAATACTGCAGATATTCCTGTTCCCGCTTTGTTTAGTTGTTGTTTCCATTCCGATATTATGAACTGTAAAGCTACAAATACATGAATGTTTTCCCCGAAAACCCGATTGATAAGTACACAATATATTATTTGAATTTATATATTGTATTACTTGATTGAATACTACTAATTCAAGTAATTTTTCACAAAAGGGAAGCATATTTATGGGTTTCAAATACTCTGCTAACTTAGTATTTGGGACTTTTGGTATTGGTACTATCGTGGACGTCTTAAAAGACTCCGGAAAAATACCTTTTTCAAGACTTAGGTTGATAACATTTAGTAGGGGATAACCAATTATATGAAAAGTGTTTTTTATTAATTCCTTCCCTATCTCATCAGTACTGCATTTTCTTGCTCGGTTGCTTATAATTTTGTCTAGATTTGTTAATGAAATCAAATCAAAAGAAGACACGGTGCAGTTCATTTTAGGTATTGTTTCTAACACACTCTCCTCTTCAACAATATTTACACCAATGCTAACGATCACATCCTCTATGCTGCCTATATAATAAGTGTTAAGTGTATTAGTAATTTCATCTATATCATTATATTCAACTCCATTACAATTTAATGTATTTAGAGAGGTTGAACTTTTTTTATTATTACCTATTAATCCCTTTAAGTTTGCCCACATTTGTCTAGAATTCTTTTTTGTGTTATCAATGCTTTTTTCGTAGTGATTACATTTAGCAGTTTCTATTTTTTTTACTAAGGCATTTCTCTCTCGTTTATATATATTCCAGTCTTGCTCCTCTTTTGTATATAGACATTTTTTATAAGCCGCATTTTTATTTTGTATTACCTCTTTACATTCATTGTTAATCCATAAATTCTTTTTTTCTTTAACTTTGATTTGTTTAAGTGGAGCAACCGTATTAAGAGCTTCAACCATATTATTAATAAATTGTGATGATACAACATTCACGTTGCTACTATTATAGTACCATTCTTTTTGTATCAATATATTTGTCATCTCATCATAATTTATTTTTTCTCGAATATTTTTTGGGATAATTTTATTTTTTTCGACTTCCTTTAATTTAATTTGTACAATTGAGTGGTCGGTTATTGAGTAATTTTTTTCTACAAATACATTTAATGTAAAGTCATTACTTATTACAAGATCTATTAAACTACTTGTTGTATTTGTAACTCTCGTGAAATCTTTTACAAATTGTTTACAACCAAAATTTTCTAATAACATTTTGAGATTTTTCTTTACAGAGTCAGTCTTTTTCCAGTTAATATTAAAGTCTCCTAAAATTATTGTATTAATATTTTTTTTACTAGCAAAGTGGGGTTCTAACCATTCGTTAAGCTTTTCTATAAATTCATTTGGATTACTACTAGGCGATCTGTATACAACGACTAAACAGTAACAGACCTTTAAAAATTTAAATTCAATAGATAGTACCCAGAACATTTTTTCATAAGCTAACATTCTTATATTGTGAACTCTAATGTCATTTTTAATGTGAATTTGTACTCCCCCCGTATATCTACTACTTGAATTGCAGTGGATTAAATTATATCCTGCTATTTTTAATTCATCATCAGTAAAATCATCTGTTATGCACGTTTCAGAGGTGCATAACACAATAGGATTATAGTTAGCTACATACTCTACTATTTCGTTCTTATTTTTGTAAAAACTTTGAGCATTTAGATAGGATATAAATAAATCGCTTGGTAATTGCTATATTTCATATGCGATTTTTTTTTTATTGATTCGAGAGATTTTGAATAACAACGGCAGTTTCTGTCTAAACTAGAGTGACTTACATCTAAACCTAGATTTAATTTTTTATTTGCTCTTACACAATTTATACATTTTCTTTCTTCTGTATTGCATTCGTTTATTTTATGATTTCCAGCACATAATAGGCATGTTACACTTTCAGAACACTTTTCAGCTCCGTGATTATATCCGCAACACTTAAAACACCTAAATACATTAAAATATTCATACACATGGCAGTCCTTCCATCCAACATGTAAAGATGGTTTTGTCTCAGAATTATTTGATATGACCCATTTAAATGTATTTGGATCAGTTTCAATAATTAAATTGATCCTTTAATTTTTTGTTTTAGTTTTGTGGATCGGCTTAAACAGGAAATTAGCTTCCACGGGAATCTTATTTTGTTTTATAATTTTATTCGTCAGTTCTTCTTCGCTCTCTTTTTCATCCGAAATTCCAACAATTATTATTTTTGGATAGGACTTTATTGGTACTTTTACATCATAATTATTTCCCATCTTGTGTTGAATGCTATCCTTAATAGTATTAAGATCCTGTGCATCAGCGCACTTTACTAAAATATCATCATCTTTTACTGCTTTTCCAATATTAATACCAACTTGAAGATCGGCTGGATTTACGTTTGTTTTCAAGTCTTCCTTAGCCTTATCAATTGTTTGTTCCTTTTTAGGTTTAACAACTAATACATGCTCTGGCTTACTTTTCGTCACATCAAAATAAAGTTTTACAGGAATTAAGTCTTCTTTCCCCTTAAGCTGACTAATTTCGGTTGTTAAATCTTCAATTTTTTTATTCTGTTCCTCTATTAATTTATAGCAGGATTCAAGTTTGGTCATAATATCTTTTAGTATTCCAGAAAAAGAGTTTTCATTTGGGAAAGTTGCCGACGTTGAAGCTTCCGCTCGAGACTCCGTTTTTTTCCCGCGAGTAATTGTCATATTCGACTTCTTAACTGCTTCCTTTTTAATCTCAATAAAGTTTTATTTTCTATGTATGTATTTCTGTTCGCATAATTCATACAATTATAAAATATTCCATTAACTATAATTTTGACGTGGCTACAAGATATTAGTACCTGACACTTTATTACGCAACCCTCTTTCACCATTAAAATGAATCCTGGTTTGAGGTACATCAAATTAAGGATGCTAATAAAGCGTTCGAAATATATATGAATCATTTAACTCTATGTAGATGTTGCTTTCCCTGTAAAAAAAATATTTTCTAGAAATTCTCTAAAACCTTGGTTAACTCGAGGCATCAAAATATCAGCTGGAAAAATGAAAGATTTATATGCAACATGATCGAAACAGGACATATTAATATTATAATGGATATAATCTTTTATATAAATACAAAAAAGTTTACAAAAAAGTTATTACTGTAGCTAAAAAACTTTACAATAGTAAACTGTATGAGGAATTTGATAATAAAAAACAGCTGCATGGACAATAATCAATAGATGTGTAAACAAAAATGAAAATTTTGAAATTAATGTAGGAAATTCCATTGTACAAGATCATAAAACTATAGTAAATTCTTTTCATGACCATTTTGTGGGATTACCTCACAAACTGTCAAATGTACAAAGTCAAAATATTCATAACAATCATAACGACATACTCTCAAAAATTGATATCCTGTCAGCGAATACCCTGTATATAATACCATTATTAATATCAAAAAATCGTATTCGTAAGGAGTCAATTCAAGTAAATAGCACAAAATTTCATGGACTTCATATAGATAATGCCGAGATAATGCGTTAAACTGGGAGATGCACACAGATATTATTTGTAATAAACTTTAATCGTTATGTTTCGCCCTCTTTAGGTTACGAAATGTTACTGACAAGAATATTATTCACTCTTCTATCATGCCCAATTTGTTTCACGGTTGCGTTATGGAATTTTATTTTGGGGGCATCAAACCATTTAAACAGAGTATTTAAGATACAAAAAGAGCCATATGGAATATAATAGGTATATCAAATCGAACATCATGTAGGACAGATTTTAAAAAAATACGATTGCTAACATTACCCTGTATATACATCTGAGAAATTTTATTATACGTCAAATCGAACTTAAATAAGTTTATAACTAATGGCGACTTCCATCAATATGAAACCGGGCACAACCATTTGCCGTCAATTTCATCGCACAGTTTAGCAATGTATGAAAAAAGCCCTACATATGTAGGAATTAGATTATTCAATAGACTAAGCCCAGAAATCAGGTATATAAATAACCTAAAATCATTCAAATCTGGAATCCATAGTGGTACTTGATAATGTGTTTTACAGTATTGCAAAATATATGAACTCGAATTTATAGTTTGTATAAGTATTTTATATGTTATACGGTCGTGAGCAAAAAAAAAATAGGACAAGTCTTATAACGGTATTTTGCTAAAATCTAGTTGTGTACATCTAACTTCAATTTTTGTGACATTGTCAGTTAGTTGTCACAATTTATTGTGCAAAAATTAGGTGTGCAAAAAACTAATATGATTCATATAAGCGATTTAGTTAAATCTGGAGTTATTGCTAAAGCAGAAGATGAATGGTCAATGAAACAAATTGCACTGCGTTATAATATTGACAAAAATTCGGTTTGTAACATTTTAAGAATGTGGAGAATAAACGGTACGATTAGTAGAAATGCTGGATCAGGGCGACGAAGGATATCAACTCAACAATAAGATTTGCAATTGGTAAATGTTTTAGTAGAAAATCCATTTTACTCAGTTATTCAAGCTGCTGAAGAAACGAATTTTCCTGGATCGACTAGTACTGGTCGCCGTCGACTAAGAGAATCGGAGTTACACTGTCATGCAGCAGCACAAAAATACTTATTTAAGGCTGAACATAAAGAAGCTCGAGTAGGATTTGCGCTTGAATTTTTTAGCGCATGTTGAAAATTTTTGGAATAATGTAATCTTTATAGACGAAAAAACTTTCCAGTTAATACACAGCGGTCGTATTGGTGTTTACCAGCCTCCGAATACTCGATTCGATGAGAAATATATATCTAAAAATGATAAAAGTGGTGGACTTTCCGTCAATATGTGGGCTTGGATATCGGCACGTGGTCCTGGTGTTTTCTGGCATATTGAGGAACGATTTAATATTGAAACGTATATTAGGATTTTAGACATTATGCTCCCTTCTGTCTCACAATTATTTCCTAATAATGAGTTCATATTTCAACAAGATAATTGTTCCGTTCATACTGCTCATACCGTAACTAACTGGTTTCAAGATAACAACATCAATGTTCTTAACTGGCCCGGTCATAGTTCAGATCTTAACCCTGTGGAATAAGTATGGGGACTACTCGTAAGAAGTATCTAAAAACGAAATGTAGGACCACGGAATGCCGAAGAATTACTGGAAATAGTAAATAATGCATGGGAAAATATTATTACTAATGATTATTATATAAGGTTATTTAATTCTATGCCAAAAAGACTTATAGAAGTTATAAATAGAAATGGTGCAATAACGAAATATTAATAGTTAGTTTCTTGTTAAGTAGGATATCCTTTCTCCATTGATCCAGGATTTCAACTAATCGTACCGTTTATTCTCGACTTTCTTAAAATGTTACACACCAAATTTTTGGTAATGTTATAACGCAGTGCAATTTGTCTCATTAACCATCCATCATTTATTATAGCGATAACTACAACATTAAAATAAAAAATAAATTAAAAGTGATATCTGTTTTATTTCGGCTACTCATTACATATTCAAATAGAGACATATTTACATTATAAAAAAAAGTTGTCCTATTCTCTCTGCTCACGACAGTACGCCCTTAAATTAATTACATTATATTAAAATTATGTTTGTGTCAGATAACTTCTTACTGTTTTATATGTCAGCATCAATTTTAAGTGACTTTAAATTGTTTTTTACGCATATTTTTATACACATATTTTAAATCTCGTTCAGATCATTTTTTATCTATATTGTTATTTTAAGCTTCTATAACTTATAAATATTATTGTTTTGTGATATGTATGAAATGTATCTATTTATTTCAGAGTAATTTCCTTTGACTTCTCCTATAATATTGTAATATGGTCTCTGGTAATAAACTGTCTATCTATCTATTTTGTTGAGCTGTCTTCATTGGCAGTGAACAATGATTGTACATTTACATAACCATCCAGATATTTTTCGTTAATCAACAATCTGTGAAACATTGATACATGAAAAAATGTTTTATAGAGAAATTTTTTGAGTTTCGGCTCATTGTTATTAGATCTATAACAACTGTTTTAGAAGTAATATATTTGTCCTAATTATTTTACAACTTTTACAAGGCTATAAATTAAATTTAAGAATTTTATCACGACCCAACTTATGTCCCTGAATATACTCGCAATAAAAAAAAAATAATAGCAAATAAAGAACTTTAGGCAAACAATTCTTTGCGATTAATTTCGCGGAACAGAACGCCCCAATAATTTTCCGGTTGTCCCTAACGCAGCCGCCGGCCTACAGGGTTAATTTTTCTCCGATTTAACCCATCGAAATGCTCTTAGCAGCGGCCATTGAAGCCATTGAAGAAATTGGGGGTAAAGTAGTTTATTGCTCGTAAGATTAACTGTCGACTGACGTATGAGAAGTCCCGACTCATTAAGGCGAGCGCGTGAAAAGTGTGTAGGAATGGTCACGGCGACTTCGCCAGAAATTTCAGTGTCTCGGAACACCAATATCAAGTGGAGTCAACTTACTTCTTTATTCAAAATTTGTACAGAAGCTTCTTTATTGAAATTTGTTATTGATTTCAAGAAATATTCCAGTTAATATTGAAGTAAAATTATCCATTAATTCATGCAATAATCAAAGAATTGCCTACATTTCCTTCTCCGGGAAAATGTGTAGTTTATTTTAAATAACAAAGGTACACAAAAAAAATTGTCTTGGCCGGAATACCCCGCTAATGTTTGTACTACTATGTATTTTCACCCACTGAATCCGAATCTGTGGTCAGAATTTGCTAATTGGCTAATAATTTTAGGATAATCAAATTAAATAGGTAAAAAACATGAATTGGCATTATTATATGTTGCAATTTGTCTCTCGCAGAATAATATAATGGGTAGCATTTGATCATCTGTATGTTTACCAACTGAATCCACATTTGATTCTAGAATTGATTATGTAGATTTCATGTCATCCATAACCTCAAAAAAATGCTCAAAATTCCTCAAGAATGAAATTTTTATTCAGATGCACCGATCAAGTGGCTTGCTCGGTCTCCTGTCCTAACTGCTCTTGATTTCACTGTATCGTGCTACCTAAAATCACGAGTTTATAATTCCCAAATTGACGCAATTGAAAGAAAAAGTCGATCAAGTGTCTACAATGCTATAGAATGATGGGAATTTTACAGGATGTTCAACGTTTTGCTACTCGGTTTTTCCCCTTTGACTGTGAGGCGATGGGGGTTGTAAAATAATTCAAAAACACTTGGGCTGTTGTGCGTAGCAGATCGAAGACACTACCTAGCCCGGATAAGTGATGTAACGTGCCCACGACAAAATCTCACTAGCTCAGAAATTTCAGGGCATTAGACCTAAGTTTAGCATAAACTATTAGAAGTTTGTTACTTATTTAACATAAAATCACTGAGGGTTCCATTCGTAGTAATCGCAGACGAAATAATGACACTTTATTTCAACATGAAATGTCCTATAATACAGCATTTACACTTTTGGTGCTCCAATATGAACCTGGCGATGTTCAGTTATGTGGCTATATTCTGATAAATATGTTACAGCATAAAATAAAGATAAATACCCCTCGTGTAGCTAGACTTGGTTTACATGGGTTGACTAAAATAAATTTGGCCACAATTAGAGAACTTACTTAATCAATATGAGTGAATAAAATCTTTGTTTAAATATGTACAACGTAAGTTAAAAGAAAAGGAATATTATTACACAGAACCACTGAAGGTGGTTTCTTGGTAGAGGACACAATAACACTTATCAAAAAAATTGTTACGATACCCAGGTGTAGTATAAGTATTATTATTCCAACAAGTACCATGCTAACTTTAATAAATAATTAAACTCAACTAAATATCCACCAATATTACATGGCGATCCTGCAGCTCGAATTATTAGAAAAATATGGTAAACCTTTATGTGTAAAGTAAAAAATGAGATCTTCACAAACCAAGGAAGAATTAGTAATTGCCCAGACAGCGAGCGGAGATGCAAAAGCGCAAATTGGTGGATTTACGCGAACAGAATGGTTACTGTCTAGATTACTGGTTTCTTTTTAGCGACACGCTTAAAATATATACATTTATATCGATAATCAGAAGGAAATAAGGACGTATGGTTAAATGGACATTAAATGAAAACATTGAGGAAAAGTTGTGAGATAAATGGAAAATGTATTTATATTATGACATATGTAACTAAATTTTAAGAATAGTAATAGGTAAAATTTGCATTGTGCAATTTTAATATCAGTGAATTCTAATTGTTTTAAATCATAAGTTAATGTCGTTGCAAAGTAGTTCACTTATAAAGTCAACTAATGATGAGACTGCAGCCCCACGGTGGTGACTTGGTGGTGGGTTTATAGCTTCCCTAAACTGTGGAACGTCTTTAGCCTAGTCTGTGGAACTTCCTAACCTAGTCCGTGGAAGCTCTAACCCGAAGATACTCCCAAGGGAAAGTGGTCAACCAGCCTATAAATATTTGAAATACGTGGTTAAGGTCGAAAAAGATGGAGATGATAAGGTTACTCACGTGTGCATACATAAATCCCGCACAGATGCTGTTAAACTCCCTCCGTAGTAACGAAATATTCTGATGAATAGCAACAGCTTAAAACGAAGGAAATGTTACCATTACCGATAATCCAAAATCTATTAAGATGGCTCAAATAAGCAGCTTTTAGAACTCTCGGCAGCGCACACACACAGGGCCTAACGTTTACCTTCTACTCCAGACAAAAGTCACGTCACTGTTCTTCCCAGCTGGGAGGCACGCGACCGCTCCTAGCGGAGAGGAGTCAAACCTCCAATGGCTCGCGACTATTGGCGATATGTGCCCCTCGAAACACAAATGTGTGTTGCGAGTCGCATATGTACCAAGCCCGCAACAATTTCTTAAAAAAATACTTAGATTGTGCATAAAGGAAAATGAAGGACATTTAGAACAATTTTTGTGATGGATAATTAGCTTTTCTATGTTTAATTATATTTCAAAGCAAGTGTTGTAAAAGAATTTATTAATACAATGTAAATGCACGTTGTTTTATAAACATAAATTACTCGAGAACGGCTTGGCTTATCAAAATGCAATAAGAATACCTTTTTTATTTCTAGTGATCTGAAAATTAGTAGTAATAAAAACTTGAATATGATTAAAAAGTTATGAAGAAAATACTGACAGACATCCCCTAAAACTACCTCTTAAGCAGAAGACTGATACCATGTAAACTAGTGTACGGTGAACACGAAAAAGCTCCCCAGTTTGGAAAAATAAGACATTTTGAATTAAGGGTTGAGCGTTAGAGCTTGGTAGAGACCCTGGGAAACCTTTGTGCACTTAATTATGAGTTGGAGAAGTTTGGGGAGCCAATCGTAAAACGTCGGATAGGGAGTTGGTTGGTTCACTTGTAATTGGTTGAAATAGTTTATTATTCACTTTAATTTAATTTAATGTTTATGGCAGGGTTCAAAGCTTCACCCTGTATATGCTTTTCTTGGATTAAAACACTTTGTTTAAAACGAACATGAATAATTTATTTAACATAACTGCACAAAGTTAGTAAAACGGGTTTAACTTAAATATTTAATTCTACACAGGTTGTAAAAGCGATAACTTTTCGTACACTGAAATTTCGACTTGGGAATATTAAAATGAGAAAATTAATTAACACCATTTAAAGAGTCTGAAAAAATGCACTTTTTTGTTAGAAGCGCGAGGCAGAATAGAATTGAGCTTTTTACTTGGAACAGCCAAGGAAGCAGCTGCAGTGGGACGGTTGCAGATTCAACTTTCGCGGCGCACATATCAAACTGGACTTGTCGAGCTCACTGAGCTCAGCCGTTTATATGTTTCGTATAGTGCGTTTCGTTTGAACGGAGACTTTGAGCTGGCACGGGTGTTTTTGGGTGTTCTTATGGGATCTGGAAAGGTCTGGAAATGTCCCCAGCTAGTCATCTCGGCACGATTGCGCAATAGTGCATCAGAAAATGTGAAAACGTAAAGGTTCGGAAATGAAAAGGATATAATCGTTTCGGCATTAATATGAGAAATTGATTCATATTATATTGATCATATGATCGAAGTTCGAATCGATTTTAAATTTGAAACGGCTCCGTAAAGTCATCCCGAAGGTCCTGCACTTAGAGTTGACATGATATGAAATTGTTTGATATATCCACGTAAACGAATGGAAGTAAGTTTTGGTAACAATGGGGGACTGAATGGAAGTAAGTTTTGATATTGATGAGGGACGAAAGTATCGCGGTAATCTATTAGAACATTATGAATGGAGTTTGATTGTATGTGGATATTTAAGACGCGAAATCGTATAAATGGTGGAATCGCCTTAAGCTCATGTGGGGGTGATATTTTTTAGGACGTTCATTTGTAATGGTTGGGCTGTAAAATGACTAATTTGAAAGATTGAGTGTTTCTATTGGTGAATTTGGGTTGTTTGAGGATTATGGTTGGTTTATGAATTTTTTCAGATTTCTCCGTAGAAATTTTTAGTTTTTTATGAAATTAAGCATCTTAACAACTTTTTTATTATAGTTTGACTAGATGAGGTGAAAGAGTTGATTTCTTGGCAAATTTTGAGACTATCGCAATATTTTTATGTCTATTATTTAATATTAAAATATGAACTAGAGTCGGAAGATATTGCAGAGAAACCGAAAGTTATTATCCCACTTTTAAAGGGTATACCTCTCTTATTATTCATTTTCGGAATTAGGTTTTTATAAAAGAAATATCGGAAGGCAATTTTGGATCACCTTGTATAACAGTTTATGCATATAATGTATATTAACGATATTATAAAAACGTAATCAACAATGATAATGATTGGAAATTCGACTATCTGCAGACTTAAAACAGAAAAGATTCTTTTATTCTCACTATTTTTTATGCATATTGTTGTATTGCAATAATGAATTTTCACAAAATTTTGCGTTTTATGAGTAGGGCCATAAAACTAGGCAAGTATACTATTTACAAGAAATTAGAAAATTTGAGCATTACCTGTATCAGTGATTACGAGTTTTCTAAAATTGTTTGCAAAATACCAAAGTTACGCCACACTTTATCAGCACACTGTAGACACCATCCTTCACTAAAGCAAAAGTACTTTGGGTTTATTAAAACGTTAGAGATTAAGAAAGTGCGATCTCCATAATAATTACGTGAATAATGATTATTAATTACTGATGATAAATAATGTGGAATTTTAGTAATACCATTAATGAAACTCCCCCTGGTAGCTATTAATTCGAATGGATTAAATTAAAGTTAGGGCGATTTAGCTAAAAGTTGAACAAATTATGGCTGTACTTAAACTCCGCATGTTGAATGGTGTTCTAGTAGTTGCAAAGCTTTAATTCCCGAATAAAATAATTAAATTACAAGTTTTACAAATCTGCTTAATGCAGAACTAGATAAATTATTCCGAGAAGTACGGTGGCGTATGTGCATGAATACACGCTATGGTCACGAGGAATTTTCATTGCAGCGTTAGATTTTGTAAGCATTGTCTTTTTAGACCTAGAAAAAGTATGAGATTTCTCGTAAGAGTTAAATTTTACATAAAATTTATTGGTTTTAAAAAATTGCATCACTTTGGTTAATTTATATTGCAGATACATGGGAATGATTTGTTTTTTACAATTTAGCTCTTGTAGAGCTCTCGTGGTATCTCATCTGTCGGTACAATAATTATTTACCTTCGGATCATAAAAAATTATATAATCCAGAGCTGTGCCGAGCACTGACAAAAAGTGCTCAAAGGTGCTTAAATTCAGCGGAAATGCCAAGAAACTAATAAAAATAATGAAGAATTTATTGCCCAACTGAAAACCCCAGTTACAGGACAATTTTACAAAATACAACATGCCAAAAACGAAATTCAATGAACAAAGTACAACATTACATATTCTTTCCAAGAGCCAAAATAATTTAATCTAATAATGAAATATTAAATAACGAGAAAAAATGTATCAAAGAGGTTCCAGTATAAAATCAATTCCTTGAAGCCTTCGTTGATAAAGTTTTCATAAATATTGAAAGTAGGGAAAATCAGGTACGACAAAAACCTGAATGTCATTATCCAGCAATAATTCCTTATGTATACGGACTATCGGAGAAGTTACGCCGTATAGGTGCCAAATTTGATGTTAGGGCGGTATTCCAAACAGGGAACGCTTTGAGATCTATTTTAACAAAAACAAAACCGATAAACAGGGAGCAGAATTCAAAAAACTGTATTTACAATATCCCGTGCGAATGTGATAAATGTTATATGGGTGAGTCATCCAGACCTTTCAGTGTGAGGTTGGATGAGCACAAGAACTAGATTAAAAAGAATGAAATTCAGAAATCAAAGATTTGTGAACATGCTTGGGAAAACGGACATAGAATAAACTGGGACTCGGCAAAAACTTTAACGAAAGAGACAGATAACAAAAACAGAAAAATTAAAGAATCAGCAATAATCTTATTGAATGAAGATAAATGCGTATCGAATTGTTCTGTAGATATTTGTACAACCTGGCTACCAATGTTAAAAGAAGAATTTAACAAACTCAACATTATCTAAGTCGGCTTGATGGTGGGATGGACAGTGGCGCGTTCTTCCACCTAGACGGCCCGGGTTCAAAACCGGGTCACAGCAAGTCGATGAGATATAGTGGATGAGCGGATCTGCTCGCGTCATCATCTTTCGAAAGAGATGTAAAACTGTGGGTTCCGTGTATCTACTATGTGAGCACGTTAAAAATCCCTATCCCACGACATACTGTGGGGGTTCGGCAAAATTTCCAGGTTAGGGGTCTCAGTGCCTACACAGAAACTGATGAGCTTATCCCCTGGCGTCGGTGATTGGCCTTGGTAGCGGAAATAGGCCGACGTTAAATAAATGATTAAAAAAAAACATTATCTAAAAGAAAATATCATCAGTTCCGTGTAAGTAGTAAGTATCTATGGAAATAACATAAGCAGAATCTTAAAGCTATGTATTTGATATACACAGCAAATAAAAGTTCTTCGAAAAAATCTTCGAAAACGGAAAGAGACTACTTTCCGAAACGTCAGCAAAATACATTATTTCTGTGCTTATTCCGATTTATATTATTAGTAAAACATAACCTCTGACTGTTCCTTTGACGTAAACGTCACTTATTTGACATCATTGGTTCAGAAAATTATGCAGAATTCTAAAGTGCTCGGGAGATTTTTGGAGTGCTGGAGCGTATTAAAATGCTTGGAAGTCTGTTTGAGTGCTCGCGAGGATTATAGTGCTCGTAAGAATTTTCCGAGTACTCGTAATCACTTCTAGTGTGCTCGCGAGCACTTTGTTCGATTATTAAACACTAAGCCCTCTCGTAAAGTGCTCGAGGCTCTAAGCACTGTTTTTAAAAAGTTTATAAAAAGAATAAAAGTGATGCTAAGCATAGTGCTCTCGAATACAAAAGTGCTTAGAATGCTTAGACTAGCACTAAGCACAGTGCGTAGGAACAGCTCTGATGTAATCTGACTATTTTTAAAATTTTATCATTTGTGCTCCTCCTAGATCACTTTGGACTTTGCGACAATTCATTTCTTTGTACAGTTATGTGCACGCCAACGCCACTCATAGAATATACGACAAGGACCAGAAACGCCGCAAAGAATAGACTGGAACTTTCGAGAATAAAGCGCCTCTGATATATAAGAAGTGGATTCCGAGCACGGAGCACAGTTTTATATTAGACGAACAAGTGAACAGACAAAATAAGAACATTAATAAGTTGTGAATTGTATTTAATGTCTATAGTTGTACTTAGCGTGTTATAATAACGATTAGTTATTGTAAGTTGTCTTGTAACTAAATAGTTGATTCTGCGCACATATATTAAAAACGACTGGCAGTTCACGTACAGCTTATATCGTTCGAACTTAATCATAATCAGTCAAAGTAAAAGAATGGACACAAATCAAATAGAACTTAAACAAGTTGTCAGCCACATTATAGGAAATACACATTTTAATCCAGATCAGATAGAAAAGGAGAATGTATTTTTTCGAAAAATTCCTCAGTGCATTTTGTGAACGTGATAATTAGGAGAAAAAAATAGTGAGAATTAGATGTATATGTTTTGGAAAATAACTTTTATTTATAACCTGTTGAAAAAAGGGCATGAAAGTGCCGTAAATTGGTTTTTTCACGTTTTCGATGCGAAAGGAACATTTTTTTATACAAAAAATACTGCTAAATAGTGACGAATAAAAAGAGTTCTTGACAATTGAAATCGGTCAATAACTTTTTGTCACAAAAAATTAGAATCTGCTAAATATGACCATTTTTGCCATTTAACTACAGGGACTGTAATTACCGTAGGAAGTTGTTTCGGAGCTTAAATTGTAGCTTCTGTTAGTATCTATGTACTCTAAAAATTTCATGCAAAAATATTAATAACTTTTAGCGGAAATAGAGAAAATGTAAAAAAGGTGTTTCTGAAAAACGGCGTGGTCATAGAACCATTTTTCAAAAAGCCATTTGTTCCTGATGAAATTCTGTACAACCCTATTTAAATTTTTGTAAGGTTTCGTTTAGTACCTTAAAAATTCAGTTGAAGATCGGGCTATTTCTGAATTTTGGACGTTCGGTCGCTCGAGCGGAGGGGAAGTGACGCGTGGTGGAGGAAGTTTCTTCCGCAACCGGACTTGGAGCGCCGCTAAATGATCGCGCCGAATGTTCTTTCGCATCGAAAACCTGAAAAAAACCTGTTTTCAACATGTTCCAAACAAAATTTGCTTTCCAAAACATATACATTTAATTCCCACTATTTTTCTCCTAATTATCACGTTCACAAAATGTACCGAGGAATTTTTTGAAAAAATAAACTATCTGAGCTGGTTTATTAAATGTGTTGAGTAATTATTTGATTGAAGAGGTATCACCGGCTCCTCCGCCATTTAATACAAAACGTACATGATCAGGTTACAAATACGATTGTGACGAACTGTTCACTAAATCAATCTTGATATTTAGCAGAAGGTTTTAGACGTACCAAATAGTAACCATGGTGTGAAATTTTTTTCAAAATAGATCTCAGAGCGTTTTCCGTTTGCAATGCCGCTCTAACATTAAATTTATCACCTTATATTACATTAGAAAAAAATGAGACTAAAAAATCGAATATTTGCGGACACGCTTGGGAAAACGGGCACAAAATAAAATGGGACTCGGCAACATTTTTTATGAAAGAGGCAGATAACAAAAAAAGAAAAATTAAAGTATTAGAGATAATATTATTATATGAGGATGTGTGCATATCTCATTGTTCTATAGATTTTTGCACTGCATGGTTACCAATGTTAAAAGAAGAACTTAACAAACAATATTTAATATCAACACTTTTGTGTAAGTAATAAGTAACTTTGATATAAATGAATGAATGAATATGCATTAGACACTAGGAACTTTTTATCTATCATTTCAAATTTTAATTTGCTGCAAATTGTCACACATTCGACAAGGATAACTGAGACATCTGAATCAATAATTGAAATAATTTGTGATAGCGCACATTTATACTAAACAATAATAAATTAAATGATGGGCATTTTCCATGAAGTACATCAGCAGTAGATGATTTATAATTATAATTATGGTATTGTCGTATTGTTTAGATCTAGTAAGAAATCTTTTTAATAACTCTATAAATCAGAGCATCTCTCTACTAATTTGGAAATCTGCAGGCGTCATACACTAGATCGCTATATCCAATCTCATATAATGACTTAAGACCGATATCAATACTACCAGCATTCGCAAAACTGGAAAAATTGTTACTTTTGAGGTGAAAAATTACTTAGAAACAAATCAAACTCTTACTTTGATACAATCAGGTTTCCGTCAAAAATTTTGCGCTAATACAGCTTTATTAAAAGTAGTTGATGACATAGCGACGGTATTTATAAGTCCTCCTCGACAATATTAATTCTATTGGATTAAAGTAAAGCGATTTTGTTAATTTTTATCTGTTGCTTGCGTAGTTGTCTCTTCATAGGTTTTGATGCTAATATCTTAGCCTGGTTTTCTGAATATTGGCATGGTCGTTCGCAAAGAGTGAAAATCAATAAAACAGTTTAATCTGACTTTGGCCACACATTCCGCTGTACCCCAGGGTAGCATTCTTGCCCCATATTCTCAACTTCATTTGTATGCTGATGATATACAGTTGTATAATTCTTGTAATGGAGTTAATGCTAATGAGTTTATAAATTTAGTAAATATTGATCTTTGATTGGTGTGGTAAAAACGGTCTTAAAGTAAATCCAACTAAAACAGTGGCTCTCTGTATAGATCCTGACTGCCAACGAGATGATATTTGTAATAATGACCGGGAAATTAATAACTCCACAATAGAGTGGATGTCTTCAGCACAGAATCTCGGCCTTTTAATTAATAACAATTAATTCATGTTTTTAATGATCACGTTAACCATATAGTCAAAATTTCATTTATTAAACTGAAGTCAATATATCACTTAAAATATCAAACTAATGGAAATACAAAACTTCCATTAATAAAATAATAATAATAATAACTTTTATTTGCAGTTCATAACAAAATTATTATTTTTTACAAAGAAAAAAAATTACATTTTAACTTAGTTATGTGCTACAAAAAGAATGAAAAATAATAAGCATTGATCTAAGTTTCAGCCCCAATCCACTGACATTAATTAAATAATTAAACGTTAGTCCTTCAAATTAATTTACAATACAATACCTAAATATTCAATTATTCACTGAGTAAGAGTAATAGAGGAGAGAACTACGGAAAATCTTAAACTAAAAATTAAACTTGAAATAAACAGGTAAGGTGATTTTCATTTGAAGCAATTTAAAATGTAAGGTATACATGTATGACTTAGTTTCATTTAAGGGGTTATGAGAAATTTTTTGTACATGATTTTAAACAGGATATTTAAAACTTTTGTAATCAAACGGTACTTTATTGTATAATAAGAATATGTTATATGAAAAGCATCTACGGTATAAATTAGTTCTATAATGTGGAGGTGATATCAGTCCTCTGAATCTCAAGTTCAAGGTATGGACGCCACTGCGGTATTTAATTTTATTATATAAATATGAGGGGGGGACTTATTTAAAACGATGTTATGATATAGTGTAGTACAGGGGAGCTTCCGCCTTGTTTCCATATTTAACCATCTTGTATCTTTTAATTTATGTGTAACATGTTCGTATTTCCTAATACCATATATATATACCTCAAACAGGCCTTTTGAATTTTCTCAATTTTATTAATGTTTTCTTTATCCAAGCAAGGGCCATATACGGCATCACAATAGTTAAAGTGACTCAGCACTAGCATATCAGTAATTTTAATTTTAAGGGATTGAGATAGAAAGTGACGGTGAGGGTATAAATATTTTAGATTAGCGTATGCCTTCTGTGTACTTTTACTTAAGTGTTTTCTAAATCGTAAATCAGTGTCCAGCTCAACACCAAGATTTCTTGCCACTCTAGTACATACTAAGCCCTTGTCACCTACTGTAATATTTATACCTGCTTCAACTCGCTCTTTGTACTTTCCAAATATAAGAACAGATGGTTTTGTAGGGTTTATAGATAGTTTATGACGCTGTGACATTTTCATTAGTTTTTTTAGATCAGTATTAATGATGTCATTACCTTTTTCAAATCGTCATGAAAAAATGAAAAATAAATTTACGTATCGTCTGCGTAAAGTGAGATTTACAATTGTTTAAACAATTTGTTATGTCACATGTAAAAATAAAAAATAACAAGGGACCAAGGATTGATCCTTGTGGTACACCACACATTATCTTTCCCTTATTTGATATACCACTACATGCCTTCACATACTGCATTCTGTTATCTAAATAACTTCTAAGAAAGTTGTTGCACTGCATGAAAATCCAACATAATGTAGAACAGAGAATAATGTTTCATGGCTAATCTTATCAAATGCCTTTGAATAATCTAATAGTATTAAAGCTGTTGTTTTTCCGGAGTCTATTTCCATTACAATATCGTCAATAACACCTAGCAAAGCAGTTGTACAGCTATAACCCGCGCGGAACCTGGATTGATGAGGAGGTAGGATATTGTACATATTAATATGATCGTGAATTTGATCATTCATAATTTTTTCTATCACTTTAGACAATACTGGCTAAATATTAATAGGTCGCAGTTCATTAAAGTTAGATATGTCATTTTTTTAGGCATCGGAACTATACGTGATATTTTCTAAATGTCGGGGAATACACATTCTAAAAGGCAACTATTTATAATATTAGTTGTAAGGACAACACAGAAGTAACATGTCTATATTAATTTGATCTGACCCTGTAGATTTAGATTTTATATCCAATAAATATTTATGAATTTCGTCTCAAATACAGATACAAAGAAAAATAATTCTTTAAAATTTGCTTTTAAATTTCGACTATAAAATTGTAAGAGTTCATTATCAGGTGCAGATAAATTTTTAGAATGTTGCAAAAAGTGTTTATTGATTTCGTTCGGTGTTAACTTTATCATAAATACTTAGTTCTTTTAATTTCTTCCAGATTGTTTTAAAATTATTGCCATTGTTTACACAATATTCAAGATAGGCTTATTTTCATTAACTATGGCAATGTTAGTTTGATTTCTTATACTTTTGTAATAATTCCATTGTTGAATGTTTTTTGTTCTATTAAATTTGCGTAGTGCTCTGTCCTTTAATAAAATAATTTTTTGGATATTATCAGTAAACCACGCCGGTTTATGTTTTTTATAACAATTTCTTTAACAAGGGCAATAGTATCAAAGATATTTAAAATTAACTCATTAAAATTAACTCATTAAAACATACAATTTTATCATTGACGTTATGTATATAAACTATATTCTCAAAAGGGGCAGACATTAAACATTCTTGTAGCAAGTCTATATCAATCCGTTTAAAATTTCTAGTTTGTTGATTATATTTAGAAGCACATATATTAAAAGAACAAAATACCAAATGTTTAATTTATCCACATATCGATTACTGCTTTATGGTGTACTATAATTTTTTAACAAATTATAAGCAACAGAAGCTACAGAGAATGCAATCAGTTTGCTTGCAATGTTCCTCATGGACATCATATAAGCCTCAGTAATCACCGATTATCAGAAATGAAAATTAATAATGGACTAAAATATCTGTTCATATTGTTTTTATATAAGCTTCCTACATATTTAATTTGCTGATTAGGAGATCGGGCGTTCATAATGTTAATGTTAGAATAAATTCTTTTACTGTCCCTCAGCATAACTTCACTAAATTCAAAGAATGTTTTTCGTATATTGCCCCATGTCTATTAAACACTCTTTCAGATCAAATAAACTTGTCACAAGGAGCTTTAATTAAATATATGAAGCAAATTTTATTGTCTACTAATATGTAATAGCTTTTCTTCTTCAATCACATATAATATTAAATAAATATCTCTAATTTTCGCCAGGAATCATGTAGACGAACCTTATTAAAAATACCTTGTATATTAAAAAAATTTGTTATATTTAAATTCTTATAAAGACACACGAGTTGAAAATAATCTCACTCTGATTTCAACGGTAAAGTTACTGCTTTCCCAGTTGTGGATATTAAACATCTCTTGTGGCCATAGCAGTCGTTCTTTTTTTATTCTGCCGATAATCTGCGAACATATAGAGATCTCTTGGGATTAAATAAAAATCTCCTGCGTACCGTTTGACTGCCTTGCTTTGCCTTATAGTTTTTCTTCTATCACGTCTCGGCCTGTGTTCCAATAAACTAGATTAAAATTTTTTATAAACTCGAGACATATCTCCATATGAAATGTCTAATATTTAAACTATCTTTCTTTGATTCTGGTTATTTTCAATGCAAGTAAATTTTCCTGCTGCTGCTGATTATAAATTGCTACATAATATATAGGAGCCAATTTGAAATAAAAACAAATTTAAATCCATAGAATAAGGATTTTAAAAAAAATAGTGGTTTGTAAAATAAATCTAAAAGTACAGTAGGTAGACCTGACTAAACCTTTAATTCCTTATTTAGGTCACCGATCACAATGTGCATGAGAATCCTCTTACTCCTAGTGTAATTGCTAAATCTGTCTAAAGTTTACCTGCATTAATTATGAGATCAGTTTACGCAGCGCGCCCAATATGAATTAGATATGATTACCATTCAGGTTCGATAATTTAAGATTATTTTTTCTAACTCGTACATGCTGTCCATTTTATCAGGGCACTCGAGAATATCTCAATTAATATCGGTCGTACAAAAAAAAATATTTTTATGAAAATTGTGCCGATTTATATAACCTACAAAATGGTTTAAAGACATTTGAAATCCATGGCCTACTCTAAGAGTTATGGCGGAAAATATCAAAAATGCGGAAAACATCTAGGCCAAATATCTCCGTTATTTGAAGAGATACGAGAAAAATTGTAAGGCGAGAATTTTTTGCAAAACAGGGTGGTTTCAACGAGGTTTTATCTAATTTTTTCCAAAACCGCTGTATTTTGAGATTTACTCTTCGGGCTGTTAAAAAAATTATTTTGAAACGGGCGGGAAATGGCGCCATTAGTAGAGTATTTTCCTCCCTTTTCAATGATATATCACATGCTATATTTATTCATTGGTACTACGTTAGTAATTATAAAAACATTTTTTTAAAACCAATATTTTTTTTTAATAAGCATTATACTTGCCGTGGAGAAGTATGATTAAATAAAACGATAAAATAATTCAATAAGTTGTTCAAATCTTTGCTATAATAAAACATTAACACAATTAAGAAGAATAAAGTAAATTCAGGTAACAAAAACAAAATAGTAATCAAGAAAGCAACATGGAGCAATTATGGAAAGGGTATTCGAAGTTAAGCCAATGTATAGAGGTCCTCCATAAAAGCGTCACTCCTTGCTCAGAAAGTTAAAATGTCTTTACCAATTAATTTAAGTATAATATCCATTTGTTTGTATTTCATGATTTCACTATTATTTAAATTATTTTAAAATAGTTGGCTTGAACAAATTTGACAATTTAATTTTTTGACAGATCATCTCAGTTAATAAGGGGGCGAGCGTAGGTGCGTCTTTACTATGTACATATTTCGATATGAGATGTAAAGCAACGTTAGGCGCGGTTAGTAGTTGGATGGGTGACCGTACCAACGAAGACCGCGTCCTCGCCTCACACATCTTCCAGCGGCTTGTATATCAGTGTATGCGCGGAAGCTATACAACCTTAGGCGAGGGTTGTATAGGGGATATGCCATCCTTCGGAGGGGATGTAAAGCCGTCGGTCCCTTGTCTATTAAATGTTAGGCAAGTAAAAGATCCCTACTCTTCTTAAGGGAAGAGGTTCGGCAAAATTTCTGGTTGGGGGTAGCTCGTCTACAGGCGTCGGTGTTAGGCCTCAGTAGCGGAAATAGGCCAACGTTAAATAAATGTGTAAAAAAAAATCTCAGTTAATACTTAAACTCTCACTCAATCACACTCGTTTAAGAATTTAGAATTTTCAAATATGATTTTCAGTCAAATTGATCATTATAATATGTTCGGTACATATTGCCAATGCAATTTTAACTCTGGATTAGCTCATGTAGAATATAGAAACAGATTTCCACAAGCACTACAGACGAATAAAACTCTGTTCAGAAATTTAGCCACGAAACTGAAAAATAATGGTTCATTTTTCAAGAAGAAGAGAAGGTTGAACAGTGTTACTGATAATGTAAATAAGGTAAACCGTGTTATTAATTATGTAAGAAATAAAGATACAGAAAATTTGGAAACATCATTAAGAGAAATTCAAATTGCTCGTCATATAAATAAAACAAGTGCTAGAAAAATTTTCAAGAAAAATGATTACCGTTGTTATAAAGCCAAAAAAGTTCACAATTTATAAGCGGGGGACAAACCAAGGAGGACGAATTTTTGTAGGTGGCTGTTGGAAAAGAAGCGTGCCGATCCATTAATATGTAGTAAAATACTTTGGACTGACGAGGCAAATTTTTCCAATAATGGATTTTTTAATCGCAATATTCATTACAAATGGACTTCTGAAAATACACACTGGCATAGACCGACTGGGTTTCAAAATCGTTTTTCAATAAATGTGTGGATAGGTATTTTAGGTACCAATTTAATAGGTCCTTATTTTTATGATGGTCACCTCAGTGGTCAAAGGTACCTAAACTTTTTGATAAATGAATTTAATGAATTCTTAGATGACCTACCTTTAAAGAATCGACACAACTTTCAATATTTGCACAAGATGGAGCACCTCCCCACAATTCCCAGATTTGCCTAGATTATTTAGACGAAATTTTGCCTCAACATTGGATAGGTACCAGTGGATTTATTAGATGGCCCCCTCGTTCTCCAGATATAACCCCAATGAATATTTTTCTATGGGGGTATATTAAGTAGGCCATGGATTTCAAATGTCTTTAAAATATTTTGTATTTTATATAAATCGGCACAATTTTCGTAAAAATATTTTTTTTTTTGTACGACCAATATTAAGTGAGATATTCTCGAGGGCCCTGATAAAATGGACAACCTGTATCGTGTGTTGTCTGAACTATTGCAAAACTGTAGATTGGTATAAGTAAATTACCTTTTTCTGTCTATATATTTTCCAAAGGTTATAATAGCTAATATCTGTTAATATTTGCGTAGAACTTACATCGAGTTTAAATCAAAGGGATGTTAGAGTCATCTGGTAGACCATACGTGAAGCCTGAATGTAATTAATCGTAGGTTGCAGTGTTAGTAAATAAACACCTACACTGATTAATTCGCTGCACGCCTAGCGGTCGATATCTAAATCGATATAATGGGCTTTACTGTTGTTTATGATACTGTTTCTTTTTTTATTGTTATCGGCAATGAACACTAAAAGTTATGTGATAGATTTATAGTGGTAGATTTTATCATCTAGATAACATTTTTCTGTATAATTGCTGCTTTTAAGGTACGTTTTTTTTTTTTTGAGGGTGACATCTATCGAATAAGAGGCGGAGTGGTGGTAGACAGGAAAGAGGCAGGTAGAGTGTGTAACTAGGCTTTGTCTGTCATCTTCAACCACAGGCACATGGAGTTTGGTGCGCTTAAAATACAAAATGATTAATTGTTAAACATCCATTCGGGGATAGTTATTTTGGCGACTTTTTAAGTGATTTTCCACTTGGATTTGGTTGAGGAATGCATGGATGTGCATATTGTTGAGTGAAAATTATTTCTTTATTGGGATAAATCTCTAGGCCTGAATTTGCTACAACTATCGTTTCGGGGGCGAGCGTAGGTGCGTCTTTACTATGTACATACTTCGGTATGCGATGTAAAGCAACGACAGGCGCAGTTAGTACTTGGATGGTGACCATTCCAACGGAAACCGCGTTTTCGCCTCACACATCTTCCAGCGGCTTGTATATCAGTGTATGCGCGGAAGCTATACAATCTTAGGCGAGGGTTGTATAGGAGATATACCATCCTTCGGAGGGGATGTAAAGCCGTCGGTCCCTTGTCTATTAAATGGTAGGCAAGTAAAAGATCCCTACTCTTCTTAAGGGAAGAGGTTCGGCAAAATTCCTGGTTGGCTGTAGCTCGTCTACAGGCGTAGGTGTTAGGCCTCAGTAGCGGAAATAGGCCGACGTTAAATAAATGTATAAAAAAAAAACTATCGTTTCGTCAAACGTATCTGACAGCGTGATGTCGTTTTGAAAATTATAACGATAGACTGTGTGGAAGAAGATTCCGTCGAGAAGACGCCCCGACGGCGTGGCGTCGTTTTACAAATTATAACAATACACTGGGTGAGAGCAGATTTCGTTGGGAAAACGCCCGTATTTGATAGAGTTTTTGAAGTGGAAAACCCTTTAGAGAAAGGTAGCTATTATTCTGGTATTATTTTGGATATATTTCTTGATAGTAAGTCTTTGGTGCGAAGTACATTGTTTAAACAATTTGTGTAAATGTCGTGCTGTCCATTTTGAGTTATTTTTGACTACATATAGCTAACTGATATGAATTATTTAAGTGTTTATACGGAGGATACATTTTTTTCGGATGCTATATTTTTCTGGAGAACGTACTTTTTTGTGGATGATCCATTCCTGTGGAAGATATCTTTTGTGGACGATATTTTTGAAAATTCTTTTTGTGGAGAACGTAATTTCGTTTAAGAAGATATATTTCGTTTGGAGGGATGTAATTTCCTTGGGACTTGGCTTAATGTTTTGGTTACTGGAGGTAACGTTCATGTTGGATGGTTTGTACCTAATCTGCAGGATACGACTGTGAGATCATAAACTGGGGTACGAGGTATGTGGTAGTTACACGGAGAGCTGCACAAGAACCCCATAGGCCAAAGTAACGTAAACATTTGTAATTACTACTAGAGAGGTATTTATTTTATAGTTTACGAGATTAAATCACCTTTTAGAACAACATCGACAAAATATAAAATACAGGGTGAACTACAAAAATCTGTATGTTTATTATCAACTGATTACTTATTTTCTGATATACCTTTATGATACACTGTGAGCCTAACGATATAGCTATATCCCGGGACAAACTATACCTTAATCGGTACGTGGTATTTATTTGTTTTTTTTTCTACGCTCGGTCTTTAGTTTTTGTATACAAAATTTGTACATATTTACATCCGTCTTTTGTCAATAAATGTGTTTATGTAGTGTAGACGATTTACTTATTTTTTTGTACGTCACAACAGTATTGTTTATAATTCTAGATATTTTACATTATAATACTTTCAAGGTTTTTTATGATAAAGTAAGACTGTCAAATAAAGATTACTAACGCTATTTTGGTTCTCAAATTTTGTGACGCCCTATAGTTTTTTTGTTGACTTTATCTTTGACCCATGCCCTTCTCCACTAGCAGCTGGTGGCAAACAAAATTAGTGTTACGAGGGCTGCTGTGAATAATTAGGAACATATATATATTTAGGATATTATATAGTACCTAGGATTCTTCAACTTCTTTTTATATTCTATATATTTTTTTTTTGTTTGTGTCATACAAATGGCACATTTTTGAGGAAGGGAAATTTAGGGGTGGTCACAGTAGGGTTCTTGTTAATATATTTGTTGCTGTTTATAAGTTTTTGAGGATTGCCTTAATATTTATAAAATTTGCGTGGGACATGATTTTAGAAGCATTAATCTCCCTTCTATACTTTGACCTGTAATTGTCGTAGATGAATTTGTTTGACGTAGTGCGATTATATATATTATAGAAAAGATTATAATACTAAAACATGAATTCTACCAAATAAAAGGCATATTAAACAGCAAAAATGTATTCATTGTTTATGACTCTTTAGTTGCATATATTATTAATTATTGCATTGTAGCATGGGGAGAATTATTTAAGAACTCACTAATCAATTACATAAAACAGTACTTATATTAATAATAATATTAAATAAAAGCAGTTTACGTAACACCACTCTGTTATATAATGAGGCAAAATTTTTTAATATAAAAAATGCTTACACTTATCATTCTTTATTGTGGATTATGTACTGTTAATTTTACCTATAACTTGATATATTTGATGCTTTTATGTTGAATTCAATAATATTTTGTTGACTGAGTTGACATCTACCTTCTCCTTGTCAAAATTTTGTTTTATGCTTTTTGAGGTTATATTTGGCTTGAAATGTTTGTACATGTTGCCTGGCTCACGTTTAAATATACACTAAACTTGCAGATCTGTGCCCAAAAATTGTCTAATTTTGACGTCTCCCACCAAATTAGATTGCTTGAAATTAAAGTTTTATAATTGATTTGTCTTCATTTGCACTTTTTGCAGCTATTATTGACTTTTATTGAAAATAAATCTTATCAATGTGTTTCTTATTATTTCTAGTTTAAGTTGATATGCAGTTTGTTAGGTTATTAAATAAAATTTTGAACATTAAATTAGCTACAATTTAGCTAAGCGAGCTAATAAATTTACAAATTTCTTTATATTTAGCTGTTTTCTATATAATTTAACAATTAAATCTCTTTCTGTACACTTAATATTAAATAGAATACAAGCTTGTTTTCAATTTTGAGTTACAATTTAATAGTTATGCAAGTTGTTTTTATATTTCAGGTGACATTTCTTGAACATTGGCATCTCCCGACTTTGTGGAAGAGCTCACCTAATTAAAATCTATCTCTAATTGTTCCTTATGACCTATATTTTTACCAGGTCATGAATTTACACTACACTAAAAGTTTTTATAAAAGTTCTGTGCATAGAATGCCAGCTGTGACACTTATATCACCTTCTCAAGTCATTTTAAGTCTTTTTTTATATTTGATTCAGTGTCTACAGCAGATGTGTTTCTTTATTTTGCTATTTTACTTATATTTTGCTATTTTGACCATTTCGTTAGAGTTTTTGTGATTATTTTCACTTTAGCATTTTGTGGTAACAGTGACCCTTCTCACTTTTTACAGTTTTCACTATTATACTACTTTAATTGTTTATTTTTCACTAAAATTGTTCCTTAAGTTATCCTTAGTGTCTTTTATGATTTTATATTGATTTTTGTTACTTTAGCCTTCTAAATTATCAATTTATTGATTTTTTTAGAATAAATTTTGGAGATTTGTCCCTTTTGAACAATTTTTTTCTCCTTTCCACTTGGATTTTAGGACTCTGTTATTAAAGCACTATTATGTCACTATGAAGAAGTCTGTTAAAGTTATATTTTGGAGAACTTAGAACACTTTACAGTACATTTATCGCATTTCGTAAGTAGAATTGTATCTTTTTATTGTCTTTAAACTTTACTATTTACAAATATTGAACAATTATTAACTAAATCTATCATTTTCATATGTCAACTGCTTTTTTATTATGGGATGTCAAAATACTTGTCAATATATAATATTTACGAGTATGTATGTATTATAGCCTTTTTGTTTTACCAACAACTGTAATTTAATTATTTATATATACTTGTAGTACAGGAGTACTTATGTTTAACGGCAACTTACATTTAAAGTAAAAAAATCCGAGACTTCCAATGATCTGTTTTTGGGCCCATTGTCAACTCCATTAGGAAGCATTTGGGGACAAATATACAGGGTTACTGGTAATTCGATACATTCCTTTGGAGATGTGATGGTGCATGATCTAAGAAGTAAATTTAGCCCTAACATATATTATGCAAAACTCAATAGTTTTTGAGATATTTAATTTTTTTTGTTTTTCTCAAAAAGTAGATCTTAATGTCCTAAAAGTTAATTTTCGAAAAATCTATTTGACATTTTTAAATTTTTTTTTACTGGATTACTTCTCCAATATTATAGATATCCGTTTGGAATGAAAAATATCCGGAAACATTTCGATCATGTGAACATTTAAAATAAAAACTTGTAAAATTTTTTTTTTTAAAATCAGTTATGAAATTTGCCTATTAGGTTTTTTCAAAAAAATATTTATGTAGCACGCGTACAAATTATTATAAAAACTTCCTTATTTCAATAGCTATCTAACTAGGTAGAAATGTTTAATGTACCCTTGATAGTTCTAATAAAAAATTAGTAAAGATAATGCTGGTGGCGGAATTTATTAAACGGCTAATCGTTCATTTTCATTTAAGTCAGTCAGTCCTTGGCTTTGACGTTTGTGCATATATGTCATTAACTGACATTCTTATCTCCGTGTCCCTTAAGTTTGTTGGTCTTGTTAAATTAGTTATCGAAGATTTTGATTTTGCTCGTAGTTGTTATTAGTTGTTGTTATTGTATTTTCTGTGCCATGGCCGCGTATGCTAACGCAGAATACGCTGATATCTTGTTTGTCTATGGATACTGTGGCGGCAACGCTGCCGAAGCTCGCCGAGAATATGGTCTTTGGTACCCTAACCGCCACTTACCAAATGCACGTGTATTCAGTACGGCATATCGAAATATCGCTGAAACTGGCTCCGTGAAATGTAGAAGAAGTGACGCTGGTGCTCCTCCCGTTTATGAACCAGATGATGAGGAAGAAATATTGAGGTATTTTGAGGAAGACCCAACACAGCGTCACAATGGAAAGTTTGGTCTACGATACGTAGAGTTGGATGTCATCCTTACCACTATACCCCTATCCAAGGCTTGGAGGAAGGTGATCCTGGAAGGAGAGTGGAATTCTGCCACTTTTTGTTAAATTCAGATGCAGAAAGTGCAAATTTTTTAACAAGTATTTTATGGACGGACGAGTCGAAATTTAATCGCGAGAGTATAACAAATTCCCACAACCTACATTATTGGGCAGAGGAAAATCCCAAGTTAACACGTGAAACTAGTTTCCAAATGAAGTTTTCTATTAATGTGTGGATGGGAGTCATTGGCCACTATTTAATAGGGCCACACTTTCTTCCTCAAAATTTAAACGAGGAAATCTATGAAAACTTTTTAAGAAATGATCTGGCGGTGATTTTAGAAGATGTTCCTCTCGCCGTCAGACAGCGAATGATGTTTCAGAACGACGGTTGTCCAGCACATTATCGGCTGACAGTACGACAGTTACTTGATCAACATTTCCCTAACCGTTGGATTGGAAGAGCGGGCCCAATGCCTTGGCCAGCGCAAAGCCCTGACTTAACACCCCTTGATTATTACGTATGGAGTCATATAAAGGAGATGGTCTATGCCACATCAGTCAATACTATAGAAAACCTTAGACAAAGGATAGTCGATGCTGCCCAACACATAAGGCATAATCTGACAACCAGAGTAACAAGGAGTGGAATAAGAAGACGCTGACGTGGCTCTATACGGAATAGGGGCTCCCATTTTGAGCAAGACATATAAAAAATAAAGTACAACTTTGAAATTAATGAAGAATTAAACTCTACTTTTAAAATGTTTTTTACTGTTTATATAAAAATAAAATTCGTACTACTTGTGTTGTTTTTACTAGTATTTTCTTAGAACTATTAAGGGTACATTGAACATTTGTACCTTGTTAGATAGCTATTGAAATAAGGCAGTTTTTATAATAATTTATACGCGTGTTACGTTAATATTTTTTTGAAAAAACCTAATAGGTAAATTTCATAGCTGATTTAAAAAAAATTTTTTTTAAAGTTTTTATTTCAGATGTTCACATGATCGAAATGTTTCCAGATATTTTTCATTCCAAACGGATATCTATAATATTGGACAAGTAATCCAGTAAAAAAAAATTTAAAAATGTCAAATAGATTTTTCGAAAATTAACTTTTAGGACATTAAGATCTACTTTTTGAGAAAAACAAAAAAAATGAAGTATCTCAAAAACTATTGAGTTTTGCATAATATATGTGAGAGCTAAATTTACCTCTTAGATCATGCCCCATCACATCTCCAAAGGAATGTATCGAATTACCAGTAACCCTGTATATATAAGATTTTTTTTCATATTTTTCATGTAGGACCTGCACCGGTATTGCTGAGTACCCTGTATTTCATACTTTTATATTTGTATAACCCCCAGCTCTATGGGCTTGATTCACTTAAAAAGAAATTCTTATTCTGTTATTTCTACAGAAAATAATGCAGTGTTAGTATCTTATCAAAGGTCGGTTGTAACACATTTGGCAAGCACGGCTGAAACGTGCGATTGCACTGTTACATTTCTATTTTTACAATACTAGAGAAATCTATTAGTTTTCACTTTTCACTGGCATTCTACAAAGACCCCAGTACATTTTGAAATTTACCAGGGATGCCTCAATGCCTCTGGCGTACAAAAACTAATTCTCTTTTTTTTTGGAAAGATAAAATATGCTACGGAGGAACAAAATTAAAAATATATTCATCCGCACAGTTGCTCTTCACCGCTTTTAGCGCTTTGTTTGTCGGTTTTGCCGGAGTGAATTTTATTTTCCAACGAAATAAATTATGTCGGACTTGCTGCAAATAAAACGTTGGTTTTAAACAGTTTTTTATTTATCTTCGGTGTATTTAAAATATAGTTAGAACGTCTACTTTGACAGACAAATTAATTTGTTCCGGTTTAAAAAATCTGTTAGTTCCAACGTAGCGAATTCTGGGTGGAAGAGCAGTAAAATTGACGAACGCATACTACACATAAATCCTGCAATTATTTTGCACGCTGTTGCCTGATTTGAATTTATTGCTTTATAATTTATTTAAACTCTTTCTCGTGGGACAACCCGCTGATAAGCTGTACTCGACGAACTACACGTATTGGATAGATGGGGGAAAGATAGTTATGTTATTTTTAACAACAGATGATTTACTTTATTAATTTTTTTTTAATTTCCTATTATCAAATCCATATAGTAAAAAATTATCGGGTGCAAGAATTATAAGTCTCTCATTTTTTGTATAATTTTAAAATTAAACAAAGGCATAGGCTATGAATTCATAAAGATTTCTACTATTGAGTTGTTGCACTAAATAAAGATTTTAATAGGATTTGTGTTAAGCTTTTCTTTCTAAAAAATAAATAGAGACATATGATAATTGAAAATACAGGGTGTCCCACGACGAACTGCGGCCATCGATATCTCGAAAAGCAGACATCGGAAAATTTTGAAAACTTGGTAGTAAACTAATGTCGATGGGGGCAACTCGGCTAAAATATTTTCAAGATGGTACCACTTCCGGTTATACCGGAAGTCGATACCAACTTGCTTATTTTAAATGGGACGCCCTATATATTATTACATTTTTGGATTGTACGCAAAATTCTAGGCCGATTTTGTGTATCATATCCTATATCTAGGTCTCTCCGTTTTTGAGATATTTCAATTTTTATGTCAAAAATGAAGTTTTGCGGGCCCTAAAAGATTTATCAATTTTTCCTATAAGAAAGCCTTTATTATCTAATTTGGGTTCGATTCTTTGTTGAAAAAGACCTACTTTAATAGAGTTTTTATAATATTTTGATAAGTATTAAAACAGAGTGTTAAAAAAATAAGAATAAAGATGAAATTGAGAAAATTGTCAAAAAATCAATTTTTTCAAATGGAAACCCCTAATTTTTATAATCTTATCTTATTCGCCATTAAAAATAAGGGTAAGTTTGTATATGGATGTCTATTCCGAAAATTTTTAGTTTTCGAGATATTCCCGATTCAATATTTCTATATGGGTATTTTGTTATAAATATTAAGTTAAATTACTCTTAGTTGGCTATGACGGCGTTGAGTGCTAAACAAATGTATGTAGCTGTCACTTACTAATTGACAAGTATTAATTATCATTCTGGGGCGCTTAAATTATGCACACGAGGATTACTTAAATTTGTTTATGTTACAAAGTTTTATCAAGAACATGTGAAATATTTGCTAATAGATATCCAGAGAACCAAAAACCGTCTCCGAACAGTATTTAATGAATAATGGAGAATTTCAAAAAATTTGGCACTGCAACAGTTCATAAAATAATTAAACAAATGTAACTTAGATACAAAAGGTTCTTACATAAAATACTAACAGTACAACTACTTATACTCAGGAAAATATTTTATTTTAATAAGTGTTCAAAGTGTCCACCCTGAACTTCCAAACATTTTTCGCACCTCTTGATTAGTTAGTCATGGGTGGCCGCTCTAATAGAACCTGGAGATAATCTTTCAAAAGCATTCCTTACTCTTGCCTGACAATCTTCCATTGTTGTGACTGGATTAAAATAAACCATATCTTTTATTGTTCCCCATATAAAATAGTCTAAGACAGACAGATCAGGAGAACGGGGAGGCCACAGAAAAGGTACATTGTTAGCAATCCACTTATCGTAAAAAGTTTCTTCCAAGAAGTTGTTAACTATGAAGCTGCTGTGTGGTGGCGCGCCATCGTGTTGGTAAAATATTTGCCTATGTTCAGCTAGCGGTAAATTGTTCAGATATTCATTATCTAAATCTTGTAATATATTCAAATATCTTTCACCTAAAAAAAAGTTGATACGTAATTTGAAAAACAGAAACTATTTAAGTATTATTTCATTGCCATTTAAGTTTTCTTCATAAAAATTAAGTTTTACGACTCCATCATTTCTCACAGCACAGTACACATTAAATTGCCAGGTTTCTTGATAATTTCGCAATCTCACGGCATGGGGATTTGAATCACACCAAAAGTGGGAATTATGTCTGTTGAAAAGTCCATTTTTCGTAAATTTTGCCTCGTCAGTCCAAATTATGTTGTCCAAAAATCGAAAGTCGCCTTGTAACATTATTAAAATAAATTCGCAAAAGTAAACTCTTCTGGTCAAATCGGTGTCCTTTAGGTGTTGAACCATAGAAATGGAATAGGGATGGAATTTGTATTTCAAAAGAATTCTATGAATAGAGTTCTTGGAGATTCCTGTTTGTAAGGCCTCTTGTCTTAACGCCAATATCCATTGGCTTGATGACGGTCTCGATAACTAGGGCCGAGTAGGACTACTACTCTTTGCTCCTAGCTTGTCTTAAGGATGTCATAGGATATGCCGCAAAATATCCCAAAATAGCAATTTCGATATTTTCATCATCGACAATTGGTTTTATTTTATGAACTGTTGCCTTAACGGTGCCAAAATTTTTGAAATTCTCCATTATTCATTTAATACTGTTCGGAGACGGTTTTTGTTTATCTGGATATCTATTAGCAAATATTTCACACGTTCTTGATAAAACTTTGTTACATTCTCCATAGATTATAAACAAATTTAAGTAAGCCTCGTGCGTATAATTTAAGCGCCCCGGCATGATAATTGATATTTGTCAAATGGTAAGTGACAACTACATACATTTATTAATATCCATAACAAAATACCCATATAGAAATATTGAATTGGGAATATCTCGAAAACTAAAAATTTTCGGAATAGACATCCATATACAAACTTACCCTTATTTCTAATGGCGAATAAGATAAGATTATAAAAATTGGGGGTTTCTATTTGAAAAAATTGATTTTTGACAGTTTTCTCAATTTCATTTTTATTCTTATTTTTTTTAAAACCCTGTGTTAATACTTATCAAAATATTATAAAAACTCTACTAAAGTAGGTCTTTTTCAACAAAGAATCGAACCCAAATTAGATAATATAGGCTTCCTTATAGAAAAAATTGATAATTCTTTTAGGACCCGCAAACATCATTTTTGACATAAAAATTGAAATATCTCAAAAACGGAGAGACCTAGGTATAGGACATGATACACAAAATCGGACTAAAATTTTACGTACAATCCAAAAATGTAATAATATATAGGGTGTCCCATTTAAAATAAGCAAGTTGGTATCGACTTCCGGTATAACCGGAAGTACCACCATCTTGAAAATATTTTAGCCGAGTTGCCCCCGTTGACATTAGTTTACTACCAAATTTTCAAAATTTTCCGATGTCTACTTTTCGAGATATCGATCGCCGCAGTTCGTCGTGGGACACCCTGTATAATCATAACTTTGCAACATCAGTTAATAAAAGAGAGGCACATTTAAAAGGCCGATGGAAGAAGAAAATATTGTAAAGGCATTGCTCATTGCTAGTAATAATTGAATTGCTAATTGGATTTGATATTAAATATTACCTAACATATAATAATAATGCATCTTTATTGGCTAAAAAAGCTACAACTGAATCATAATAATATATAGAACTAACTTATCTTAAATTTATGCATATAGCAATAATTGTAAAATAATTACCAATTTTCGTATTCTATAATTTATCGTAAAATCACATAACCTAGTCACAAAATAATCAATTTTTTTTATATAATTTGATGAAAGTATTATATTTTTCACAATATTTTATTTCATTTGGTAAACTGTTAAATAACTGAATACTCTTACAGAACAAAAATTTCGATTCCATTAAATTGTCATGCCTCTCTACCACTACGTCATTTATACTTTATACGAGGACAATTGAAACTGGTCAGTGTTAAAGCACAGGACCGTGCGCACTGAACTTGATATTTTATCCTATATTTAGTAATGGTATCGAGATTCGAATGGTAGTTGAAACTGTGCAGGCGAGTCCGAGACTGGCAATGTAATCGGCCTGAATGAACCATCTATGACTGCACTGGATTAAAGATAATAAAACGGACAGGCCTACTAGCAAAAAAACCTCGTAAATCGTTTCTCAGTAGTCAACGGTGGACTTATGAGATGTGCTGTCAATGTGCCAGTGCAGTGCATAAATACCTGTTATAATATCAAGCGAGTTTAGTTTAGTTATTGTTCATATTTATAAATGTTTACTACTATATAAAAGGTAAAATACTATAATTATTTACTAATTTACCATGGTTTTCTGGAGACCATTTGAAACAGAGGATAACATAATAACGCCCGAAAATCTTATCATTTTCTTATGCCGTGCATTTCTATTTACCTCCGCCCGTGTACAATAAAGAGATGCCGACTGTTTTTGCCGGCTTTTAGTTTTTATACGGTTTCAATTAAGTTCGTATACACTTTACACTACGAGAGTTATATCCATGAGTATCTCGTACGAAACTCAATTTATCACATAAATACCTTGGAGGCATACCGTGTTTTACATTAAATATAAATTGTAATTGTTTTAAAACTATACGTTGTTTAACATTTAAAAAAATTTAACATTGTGTCTATGGGGGTATATTTATTATTTTAATATTATCCTCATAGCTTTGCTTTACATATTTTGTAACTTTTGTATATCATTGTTATTTAAATATAGCTGTAGAGTTGGCACACTGTTCAAAATGTAAGGCTACTATAAATCTATATACTAATATTCTCATTCTTCACTTGTATCACTTATTGTTGCAGCTGTATATCTCTGATCGTTTACTCGCATGCATTTAGATTTTCTTGATTTATCCATTTCTTCTCAGCACTTTGCATTGGCACTTTCGTTAGTGATTTAGATATAGTCTTCACAAAATTATCAGCTAATATATTTATATCTGATATTCTATTATACCAGTCTACATTTCTTAACAAGTTCTGCTGGAAAGTTTCTTCGTTAAAGTTCTTATAACCTTTTCTTTATTTATTCTTCTTGCCACTGTGTTTGTTTAATTGCCAAATTTACTGAAATATTTGCATGATCTCGGAGTGTGATTAACTTGGTAAGTTATATACTCACTTATTGTTGCCGATTTATTTATACCTATAATTCGCAGTATTTTAGCAGTATTCTTCAGTTATGAATAAGTTTAGATAATATTTTGATCCGTACTGCAAAAGTAATACCATTAATTCAATAGAACAAATGTTCCAATAAATGGTGAGCTTTCAATGTAAGTAGAACATTTACCTCCATTATATTTATAATGATTTGCTCTTGTAGCCTGAAGATGTGGAGAACTATAAAAAATATCAACTAATGGATGACGCATTCTGTTAAAACCTTATATATCACTATATATCTATATCTATATATATAGTGGTGGGGGGTTGAGGGTCTGTTGATGGAGGCATTCTAGCATCTAGCAGCCGTTCTGCTCTGATGCCTCCATCAACAGACCCTCACCACCACTCTCCCACCCACAGACAGCTTTCGTATAAATAACTTCATCAGATACTACCAGCGAGCTCGCTGGAGTTCGAGGAGTAGGCAGATTGAGACCCCTGAATCGAACCAGTTCTACGAACTCCTAACATTATTTTCTTAACAAATTGTTTCTTGCCCCTCTTTTTTCTGTTGAAAATGGCTCCAAAACCGGAGCCGAAACGTCGAGACATTAACAATCTCAGACGCGGTTCAACCCGAGAGCCTAGAATTTTTTATATATATATATATATATATATATATATATATATATATATAGGGTGGGGCAATAGTGTGTCGAACCTAGATATCTCGAGTTCTACGATAGCTAGACATTTATTAAAAAATTGCAAACTAGATAGTCTATCACTGGAAATTATTTTCTAACGCACAGAGCGAACCAAGAAGAAATTACAGGACCAAGTGCCTTTATTTTATGGAATGCTATGTATATTAGTACATTTTTTAAAGCCTCTGTCTAGGCTCTATTCATTCCATTAGCATTGAATATCTCCCAATCACTTGGATGTAATGAATTTTTTTGTTGAAATAATACAATCTGCAGATGGATATTAAAAATATCACCACAGCCACAATTATGGGTTTTAAGAAAAACTTATGTGAATACCAGTTACAAGACATTTAATTAATATTTTTGAATCATTTTCATTTCCTAAAAATGTACAGGGTGGCCAAAAATTATTTTTCAATTAAGAACATTTTAAATTGAATTTTCTCAATTTTTTCAAATGGAACACCCTGTATACTTTTCGATGATGTAATGAAGAAATGAAAAACGAACATTTTTTTGTAAGTACTTCCCTAGGGCTAACTGCAACCAATTTCATTCTATTGAGCAATAATTACAAAATTCAAAAATAAACTTAAAAACAGAGGTTTTTTCAAATAACTCATGTTACCCATTTGGTTGATACACATCTCGATGCGCTTTTGAAATGAGGTTCCCACTGTGCCTAAAACTGTCGGTGTGATAGATGTAAAGGCAGTTATTATTCTTTCTTTCATATTTTGTACTGTTGTTGGTGTGTCTCTATAAACAATTTCCTTCACGTATCCCCATAAACAGAAATCATTTTTGTAAGATCTGGGGATTTAGCAGGCCATTTAGTGGGTCCATTTCTTCCAATCCATTGATTAGGGTAGGTATTATTTAAGTGGTCTCTAACTGCATTTAAACAATGTGGTGGAGTACCATCTTGCTGAAACCACATCCTATTTAGAATTCTTTCAGGGAGATTTACCGATAACTGTGGCAGATAGTTTTCCAAAAAATGAAGATAAATAGCTCCAGTCAATGTACCATCAAAGAAATGTAGCCTTATTACATGTTCTCCAATAATTCCTTCCCAGACGTTTATAGACCATCTGTGTTGGTTATCAACTTGCATAAAAAAGTGAGGATTTTCCGAAGCATAATAATGGAAATTGTGCCTATTAACAAATCCATTTTTATGAAAAGTCGCCTCATTACTGAATAAAACATTATTGAAGAAGTTGACATCATGTTGCATTTCACCTCTGGCCCAATTACCAAATTGTAGGCTGCGCTTTTGAAAATCGTCATCAGATAATTCCTGGTGCACTTGAATATGATATGCATGCAACTTATTTGTTTTTAAGGTTCGACCTACAGACCGTCTAATTATTCCTACTAATCAGCTCATTTCTATTTGACTGACAACCGTTGCCAGCACCACAGAAAACTCATTTTCTTCGTTCATAACACGTTTTATTCTTTCACTTTTTTTATATTCGACATTTCCAGTTTCCAGAAATCTATCGAGAAGGTTTTGGAAGCTGCTAACATCCGGAATCCCTCTTTCATGATAACGTTGGCGATAAATTCTATTGTCAAGTAAACAATTTCTGTCTGACTCGCCCAAAACAAAAGTTATGTCTGCAAGTTCCGCTTTATTAAAATTTATATAGTAAAATTCCAAATACTTTAAATTCAATACAAATTATAACGACCGATAAGTGTGATAAATGCTCCTTTGTACACGAAAATTTATACCAAGCTGAGGTTTTGTTGCTTGTCGCATAACTAAAACAGCAAAAAAATGTATAAAAAACATTACAGTGAAGGACCGGTTAAATACTATTTACTCATTTCAATGGATTGGAAGAAATGGTCCCACTAATATAGGAATGAATAGAGCCTAGAAAGAGGCTTTAAAAAATATACTAATATACATAGCCTATTTTAAAAAAGGCACTTGGTCCTGTAATTTCTTGTAAACAATAATTTATGTATTTCATCACCTTAGATCATAGAGGGCGTCGCAGGACCTGTATCTGATGATGAAGTAAGTATTTGCAAGCATGTTCTAGATGGTCATTAGTTGGAACGAACTGCAAAATATTCAGCAAAGTCATCCGTTGCATACGCAATGTTAATCTTTGTGATAAATAGCTGTTCGTAAATTGTTACTAGTGTACTTACTGTTGATAAACTGCTAAAACTTATTGGGATTAATATTAATCCTATTACGGTAACGTTTTTATATTTAAAATCAACCTATTCTTTGATATAGGATCTTAATGCTTTAAACTTTCCATAATTATTTTGTTCTAAAATTTCGTCTCAAAAGTTTGTACCATCGATAAAGTGTCACATGTGTTAGTTTATTATATTTTACTTAGATCTAGACAAGCTCTGAAGCTTTTAAAAGAAAGCAATCGAAACCCTTTCCAGCTTTATATAATTTACTCCAGATTGAATATTTCTTCAGCTTTACGTGGCCATATTTTCTTGATTTCCCATTTGGTTTTTTTAATTTAACTTTTCCGATTATGATATAAATGGAAAATTAATTTTATTTCCTCTATAAATCTTTTTCATGTCATTCGGTTGCCAATCCCACAAAACAATTTATGCAAATAAATGTTTTAATCTGTGCTGGGTCAGCTGCTTTTAATCCTCGTTATGAAGTTGGAATGAAAATTTGACGCTTGGTGATTCATTATTGATTAATAATACGAGATAATAATTATTACACATATATTTACGTATATATACGTATATTTACGTATACGTATTTTGATTTAGTTATAATTAACAAATTGTTATTGTTTTATTTTCGTTGTGAATTTATGGCTATTTCTAAATTTTCTTATTTTATGGTACTAATTTTCAAAAAATAGAGAATTGCGTTTTAAGCGTCCAAATCGGTACGCAGTACAAAATCATTAATTAATTTATATTAAAAAAGATAAATTCCTGAACAAAAAAAATCGGCAGCTACTGGAAGCGGCTGGAACCTCCCCACTCGGTGGATCTTTGAAGCCGAAAAGAGCATTAAATTGTGTGACAAAACGGCACTAAACGTAATCGGACCTCATCCAAAGCCTTTTCAGATCTTCTGGGGCACTAAAAATATCCTCAACTTAATGAATTTACAATCATCTATGCGAGTTATTACCTACATTATCGCTCGTTGAATAATATACTATTAGGATATGAACAACTTTAACATCACTTGAACGACTAAGAAAGTCTAGTTATCCTAAATACTACAGATTTGTAAAGCAACAAACTGAAAATTGGTAAACTGATAATCTATAATAAATTCACCAACGAAGGTACAGAAAGCATATGATATTGATATTGTTACATCTACCTTTAAAGTTTGTGACAATCCACTAAAAGTTACAAATATGCATCTTATTAACATGACATGACACCAACGTTATCGGATGACAAACGATGACAATGACAATCGTCAAAATTTGGTTATTGCAATTTGATCGCTCGCGGCTGTCTTTGTTAAATGAAACATTAGCATTTCAATAATTTTACTAGATTTTAGAGGAATATTTGTAGTTTAATTCTTCGATTTGTCTGTATATATATTTAAAAACGGCACTAAACGTAATCCGCTCTACTTCTAGAGCAGTGAAGAAACCCTCACACGTGAATTGACACGTGATGTGACGAGTTTCACGATGTAACGGCTATGCGCATCGATAATGTCATGCGAAATGCGATCTATGCCATATTTGCTTTGTCTTTAATTTTTTTCACGGAAACCAAATCGAAAGGATGGAAGTGTGATATATCGTTGAAATGTGAATTTTAACTGCTTTTCAATGGTTCCATTGTAAATTGTAAGTAATTATAAAATAAACAACTTGTTGCGTCAAAATGGCACTAAATGTAATCCGATCTCAACCAAAACCTTTTCAGATCTTCTGGGGCACTAAAGAAACGCACACGCAAAGTTTCATTCAAATCTGTTCAGTAGTTTCGACGCTATCGTGCTAACACACATACACACATACACACATACACACACACAGACATTTTTCAAAAACCACTTTTTTGGGTTCCTAGGACCTCAAAACATAAAGAATTGATATTATCTCAATTTTCGTTTTTGAACCAATTTTAGTAACCTCTCACAATTTTATTGTGGAGATGTTAATATTCCTGATATCAAAACTTTTTTAAGTACAGAACGCCAACTTAGGTAAACAGGAAGTCTTCATATGAAGATTCTTTATTCTGAATGTATCAACGCATAAACTTTAGGCAAAAAATTATATAAAAAAAGCTTTAAACATGTATTAAACTTGGTTGTATATAATGTAACAAACACTGCAAATTATTTTCAATGGATTCATTTAGGGAAAAAGACTATTAAAATTTACTTTGAAAATTTTCAGGCTTGCTGGTTTGGCAAGAAAACAAGCTGACACAAATCCCAATATTCTAACAAAAAGTTGCACAGGAAACCCACTTACTACATTTGAAATATTTGCAGCGGGACAAAAAAAGGTAATTTTAGCTTCAAGTATTTCATAATATACTTTTATGAGGGAACATCTCAAACATTTTCTTTTTCTATTATGTAATCCTCATACCATTAAATATTCTTTTATGATAAAACACTTTCAACGTTTTGGTAATATTTAATTAAATTCCCAAATGGGATTACTTCTCCAGTCAATTTTGTCAGTCAGTCTAATTCTGACATTAAGGTCCCTAGTCACCGTCATCTTTCTTTATGGTTCTTGTATTCTTTTACGTTTAAGTAAGTATTAGCTTTCTACAATTTATAATTAATTTAACAAATACGCCTTATCTTTATTCAGATTCCTCGATGTCAGCTAATTTAATATTACGAAAAGTGTATTTCAGTATAACCTGTATTGTCTTCTTTCAGAGAATGAGATTTGTGGAAAATGGGGGTTGAGCTTTGTTGGGCAACGCAGGAAAAGGGTAGGTTTGACGATATATTATTAAAGAAGGTCCTAACATCCCACACATTATACAGGTTGTTATGTATCTGGTTGTTGCCTTTTCACTGATATTTTTATATAGAGCTAACGAAAATAGTTTACCGATTATTTGAAGAAATTGTCATGTGTTTTCCTATATTTTATTTTAAGAGTGTTTTTTATTCATATTTTTTCAATAATGCTGCTTTTTAAATGACTGATTTGTGCATTTAAGATCGAAATTAAAATATTAATTACTGAAAGTTATTTATTGTGACTGGGTATACAGTAGTCAAGACATTTTCAGCTATATTTTTTGTAATAGTCTGATCTTGACACAATTAGTTTATTAACACGTCAGTTGATTTTAACAAATGCAAATACAGTATACAATTATTTACTAGCAGAAAATCTGTGCCGACTATTCTCAAAGATGTTGCATGAATATAAGGCCAGGCTATACATCAAAGTACTCAGGCGGCGTGTAATATTAAATAACTGTTTTTAGCATAACCGGATACATTACGTAAGACCCACTTAATAGTTCTCTTTTAAAGTTTTATATTCAAACGGCTCATTCTTAAAGAAAGACGTTGATAAATCTGTAGAACGTTTGGCTCTGGAAAAAGAAATGCAAGTGGTGTCAGCCTCCGAAATGGTAAATGATAGTGCAAAGTGGGACATCCATCTTGCCCCAACATTTAACTCTTTAACGGCAAAAGTAAAAGAGTAAAAATGAAAATTTACTTTAAATTATCGAGAATTGTCCACGATCTCACTATAATAAATGTATTTTAGATAAGACACGTTTATTTAACCACATTATAGATTGGCGTTAACGGTATCGATTTTGGTGACGACTGCTGTAATTGTAAAGAAAAATAAGAAGGTATTAAATGGTTTTAATATGTTCTAAAGGAAACTAGAAGAGAGAAAATATTGGTTCGTGTGTTGTCAGTTATTCGAATTATGATTTTTCTAGATATATGTACAATGTACATGCTAGTTATATGCGAGCAGCCACCCTATAGAACTGTATAATAATCTAGTGAATTTTGCCAAGACATTTATCAGCCTTACGCTGAATGCCGATAGTTTACTATTATATGCTTACTTTTAGCAAGTCACTTGCAATAAATTTATTAAACTTAAATCTCATTGTTGGAAAATTATTGTTTTTTAAAAACTGGTTTTCGGACCCGAGGTATTTTAGTGGCGCAGTCGTTCGGATTTTTCGTGAAAAATCTATTGTGGACATTCCTGTGAGTTTCAACTCTTAAACGAAAAGTGAATCTAAAAGTGTATACCAGGCGCAACCGAAGAGAACTCCATTGTGGATTACTTGAAGATTCGAATGCCGATGCAACGGCACATCTTGGCGATGTTGTGTTGTAAGTAGATTTATTGGTTCATGTTAGACTCCTCTTTATCCATTAATTCCGCTAGTGAATACAATTCGGATATATGCCTGGATTTAGTCAATTTTTTCAGTAAGTTAAAAATCAAATCAAGAAGTTTTAATAAAAATCTTAGTAATTTTAATTTTTTTAATCATTTATTTACCCTCCGCCTATTTCCGCTACCAAGGCTAATCACCGAAGCCAGGGCATCTGCTCATCAGTGTCTGTGTAGGTGTGAAAGATCCATCTTTACACGTCTGAAGGACTTTTATTACACTTTCCAAAATGGATATTAAACTTTCACAAAGAAGGGTTTAAAGCGACTGTTTCAGATAGAGAATAATACAAAATGTATACTTACTGTTTCGTTTTTGCTTAACTGCTTCACTGATAGTATCAATTGGACATCGTAACACTATAAATAATCGATCTAACACAGTAAAATTCTTAAAATTTAAACCCGAAAAATAATTTTAAAACACATGAAAAAGACAATATAATGTTCAAAAAAATATATTAAATCTTTAAAAAATTATGTTTTACAAAAACGTCCAAGAAAAATGTATTGACAAACTATAGTCTGGACCGTGTACAACACATAGTGAGGAATGGAACGTGGGCTTTTGCTTGCCTGTCTATTGACGTATTTTCAGTTCAATATCAATTTAGTTCGCTCCTCGGAGCTTAAAAGTGCTTGAATCGCAACGACTTCGAATTATATTCTGCAATTATAGATTCATACGTTCAGGCAAGGCGGTCCCATGCAGGTTCTGAGTACATGGTAACTATACTTTTCTGACACCGAATCACTGAGGAACCGGTTTAGGGCAAATACGCTTAAAAACCAATCATTTTCCCGTCAAAATCGACTGCAAGAGAATGATAGGGCACCCTCGATACTAAGGGCTAAGAGAAAATCAAATCACTATAAGAGCTGAATTTCGATTTTTGGCCATTATGCTCGTTTACTCAACGCTTTGTGCGTCCATCGATGGAGCTTAATAATAATAGAAATTTGGTCTGAAAAAAATTCAACTTTCTGGCGTTCCACATGACATTAAAAAGAAACACTATTTTTTCTGTAGGCTGTAAGATTTCTTTGAAAAAGATTCGTAAAGTTTATATTGTAATATTATATTGTATTATTATTTGTACGCCTTTAATACAAAATTATTTTAATTCCAGTTATCCACAAATGAATGTACAACAGAGTCCAAGGTCTTTTCCACAAATGCACATGCAACAAAGATCGATGTCTTTTCCGCAACAGCAGACATTTTCTCAATTTCCTCGTGGTCCCGTAAACATACAAAGACAGCCTGAGTCATTCTTATTTCTTTGAATTAGACACTTTTGTTCGAGCTCTAGTGTATCAATTAAATTCAGCTCAGCAAAAATTGAAATCTCTAAGTCCAACTGGAAGAATCAAACGTAATCTGATTGACGGATTAGGCACAATCGTATAAAGTATATCAGGTAATCACTGTGCAAATAATGCCACTCAATATGATCAAGCGATCTTTGACTCGAAAAATAACCAAAAAGAAATTGTTCAAAAATTAAATAAAGAAATTTTTCTCACCACTGAAATTATTGAAAATTTCATTAAAACAATCACAATAATTAAAAATAACCCACAAGTAATAACTTCTGGCTTGAATAAAATACGAAAGGAATTAAACACATTTATTTTTGATTTTAACGATTATTTAGAAACTAGAAACATTTTAGACCAACTTAGTTTAACACTCAATGTAATTTTATAACTATTAAGTGACATTGAAAATGCAATAACTTTTGCTAGACTGGGAACTCTCCACAATAGCATCGTAAAAACTGACGAGCTTGAATCTATTTTAAAAACCGCCCTAAAGTATTATTCAAGTGATCAATTAATTTTTCCGCACAGTTCTAGTAATTAAAAAAAAATACTATGATTTATTAGAAATCGAAGCCTTTGATTCAGGAACAAAAATTGTTTTCGTAATCCATTTTCCAATAGTCTATCCGGAAACACTCCATTACTACCATTTATATTCAATCCCTAGCCAAAATCTGACAATAATCATACCCAAAAATACCTATTTGATAATGAATAAAAATGTCTATCACTATACATCGGTAACCTGTATCGCACTTCACCTTAATTACTATTGCCTTGATAACAATCTGATGTACGGACTGAAGAACCAAGATTGTATTCTCGAACTATAACTGGGATCTACATACGGAAGCCGTCAAGAACTGCTGATACAACTCACACAAAATGTTATACAGTAAATAGATGAATCACATTAGATTCCATCTTTCTAAACCAAACCAAAATCAGACAATTTGTGGACGCACCGATTTCATGACAATGGATGGTAGCTACTTAATTACCCTACCACCTGGATGCCAATTTCAAACCAATGACTACAACTACATTAATGAGGTCCTAATTACCAATGGCCAACCGATGCTCCTGCTGGAAATCACACAATTGGATAAAATCCATGAACTTCAAAAACAACAACCTGGACCAGTTAAACTTGTGTATGGTGAAAAATCATGGACAAAGTATTAGATAATACCAATTTACATTATTCTAGTTTCCATCGGACTTTATATTGCCTATAGGCTTATTCGGAAAATACTTGAGATCCCCACTGTAAGGAAGGCGCCCAATGTGAGTGAACAACCATAAGCAGAGACTCGGACATTTTTATCCCCATAAAATGTGCCTCGAATTAAGGATGGAGGAGTTATATGCGAGCCACCCTATAGAACTATATAATAATATAGCGAATGCTGCTAAGACTTTTATCAGCCTTACGCTGAATACTGTATTATTATTATTCTATGCTTTCTTCCCTCAGTAATATTCAGTTCTAATTTAACACTATAATAAGTCGCTTGCAATAAATTTATTACACTTAAAGGTATTTTATTCGCGGTAGATAATTTCTGAACAAATTGAAATTATTATATAGGATATTCTTATCATTTGCAACGTCTTGACAAGTGTTTTTTATGTACTCGGTATAAATTCTATATCACAACAAAGCAAACGTATTTATTCATTAATAAATGAATAGTTGCGTCACATACACAAGAAAATAACACAGATATTACCATTACATATAACAATGAAACTACTACAGATAACTTTGATTTAGTAAATATTTCCTCAGATTGCTTTTTAACTATCGTAGATAACAACAAGAAGGTCAACTTAATAATAATCTATCAGCTGAACGTATAAAATCGCAGCCCTTCAACGAAACAATGTATTTTTCTCCTGTCACAGAGAATGATGTTGAAAAAGTTATTCGGCAACTAAAGATAAAAGCATCTGGTATAGATGATGTATCCCCTTTGTTGGTAAAAGTATGTTCTCAGGGAATTGTTTATTTCTTAACACACTTTTTGAACGTGTCGTTAGCGATGGAAAATTTTTAACTCGATGAAAAGTTGAAGCATTGTAAAATTGTCATCCTATTATTACTCCAGGCGTTTTAGCTGTAAAATTAACCTCTGACTAAATTCGTGCTCTACGATTTTTTTTATTGTGTTTATTTGGACGTCCTGAATAGCACTTGGTAGTTACGCCACGATACACCTGAAGGAATTCGTGAAAATCGCTTCGGAAGATCGCAGAAATCGCGGATTCGCGATTAACTCAGTTTTTATGGCCCAAACGGGAACAACACCTATTATAAAAGTTGTTCATCTGCAAATTCTCTACCTTAAAGATTCTATAAATTTTTTTCGTACGCCTAAACGTTTTGGAGATACGACGCGAACTAAGTGAAAAATGCATTTAGTTCCGCCAAACCTCTTTTGCACCACATATTTCGCAATTATCTTGCTTTTTGTGTCAAGTTCAATTTAACATTTATACGTTATTAAAAAAAATCTCTAAATCATTACTTTATCCCTTACATTTAATGTCTAACGAATTCGTGTTATCCGTTGTCACGCATAATATTTATTATTTAGTTGTCTATATGAACCCGCAATTGTAAGGAATCTGTTGCACTTAGGTGTAGGCATGGCATTATACATTTTGTTGTGTAGCGTGTTGCATATACTTAGGCTCTCTATTTCGGTAATTCTTAAGCTAGGCAACCAATTTCTTCACAATAGTTTTGGCTTAGGTTTCGTTTTCTGGTATTCTGTCACTTTTCACGTACGAGTTCGCTGGAACGCTTGGCAATTTATTAGCTGGTATTTTACGTGCTCTTTGCGATTTTTGAAACAAGTAATTTCACCATTTTGGAATATATTCGCAACGTTACATTTTCGATTATCCATTTATGTTCGGACGAGTGCATATTTTTATGGTATTGGAAATCGATTGTCTTCATTGGAAGGATCTATACGTAAAAGCCATTTTTGCCAAATTTACACGAGGCCAAGGACATCCAAGGTCAACAACATTTTTCTAAGAAAACCCTCCGAAACGAGGTAATTATTTTATTTTTATATTCAAACTAGCAAAATATCACTTGTAGTAAATTGTTCAATGGTAAAAATTTATTTTTAGGGTTTTTTTTCACCTACGGTTTCGCCTAGTATTTCGTAGTTTTTCCTACGTTTTTTTTATCTCCCCTGATACGAATAACTTTTTTTCCACTGGTCTACACGTGCTTATGTTATTGCTCCTTGCTGGACTGGAATTTCTTTTTTTGTGGAGGAGCCATCCATTTTCTGGGTTAATTGATAGGCTGGAAGTTGCCCATTCCTGAAGTTTGAGCCGAAGCTGAAGCCCTGCTGCCTGCAAGTTTATATTCTTCTTACGCCATCTATATATTGATTTTTTTTAAATATATTGTATATTTTGCTTAAAAAAAATTTCACCACTGTATGTATATATATATTTTTTTAAAATTTTGCTAAACGTTCCATGAAAATATTCTGTTAATTAGTTAAAACATCTATGATATTTGTTGGGGGTTTAAGCACTTACGCAAGACGCGTATACCCAGTTAGATACATTTTTTTTAAGTGTTGAATTTGTCTGTCATACCATACCCTACGTTATTGTACTGTTGAATGTTTAAAGTTTATTGTCATTAAAAGATAAAACTGAATTTGAATTTTTCATTATCGTCTCGCTAAGTAATTTATTTAGTAAATTTAAGGTTGCATTGTACTTGAGCTGGTATTTGGAGAGAAAAAAATTTACTTGGCGCCCTGATACATCAAAGAAATTTAGAACCCCCGACCATCTCCACTGTCAGTCGACCGGCAAATACCGTTAGTCAACAGACGACGACCAACTAGGTACGTCAGATTGCAGTTTTAAAATTTGACGTACCAGTCTCAGAATGAATATTGAATATTGATGTTATAGAGCTCGATGATCTTTATTCTCCACTAGAATATTTTATACATTTTATTTACATTTATTTGCAGTGAATGCAAAAAATGCATTCATTTCCGCACCACCTTAGAGATAGAATGGTCGGCACGTTTTTTTTACATGGTTTCCCCAGGAGCCCTAATCCATGCCGGATCTTAAATTAGTCAATATTTGCGACTTCTTCGATATCTGAAACGTTATTGTCCAATGACAAATCGTTGTCATTACTTTCATTCTGATAAGACTCTACGTCGTCCATTTCCTCATTCATAGCAATTTTAGGTGCGGTATTCAAGCAGGAGTGACCGTGAAAATGTCTAGAAGCTATTGAACAATTCAGTCCTACTTTCTTGCGGCTACATTTTCCTGTACAACCCTTCGTACACTTGCAAAAAATTTAATTGAACAATATGTCTGTTCCTGGTGGTAACTGCGTTGGTATTGACTGCAAAATATCATTATTCCTAATCCAGCCCCATTGCTCAGGATCAGTGTCTTTTCTCAGCCATATTTGAACGTCTCAACAATTCTGTGCTGCCCAATATAACAAAAACATTTAAAATATATAAAAACAAAGAAACTAAATGCATTTTTTACTTATTTGGCGTCATATCTCCAAGACGTTTAGGCGTACAAAAAATGTATAGGACCGTTAAGGTAGAATTAAAAGTACAATTTTCGTAATAGGTGTTGTTCCCGTTTTGGGCCATAAAAACTGAGTTAATCGCGAATTCCCGATTTCCTCGACCTTCCGAATCGATTTTCACGAATTTCTCCAGGTGTACCGTGGCGTAAAACTACCAAGTGTTATTCAGGACGTCCAAATAAACACAATAAAAATAAATCGGAGCACGAATTTGGTAGCAAAAGTCTAAAACGCCTGGATTATATAACATTAATTATTTTTCAAAAATAATGGATGAAGCAATAATCGATAAGATTCTTAAATAAATTGCTACGGGATTGACGTACATAAACAAATAAATACGTTGGATATTAATGATTATAAGATATTACGTAACGAAATCACTTGGGCTACTGTAGCGTAGCAGATATCGTAGGCTAACTTAACCCGGAAAGTGATGTACGTGCCTAAGATAAAATTTCTCTAGCTCAGACTATCTCAGGGCGTTAAGCCCAAGCTTACATAAACTATGATAAATTATTAGTTTACCTACTTAACAAATTACTGAGACTTCCATATGTAGTGGTTGCAGACGAAATAATGACATATTCTTTAAAAATGAAATGCACTATATTATACAATTTACAAAATTGGTTCTCTAGCATATAACCTGGCGATGTTCACAAGGTGTGGCAAATATCTCGATTAAAAAGTTATAACATTCGTAAAATGCCTCGTGTAGCTACACATCGGTTTACAATGTCCTCATAAATTGTCATAAATTCTGCCACAAAGGTTTGATTTAAAGAACCTCCTTAAATATATAAATATGCATAAAATCTTTAAATATGTACGAGTTAAAAAAATGCAAAGTATGAATTGAAATCCAGCCGAACCACTGAAGGTGGTCCCCGGTAAGTAAAAATAATAAACAACACAACACACTTATTTAGGGTGGTACGATACCGAGTCCGGACGTGGAAGAACTGTAGCCCTACGGAGATGTCTTCGGGACACAAGAAATGGACCCAAGGATGGGGTTGATGGTAGCCTCACCAGCCCTGGCACCTTCCACTGTGTGTGGATGCCCCGTCCGTGGAACTCTCACTGACGTGTGTAGAAGCCCCGTCCGTAGAACCCTAAAGATATTACGATTTAATTCACAGTCAGAAATGCACGTGAAGCATGCCTAATGTGAGAAATTCTGACATAACCTACAAAAGGAACATAATTTACCTCACTGATAAGGGAACAATCCACCAATACTCCGGGAAGCCACAGTCGGATAAATGGGGTCGAGTCCGCCTTTTAAATTGGCACGGTATTTCCAAAGGAGAGCCTGCAAATTTACGAAACACGTGGGTAGAGAACGGGCAAGATGGCGTGAAGAGGTTAGCTTACCTTGTGTAATTTAATATCCTGCTTCCGCAGATAAAATTTACTCACAACCACAAAATATTCCGCTAAACGGAACAACAACAGATTGAGCAAATTTTCTTGTGTTGATAATTCTAAAATCCACCAGGATGCCTTGGATAAAACCGAGGTTGGTAGAATTATCAACTCCTGCCAAGCCAGCAAAAATGGTTGCCTACCCGTTTTCCGCTCTCTGCTGATCACGTGCCACCATGTGTCGCCCTCCCGTGGAGAATAGCGAAATGTGTTTCGGAAGTGTAGCAGTTGTTATAATGCGGCCCACAAAACGCTAAAGCGTATGGTGGGTCGCATACGCTAGAGGTCCGTAACAAAATACAACTAAATTACTTTCAACGACAATGGGTTTAGATCAGGTGACTCATAAAAAAATTCCCAGTTCAGATATACAAAGCGATATAGAAGATGCCGCAAGTTAACTCCTGAAAAATCGAAAGCCAAATATAATTTAGCATATGAAAAGATTGAAAAGTGGTGCGAAACAAATAAGGTAAGTCGAGTTAATAACAAAGTTTTGTTAGCAATTTTGAAGAAAAGGAGAATTTAATAGCTTCCAGTTTATGCACTCAGTGTTCAATGCTGGGATGTGAGCTCTCTTTGAAAAAAGGCATAGATTCAAGGTGAACCTAAATTGTCTACCGATATTTCTACAGCAAATAGTACATGTAAAAATAATGGTAGTCTTTTGTATAAACTTATTTCCGAAAATGAATAATAAGGGAGATATACCCCTTAAAAGGAGGACAATAAACTTCAGTTTTTCTGTAATACCTTCCGACTCCCTTAAAATATCAAATTCATTATGATTTGAAAAATATGTGTCGAGACTCCAAAGTTAGATAGCTTTGTAATATGAAGAAATATGAATATGAATGCTTTGGTAAAATCAAAATAAATTATATCTGCTTCAGCTTTCAATCTTTCACCAAAAATGCTGGGCATGCTTACCACTATACCACGTACAGCTGTTAGAAATATCACATAATAGTAGCTTTATGAATCCAAATTTGGAAGTACAATTTTCAAAAATTATTTTCTCCTGAAAAACCGAATTCTTCAATAAAATATACATGGTTCTAATTAAAATAACAAAGTTGATACCGTTTCCGGTGAAATCAGAAACGAATCTCCGGCCGTAGTACCATCAACTTGTAGATCATATTAAGTTAGAAGTCTGCAGAAAGTTTCAAATCGATATCACATGTCATAGGGAAGTTATAAGCCATAATGTATTAAATATAAATTACTAGCGGCAAAATATAGACTAATTTTTAAAAAAATTTATTCCAGGTAAACAGTCCTTCCTGGAAGACAACTTCATTTGAGTTTCATTTCCATCAAGAAAATTCTGTGGTAAGCCAACACCTAAGCTGTATGACTGACGGTTCACCTCAACTTTTCAATTTCCCTGGTCTCAAATACCATAATACAGTGAGCACACCATAATACAGTGACAGAAACTATACATACGCTACAAGACAGATATCCCATCCCTCCCACAAAAATTCCCAAACTCATCACTAACCCTACCGATATTAAAAAATTAATCAAAACAATTCCAAATCACAAAGCTCCCGGAATTGATACTATTCCAAACATTGTTCTAAAACACTTACCAAATAAAGCCATTGTGCAACTAACATATATTATCAATGCTATTATAAAACTGCAGTATTTTCCGGGAGCTTGGAAAATTTCAATTATTATCCCCATACTCGAGCCTAATAAACCTCCCCACCTTGCAAGTAGCTACCGACCCATATCTTTACTTAACACCCTCTCTAAGTTAACACAAAGAATCATTCTTAACATATTAAACAAATATGTTAAAAAACATAAACTGTTGCCTCACATCCAATTTGGGTTTAGAGAGGACCACAGTACCACCCTTGCTATCAGCAAGGTGGTGCAGGACACCTTTCTGGCCTACAATAAGAAACATTGTAATAAACTTCTTCTAATAGACATTGCCAAGGCCTATGATTCCGTATGGATTAACGGTCGGATTTATAAATTAAAATATATATGTAATATTCCGGACTATATTGTATCACGAATTAAAAGGTATGTAACAGGCAGATACATTGTGGTTAATATAAAAGGCACCTTTTCCGCAAGAAAAAGGATGTCTGCTGGCGTTCCTCAGGGAGCCATTTTATCCCCACTTCTTTATAACCTCTACCTCTCAGACACACCGACGCACCCGATGACAGACATTATACTATACGCAGATGATACCGTGATTTATGGGTGGTCGTTTTACGCACAAACAGCGGCCCAGAAGATTCGGTATCATCTTACGAAACTGACAGAATACCACGACAAATGGAAAATACAGATTAACGCGGACAAAACGGAGACAATAACTTTACATAGGAAATTTACTAATACTAAGACATTCACTAAACTTAAAATTGACAATAAAACAATAACAGACAAAAGCGCAGTTAAATATCTAAGGGTAACCCTAGGTACGAGACTGCGCTTCGGACCACACATTACAAGAACCATTAACAGTACATTATGTAGACTTTACCCTTTGTTAAATAGACGCAGCAAACTGACGAAGGAGAACAAACTGACTATATACAAAGTAATACTGAGACCAATTATGACATATGCTTGCGCGTCCTGGAACACAATCTCGGACGAGCAATACAAAAGACTTCAGACCACGCAAAACAAAATACTATGACTCCTTACAGACGCTAATAGATACACGCCGATTGCTGGGTTACACAGTGACTGCAAAATTCTTATGATAAAAGATTACATTATAGAAACAGCTCAGAAATTTTTTAAAACAAAAATACAGCAATGGGCACTGACTAGAGACATAACTAACGTACGTATACATGATAACAGCAGACATACACACAAACTCATACATCAAACTCTACCTCTATATGACGAAAGACTATGACAATAGACTTAACACATAAAATTTGACTACACAGCCTAAGAGGGTTCCCTCCCGTCCCTTTCCACACCTACCCCTTTATGAGAATCTTAAAAACATAAACAAAAAACAAGAAAATTCTTTCTACCCTTGTACCATCGGAGTATTTTTAATTGTAAATTCTTTTACATTTAAGTAGGTTTTCGTATGTTTTCCTACAAATATACAACAAAAATTAATCCAACAAGAATATAAAAATTCCATGATCATGATCTGCATAGAATCGCTAACAGACAACACGCTTCACCATTGGAAAAAGCCGTAACTAAACCAGAGCTAACTGAAAGTTCAGTACAAAATCTGCCGCATAACACCTGCCGTCCGTCGCTGTTGCGACATAATTATGTTAGTAACGCGTCGGGTTTATAATATTGTAAATTGTATAATGTTGAAATAAATAAAATACTGAACAATGATATGTAAATATAATAAATAAAGATAATTTTAATGGTAAAAGGTCTCAAATAGTACGTCGCCAAAACGATAATTTTAAGGGGGCTAGTTTATTTATATCCTCTTTCTTGCACTATTTGGGCATGGGGGCGTTCTGGTTGGCGAGAGAGGTTGTGTTTACTTGTGCGCCTAACATTTATACAGGTACAAATTTTAATTTTTAAAATAATGTTAGGTACAATTATTTTTTCATTGGTTTCTGTTCATTTTTAAGAACAAATTTATTATAGCCAGACATTTTCGTCATTGGTGACAGCGTGCCAGATGCTATTTTATAATAAAAAAATATATTTTTAAAGAATTTCAGTATTGCTCTAATTTTGACATGGTGTAATTTAGCTACTAAGATATTTAAAATTAATTTGCCAGACAATAATTCGATTGTATAAAAGGAGCCAGACCGATTTAATTCGGGGAGAGACCAAGTGTGCTAGAAGAGTGGTCGAATATGCGTTGGTAGCGCCACGATAGGCAGTGACAGTTGTTGCGGCTACTAGTTTTTAAAATGTCGTCTCCTTCGTCCCTATAACAGCGTGTCTGAGTTTGTTGTAACTTTCAGTGTTTAAATTAAATTTTTTGCTGCAATGGCTAATGATAAAATAAAATGTGTTTTCTGTAATGACAAGAATGGAAAAATAATAAATTTCGTTGAAGAAAAATTAAATAAATTCCAACGTCAATTTTGAAAAAAGATTCACAAATTTCGATTCATCAAACCTACCGCCGTGTACAGTCTCTTTTGCAACTATCTCTCTCTCACTACCAGCGTATTATCACCATACTTTCCCAGACTTAAGCGGTGTGGCTCCTAATTAAACAATCCAATTATTGTCTGGCAAATTAATTTTAAATATCTTGATAGGTAAATTACATCGCATTAAAATTTTAGTCATACTGAAACTCATTGAAAATATATGTCTTTTTTTTATATATAAAATAGCATCTAGCATGGTGTTACTGCTAAAGAACACGCCAAAACTCTTCGATGAACTTTTCGAAACTGTAACAAAACCTGTGCTTCACGTAAAAATGCCGTTGGAAGAGGTTTTTCAATCACATTTTCGCTCTACGGAGCATTTTTTATGCAAAAATATCAGAAACACATCAAGGAGTGTAATTTTAGAAAGTATACTAAATGTCGCGGCACGAGGACGTAATGTCGTCCCGATCAAATAATTTAGAAAGTATAACGAAAACTGAAAACCTTTTTACGAATCCACGTTATTAAGCACTGCACCTCATGCGGATATGAGGACAAGTTATCCAGTCTCTAGTCAAAGTATTTCGAGAGTTTTAGCGAAAATAGCCCTTAGCGTCGAGGGTGCTCTATCATTTTCTAGCAGTCGATTTTAACGGGAAAATGACGGGTTTTAACAGTATTTGCCCTAAACCGGTTCCTCAGTGATTCGGTGTCAAAAAAGTATAGTTACATGTACTCAGAACGTGCATGGGACCGCCTTGCCTGAACGTATAATTGCAGAATATAATTCAAAGTCGTTGCGATTCAAGCATTTTTAAGCCCCGAGGAGCGACCAAAATTGATATTGAACTGAAAATACGTCAATAGACAGGCAAGCAAAAGCCCACCAAAAAATTATAAACATTGAACTTTTTACTGCATCTTCTTGTGTAATCGTTAGCTAAAAACTAAACATTGGATGGTAGTTGGTACATTATGAGTCGTTCCGTTCCTCACCATGTGTTGTACATGGGGCAGACTATAGTTTCAATACATTTTTCTTGAAAGTTTTGTAAAAACATAATTTGTTAAAAGATTTAATATACATTTTTGAACTTTATATTGTCTTTTCCTTGTGTTTCAAAATTCCTTTTCAGGTTTAAATTTAACAAAGTGTTAGTATTTACTGTATTAGATTTATAGTGTTACGACGTCCAATTGGTACCATCAGTAAATCAGTTAAGCAAAAACGGACAGTAAGTAGAGATTTTGCATTATTCTCTGTCTGAAACAGTCGATTTTAACCCTTCTTTGTGAACGTTTAATGTCCAATTTGAAAAATATAATAAAAGTTCTTCAGACATGTAAAGATCGATCGTTCACATTACCAGTGACGAAAATGTCTCGAAATAATAAATTTATGTTCTTAGAAGTCAGCAGAAACCAATGAAAAAAAATGGACCTAACATTATTTTAAAAATTAAAATTTTTGCCTGTATAAATATTAAGCGCACAAATAAACGCAACATCTCCCATCAGCCAGACAGCCCTTATGCCTACCCAGATAGTACAAGAGAGGGGTATAAAAAACGTTGGCAGCCCTTAGACTAAAAGGTTCGCCATTGGTGGGCGAAAAATTTATCCAGCGATAATTGAGCACTTTCAACCAGAAAGGAAGCTTTTTTCTATTGTTGATTTATGTTCAGAATATGAATAAAATGCTTGAAAATCCATTTTTATGTAATTCGTCATTTGTTATAAATAAAATGACAATATAGTAATTTTAAAAACACGTTCAAAAACCACATAGAAATCAAAATATAGGCAAAAAGTGTGCTGAAACCCTGCCCCTTAAACAAGTTGGATCAGATTTAATGGAAAAATCTTTAGAATGTTACATTTTCTAAATGCTATTTAGTTTAGTAGGATACCAAATTATTCTGCTCAACACAACAACATTAATATCCCGAACTGTATTGCTTCAATATAATAGAGTTAATAAAATGGTCATTTTAAGGTATTGACAGTTTATTTCCCGAACAAGGTACAGTTGAAACGTTATTTTAATTTAAATTTGCTATGCTTCAGCGAACATAAATATACTCGCATGATATAACAATAACGATGATTTATTTTAAATAAATAACCCATTCAATGTATGGGATTGTTTCAACTTTCATAACACATACGAGTTATCCGGAATCATGAATTAACATAAAATTTAAAAAATATAGTCAAATATTAATTGTGACAATTCATATTTTATCATAGTTTGGTGTTATGACAGTTATTAAAAGCACATTAGCATTGTGGGTATAATAATAATAGAATAATTATCTCATTTTCAATTGTTCTCATTCGAAGTTTGCAAATATTTCGGTGAGGTTACAAATGGTAAAAATAATATTAAAAAACCGCTGCCCAAGGAATCAAGGATTTTGTATCCAAGTCTTATACACACTAAATCCCAATGTAATATTTTGTTCCCTTTAATAATAGAATGGGGGTGGTAGAGAGGGTGGCTAAGAAAAATTTTAGAAGCCCTTGGTTCTCGTATACACACCAAATCCCAATTTAATTTTTTATTCCCTTAAACAATAGGGCGGGGGGTGGCAAGGGGGGGTGGTAGAGAGGGTAACCAATGCCAAAATAAATTTTAGAGGCCCTTGGTTTTCGTACACACACTAAATCCCAATTTAATTTTTTACTCTCTTTAGTAATAGGGCGGAGGTGCCACTGGAGGGGTGGTAGCCAAAAAAAGTCCCTTTTTTCTCGTGTACACACTAAATCCCAATTAAATTTTTTACTCCTTTTACTAATAGGGTGGGGGATGGCAATGGGGATGATAGAGGGGGTAGCTAACACCAAAAAATTGTTTGAGACGTATCGTTCTTGTATACACAGTGATAGTGAAGATTTAAGAACTTAACTTTTTTTCGTACATGCCCTAAATTGCAGATCTCGTTACAATGCATACGTGTAGTCAAGTCAATATCATAAACGGTTCCAGAGTAAACGAACGCACAAAAAAGTTATAGACCGACAGACACATAGGAATTTTTTTTCGCTCAAATTTAAAATGTCGACGTTTCATGAGATTTTAAGCCCATTTCAGCAAAAAAAAATATTTTTTTTACCTTAATATACTTCCACGTCCAGAAAAATAAATACTATTGAGCAAAATGGTATTCTTATAACAGATAATACGGAAAAAGCAAATGCTTTTAATAACTTCTTTATAAATATAGGTAAGGAATAGCACAAAAAATACATACTGGGCAAGGAAACTTTTCATCAAAAATGTATCTAAACCCGATCACAGAGAATGAGCTTATTAGTCTATGTCAGGAGTCGGGAGCACCAATCTAGAGACTCTTCCCCGTTTTCGAAGTGGCTGAACAGTATGGTCCCCACCATATTGTCCCGCAATTTTTTTTCCTCGGCAACCCCCTCAAATTGGTCAAAAACCACCCCCATAGTGCCCTTTACCGTGAGCCCGTTTATTTTCCCCAGTTTTTCGACTAACTGTTATTCCCTCGAGTAGAACGGAAAGTCCCTCGATGGCTTTGATCTCAGCCACCCCTACACCAGGCTTCCAACCCTCTAGGGAGTTGGAAAATTGAAATTCTTGTTGTGGATATTTTACAGGACGTGTTTCTGTGAGAAAGGTGGCAGGTGACCATGGTTGTGTAACCATCCCCGGGGTGTCACTCTTCAATGGGGTGGAAATTTTTTTTGTAGGAGGCATTTCTTTGAGGAAGGTGGTAGGTGACCAGGACTGGGTAACCACCAGCGGGGGTTATTTTCACCCTTTAAAGGGGCGGATATTTGATTTTTTTTTAAAGAAATTATTATTTCGTAGGAGGTGTTTTTTAAGGAAGGTGGCAGGTGACCAGGGTTATATAACCAACCCCGGGGGTTGTTTTCATCCTTCGAAGGGGTGGGAAAAAATAATATTTTGTAGTAGGCGTACCATCTCAATGAAACGCCTCCTACAAAATATTATTTTTTTCCCAAAAAAAAATAATAAAAATAATGTTTATGAAAAATTGAATATATTCCACTAACGAACTATATAAGAATACAAATATAATGAACATTATAAGTCTATGTCTATAGTTGTTTAAATTTTACAGTTAATAATCAACATTTATATCAATCTGTCATCCATAATTATGGAACTAGAATGATAATTAACAAATCACTAAAAGTTCTATTTCGAACAAAATCACACTCTCAAAGGTACATAACCTATTATGTCCCTCAATTTTATAATATCTTGCCTCTCAAAATTAAACTGATTGCCACCAGAAGAAATAAATTTAAAATAGAATGTAAAAATTTTATAAAAACTAACTACCATCTTTTCATAGCCCAATTCTAATTATTATTATATAATAAAAAAAAGGACCGTATGTTGTCAAGTTTTATGAAATAAATTAGTTTAATTTTAATTGTTTCCAACTATCAGAAAATAATTAAAAATTTATACAAATGGTAGAGTAGGTACATGTCTAAACATTATTTTAGAGGGCCATGCGCAACACAGAAATATTGTCTGATTCTCATTAGGAACATATTTAGAGTGAACGACCCTATGCATTTATTTATTTATTTATTAATATAAGTGTCAACATTATCTGATAAACAATATTTGCATCTTTGCAAAACTTGTTATATGATAACATGAATAAAATATGTCTTGATTAGATTTCTTTACATTTTATTTTTAATTAAATCACGTATTTCTTTTTATGCTTTTAACTTAATTTGATCAATAATTTCATTTTGATAAATCTTTAACCTTTGACTTTATTTGGTATATCTTTATAGGGCAGTATAAAAATACATATGCTGTATTTATACATATTTGATAGATTCGACCTTTACATTGTGAAAATTCATACCATTAGCACCAAATGAGGAATAAAAATTGTTTCATAAGTTTTTACAATAATGTAGGTCAACTTGGCAATTGTGTAACTAAACACTAGCTTCTTCAGATGTGAGTATAAGACCTATGTATTTTTTAGGAACTAGTACTAAATGATTATTTATGTTAAATTTGATCAAAATCATTAGAGCCGTTTTAGACACAAAAATTATTTACTTTTTTGAACCTTTAAACCACACTCGTTGCAACATCCCTCTCTGAATTCTCTAGGAGCAAATAGTCTTGCCATCTTATACTAGTACTAAGGATCTATCCGTGTACCAAATTTGATCACAATCGTTACAACCGTTTTAGAGAAAAGAAATATTTTTTTTACTTAATTCCCCTCCCACAGCTCCCGGATCTCCATTTTTTAGAGTTAACAAGACATGTTACTTCATACTACTACTAAAGAACTCTCCATGTGTTAAATTTGATCAAAATCCTTAGAGGTGTTTTTGAGAAAAAGTTTAATTTGGATTTTCTTACCGAGTTAAACCTCAGTTAACTCCCTCCACATTTGAGCGAGATTTGACGATTTTGCCTAGAGGTATGGCCGTTCTAAACACTGATACATTTTGAACAATATCGATTCAATAGTTTGACCTCTAGATGTGACCACAGACGACAGATTGCCATCATTTCCGGACTAGTAACATGAATAAGTATTGTCAAACTGGCTATCATTTATTTTTATTCTCGCAATACTCAATAGTTCTTTCAATAGTAACAACAAATAATACATATTCTGTTGGTTATTCTTTGTGTATAAGGCAATGTTGTAACAGAACACAAAAAAGAGATATTTAAACACAAGTAAAGAGATATCAATCATCTGATGACTCGTGAAAATTATATTCAATGCAATAGACATGAAGCTTTACTTAACAGGAAATTGAAATATAGAATTATGTCAACTGAAAAGTCATGAACCTGAGAGTAGAATTAATTTATTCCAATACAGAATCAAAGCTACCAAATCAAATACTGGAATTCAATTGAAATTTGTATAATAACATTATTTTTGCCGAATGTAAAGTAATATGCAAATATATTTCTCTGTTGGTTGATACATAAATGAGCGATGTATACTATACAGGGTGTATAATAATTTAATGTCATAAAGGAAGCAGCGTGTTTCTCGTCCAAATTTAAGATAAATTTATATAAACATTTGCTATTAGAAAATACGTTCACAAAATACAAGACGTTGAAGTTGCGAAAAATTAGAATTGCGAAATTATTTTGCTACGTTTTATATAGGAGCATAAATAAATAAAATACGAAAAGAAACTCACTTGGGCTGCTGTGGCGTAGCAGATCGCAGACACTACCCTGCCCGGATAAGCGATGTAACGTGCCCACGATAAAATTTCACTAGCCCAGACTATCTCAGGGCGTTAAGCCCAAGTTAACATAAACTATTATAAATTATTAGTTTACTTACTTACACAAATCGCTGAGGGTTTCATTCTCAGCGGTCGCAAACGAAATAATGACACTAGCTTTAAATATGAAATGCACTATATTACAGAATTTACAAAATAATGTCTGGTTCTCTAGCATGAAACCTGGCGATGTTCAAAAGGTGTGGCTAATTTTCCGATTAATAGGTAACAGCATAAATAAAGATGCCTCGTGTAGCTACACTTGGTTTACAACGTAATAAATAAGTTAACATAAATCTGGCCACAACGGGTCTGATTAGAGAACCTCCTTAAATAAATATAAATGTTTAAAATCTTTAAATATATACAAGTTGAAATGCAAAATTATAAATATATTTAACCATGCAGAACCACTGAAGGTGGTCCCCGGTAAAGAAAACAACACACTTATCTAGGGTGGTACGATACCCAGACTTCGACGATGCAGAAACTGCAGCCCTACGGTAGTGTCTTCGGGAAGAAATGAATTGACCAGACGATGGGGTCGATTACAGCCTCTCCAACTGTGAAATTTCCTGCTCCTGTGGGTGTGTGGTGGGCGTTCGGGCCCTAAAGATACACCGATTTAATTTGCACGGTAGGAAATGCACGTGAAGCGTGCCTAATTAGAGAAATTTAAATCTGACATAACCCACAAAAGAAATATAATTTATCTCTTGTTTAATGTGGTCGTTTGGCTTCGAACAGCCTTACGTGACTTCGACCTAAAAGATCTTTTGTGATTTACCCTACATCTAGTTGTTGCCCAGGATTCCAAGACTTTTTACAAAGCCTGTGATTTTCCTGGGGGCTAATTTCCCTATGTCTTCAGGTATTAATTCCTCCTGTTCTAGGAATTTTAGAGTAGTGCGGACTAACACCTTGCATTCACAAAGTATATGTTCCCCAGTTTCAGTTGCAGTATCGCCATATCTGTATTTGTTGTCTACCGCCTTGCCCATATTCTTGAGATGATATCTCAAGGGGCAGGATTAGCCTTACTTCGGACTTTTCAAGTTCGAGAAGCCTTGTGGCATTCTTTGTCGAATAAGTTATAAACTTTTTCGCTTGTCTTTGGCCTGGAGTATTCCTCCAGTAGGACTTTTTCTGGTCCTTTTCCCATTCTTGGATCTCCTCCGCTATGTGTCCCTTGGCCACACCACAGAACGGTTCGGGTCCAATGAATGGTGCTTTAGAACCTTTTTTTGCAAGGCTGTCAATAAGTTCATTTCCTTGTATTCCCTCATGCCCTGGCACCTACATCAAGGTAACCTTATTGTTGTTGGCCAGTTGCTTCAGGGATTGTCTACATTCCCAGGCAATTTTAGACTCAAAGGTATAGGACCTTAGAGCTTTTAGTGCTGCCTGGATATCGGATAATATATAGATCTTTGCCCTTCGGATGCCTTTATTTAGGCATTCCTGGGCACACAGATCTATAGCGTAAATGTCTGCCTGGAAGATGGTTGGGGTATTACCGAGGGCTTTGGATAGCCTACATTTAGGCCCTGCTATGCCCACTCCTACCCCTTCAGCCATCTTAGATCAATGGCTGAATTAATCTCTTACTATTGAGGGAAGCAATACACCGAAACTCCTAGAGAAGGCTACAGCTGAATGAAGGGGTCGAGTCCGACTTACAAACCAGCGAGTCTTCCAATGGAAAGCCTGTAAATTTGTGAAACACGTGGATAGAGATCGGGTAAGATGGCGATAATGAGGTTAACTCACCTATACACTTAAATCCTGCACCAGCAGTTAAAATTCGCTCCCAACAACAAAATATTCTACTCAACAGAATAACAAAAAATGGAGGAAACTGTATTGGTGTTGATAACTCCAAAATCCACAAGGATGCCTTGAATAACACAAGTTTTCAGTAATCACCAACCGTGTACATGCCAGCAAAACGTCTCTCTCTCTGAACCAGCCGGAAGACTCGCGCCGTTCGCGGACGGTAACAGAAACTCCGCACGGACATTTCGTTGGTGCGATTGCTATTATGCGGCCCACAAAACGCAAATGCGTATCGCGGGTCGTATATGCAACAGGTCCGCAACAATTTTTTAACAAAAATAATCTCTTACTTTTGAGGATTTTTAAAGTTTTTAGGTACGTTAAAAATTAATTATGAACCCATCCTCTACCCAGAAATAAAAAAAACTACCGTATTTTGGCTTTCTAATTCTTTTCTTAGCCATATCGAAATAGAAATTTATGCGAAAGTTTGAGCATACAAAATATCAAAATACATGTTAATTTTTTTTAAGCACACATGCGCAGTTAATAGAAAAGAACCGAAAAATCAAATAGTGGAATATTTATTTGTCAAAAAAATTTGCAGCCTCAATTTTATAGTGTATGATGTATTTCCTCGGAAGTGACACTAACTTGTGATTATCAAATGGAACACCCTGTATATTATTGCAGTATGAATTTTGCAGAATTTACTGAATCCAATGACATCACATAGCGTATCTGAATTTTCCATTAACAAACATAGAATAGATTTCCTAGTCTTATTTGTCGGTTTTAGACGGGTTTTAATTTAAATGAACAAAACAAATTAAAGTAATTGGAGCTAAAACGAATAAATACTAAAACGTGTGGCTGTGACTGACAATAGGAAAAAAGACTTGCAGTTTTTCTTTGACATGTAGTAACATATTCACGGTCGGATGAATATAACGAGCGAGTAACTGCATCTGACAGTGCTTAATCTTCGAAATTTTAAACTGTTGTTTAATCAAATAATCTTTGAAAATAACACATGAACAGCAGAAACACTGTATGAGGACACACACGTATTTTATATCTGCTTTATACGGCTTTTTGCTACTGAGTGATACATATACAGAGTGTGTCAACACATGTGTTTTATTCATTTACATTCTGACTACAGCTGTGTTATCTGGCATTCCACGAGGGTTGAAACTCTTTTCTTTATAGGTAAGTTTACAGAAACAAAAAAATACATTCAATAAATGAGGGATCGCAATTATACAGCCTCTATGGGCATATTTGTGTGTGTGCAGAAATGGATTCAAAAGGGACGTATTTTTTAAAAAAATTTAACGCACAATATGAGACCGACAAGAACCCTTTACGACAAAGAGAATCTGAGATATGGCGGTTTAAATTTCGTAAAATCGGTGAATCAAATGAAGAAATTCTATATTTTGTATATTAACTTTGGATAGCTATGTTCAATTAAACCAGAGATAGGTATGAAATGAATAGGGTATGAAAATCCATCGTTTTAAAGGTGTAACTTTTGATATTTTTTTGATATAAGATTAAATTTTTTTTCCAAAATAATCACCTGCGATAATTATTTTTTTAAACCCAGAATACGCCTTCATGATCATCAAAAAGCAAGTGAACCCTGAGCCACACAAAATTCAAAATTTGAGCTAAAATTTCTATTGGCACTTCAAGTTTTTAGAAAATTATTTCATATCCCTCGTACTAGTGGAAGAAATCCTCACCACCTTAAAGCTAAAATTGCTAAAAATAGTACCCTATTTAACCAGTATATCTTTTCCGGCTATTTTTTAAACCTTTACCCTTCCACGATCATCGCAAGGCATCAGTTCAAAGTACCTAAACTGCCCTCCCAAGCCAAAATGTTACTCAAGGGTTACCTATTTCAACATTATACTGTTTTATAATAGTCCTTCCTATATTAAACTCATCATATTTTCTAAGCGAAAGATACGCATGCCACCTATTAAGTATTGAAAATATATCTCAAAATATTTCTTCTGAAACTATTTGTTTTCCCTTGTCATATCCAGCCACTGTTGGACCCTATATTTGAGACTGAACAGTGCGTCGACCCACCAAAAAAAGGATCGGTAGAGAAAGAGACAATATATATATAGATCGATATGGTGTATGTGACACAAAGTTTACTCGTAGAGTATCCTTAAGATTCTTAAATAAAAATATGTCGGACAGAAAACTGTCAGGATTGGTTTGAGCTCGTACATTGACACCTTAGAAACGGACCATGGTGAGGTCTGTGGAGTAGGTAGATTAAGGCCCCAGATTCGAACCAACTTATCGTAAGAGTTTCCTTCTGACATTTTTTCTGTTTACTATACTTCTTTATCTCTTTTTTCTCTTGAAAAATAACTCCAAAACGGGAGCCAAAACGTTGAGACATCGGTAATCTCAAACGAGGTTCAACCCGAGAACCAAATATTTTTCATATATATATGCATATGGGGGAGGTTAGCACCTTCATACACTGGAAGTTGTAGAGAATCCCAAGTGTAGGGGGTGTAATCTAGAAGATGAAACTGTCGATCATGTGTTGTGTCACTGTCCTACTCTCTCAACAAAAATGAATGAATGTTTGGAAATTTCTGGCCTACTCTGCCCAGTATGGTGGTATCCCGAAAGGTCCCTTCCTCAAGTTCACCACAAGCGTTAGTGGTTTGAGGAATGAGAGTCCTGCAGGAATGCCACTATCTGCAGAGGTAGCACTTTTGAAGCCTGAGTATATATAAGCGCAACCTCACTCCCCCTAACAGTCCATATGCAGGTAAACTTTGATAAGTAAAGTAGTTTCATTTCTTCGTAATACTGAACTATGGGATTTGAATAATTGTCATCAATTTTCTACTAAATTGGGCCTAACTCGAAATTTTTTAAATTAATTTCTTATAACTAATCATTATAACATTATTGTTGCCCCTGAATCATAGGATTATATCCAAAAACAGAAGAAGAAATAACAAAAAATTAGTGCTGAGATTATAAAACGACAAATAATGAACAGAAATTGAGATATAGTAGAGTAAAATTAGATTTTCAGAGAAAATTTTACATGGAGAAACGCGACATAAAAAAATAAGTGGGTTTTGGTGAAACTAAGAACAACCTGAGTTTTCCGCTTCGAGTACGTGGGGGAACTTTTTTTTTCACGAGAAAGGGGTAAATTGGTTATTTTTAAGGGTGGTTTTCAGTATTAATTTATTTTGGACAATTTGAAATGCTAGTTAAGAAACGAGAATGGTGCCCTTTTATTGTCTGTGGCCAAGCTTTCAGTTCAAATTTCGTGAAAATTGGTTTACCGCTTCCCACGATATGTATATAAATATACTGAAATAATGTAAACAATTGAATTACAGCTAACTTAGCCAAAATTAAACCGAATTTGATGACATTTTAGACAAAAGTAACCTATATAATCAAGAAATAGCCCGCTAAACTTTAACAAAAAATATCCCAACAGTTTCGCCGCAATGCCATTTTTAGTCTAAATTCCACAACATATTCAAAACTTTCCCCAATTTGCCCAAATGATTGATAGAAATTTTTATTTTACCAAAATGAAGGTATTCTTATACAGGGTGTCTCACCGGGAACTGAATCGATCGATATAGAGAAAAGTACGCATCAGAAAATTTTGAAAATTTAGATAATTACTAATGTTGGTGTGGCCAATCCAACTAAAATTACAAGCAGCTGGCACTACCGCTTATACCGGAAGTCGATACCAACTTGCTTATTTCAAATGGAACACCCTATATATTTAGGGTTTTCGAAAAGAGCATAAAATTCTGAGTTGAAAGTAGTAGCATATCCTATACTTAAACCTAGCCGTTTCAGAGATATTTGACATTTTATAGAAAATTTTACAGGTGCAACGGTTTGCAAGAACCGTTATAACTTTCTTCTTGTAAAGGATCCTCATTTGCTTCTTGTCAGGTAAAAATAACACAAGGAGAACTACGTTCTACAACTGAAATTCAATAATATCATACCAAGTGTTCCGTTTTTCGCGTTATATTTTGTCAAGTTCAAACCGCGAAAACTTGTTTAGGTCAAATGGAACATCCTGTATTTTTTGACGTCACGTTGTGTAAAATTGAATTCCCTTTTTTCTGATATTAGCATTGTGGGGGTTAAAGTTACAACTTTTTGAAATATTTGCGATTTTATTAGAAATTCATGAATTGTTGTAATCATTTCATCAAAATAGCCATGATTAGAAAATCAGTCATTATCTTATGTCAAAAAATGCCAGCACGTTTAAATTATTGCACATTTGCTACTCGATATCTACAAAAACGCAAAATAACACTAACACTGTAACATGCGTATTAATCGAATTGAAGATATGGCATGAACTAAAATAGCAGAGATAAGATCAATATCAATATGAATTCATTTTAATTTAATAATTGCTCAAAATTCCGCCCTCGAATTTCGACACATTTTTAGCACCTTCAGATTAGTTCCTCATGGGTAGCTCTTCTAATTGAATCCTGTGATATGTTTTGAAATGCATTTCTTACTCTTTGCATACAATCTTCAATGGTTGTTAATGGGCTCTCATAAACTTTATTTTTAATAGTTCCCCAAATGAAATAATCCAGAACTGATAAATCGGGTGAGCGAGGAGGCCATAAGAAAGATCCATTATTGGCAATCCATTGATCATAAAAAGTTTCTTGTAAATAATTATTAATTAAATATGCGTTATGTGGGGGAGCATCATCGTGCTGATAAAAAATGTTTCTATGTTTGGCGAGAGGTAAATTTTCTAAATAGTTATTATTCAAATTTTGTAAGATATTCAGATATCTTTCACCTAAAAAAAAAACAAACATTTACCTATACATATTAGCAGAAGCGAAAATTTAATTTACCGTTTAAATTTTCCTGATAAAATTGTAATGCCACCATCTATCGTTTCTTATGGCATAGTAAACATTGAACTGCCAACTTTCCTGAAAGTTTCGCTCTCTGAACATATGAGGATTTGAGTCACTCCAATAATGCGAATTGTGTCTATTAAAAAGTCCATTTTTAGTAAATTTTGCTTCATCTGTCCATATAATATTTCCCAAATAAGAATCGTGACCCTCAGACCTTATTAGAATAAACTCACAAAAATTCTATCTTCTTAGGAAATCTGTTTCTTTTAATCCTTGAACCATATGGAATGAAAACGGGTGAAACTTATGTTTTAATAAGGTTCTGTGAATTGAATCCTTGCATAGTCCCGATTCCAGAGCAGCTTGTCTTAATGACATCCTTGGAAATGCATGAAAATATCCCAGAATGGCTATTTCAATGTTTTCGTCATCAACAATAGGCTTTCTTCTTTGCATTTTTGCCTTGACAGAGCCATACTTTTAAAAATTTTCCAGTATGCGTTTTACAGTGTTTTGTGACGGTTTCCGTTTTTCTGGATATCGAATAGCAAATGTGCTGCGAGTTCTTGATCACATCTTTATCACATTCTCCATAAATAATAAACAAATTTAAAAAGTCTTCGTGGGTGTAATTTAAACGTGCTGGCATTTTTTGACATAAGATAACGACTGATTGTTTCTAATCATGGCTATTTTGATGAAATGATTACAATTCATGAATTTCTAATAAAATCGCAAATATTTCAAAAACTTGTAACTTTAACCCCACAATGCTAATATCAGAAAAAAGGGAATTCAATTTTACACAACTTAACGAAAAAATACAGGGTGTTCTGTTTGGCCTAAACAAGTTTTCGCGGTTTGAATTTGACAAAATGTAACGCGAAAAACGAAACACTTGGTATGATATTATTGAATTTATACAACGTAGTTCTTCTTGTGTTCTTTTTATGTGACAAGAAGCAAATGAGAATCTTTTACACCAAGAAAGTTATAACGGTTCTTGCAAACCGTTGCACCTGTCAAATTTTCTATAAAATGTCAAATATCTCTGAAACGGCTAGGTTTAGGTATAGGATATGCTACATATTTTCGACTCAGAATTTTATGCTCTTTTCGAAAACCCTAAAACATGTAGGGTGTTCTATTTGAAATAAGCAAGTTCTGGTATAAGCGGAAGTGGTGCCAGCTTGTAATTATTTTAGTTGGATTGGCCACACCGACATTAGTAATTATCTAAATTTTCAAAATTTTCTGATGCGTACTTTTCTCTATATCGATCGACTCAGTTCCCGGTGAGACACCCTGTATACTTTCAAGTCATGTAACTAAAAAAATATATTTTTTGTCATTTTTGGTATATACTTGCACGCGGCGATTTCCTGTCATTTTCAGTATTATACGTATGCGCGCACAAGTATACGTGTAAATATTTATTTTATAAATTACAATATTAATAATAAAAAGTGATTTTGAGTAAGTTTTACATATTTAGCTAAAAAAAACTCTTGTAGGTAAGACATATTTTTTTTTTCGAAAATTCACTTCATTTTTATTAAACTTTTTATATGTGTTGATTATTATTTAATTTTATTCATGTTTTCTTTTTCTGGTAGTTGTATTAGAGGTGCTACTGCAAGAAGTAATAATAATCAAAATATTGCATTTCTGTAGTAGCACTAGAACTGTAGTAAATATTTTAGGCATATGTCTTGATTTTAAATGCAGTGGCAGTTAATAATATCGTTTTTCATAGTAACTAGATTAAACCAACAATATGATGAATAATTTGATTGTACTAAACCAGTCATTTAAGGCTTGTACGTGAATTTAAGTACTTTTAAAAAGTAAAACATTCTTATTACGAATAATTAATTCTATGAATTCTTGTGTTAATAACTCCGTGGTTACAGCACGACTGATGTTATTAAAATATATGCATGAAACCTTTCAAAGTAACTTCACTACATTTAAGTAAAGAAATATTTTACTTCTTTTTAACTTTGTACCCTGGCAGATAACTAAATGTTTTGAAGTTTGTACTAATGCTTATCTGCATACCTTCAATATTCTCTTTATATACCGCGGTCGGGATGGAGTTTTACAACCGAAATACTTTAATAATGTACTATACCGCATGCTTGTACCTTTTTGAATTTAAATAATAGGACAGAGAATTGGGACGAAAATTTATTCTCGTCTCGTTTGTTTTTTCACGCTTATTTTGTTTTCGGAGACCTGTAAATTAACGATTAAACTTAAATAATTAGCGAGAACTTTCGCCATAAAAAATAATAAGTAAACTGAATTTGGCAAGCAATCATAATCTACTTTCGTTATAATGCGACAGGGCTAGGTAAAATGCATCGCTTTGGAATTAATACAATAGCCCAGCGATAAAAGGCACTTAACCCGGCAGGAATTGCTGCAAATATTTTTAGCGCTGCGTCGGTCCTCTATAACTCCCAAATAAAAGAACTAACTACAGTTTTTAATGGAAAATAAAGGGGCCTACAATAATTTCTAATATACAGGCTGTCATAAAAAAAAATTGACTTCATTGAAACTCTCCAAGGTGATCATTTACAATTAAAATATGAGCTCACTCTAATGCTTCGTTTAGGAGCAATATATAATAAAAAAATGTAATTTACATCACTAATGGTAAATGGTCCCCATTTTTTTAAATGTGAATTTGAATACAAAATAAGGTTAAGAACTTAATAAAGGTCGTATGGTATTGTAACCATAATTATTTCAAATTCATTACTGTCTGTACTCTCCAAACTTCTTGAGGTAGCAAACCTATGCAAGCCAACTTAAATCTCTTTGAATCCATATAATATTTTATCCCTTAGTCAATATGGTTTCGGAGAAGGACATTGTACCCAAGATATACAATTACTTCTCTGTACATTTATTCACTGAATAATATGGACAAAAATAAAAAGTGCGAATGTCTATTTTTTGACATGTCTAGAGTATTCGATACAGTAAATCATGAAGTTACGAGAGATGATGGTGGGGGGGGGGGCAATTGTAGTAGCTGGTGGTAATTGAAGTGGTGGGATGCAATTGGAGTGGTGGAAGGTAATTAGCGTGGTGGGTGGCAATTATAGTGGTGGAAGGAAATTTAAGTATAATTAATTGTAATTGCAGTAACAGTGGAGTAATTGCACAAAAAAATAAGGATAATTGCAGTAACAATAAGGGTAATTGCAGTAAAAATAACAGTAATTGCAACAAAAATAAGCGTAATTGCAGCAACAATAATGGTAATTACAGTAACAATAAGAATAATTGCAGTAAAAGTAATGGTGATTAAAGCAATTATGTCCGCCCATCCGTCTGTCCGTGGGTAATTGTAACAATAAGGGTAATTACAGTCACAATAAGGATAATTGCAGTAAAAATAATGATGATTAAAGCAATTATGTCCGCCCATCCGTCTGTCCGTTTGCCCACCTGTTCGTCTATCTGCCCATCTGCTCATTGCATTGTCCTATTGCACTTTGTATTTATTTTACGTCACACTAAACATTCATCCTTGATGATTTACCTAAAGTTACAAAATTATTTTATCCGCCTTATCTTTGTACTGATTTATGATATGAACAATTACAAACAGGTGGGCAAACGGGCAGACGAATGGGCAGACATAATTGCTTTAATCATCATTATTTTTACTGCAATTATCATTATTGTTACTGTAATTACCCTTCTTTATGGTAAAATTACCCCATTGTTACTGCAATTACCTTTAATTATACTTAAATTGTCTCCCACCATTCTAATTGCCACCCACCACGCTAATTACCTTCCACCACTCTAATTACACACTACTCTAATTGCCCCCCAACACTCTAATTGCATCCCACCACTTCAATTACCACCAGCCATTACAATTGCCCCCATCACCAACTCTCCTAGGCCCTGCCCTTCACGTCCCACCCCCTAAGCCCCGTCCCCTAATTACCTCCGACTACTCTCATTACCCCCCACCCCTAATCTGATCGCTGTAGTAAAAATTGACAATGTGTCTATAAAAAACAGTGATTCGGTTAGATTATTAGGTATCTTACTGGATCATTACTTAAACTGGCTCGGTCATGTTGAATCTGCTATGAAAAAAAATCTGTTAAATGTTTTTTGTAAGGCAGCTTCGTTTGGATGTATTTAAAATTTATTACTTTGCGCATGTGCAATCCATATTAAACTACGGTATTCTTCTTGCCAAGGCCGAATTAATGACCTATTTAAAATGCAAAAAAATAGGATAATAATGTTTAAACAGCCTACCCATTCATTTCGGGGCTTGTTTGTTTCTCTGAAAATACTAACAGTTACAGCGTTGTACATTTTAACGTGTTGTCTGTTCGTTAAAACAAATATCGATCAATTTACGCAGTTTTCTGATCGTAATATAAAATACAATTTTATAAATATCAATAACATCTTGTTACCACAACATAAATTGTCTGCAACAAGTAACGGTACGCCCATTAAGATTTACAATCACCTTCAAAACATTTAAAAGACGTAGCTATTTTGAAACTATTTAAGTTCAAACTGAAGAATATATTATCAGACAAACCGTTTTGTTCTTTGGAAGCATATTTTAGTGCTTCTTTTTGACACTGGTGCAATTTGTATGTTTTAAATGTTTGCTATTTATTAAATATTTGTTTTTCTATAATTATATTAAATACATGTTATTCGACATTCTCACGACAGAAGCTTCAGCAATTTATCTACAGCCGCTCCTCACATTCCGCAGGGTTAGTAAATTCACAAATCGTGTATCCTAAGTAGCCGAAGGGTCCTCTCAGGATGATCGCCTTCATCATTCTGCTGACTCTTGGTATCCAGACAGAACTACTGATACTGGGAAGAGGAAAATCCTCGATGGATCAGTCAGACAAGGGATCAGACCTACTTAGAAGTAGATGTTTGGTGTGGAATCATCAATGGGTACATAATAGGTCCCTTTCTCATGACACATTTCAAGAATGATGGATTGGTATTAACAGTTTGTTAAATGACCAGCTCGGTGACCTGACCTAACTTCACTGGACTTTTGTGTTTTTATCTAAAAAGTGTTGTTTATGAAGGACACATTGCAGGTATGGCTGAGTCCTTTGTAATTATTTGTAATATTGGACAGTTCTATAAGACAATATATTGTTAAATAAGTAGAAGAGTCTTCTTTATAAACCTTTATCATTAAATAAAGTTATATTAAAAAGCAAGCTATATATTTTGACCTCTCTATAAAATTTAGCACGAGCTGGAAACACCATTTAAATTACTTTACATACAATTTCATGAACTTACAAAAAATTTATACACCCCCAGGAACACTGTAAACTTCGTCACGTCCCAAGTTACAAACAGTTCTAAACAAAGCTGTTTCCCATACGTTCGCGATACACTTTCTGCAGAAAACATAAGTTGTTTTTTCGACCCTCTGACGAGTCTTTCAAGATACAATTAATATTACCTATTGTTGTATTTGGCATCTGAGTTGTTTATTTCCAATAAAACAGTTCCCGTTCTGATTTACGAGCGACTTTTTCCTCGTTTTCTTTCCCATTTTGTGATTTATACCGCAACTGTTTGTAAGTTTAATACAGCATTATCAGCGTCGAATCAAAAAAGTTTAACAAGGGATTACATCTATTATACTACATACACAGAATGTCCACTTTTCATGGCGATGTGTCGATCACGAACACTTATTTTTTTAAACATCAATCTAGCTTAAATACACTTAGGCATTATTGAGCCCCATTTTCTCATAGTTCAAAGCGTGCCTACTGTAATCGAAAATGAAGTAGGAGTTTTTGAAAAACCTATTAAGTTCTACGATGTGATGGCGCAAACAGTTTTAATAAGAATATTTTATAAATAGTATTGTTATGTGCACACCTACGCCACTGGCTCATAGAAAATTCGAGAAGGGCCCAGAAACATCGCGAAAGATAGACTGGAAAGTTCTAGAATAAGCACACGGGTATATATAGAGTGGATCCGAACGCACGGGGACAGTTTTATTTTAGACAAACAAGTGAACAGATAGAATATGAACAGTGATAAGTTGTGAATTATATTAGTCTATAATTGTGCTTAGTGTGTTATAATAACTATTAATTATTGTATTGTCTGAAATTATTGTAATTAAGCATTGAATAAAGTAGTGGTTAGTGAAAATTCTTGTTGCAATTATTTGAATCCGCATACAGGGTATTTACTAGAGATTGTAAATACGTAACAATTGGTGCTAGAAACGGAATTGTAACAGGATTTCTGAAGAATTCGAGAACATTCTATTTGGAAACTACAGGAGATATTGAAGTGCTTTGAAAGTGATAGACACATTAGACAAAACTTATTTGCGCTAGTGTGAAGAAATTTTCAGAACATTCTATTTGGAAACTAGTGCAGTTTGCTAAATTCTGTCAACTAGAAAGTGATATACACATCAAATAAGACCTACTTGTGACATTCTGAAGAAATGTCCAGAACATTCTATTTGGCAACTAGTGCAGTTAGCTAAATTCAATCAATTGGAAAGTGATATAGACATCAAATAAGATCTGCTTGTGACATATTTTGAAATTTTTACAACCTTCTATTTGGAAACTAGTGCAGTTAGATAAATTCTGTCAACTGGAAAGTGATATAGATATTAAATAAGACCTATTTGTGATATTTCGAGAAAACTTCCAAAACATTCTACTCCAGATTTTGTGGAAATACTTCACTTGAACCTGATATAGACTTTAAATAGGACTTGATATTGCTGCTTCTAGAACGTTTCGATGGAAACAAGAAGCATGACTGCCTAAAAACAAAAGCAAGATATGTTCACAGAATTAAGAAAAATGATGTTAGACCAACGTCAAGAAGCCAAAAAATAACCAGAAAAAAGACGTCAAGAAGACAATGAAGAACAAGAAAAACGACGTCAAGGAGAAAAACAAAAACAGGAGAGACGTGAAGAAGAAAAGGAAAGAAAACGTCGAGAAGAAAATTAATTCGAGAAGGCAGAACAAGAAAGAGAACTTCAAGAAGAAGAAGATGAACAAGAAAGAAGACGTTAAGAAGAAAAAGAAGAACAGGAAAGAAGACGCCAGGAAGAAAAAGAAGAACGAGAGAGACGTGAAGATGAAAAAGAAAGAAAACGTCATGAAGAAAAAGAATTCGAGAAAGAAGGGCAAGCAAGACAACGCCAGGAAGAAAAAGAAGAACAGAAGAGATGCGAAGAAGAATTAAGGATAATTATACAGGTACAACAGGCCCATATCTTTTCAGCTGCTGAAGGAATAAAAAATGAAATCAAGGAGGATATAGGCGTTGTAAAGAGTGAAGTTAGTCACATTATGGGAAAAGTTCCCGACGTCGAAGTCAAAGTGAATACAGTCAAAGAATATATAAGTGAATTTAAAGGGAAGGTAAACATAGTCGAAGGAGTAGAGCGACTTAAACGGCAGTTGAGGGAAAGAGGTGGCCAGTCAATGGAATCATCAGGCCTTCGATTACAACCTCCCTCTTTGGATGGTGGACAAACTTCTTGGTCAACCTATAAAAGACCATTAGAGGCAGCTGCATGTGCTAACAACTAGAATAATGAAGAAGGCTATCTCGGTATAAGATTAGTGACAATGTATTAATCCATGCACTTGAGGTACAAGCCGCCTATATGGATTCCTCATCGCAAAGAGTACGAACCGTCTCTGTGGAAGAAGCCCAATCAGAAAGAAATTTGGATATTAAATTAAAGGATATACAAAAGATGTTTACTCAATTAATGACCAAGACAAGTTCTCCAGGGAAACAAGAAAACCGACGAGGAGGTCTAAAGCCCAGCAGAGGTATGCGGTGTTACCAGTGCAGCAAACCAGGGTATGTGATGTGTGCTGTCGGACATGGAACCCTGGGGAAGTAAACGCTACAAAGAAAGAGGATGTCCTCTCCTATTGGAGACGCGATTGGTGTGAAAGATCGACAAAAGGAATCCGCTGTTATAATTGCGGAAAATTGGGGCATGTCAAGAGGTACTGTCGCCAGAGGCACCCTAAAGAAGTAAATGCTGAGGATGTAGCAGAAGTTAAGGCGGTAAAGATAGAGGTCCTGAAGAATTGGGCAAAGGAGATTGTAAGGAAGGAACAACTGAATGACGACAAGATTGAACCACTACTGAAGGCAAAAGAAAAATGAATTCGCCCGGAACTTTTCTAGCAAAAGTGTTGGACTGAAGGCTTTGTAGGCGCAATGGGATTCCCTAAGGCTTGAAGATAGACTATTATGGTGATCACGGGAGAGTCAGGATGGAAAGGAAGTTACCATGCGACTGGTGATACCCAGGAGCCGGGTACCAAAAGTACTTCGGGAAGTGCACGAAGGAATATCCAGAGAGCATTTTGGTAAAAATAGAACCTTGGCCAGAGTACGGCAATTATTCTACTGGATAAATAACCGTCAGGATGTAGAGGTTTGGTGTCGCAGTTGCAGGGTTTGTGCGTATGTGGCTGCCAGGGGGTCACCTACAGGGAGTAGTGACCGGATGAAGGCTTGGTATGACCGTAATATCAGTTCATCAGGATTCAAGGTAGGCGACTTGGTTTGGCTGTATAACCCACAGCGGAATGGAGAAGGATTTTCGAAGTCTTCCTCACCTTGGGAAAGATCGTATTCTGTTATGACCCGGATTGTGAACGATCTATCTTAACACGTCTGAAGGACTTTCATTACCCTTCCTAAAGTGGATATTGTAATGTTCACCTGAAGGGTTCGAAGCGATTGATAAAGACGAAAAATGCAAAAATCTGTACTTACTGTTTCTTTTGCTTAACTGCTTCACTGTTGGTATTAATTGGACGTCGTAACACTTTAAATCTAACACAGTAAATACTAATACTTTCTTAATTAGCCTGAAAGGGAATTTTGAAACACAAGAAAAAGACGATATAAAGTTCAAAAAGTATATATATTAATCTTTTCAAAAATATGTTTTTACAAAAAACTCAAGAAAATGTATGATAACTATAGTCTGGTCCGTGTACAGCACATGGTGAGGAACGGAACGACTTACAATGTAACCAACTACTATCCAATGTTTAGTTTATAGCAAAAGATTACACAAAAAGATTAATGTAAAGTTCAATATTTATCATTTTGATGGGTTTTTGCTAGCCTGTCTATTTACGTATTTCTATTATTTCAATAATGATTTAGAACCCTCCTCAGAGTTTAAAAATGATTGAATCGCAATTATATTGTAGCGATTATAAATTCATACGTTCAGGCAAGCCATGCACATCTTAGTACATGATAAAGATACTTTTCTGCCACCGAATCACTGAGGAACCGCATTAGGGCAAATACGCGAAAAACCCATCGTTTTTCCATCAAAATCGACTGCTAAAAAATGAAAGGGCATCCTCGACGCTAAGGATTATTTTCGCCAAAACTCGCGAAAAATTTTGAGACTTTTTTAACCCGTTTAATAACGCATGAGTTACAGTGCTACACAACGTGGATTCGTAAAAAGGTTTTTTGAAATTTCCGAAGTTTAAACTCGGTTTTCATGATACTTTCCAAAATTTTGTGGTCGGGGCGATGTTACATCCCTACGCAGCGACATTTAGTATACTTTCTAAAATTACACTCTTTGATGAGTTTTCAATATTTTTGCATAAAAAACGCTCAGTAGAGTGAAAGTGTTACTTTATTTATATATAAGTCGGATATTGTTATAGTTTCGAAAAGTTTATCAAGGGTTTTGGAGTGTTCTTTAAATGACGTTCTTTATCGGATCAGACGTAGAAAGAAGTCCAAGATGAAGATCGTGCACTTGGACAGAAGTATGTCAGGGGTCTGAATTGCCTGACCGGGATGTTCAGACTTAAGGAGGAGGCAGTGTTATGTGCACGCTTACGCCACTGCCTCATAGAAAATTTGAGAAGCGCCCAGAAACGCCGCGAAGGATAGATTGGAAAGTTCTAAAATAAGCACCACGGATACTTGTGAATTATATTAGTGTCTATAGTTGTACTGAGCGTATTATGATAACGATTAATTATTGCAATTAAGCATTGAATGAAGTAGTGGTTAGTGAAAGTTCTTGTTGCGATACAAGGCGTTTACTGGAGACTGTAAGCACGTAACATTATTCTCGATAAATTGTACACTTCAAAATTCATTAATTTTCTTCATTAACATAGCACGCTGAATGTTAAAATCGAAAATTATCTCCTTATGTATGTTTATGAAGGTATAGACTGCTGCTAACCTTCGCCTAATCAGTATTACATTTTGTAATTGTCTATATACAATTCTTTCGTATATTCACTGTCGTCAACATGAGTTTCTGACAAGCACAATACCATTTTTTACCAAAATACAAACTTCTTCTTTATTATTTAAAAAACCCGACAATTGAAATAATAGTGTATTGTATTATATGGAGTAAACTGACATTTTTGTGTCGAGGATGTAGTTGACGGACGTGCGAAGCGAATCCGGCAAGAATAGCTGAGACCAGAATCACTTTACCCCAATCAAATATGTCATTTTTTTATCAAACATCGAATACGAATTATGCAAATACTGTTATTTACTTTTAGTGCCGCTCGGAATGATGTGAGCGGAAGTAAAACACCTCTACTTCCGCTTAAGTCAGATAATTGACAGTTTAAGTTCGCAAAACTTGTCATTAAAGTCATGTTATTTTGACGTTTGAAAAAAATACAGTTCTGTTCGATCATACCCATCAATTTAATGATGGATTTGAAATCTTGAAGGAAATAGTTATATTCCTTTCTATTATTTGGGTTTTCTACCACATGTATTATTAACCTCTAATGGATAATAATAGACGTGGTAGAAAGCCCAAATAATAGGAAAAAATATTCGTAGAATGCCACAAATAACGTTCAGACAATAAATAGTTATAATTTAAATTAATAACTTTTTTGTGAAATAATAAATAAATAAATAACACCACAGGTAATTACAGGAAATTGAAAATAGATATTAGATTAGATATTAGATAGAATTACTGAATGGTGAAAAATATATGTAAATATTCTACATAATAATTACTAATATTTTAATACAGTTGTTTTAAAAATCTGATAACCAAGGCGCGACATAGAAGTATGGAATCATGCAAAACCCAGCAGGTCGCATAAACTAAGGGGAAACAAAATATAACTTTTATTTCGCCTCAAATCGTAAAACTGTACCTCTGCGATGTCTGAAACGGGAAATATTGAATAAAACAATAGCCGAAGGTGTATAAAAACTTTTTTATTAGTGGAATGTATTTATTCAGATAGAAACTTTCTCTCCATTGTACGTGTTTAATAGAACCAAGGAAAGTTTCTGGTAACTTGGTGAAATAAATAAGAATGGACATTTTTATTTGGAAACGCCCTTGTTCTCTTATTTTATGGTCCGACTTAACTCATGCGTATCACGGATTTAACACGTTTAGCTTCTTTTATTGACTAGCTATTTAAAAGTTCCTGATATTTATTTAGAGAATGGCGATTGCTCTCCGGCTTGCTTTATTAATGAAACTCTTACTTCTGGGTGCATTAATAATTCATTAGAGTATTATCCTTTAAAATAACAATTATGACTTATTCATATTCACTTCCTATCTATAATAAAATAAATAGTGATAAGTTCTTAGTTCATTTAAGCCAGTATAATGTACAGGTTTTATTACCACGACTATAAACTTTCAGTATTTAATAATAATGTGTCTTTATTGATATTTTAACAATTGTACAAAACAGAAAAGCTATAACAGTAATGGCGAGGTTCAACACCGTTGCTCTACTACCGAATCATTCCATGTGAAATATAAAATACAAAAGAAAGGAATGAAAATATACAGAATAATTAATAATGGATAGTGTACAATATAAGTAGACGAATCTTGATAAAAATATATATTTAAGTTTGCAATAAATGTGATTAAAATGTCATATTTCTGGAACAAGAAATGATTTGGCTTTTTTTCTGAAAGAGTATATACTGGAAGATGGCTTGATAGAGAAGGGCAGCTTGTTAAAAATTTTAACACTCATTGTAGTCTTACATGGATCGGTCCTCAATATGCCACAAAACACCAGGATTACATGCCGATATCCAAGCCCACATATTGACGGAAAATCTACCACTTTTACCATTGTGAGATATATATTTCTCATCGAATCGAGTATTCAGAGGCCGGTAAACACGAATACGACCGCTTTGTGTTGACTGGAAATTTTTTCCGTCTGTAAAGATTATATTGTTCCAAAAATTTACATCATGCGCTAAAAATTCAAGCGCAAATCCTACTCGAGCTTCTTTATGTTCAGCTTTAAGTAAGTATTTCTGTGCTGGTGCACGACAGCGTAGCTCCGATTCTCTTACTCGCCGGCGACCAGTACTACTCGATCCAGGAAAATTCGTTTCTTCAGCAGCCTGAATAACTGAGTAAAATGGATTTTCTACTAAAGCATTTACCAATTGCAACTCTTTTTGTTGAGTTGATATCCTTCGTCGCCCTGATCCAGGATTTCTACTAATCGTACCGTTTGTTCTCCACTTTCTTAAAATGTTACAAACCGAATTTTTGTCAATATTATAACGCAATGCAATTTGTCTCATTGATCATCCATCTTCTGCTTTAGCAATAACTCCAGATTTAACTAAATCACTTATATGAGGCATATTAGTTTTCTGCACACTTGCAATAAATTATGACAACTAACTGACAATATCACAAAAATTAAAGTTAGATGTACACAACTAGATTTTAGCAAAATACAGTTATAAGACTTGTCCTATTTTTTTTGCTCACGACCGTACCTGTTTTTATATCTTAAGAACTCAGTGATGTTTTAATACTAAATTTCGTATCATCTCTGTTATATCACTTCAAAACCAATTATCTTCAAGTATACTGAACACTTACATTCATTTATATTTCATTTCCATATTTTATTTACTATTGTACATGTAGTTATTTTCATTACCTTTGAGATTTGCCCATTCTCCTGTTATGAAGTGTATCCTATATGATGTAATGTATTTACTGAATTCTCATAAAAAAGTTTGTATACGATTTACTATTTAATAGGGCAGTTCGTTCTTAGGTTATATCTTCATTATCAAGTCAAGTTTGGTATAAGAATTATAGATTCCCTTTATCGATTTTGTAATTTGCTTGAGTAAGGGAATCTACCTAAACAAACGAAGTTTGCGCTTAAGTCACTCATCAATATATGGCAGCACTTGTACCATTTTCTGCATTTTACAGTTTTCCATTTTTAGTTAGTAAAACTAAACTAAATTTTTCAAGTTTGTGTATTGGTATTATATTGCAGAATGTGAGATAAAAAGTTTACTTTATTCATTAAATTCACCAAGAAATCATTTGCCTGCTGATTTTGACCCGATTCAGACTTACAAACTTTAACCGTGTGACCTCAGTAATTCGTATTACATTTTTGTATGCACATTTCAAGTGTTTAATAACCAGGTAAATTGTATTTATTAGTAATTTAAAATTTGAGTAATTTTCAATTTTGTATTTAATATAATTTTATTTAATTTTTTTGAATAAATTTAAATTCAAATCTTTTCAATTTAATAAGTAATTAAAATACTATATGTACCGCATGGTTATAAAATACTCTTTTCTTTTTCATTTTTTGGCAATTTATAGTATGCGAATCACAGCTTCTCAAAATTGAGTTCTTCTTAAAATTAAGCTTTTTAAAATTTAGTTTATTTAGAATTGAGCTTCTAACATTATATTTATAAAGCTTCTAAAAATTTGTATTAAAGCAGCTTTAAAATTTATATTTCTTAAAATTTTTACTTCTCAAAAATGTGTATTAATTAAAAATTTATATTCGACGTTAAATTTATATTAATTCTATAGATTGAAATCTGTAATCAGTTTTTTTGCATTTACGTTAGATGTTACGTAAATTCGCATTTAAAACCACATGGTTGGACAATATTTCTATACTTATGTTAAGGTATTTAAGCCTTATATTCGACATCAGTTCTACAATCTTCAAACTTAACTTCCTTTGAGGAACGCAAATTGAATTGCCAAGAAATCTTTAGATTCCATATACCAAGAGACAATTGGGACCTGAATTGCCGTTCTAGAGCTCTTCACCGCCAACAATACTCAGTCCAGGAATCTAGGAGATTGGTATAATTTTGTTATTGATTTCTAGTATTAGTTATTCCTTGTTTGCCAATATTATTTGATAACTTAAAATCTCATGTTTCATACTTCACATTATAAAATTTATTTATTTATTCATGTAATATATTTTATCATTTATTTTACACTATTTTTTTATTTCCCTTACAAACAATTTCAGCCTGGTCTATAGAGTATATAGAGAGTAGAGTTGCCTCTTTTTCTCTAAAAACCATTTCGTGAAAAAGAGACAACTCTACTGATTATCACTATAGATGTTGCCCAAATAACATCAATTTCTCTTTGTCCTCCTTTTCTCGAACAAAACAAAAATTTATCATTTATAGTATACACTCGAAGAGGGTAAGTTTCACAACTCTTACGAATACTTCGGATCTACGACTCTGCTTCGGCGTAAACTAGCTAGTCGTCCGCATATGTTGCCTCAATTCTCTCCCAAAAATAAACAATAAGGGAAAGGAGGTAACAGTAGGTAAAGATCTGTGGAGTTGGGCTGAACAATATCTAGGAACCATATACAGAACACGATGTGTAGTTGTACGTCCGTGCCAGTTACATCCTTTTATAAGCTTGTCAAATAGATGTGTTGATGTTTTTAGTTTATTGAGTTAGTGAACTAGACAAAACGCTCTTTCAGAGATAACCATTTAGATTATACAAATTTATTTGTAATATGATCAATTTTTTTTATATTATAACAAAATCTTAAACATGCGTTTTGAAGTCTCTGAAGACTCCCTTTATCCATTATTAGCCGGCTAATAAACTAAATCACCATAAGCCACATAACACAGTATTAACGAATCACATAACCTTAATTTAACATCGGTACGCCTTTATGAAAGTATAGTACTTTTAATTTGCCAAAGGACTTTTGAATTATATTGGAAATATGTTTTTGGAATCGAAGGTTAGTGTCAAGAATAATGACCAAGTTTTTGCAATACTCACTGAAAGGTAGAATCTTACCGTTGAAGTTACACAAAATGTAAGTGTATACTCTCTTGATAAAGGCCTAAGTAAGCCGAAACATTTGTAGAGAATTTTAAACAAAGTAATTTGATACATCTAAAAGCAGTGTTTACTTAAATACAATTATTTTTGAGATGTTTCACAAGGAACCAACCACAAACTCAGTTCAGTATATTAGAATTAACTCATGTGACACAAACGAAATGGTATCTAAGTCACGGTTGAGCTTATCAGCTGCTAGTCCAATATCTCCAACAGAAAAGTGATTAAGTATTTAATAATCATCAGCATACTGATGCGAGTAGGAAAATTGTAAATATTTGGAAAAACCAGGGGTGTAAATGGAAAATAACAACGGGCCTAATATACTACCCTGTGGAACACCTTTGGCAGCATTGAGTATTTCAGAGTAAGGTTCATTTAAGTATACTTTTTGTTGCCTATTAATAAGATAGTTAGTAAAAAACTTAAGCGATGAATTATCAACTCCAAAGTATTAATTTGTGGCACAAGGTAGTAGGGTCCAGGGTATCAAAGGCTTTGCTCTAATCTAAGAGAACTAGACACGTGTTTTTATCATTTTTTCTAGCTCTAAATAGCTCATCTATAACATACAACAACTGCGGTTAGCTCGGTAACCAAAATGAGTTGAGGGCAGAATGTTATTGCTAATCAAAAAGGTAGAGAGTTGCAGATAAAAAATTTCTTCTAAAATTTTTAAGGTGATATGCTGATAGGTCGAAAATCATTTGTTAGAGTAGGACTGGCATTTTTAGACACTGGAAGAACATGGGCAAATATTTGTTTATTAAGAAAACAAGATGACTACTTAAATGAGAGAGAAGTAAGGATAGCATTTTGAGGGCAATGCCATCTGCACTCTTAAAGTTAGATTTAATAGAAGTAAAAATATTTTCAATCTCAACAACTGAGACCTTTAAGAAGCTAAATTCTTCAGTTATACATGTAAATCCATGAATAAAGTTATTATCCACAGTAGCTTGAGGAACACTATTAACAAAAAAATTATTAGTCATACGGAGTAGCTATATCAGCAACGGGTTTAGTAATACTAGATTGTATATGTAAATATTTTAATGTACGCCAAAATATTTTGGGTTCATTTTTAAACTTACACTGTAAATAGGCTTCTTTATGATTTCGCAGCCATATTGACTGTATTTCTAAGATCTTTGTAAGTTATCCATGCTGCATCATTTCTGACTTTTTAACCTATCCACAATAAAATTGTGAGAGGTTACTAAAATTGGTTCAAAAACGAAAATTGAGATAACATCAAATCTTTACGTTTTGAGGTCCTAGGAACCCAAAAAAGTGGTTTTTGAAAAATGTCTGTGTGTGTGTATGTGTGTATGTGTGTTAGCACGATAGCGCCGAAACTACTGAACGGATTTGAATGAAACTTTGCATGTGCGTTTCTTTAGTGCCCCAGAATCGCATTACGTTTAGTGCCATTTTGACGCAACAAGTTGTTTATTTTATAATTTCTTTCAATTTGCAATGAGACCATTGAAAAGCAGTTAAAATTCTGATTTCAATGATATATCACACTTCCACCCTTTCGATTTGGTTTCCGTGAAAAAAATTAAAAACAAAGCAAATATGGCATAGATCGCATTTCACATGACATGATCGATGCGCGTAGCCGTTACGTCGTGAAACTCGTCACATCACGTGTCAATTCACGTGTGAGAATTTCTTCACTGCTCTAGAAGTAGAGCGGATTACGTTTAGTGCCGTTTCTAAATATATATACAGACAAATCGAAGAATTAAACTACAAATATTCCCCTAAAATCTAGTAAAATTACTGAAATGCTAATGTTTCATTTAACAAAGACAGCCGCGAGCGATCGAATTGCAATGAGCAAATTTTGACGATTGTCACTGTCATCGTTTGTCGATAAGGTTGGTGTCATGTCATGTTAATATGATTTCGGCATATTTGTAACTTTTAGTGAATTGGAACAAACTTTAAAGGTAGATGTAACAATATCAATATCATATGCTTTCTGTACCTTCGTTGGTGAATTTATTATAGATTATCACTTTACCAATTTTCAGTTTGTTGCTTTACAAATCTGTAGTATTTAGGATAACTAGACTTTCTTAGTCATTCAAGTGATGTTAAAGTTGTTAATATCCTAATAGTATATTGTTCAACGAGCGATAATGTAGGTAATAACTCGGCACAGATGATTGTAAATTCATTAAGTTGAAGGTATTTTTAGTGCCCCAGAAGATCTGATGCTCTTTTCGGTTTCAAAGATCCACCGAGTGGGGAGGTTCCAGCCGCTTCCAGTAGCCGCCGATTTTTTGTAACTAAAATACGCCTTATCTTTCAATCTCATCATGATTATCAAATTTTTAGTGAGCCATGGAGCAGGCTGCTTGGTAATTCTGACACTCTTATATGGTGCGTGATTATTAAACAGCCAAGTGATATTACCATTCCAGAACTGGACAAGTTCATCTACATTATCTAGGTTATAAATCAGGTCCAAGTTGATAAAGTTAAGATTTTGCAAGAATAATTCGTAATTAAAATTTGAGAAATCCCTGAAAGTACGTTACAAATCATGAGATTTTTTTTTTTTATTTTAAATTGCGTGTTACTAATCTATACTCCGATATGTTATCTGCGTTAATAACTCCTAATTAACCATTATATCATTACTTATAAAGACAATGAGATCAAGCAGGGTTTGAGTGTTATTATTAGTGACGCGAGTGGGTCTATCAATAATATGAATATTTGCCATATTTGCCACAGAAGTGTTTAAAAAGAGTGTAGAAGGATTATTTTTATTAAATAAATCAACATTAAAGTCGCCTGTCTAAACTAATAAAAGTACAGCTACGTTTTTCATTTTCACAGGTTTTTTATGATGTTGTACTTTTCAGTCTTCACTTATCTATCTAATTCCTTGTAAAATAAACTGATTCACTAGATATTTAAATTTTAAAAACGAGTGTTACCGTAGTTTTCACAACGACATGAATAAAATTTTAATAGTTTAATTAACGATGCATCTAAGAAATGCATGTTTTGTTCATCTTCGTCAATTAAAAATATTTATTTGTTTGGGTATTCACGGCATCAATAAAGTTAATGCCCCCAATTAATTTTTAATTAATTCACAGACATCGGCCTTAATTAAAAGACTAATTATGTACACAATACTGTTGTAATTAACATTTCAATTTGTTATTTTTGCAAGGAAAGATTAATTTTCAATTTGTATCTTATCTGCGCGATGCCGATGGTCTCCTTTTAATTAGTCATTCAACTCCACGTTTATTTTGCCTTCTTTCACTCTATTTTGTATTGATAATGATCCATGAAGGCAATCTTTCGACGCCAGCGGTCCTAGAACGCCTTTTAGCTCGATTAATGAAGGCATATGAATTGAGAGGGGCAGTTAAGATTACAGTGAGCATCAAAATGCATTGGATGTGCTTATCTAGTAATAAAAACTTTGATTAAATTCTTCATTATTATCAAATTCAAAAAAGACTTATTTAAATATTAATTCACTATTTGCAAGTTGGTACATATCCCACATAAACAAAATAAATAAAACAAAGGAAAGGACCCTGCACTTTTTCTTATATAAAATGGTTCTCGGTTAAATTTTCTGAATTTTTAGTATGTTATAGATCTCGATCTTGAGATACAGGGTGTTAAAGTTAAAAAGTATTTTAATAAAACATATTCATGTCGATTGAAGGGTTCGATTAATTTTTTTTTCGCGAATATCATCCTTGTAACGTCAGATAATATACTGTGATAAAAATATGTACTTATATACAGGGTGAGCCACCAATAACACGAAGTGCATTTTTAAAATCGATGTGTTTATGCTGAAACAACAAAATTTTGAAAACATTATTTTTGAAATGAAATGTACTGTTTCATAGTTAGCAAAATTCCCAATTGTATTATTTCATACAGTGCGAGTCAAAAATATGGAAACACGTTTGACTTATTCTAAAAAGACGCCCTGTATACTGTAATATATATTGATTGTCCATTGACTCCAAATATATATATAATTTTAGAGGGGTCCACAGAGTGATACTGTTAAAGAACACGCCAAAACCCTCGATGAACTTTTCGACACTGTAACAAAATCCGACATCTCATGAAAAACGTGCTTCACGTAAAAATGCCGTGGGAAGAGGTTTTTATATATAAATTCACATTTTTGCTCTACGGAGCGTTCTTATACCAAAATCTTGGAAACTCATCAAGGAATGTAATTCGCCCCGACCATAAAATTTAGAAAGTATAACGAAAACTTCGGAAATTTTGAAAATAAAAACCCTTTTACGAATTCACGTTGAGAGCACTGCAAGTCATGCGTTGTCTTAAATATGAGGACAAGTTATCCAGTCTCTAGTCAAAGTATTTCGAGAGTTTTAGCGAAAATAGCCCTTAGCTTCGAGGGTGCCCTTTCATTTTCTAGCAGTCAATTTTGACGGGAAAATGATGGATATAGTATATTTGCCCTAAACTGGTTCCTCAGTGATTTGGTGTCAGAGCAGTATCTTTATTTATCATGTACTCAGAACGTGCACGGGACCGCCTAGCCTGAACGTATGAAGTTATAATTGCAGAATATAATTCAAAGTCGTTGCAATTCAAGCATTTTTAAACTCCGAGAAGCGATCAAAATTGATATTGAAATAATAAAAATACGTAAATAGACAGGCAAGCAAAAGCCCAACAAAATTATAAACATTGAACTTTTCTTGAATCTTTTTGTGTAATCATTAGCGCCATAAACCGCACATTGGATGGTAGTTGGTTACATTATGAGTCATTTCGTTCCTCACTATGTGTTGTACATGGGCTAGACTATAATTTGTCAATAAATTTTTCTTGAACGTTACTGTAAAACATAATTTTTTAATGATTTAATATATATTTTTAACTTTTTATTGTCTTTTTCTTGTGTTTTCAAAATTCCTTTTCAAGTTTAAATTTTAAGAAAGTGTAATTACTGCGTTAGATTTATAGTGTTACGGCCTCCAATTGGTACTATCAGTGAAGCAGTTAAGCAAAAACTAAACAGTAAGTATAGATTTTATATTATTCTCTGTCTGAAACAGTCGCTTTGAACCCTTCTTTGTGAACGTTTAATATCCATTTTGGAAAGTATAATAAAAGTCCCTCAGACGTGTAAAGATGGATCGTTCACAATACAATAGATAAAACAAAAGAAAAATGCCGAAAAACTTGTTTTTTTAATCGTCCTGTAAATCAAAATTTCGTCGGTTAATTTCCGTAATTCTTTCAACTTGTATTTAATGTATATACGTTAATAAAGTACCAAAAATTCAAAATCTTACTATGACTAGTTCTCGAGATATAAAGCGAGAAACACCATGTGTGTATTTACCTGCCACGGAAAGGAATGTTTCATAGAATAAGCATAACCGTCCATAATCTTTACTGATGAAAGGTCTGCAGTCCTTTCATAATAAAGCTGTGATACCATCGTCATAGAATAAAATGTTTTTTTTAAATTTTGGCATGATGATATTTTACGGACGCCACATTGGATTTATTGTGTAACCATATTGCAACGCACTATAACGAATCTCTTGGCAGCCCATTCATCAAAGTTCCCAGTAGTTTAGGTTTAGGTTAGGAATAACTAGGTAAAAACAAATGTTCAGTGGAAAAAAATTCGAACAGCAAAGTTATATAAAATTTATGATCACTTTCCACTATTTAACCGAAAACTCGTATTCGGTGATGATTAGACAACTCTTAATCTTACGTACCTACATGGTATTTTTCGCTTTAAATCTCGAGAACTAGTCATAGTAAGATTTTGAATTTTTGGTACTCTATTAATGTATACACAATGAACACAACTTGAAAGAATTACGGAAATTAACCGACAAAATCCTGAATTACAGGACGATTTAAAAAAAAAACAACTTTTTCACCATTTTTCTTGTGTTTTATCTTTTGTATCACCCTGTAGACCCGTCTAAAATTATATATATTTGGAATCAGCTCTGAATGAAGAATAAATATATATTAAAATATACAGGGCGTCTTATTAGAATGAGTCACACGTGTTTCCATATTTTTGACTCGCACTGTATAAGTGTATTTATTATAATAATATATTTTATAAAAAAGTCACTTTTTAACGTTAACATTCTGTATCTCAAGAACTACTCACAAGATTAGATTGGGCCCATGTTACTTTTAATTCAGAAATTCAGAAAACTTAACCGAGAACTATTTTATATAAGAAAAAGTGCGGGGTCCATTTGGAAGATTATGAATGAAGCATTCAATATTTGCATTAAACAATAACGTCGCTTCCAAAAAAATCATTAGAAACATAGAAGACATGAAATTTTTTTTTTGCAAATAAATATAAGATGAAAATAGCACTGCCTCCATCATGTCTCATTATTTTTGAAAATTCCTCAATAATTCAATTGCAAAAATTAAATGTAAACTCGATGTTTTTAAGACTAGTGTTAGAAAATGAAATAATTGTAAACATATCACTGTTATAAAACTCCTCACCTGGAGAGGATAGAATATCTGTAGATTTTTTTTAACATTTATTTAACGTCGGTCTAATTCCGCTACTGAGGCCTATCACTGACGCCTGCAGACGAGCTACCCCCAACCAGGAATTTTGCCGAACCTCTTCTCTTAAGAAGAGTAGGGATCTTTTACTTGCCTAACGTTTAATAGACACGGAACCGACGGCGTTACATCCCCTCCGAAGGATGGTATATCACCTACACAACCCTCGCCTAAGGTTGCATAGCATACACTTATATACAAGCAGCTGGAAGATATGTGAGGTGAGGATACGGTCTTCTTTGTAAACACGAATTAGCATTTGGAGTTAATTAAAACATATATTTCAGCTAGCTTAGAGCTTATATGAGACTTCCAAAGGCCGACGTGCACTTTATTTGTTTGTAAGAACTTTTATTTCTATTTCAGAGAAATAAATTTGCGCAGGTACCCGAGTCAAGGCTTCGCCCGGTTCAAGCTTTCGGAGCACTTGGTTTTGTTAAAAAGTTTTAAAAAATCACTTAGTGTGGTTAGGCAGGTCACTTTCGTAACCCCCTGTATACTTTCTTGAATTAAAACACACTTGTATTAACACAACTTAAAATATTTATTTAATTTCACTTCGCAGGATTATAGAAATGACAATAAAACGACAAAATAAAAATAACTTCTAATATATGGATAACTTTTCAACTACGAAAATTTCGTCGTAGATAATAATAAAAAAATTAACTCGATGGTTATTTTAGGGAATTTCACAAATTCACTTTATGGCGAAGGAGCCGGTTAAATATTAAATTAAAAATCACTAAAAATATATTAAAATTGCACTAGGGCAGAGATTACGGATAACTTTTACTTGTATCACCAAGGAAGACGAGTACTCTCATGAAATTGCGTTAATCATGCCCTATCGAGTCAAGCCGAAACGTTTTTTGGAAGCTGGAAAGGCCCCCCAGACTGCGTGCGTGCTCGATTTAAATCCGATTGCCGGTACCAGACATTCAGTGCACCTACGTAACTGCATAATGATCGAATCTGTTGAAAATCCTACTTGAAACTTATGTTATCAAATCGAGCTTAAAATTTGAAGTAGTTTGATTTTTGGACGAGCCCTGTATCATTTTTATTGAGAGTTATTTGAAGATTTATGATAACTTGAAATCTAAAATTTCGTTAAGCGACTGATATACTGACCCCCGCTATGGTGGACGTATGTCTTAGATTGATACAGATTGTGGTATTCCTTATGCCTGTGCTAGTCGAGCTGAATGTTTACGCGGTAGAATAATAATAATAATAATAATAAAACGTCTTTATTTAGAGAAAGATAGATATCGATACGCTATTGTGGTTTGTTATTTCTTTAATACACAATTACGTATAGACTTGTTAGAACAGGTCAGTGAATGCATGTAGAATTTTTAATTGAAAAAATTAAAATTTGATATTTGGGAGCTATGGAGAACCTGACGAGTGGAATGAAAATCTACGGGGGTGATATTATTAAAGTTGATAATTTTGAAGGTTTTATCTGTAAAATGGGCAAAATAAATGATATGAGTGTTTTGATAGTATTTTTGGAATATCGGTAAATTATCAAACTGTGCTAAATTTTTTGGAAATTTATTTTTGAAAATTGCGGTTTTTCGTGAATCTAAAATACATGCGTACTTTTTTTACGGGTTTTGACATGGTGCGTGGATAGATTTAATGATTTCACAAATTTTGACAATTTTTTCAGTTAATTTTTTGCTTGAATGTAGTATACACTACAACATTTGAAACGGTCGCCCATCCAAGTACTAACCGTGCCTAACGTTGCTTTACATTGCATATCGAAATATGTACATAGTAAAGACTATCCGTAGATCTAATAAATAAAACACATAATTCCATAATAAAGCCATTAAAACAATTTAAGTCTCACAAGCTGATTGAGTTACATAGACAAAACATAATTGAGAATCAAAAATAACTCCTAGATCCTTAAATCCCCTACAACGGTCAATAATATTGCCATTTATATTACAATTATAGCAAACAAGTTTAATTTGCGAGTAAATAAAGTTAAATATTTGCATTTAGTTACATTCAATTTCAATGAATTGTTGGTGCACCATGAGGCTACTCTGTCGAGCTCATTTTGTAGATTCTGCAACATCTTCCGACTCCCTTAAAATATCAAATTCATATTTTAAAGTTAATCATAGGCAATCCGACCACTAGTTTACATAATATCAGAATATGATATATTATGAATTTATTAAAAATGAATTTAATCGAGCAACTGTACTTGAAAATAAACCCTAAAGAGATATTCCATAGCAGCTTCGTTGGTAGGCAGTAAAGTGGCTAAATTAACCATATCCATAACCATGATACTAGTGACGTCCAAATATTATTTTTAAACGTTCTTGAAAGCGTTTTTTTTTCTTTTTCACTGTCGTATTTATATATTTATATGGGTCCGTTGTACATTTCTTAAAAATGTTTAGGATAGGTTCTGAATCACACTGTAAAATGTTACAAAATGGAACAAAAAATTGCTGAGGCTGAAGGAAGTTTTAACACTTGTCCTCTTTTAATGTGCGTAAGGGGTTCAGATAATAACAGAAACACTGCAGGCATATTATATTTCAGGTCACGTCCGTTTTTTTTTAATTAACCCATGTACCTCATGTCCAGTGGCTCATCTTGTATAATACAGACATTAGATATTAAGTGTATGAAAACTATTTGTTAAATACCCAAAATGCTATTTTTCAATAATTATACTCTAGCTGTTAAATATACCAGCATTCATTTATGCTCTCATTTCAAAATATAGGTTGAGGCAACAACAAATAGATACAATCATCTAAAATTGACGCGACACGTATTCAGTAAATGAGCGGAGGCTTACAAACAACACTCTACAAAACTAACAATGTTACAAATCGCAATGTAAATGATGACAGGGTTAGTTTATAAAAGATTCAATGGAAATCTGTGCGCTTCAGCCGGCTGGCAAAGCTTCTTGATCTGTGAAGCGAAAATGTGTTACCCTCACCATGTTATGTATGGATAAAATTCACAAAACCGTAAATGTACATAAAGTTTTCGGGTAGTTTGAACATGCCGGGGAAAATGAGTGCTAAAAATCCCACGGGTTAGGCCAAAGGAGCCGCCGTGCTACGTGTCGGGGGTGTTTAGTGCACTGCTGAGATTCATTTTAGAAAATAATTTAAATTAGTTAATGAATTGGCAGGACTGAATAATGGAGAGTGTAAAGTTTGCTTAGCACTGCAACTTATAAATTTATTTTAATAAAATTAACTTGGAAACAGGTAAATGTAGCAGAACAAATAATGATAATAATTTATCTACAGAAATTAATAAAAAAATATACAGATATAATTTGTAATTTTTATATAAACAAGTCGGATAAATTTACAGTAAGTTTAGAACTTGTTTGTAAATTATTGACAATTTCAGAACCTAGATTTACAATATACTTAGGTATATTCTATCTTATTGATGTATTTTACAAATAGTCTAAGATTTGTGTATAAAAATTCACATAAGGTAATTCGCAAGTTAAATATGAAATAAGCACTACAAAGGGAATTATTGAAACTAAGTGGAGTGAGTAATTTTCTGTTGCTTATTTTGTATATATTTTTTACATCTGTTAGTCGATGTAAATCTAGTTTGACTTTTAATCCAAGATTTTACTCTAAATATTGTTTGAAAATTATTTGTGATATTCTACGAAAGCTATCGATAAATTTTTTAAAACGCGATGAAAGTATAAAAATATTGTCCGCAGACAAAGGTAATGCTACAGTCATTATAGATAAAGATATATATGACACAAAAATCATGACTCTTGTAAATGAGTGACCCTACTCAAAACTAAACAAAGATCCAACAAAATTAATAGAGAGCAAAATTTACAGAACTTTCTTTAAATATAAACACGAATTTAATGATTTTGAAATAAGGAACCTTACACCACATCATAGTAACCCTCCTCATTTTTATGGCTTACCAAAGACACATAAACAAAGTATTCCTTTAAGACCAGTTGTTAGTTTTATTAATTCACCATGTCATAATTTGGCAAAATTTTTCGTTTTGATCCATTATCTGGGAATACTGATTCATATAGTAAAAATAGTAAACATTTTATAGAAAAAAATTATGAAAACGATATTCGTGAATCACAACTGATGGTTAGTTTTGATATAGTTAGTCTTTTTACCAATGTTCTGGTACATGAAACCTTAAAAATATTTAAAGATAGGTTGCTGAATGATAATAATTTGGAAACTAGAACAAAATAATATGTATAAAAACAACTATTTTCAATCGGAAAATGAGTTCTATCAGTAGGATTTTTGTATGGCAATGGGGTCTCCATTATCACCAATGTTAAGCAACATATTTATGGTGAACTTTGAGAAAACACATGTTCAAAATTGTATAAACAAACCGGTTGTCTGGTGGAGATATGTTTATTTATTTATTTACGTATAAATACATTTACATGGCAGACAATAGAATTAGCAATTTAAATAAACATTATATGAAAGAGATGTGAAGAGAGACAAATACAAATGCTAAAGATTAATAACAAGTATAATATATAAATAAAAATATGATTATTTATAAGGATTACTGCAGTATAGCACGTTTTGCCTGATTTTTAAAACCATCAATAGCAGAAGCAGTGGTTTGGAAAACTATCCCGGTTGATTTTTTTTATCTTGTCGAGAAAATTGATCCAATTATAAAAGTGAATGATTCTCGTCGATATCTTGGTCAGATATTGTTTATACCGCAACAATTTAAACAAAAGATAAAAAATCCCAACATAGCAACTGAGTTACAACCAGACAAATTTCAATTTTTTTCTTTCTTGCTACAATTTTATGCCAATCAAGTTGATTTTTGGTACACACATTAGCACCATGGATCCTCTCAAAATATTAAATTGGTTCATTATCATACCGCCAAAGGCCAAATGGGACTTTATACATATTTCAAAATTTATTTTTACCATAAATTTTTTCTCCTGAATAAGTGTAGCAAAATTTAAAATTTTTAAATTAGACTAATGAAAATATAATTTTTAATAACGTATTTTGCAAACCAAGTCGACTTATTTAAAATTTATACAAATCATTTGCATGAGTGATTTAATGTTTATAACTATCAAGCAGATTGTGGGAAGACTCAAGTAGGTGCAAATTTGACTTTTGATGCAAATTAATTTAGCAAATGGATTATAAGTATCTAAGTGTTGGATATCGTGGATATGTTTATTCATTATTTCTCCAAATGCCTCTACTTTTGCTTGAAGATAATTAAGAACAAAACCAAATGTGTGACTGCTTCAAGATGGCACTCCGCGACATTTTAATTTTGACGTGTGTGCACATTTAAACTATGCCTTTCATAATCGCTGGGTAAGAAGAGCTGAACCAATTGTTTAGTCACTGCAATCACCAGATATCAATCCAGATGATTTATTTCTTGAGGACATTTAAAGTGACTTTAAATGTTTTATGAAACACCTCTAAACGATATCTACGAACAAGAATAATAAATGTATGTGAATTAACTGTTTTCTTTTTTCAAATTGTGATTTATATACTCATATAACGAAATGTATTCAAGAATATGACTGATGCTAGAGAATGCATATTAGATTAATATGTTTAATGTGTAGTTATAACACATAATTTCTAATCAAATGGAATTAAGGATGCTGGGAACGGCGTTTAATATGAAATAAAACACAATATTTCAATTACCCACAGTTCCATTTCATATAGTAGTAATACAATAACATAGTCATGTCATAATGGATGTATAGATATTTGAATATATAAATAATATATAGGTTATAATTAGTATGCGTTCAAAATTCGACCTCTAGCAGAATAGGAATTTCGATCAAAACATAATTTTTCCTTTTATTTTAAATTTAAAACTCATGCAAAACAGAGTAGTAGAAAATGCTCTCTATTGAACAAAATGATTATATTATATAATTTTTGCACGAACAATTAGAATTTTTACATGAACTGTGTATTCATACATCCTTAACAGGGACATGTTTAAATAAGAATCCTTATTGTTAATTAATATACCTTGTAAGACGATTAATATAATGTATATAGAGTAGATTACAATCAAATAAAATTCAAGTTATTCTAATAATATATTATTTTTATCATTCATTCTTAATATACACATTATAACCATAAATGGTCAGAACAGAAGTACTACATGATATTCATGCATTTATATATTTAGCAAACAAATATTGACATAACAAATATAAAACATAAATTATTAACTTTTTAACCATAAGGAACAGAACTGTTCATGTTCTTTAGCCTCCGTATATTATTGGTTACTATGTATATGGGGATCAAAGCCTCTCAGATTCATATTTTGTTATGGGGTTGAAATTAATCAGCTTGGAAGCAGAATAGTTTGGAATAATACCTTTCACTTCATCATGTTCTTCTTAAACCAAAGAACATAAAAGATAGGCACAATATCTTTAGGACCCCGCTGGAAAATTCCGTAATATACGAATCGGGACCGTAACATTCCGACTCATCTGTCATGTTACCAATTAAATTCTCCAGTAGGTACATCACATTCACCGGGCATTGATACATAAATGATGCTACCGGTATCATAGACGAGAACTCTATCATTTAATTTTTCTAGATAACTGTTGAGTTTATGACTACTCTATGTTATAACATGTGCGGCATTACCGACCTTAACCGACATAAGAGGATTACATACTTCGTCTTTTATCTCATAAGTGACAATGATACTGCTATTCTTAACTTCCAGAACACCAACACTTAATTAATATTACCTGGTTATGTTACCTCCTTTCTCTTATTATTTATTTTTGAGAAAGAATTGAGGCAACATGTGCGGACGACTAGCTGGTTTAAGCCGGAGCAGAGAGCCGTGGGTCCAGAGCATTCGTAAGAGTGGAGAAACTTACCCTTTCTGACATGTACAGCATAAGCGACAGATTTCTGTTTATTTCGAGAAAAGAAGACAAAGAAAAATTGATGTTAAATTGGGCACCATCTATAGTAAAATAAGCAAAATAGTCTCTTTTTCTCGAATAACCAGTCTGCTATAGATCAGACTGAAATTGTTGGTAAGAGAAATAAAAAGATAGTTTAAAATGAATGACAAAATATATTACATAAAAAAATTAGACAAATCGGTTTGAGACAAATTGAAATGTGAAAAAAAATATATATATATAAAAAACGAATTGATACCAGTATCCTAGGTGGTTTATGGGTCAGGTGGCTGGTTCTGGGACAGCAATCCAGGCCCACAATTGTCTCTTATTGCAAGAATTCTAAATTTTTCTTGGCAATTTACGTCTCTCAATGAATGGGGTGAAAATTGTTGGAAATTTAACCAAATATAAGCACATACAAAATTTATGCAAGTTATTTATGCAGAATTTAAGCAATGTTAGCTATGCAAATATAAGCTAGTTAGCTGTACAAAATATATTTAAATTAGCTGCACGAAATATTAAGCTAGCTATACAAAAGCTGCAGGAAATTAATTTAAGCTATACAAAAGTAAGCTGATTAGCAGTACAAAAGTAATTTTAACTATGCAATAGTAATTATTAGCTATGCACGAATTATTATTAGCTATGCATGAATTATTATTAGCTATGCACGAGTAATTAGCTGATTTCTTAGACTATAAATTGCCAAAAAAATTAAAAGGAAAGAGAAAAATATTTTTAAAACCATGTGGTACATATAGCATTTTAGCTACTTATTAAATTAAAAAGAATTGACTTTGAATTCAAAATTTATTTTAAAAATAATTGAAATTATATCAAAGGCAAAATTTGAAGATTAATTAAAATATTTTAATGAGTATAATGAAATGAAATTACCTGTATGTTCAACACTTTGTAACTGGGATATAAAAATTGTAATATCAATTACTGAAGTCCACAGTTAAAAATTATAATGTTTGAATCAGTACAAAGGCTGCAAGCAAATGACTTCCTGGTGAGTTTTACTGATAAGGTAAACTTTTTTTGTCCTGTTTACTGGCAAACAACGCCACCAAAAAAATGTGAGAAATCTAATTCCCTATTGAAATTGAAAGCTATAAAATATAAAAATAGTACCAGTATGGCCATCTGTCAGTGGTTGCGTTAAGCGCACCAACTTGCCTTGTAGATTCCCATACTCAACTAAAGTAGTGGCATATAATCGATAAAAGGAATCTATAATAATAGTTTATTTTCCATGCCAGCTGATTTGCCTTTGCAATTTCTATTTTATACATAAAAACAAATATTAACAGATGTAAATAAGTAGTAAAACGTATTGATATTATTGATAAATCAGTAACATATTACATGTTATAGGATTTACTATATATAGAATGAGAGAAGGTAAGGAAAATAACCATATGTACTCCATAGTAAACAAAAATATAAAAATTGAAAAATAGATATCTGATGTAACTAAATTTTGTAGACAAATTGTTTCCTGGGATAATAATGCTGTATTACAACGGATATGAGATACATAATAGTGTTAATAGAAAAACAGGACTAAGTTCCTAAGATATAAAATTAAGTAAATAAAACAGTGTGACATGGTTTAGCAGTTATACATGTAAAATTCTGTTAGTTGAAAACAGTTTCACCTGCAAAAACTGAATCCAAAAAATATACAGGTCGTGCTAACTATCCACAAAACACTAGTTTTTAAATAAAACTGTTAAATGGACATAGGCCATGTAACAGAATGCCTCCCTTCTGGCGAAAAATTTTTTTTAAGGTACGTATAAAAATTTTTGCTTTGCTTCACTCGTAAACATATTATGAAAGTAAACAATACTTTAATATTATTAATTCCTCGTAGGAAACATAAAATACAAAATTGAGAAAGCGAGCGAAGGATGAGTGACAAAATACATTCTCTACCAGAAGTTCTACGTACAGGGAACAAGTGTTTGACCTAAACTGGAGAAATCTTCGGAACTAAGTAATGAAAAAAATGTGAAAAGTTGTGTTGTGAAATTTAAAAATAGACAAAAAAATTGATAAAATTAATTTTAAGGAAGACGACTTAATGTCGAAATCCTACAGACATTATAACGTCTGAGCAACTGTGAAGCCGTTGCTAGTACTAAAATTGGTAGAAGTTTATCAAACTAATACCACGATACATGTAATATAATATTACATGCCAATATAGGTTAGCAAGAAGTTAAAACTTGTGGTATTGTTAACCTATAATTCAAGTGTATAGCCGTTGAGTGCTAAAACTGATAGTTCAAAACAAATCAGATAGTACATGTAAGATGTACTATAGTTAAATGAGAAAAATTGTTCTCAAAAATCAAAGCCAAAATCGTGATGCGAAGTAGAGAAGCTAGAAAAAATTTAAATTTACCTAGGTAGGAGAATTTTATTAATTACGATAAATCGAAGAAACATAAACAAGAAAGAAAAGAAAGAGGAAAGTATTGAATACCCATAAGGCTGGTTTTCAAAAAGGTAATTAAAATAATGTAGTAAAAATATAAAACTTATGGTTTTAAAGTTTTAGTTGTCAAAGTTTTGAGGTTATGGCTTCTTATCCAAGGTGGTTGGAAAAGATTAAACCAAATTGAAGTAAAGAATCGTATAGGTATTCACAGAAAGCACAAAAGAAAGAAGAAAAATACAAACACAAAAGAAGAGAAGAGACGGTGTTGTTGTCTATCGTTATGAGAATCCACAAGTAAAATTATAAGTAGAGGTAAGTACTCCTGTTCAGAAAGTTGAACAAAGGAAAAAGAAATAATTATAATATTTTTACATTTGTAGGTTCTCATCATCTGGTAACGTAAGCTACCGGATGTTATTTTGTTCCCACCCCTGAACCTTCGTGGATCTGAAGAAAGTAGAAATAGAAAGTTATAGATCCAGCCGGATAATACATAAAAAACAAATAACATTTTACTAAAGTTACCGCTGTACGATAATAATGAACACTGTACGTTATGCAAAAGATTGACCCGCGCATTCTCACCGGAGAAAAAGTCTGGCTAGCAAGCGATGGTGAGGAAACGTACTTATTAAAGGTTAGTATTTGAGAGAATTTTCTCAACGTTAAAGAAAATATTTACATAATAACAATTTAGAGCAGTGTATCTCACAAGTAAGATAACTTATAGGTAAGATATGAAAAAGAAATCTTTTTGATAAACAGATCTCAAAAAATTGTTAGTGGAAGAAATATTTTTAGAAAATATTTCCAGAAAAATATAGCTAAATATTTTTACTAATTTACAACTTAATTAAACTAATATTTACAATAATATGTACAGTACTTAAGCAATGAATGATAAACATATGTGATATATGATATAATTCAGTGATACTTAAATTAAGGAGTGCATGAATTATTAGTGAATAAAATGCACGAAGGACTAAATGAATAATGCATCAAGGACTTAAAGAGTAATGGATAGGGGACTTAACTTAATAATGCTTAAAGGACTTAAAGAAATAATGGCCATTTTATATACAAAATTTACAAGAGAATCATCCTCGAAAGAGGAGCGGGAGGAAATTTTTTTAATTTCCGGATGAGTGAAACAATTCACTCAAAAAAATGAAGTATGTAGAAATGGTAGCATGCCATGTCTACAGATATAGTTAACCTTGAAAGTTAATCCAATACATCCCTTCGTTAGAGATTTACGAAGCAAAAAATTATCGACACGCGATGGTACGTACTAGTACCAAAAAGAAATTGCGTAAGCTTTGCTTACTGGTATACCAAAAAAATTGTTTTTGGTGGCTCTGCACCAAAAAATTATTATAATTATTGTATAATTTAAGGAAATTTGCCAAAAATAAGCACTCAAAAAAATCAAGAGACATAAAATAGGTATTTTTATTAAGGTAGTTGAAATTTCAGAAAAGTTATGATTTTTATAAAAATTACGAACTGTATTTTTCCAATTCTCCCAATCAAAAATGTCAGTTTTAGGTTTAACTTTGAAATTTGAGAAAATATGTTTATTTGAGTCATTTCTGGAATGCTGTTTAAACTTAGAATTAAAAATTACTCGGCCTCTAGGATTATTTTTCTGCCGTGGGCCTGATAAAACAGCAGAAAACCTTTCTAGTTTTTTGGATTGCACACTGGGCAAGTCTTAGAAGTAAAATTAGGTTTTCCACATCGGAAACAAAACCTATTTCGAGCTTGTCTACACTCGTGAAAGCTATGACCTTTCTTTTGACAATTCCAACAAGAAATAGAAAATTTATTATTATTTGATGTACCCGGAACAGCATTTTCTTGATTCAAATTATTATTTAGACTAATATTTTTGTTACTTTTGCTTTTAGAATTGAAATTATTTTTATTTTTAGGTGATGGAGGATTTTCTACATATGCCAAGTCAGTTTCGAGGACACATGCTTTAGGAGTTGGAGAATAATAATTATTTTTCATTTGTGTGGCCAAATCTATTTTCTTGCATAAAGTTAATAGTTCGGCTGTATTTTTAATATCTGTTAAAGCTAATGCATGAATATATTTAGGCAAAATGTTACGTCTAATTATTTTTAACTTCTCCTCTTCACTTAAAACAGTATCTAAACGATTAAATAAATTTTGCATTGTAGCAACAAAAATATTTATGGACTCTGACTGTCCCTGTCTACGAGATTTTATCTCATCTAACAATTTTTCATCATAATCGCATACTAAAAAAGCGATTTTAAGCTGTTCTTCAAGCTCTTGCCAATTGGATACAATAGATCTGATTGACCGATAAACAATTAAGGCCTTGTCAGTAAATAAATCAATACTAGACTCAAATAATTGTTGTTCCGATACATTCCTAGCGGCAGCAAGTTCTTTCACTCGTTCCAGAAAAGCTTTTAAATTTGACTTTCCGTCAAACTGAATTCCCCATTTATAAACTGGGACATATTTCTTGTCAATTGGGTAATTAATAGGTGAAATATTTTCTAATTTAGGAATAATTTTAATTTCTAACCTTGCATCAATTTCTTCGCAAGATGCGACTGAGTCATCTTTAAATTCCTGCAGGTTAATATTTAACTCTGTTGGTTCTTCCGGAACCACGAATCTATGCACTCGATTTGTCAGGCATATTAAACGATTTGAAATTATTAAATAGGATGTGTCGTCTTTGCATGCTGAAAAATCGTGAACTAAAGCAAGTAGTTCAGCGATAGTGTTGGTGATTTCAGTTTTTTTCTGTTTCAACATCGAAGCTAGGATCTTTTAATGATTGAAATTCGCGTTTTTGCTTTTTTAATAAATTGTCTAATATCATCCGTTTTGTATCTAAAGTTTTATTAGATGCCTTAACATTTCGAATACGTAGTTCATAATCTACCTCAGATTCCGTTAAATATCTTACACAAAATGGAAGTTCCATGTTAACAAGAAATTTAAAGAAATGAATTAAAAGTGTTTATTAAGAACCCAACTGGCAATAAATTGTATGTTTAAAATAGCAAATGAATGTAGTCTTATCTGTTGTCAAGAGATAAAAAAAACACAAACAATTTTATCTATCAAATAAAAAAACTGTTGTTTCAATTTTAACTTTCCAGAAATAAATCAAATTAAACACTTTAAGCAGCAAAATAATATTTCAGGTAGGTATAATTCCACAACTTCACTTTCACTAATAAAGAATATTTTAAGAAAATTTTTGGACTTGTAAAATATTTGATATTTAAGGACGCAAATTTTCTGTATACCATAGAATTCAATTGTTGTAAGCAAAAATATATGCAAAAATATATAATAAAAATTTTTAGACAAAATGAAATATAAGCAAAAATATGACTCGACTTAAGAAAAAATTATTTTCTTACCAAAAATTTAAAAATTTGTCTCATATGCAATACATTCAAAAATTGGGGTTTCACCTCTCTTACTACTCTTACTATATAAATATGTTTATTGAATTGAGCCCTACACATTTGTCGTCAATTATATTGTTTCGGGCCCCACACGTTGGTCGCCAATTATGTTACCTCCTTTCTCTTATTATTTATTTTTGAGAAAGAATTGAGGCAACATGTGCGGACGACTAGCTGGTTTAAGCCGGAGCAGAGAGCCGTGGGTCCAGAGCATTCGTAAGAGTGGAGAAACTTACCCTTTCTGACATGTACAGCATAAGCGACAGATTTCTGTTTATTTCGAGAAAAGAAGACAAAGAAAAATTGATGTTAAATTGGGCACCATCTATAGTAAAATAAGCAAAATAGTCTCTTTTTCTCGAATAACCAGTCTGCTATAGATCAGACTGAAATTGTTGGTAAGAGAAATAAAAAGATAGTTTAAAATGAATGACAAAATATATTACATAAAAAAATTAGACAAATCGGTTTGAGACAAATTGAAATGTGAAAAAAAATATATATATATAAAAAACGAATTGATACCAGTATCCTAGGTGGTTTATGGGTCAGGTGGCTGGTTCTGGGACAGCAATCCAGGCCCACAATTGTCTCTTATTGCAAGAATTCTAAATTTTTCTTGGCAATTTACGTCTCTCAATGAATGGGGTGAAAATTGTTGGAAATTTAACCAAATATAAGCACATACAAAATTTATGCAAGTTATTTATGCAGAATTTAAGCAATGTTAGCTATGCAAATATAAGCTAGTTAGCTGTACAAAATATATTTAAATTAGCTGCACGAAATATTAAGCTAGCTATACAAAAGCTGCAGGAAATTAATTTAAGCTATACAAAAGTAAGCTGATTAGCAGTACAAAAGTAATTTTAACTATGCAATAGTAATTATTAGCTATGCACGAATTATTATTAGCTATGCATGAATTATTATTAGCTATGCACGAGTAATTAGCTGATTTCTTAGACTATAAATTGCCAAAAAAATTAAAAGGAAAGAGAAAAATATTTTTAAAACCATGTGGTACATATAGCATTTTAGCTACTTATTAAATTAAAAAGAATTGACTTTGAATTCAAAATTTATTTTAAAAATAATTGAAATTATATCAAAGGCAAAATTTGAAGATTAATTAAAATATTTTAATGAGTATAATGAAATGAAATTACCTGTATGTTCAACACTTTGTAACTGGGATATAAAAATTGTAATATCAATTACTGAAGTCCACAGTTAAAAATTATAATGTTTGAATCAGTACAAAGGCTGCAAGCAAATGACTTCCTGGTGAGTTTTACTGATAAGGTAAACTTTTTTTGTCCTGTTTACTGGCAAACAACGCCACCAAAAAAAATGTGAGAAATCTAATTCCCTATTGAAATTGAAAGCTATAAAATATAAAAATAGTACCAGTATGGCCATCTGTCAGTGGTTGCGTTAAGCGCACCAACTTGCCTTGTAGATTCCCATACTCAACTAAAGTAGTGGCATATAATCGATAAAAGGAATCTATAATAATAGTTTATTTTCCATGCCAGCTGATTTGCCTTTGCAATTTCTATTTTATACATAAAAACAAATATTAACAGATGTAAATAAGTAGTAAAACGTATTGATATTATTGATAAATCAGTAACATATTACATGTTATAGGATTTACTATATATAGAATGAGAGAAGGTAAGGAAAATAACCATATGTACTCCATAGTAAACAAAAATATAAAAATTGAAAAATAGATATCTGATGTAACTAAATTTTGTAGACAAATTGTTTCCTGGGATAATAATGCTGTATTACAACGGATATGAGATACATAATAGTGTTAATAGAAAAACAGGACTAAGTTCCTAAGATATAAAATTAAGTAAATAAAACAGTGTGACATGGTTTAGCAGTTATACATGTAAAATTCTGTTAGTTGAAAACAGTTTCACCTGCAAAAACTGAATCCAAAAAATATACAGGTCGTGCTAACTATCCACAAAACACTAGTTTTTAAATAAAACTGTTAAATGGACATAGGCCATGTAACAGTTAGTAAGCATATTCATGTGATGTGCTGCCCTTTAACAGTGAGGAGAGTTTAATTATTCCCTGGCCAGTAGGGTGGCGCCATCTGTGCGCCAACTGGCGAACCGCCATTTACTAGTGCCTAAGAAAACTGTAGAGGATTACAGTATATTCTGGAAAGCTCTACAATGAGATTCTAGACATTCCAAGTCTGTATATAAAGAGGTGAATCCAGCAGATGGGGGTACAGTTTAGTTGAGTATACAGTACAGTTCTGGTATACAGAGACAGATTTTGGTTAGATAAGAGTTGACATGTGATTTAAAAGTAAAGTACAGTTGTGATTTAAATATTAGATTAAAGTTATTATTAGTTGTGTGATTTTTAAGGATTAACTATTGTAATTTAAGTGATTAATAAAATAGTGGCTTGTGAAGATTCTTGTTGCAAGTTATTTGAACCTACAGAGTGTTTACTGAAGATCGTAAACACGTAACATTAAGAATTCTTCAGGACGATTAATTATTTTCATCATTGGCTTTCTCCCTTTAAACAAATTTTAACCAAAATGAATTTAAAATTAGTTTGATATACACAATTTTACGTTTTCACCATAAGACTTAAATGTAGGGATAACCTTATTAGCCCAGTTGCCAGAGGTTTTAAGTCGTAATTAATTGTTACCTCGCTAATTTCTTCATGAGAGTCTAGTAGAAAGTGACTCAAAAAATTTACCAAAATCTACCCCCGCAAACCCTTTTTTACCTACAAACCTTTTTTAGGCAAGTTTTCAAGTGGAAATTTCCTAACCTTGGCGTGTGTATGTATGAGTTAATATTTCCGTACGATTTCATTTTTTCTTGTACACAAAGATCCAGAAATATTGTCCACATAGACAATGTTTCTGGACTATTGCTTTAACTTTGTGTACAATATGGGAGAAAATGAAATCGTACGGAAATATTAACTCATACATACACACGCCAAGTTAAAGTATAGTATACTTTAACTTGGCGTCTAGTAGACTATATTTATTATTGCAGACGTAGTAAGTCATGGAATAAACATTAATAATGTAATACATTTTTCATATCTTTTTTTAATATTATTTGACATTTTTCTTAATTGTGTAGGGGTAATTTCGAGACATGCGATCCTTATTCTAACTCGGAGATCTTTAATTGTCTGGGATCTCGATTTATACACCTTTTCCTTAATAGTGCCTCAAAGAAAAAAGTCCACTGGTGTTAGATCCGGTGACCTAGGTGGAAATTCAATTAGAGGGCTGTTGGGACCTATCCACTGATTTCGAAAACAATTATTTAACCACTGTCTCACTATCATTGCATTATGTACAGGACACCCATCTAACTGAAATTTCAAATTAACTCGGTCACGAATGGGTAAACTGTCTAATGCTCCGAAAATTCATTCCTCAAAAAATAAAAAAAATAGAATCTATTTGAATATCCTTCAAAGAAGAACGGAGCAATAATTTTATATGGAGTATCCTGCACCAATCATTTACTTCTAGTGAATATGGTCTTTTACAATTATTGATAACCATAATATTTTTAGTCGCAAACTCCTCTATAAATCCTTATTTTACTATAAGGAACCTAACCAGACTGCAACCAACAGCTACTCTCCGGGCTATGTGCCCCGCCGAGCGCTGAATTACAAGTTACAAGCCTGGCGCGTTAAGTGTAATAATTGCATATTACCATCAAAACGCTAATGCTTCGATTGCAACAAACACCAGCCGAAAGACTGATCCTACTTAAAGGAGCTCCCTTGCCAGTCGTCACACACCACTTGCAGACTGCAGTTTCGAGCTGTTGGCTCTCGTCAGTGCAAGGTAGGTATGCGACGACCGACATGAGAATCCTTTGACTATAGTACATCCCGGTATTTTTACAATAGCGACATGTAAAACAGCCAGCAGGCGCCATCCAGCGGTCCAGTGTCTGTTGCAATCGAAAAATAAATAGCCTGACTTGGCTTAGCATAGTTCAAATGTGCTTTTAGAGGGCGGAATTGCAATCGAAGCATTAGCGTTTTGATGGTAATATGCAATTATTACACTTAACGCGCCAGGCTTGTAACTTGTAATTCAGCGCTCGGCGGGGCACATAGCCCGGAAAGTAGCTGTTGGCTGCAGTCTGGTTAGGTTCCTTATAGTAAAATAAGGATTTATAGAGGAGTTTGCGACTAAAAATATTATGTTTAATATTCCGCCCTCTAAAAGCACATTTGAACTATCGATAACCCAGTTTGGATTTTCTACTGACCAGTGGAGAGAATTTTGGGACAAAACCGTACCGCTGATGTTGAAAGTGGCTTCGTCGATATATAGTATTTCTTTAATAAAATTAGAATTATTGAGGTATTCTCCTTGAGCCCATAAACAAAATTTCAGTCTTCTATCTTTATCTCCGGACTCTAAAGTATTGAAATATTTGGTTCTAATAGTTTCTCTTGGAATATTTAAATCTAGACTGGAACTTCTTAAGCTGGAATTAGGAATATTACGAAAATATTCCAAAATTTGATCATTATGTGTACCTACCTACAAAATATTCGTGATTTCTGTCTCTGATAATATATTTTGATGCGGCACCTGTGTCATTGAAAACTTTATTTATATTGTATACAGTGGGACTACTGACATTTGATCCATTGGGAAGTCTAACATTAAACTCATCTGCTGCTTCTCTTATCTAACGAGCATTTTCATCAACCAGACGAACTATTTCAATTTTGTGCCTCAAATTTATTTGTTCCATAACAAATCACTTATTTTTACAAATATTTAGCACACAAAAGTTATGTACACCTTAAATGACTGTTAACAATATTTTTTGATTGTTTCTACAATTACTTTTTCATCGCCAACTTAAGGCATAATGAAGAAAATAATAACTACGCTTGCAAGTCTAGAACCAAAAATTAGCAGAACTTTCTTATAAAAAAAGGATTATTTGATACTCATTATCTATCTGCCAAAGTTTTGTACATTGTAACATTTTATTGACTAATTTTTTAATGACATTTTCAAAATTAGTTATAAATAACGCATTTTTGCACCAAATAAATTAAATATTTACCTAATAAATTTACCTTAGAAATGATTAGGCAATCATATTCGAAAGCTACCAAGTCTTAAATAAAGTTCTATAGGTTGGATCGTAATTACGTGTCTGAGGAAATAGTATTATTTAAATGAATATCTCTCCAAAGTTCGCACTCCATAGTTGGCATTACAACTAACTTCGAACTTTGTTTCATCTCTAAATAATCCAAGGCAGGAAAATAAGTGGAATATAACTAGACAGATATTTACAGGCCAAACGTTGAACAAAGAAATAATGATAAATATACCAGCCACAAATGGCAGATTTGAAGTAAGGCACGTAAAAGATAAACCCTTTATATTAGCTAGGGCGTCCAGAAATATACCTACCCAAAATTAATTTAAAGAGAAAAGCTGCCAGGAAAAAATGTATTCTTGTTTACGTGTCCGCCTCGATGCACGACTCGTTTAGGGAATACAGAAAAGGTCGAAATACCTGAAAGATAATAAATGTTGTCTATTTTTTCAGGTTCTTTGTGTTTCTGTTTCTATTTCCTGAAATGGAAAGTTAGCGGTGAGGAACGATGCAGCAGGGCAGAGGCGGAACTTCAATATGGTTGGCAATCTAGAAGTCTAAATTCGATCGTGGGTCGTGAACTGAAAGTTACAGTTTTTTTAAAATGTGTACAATATAGTAAATCGTTAAGAGGATCTGAATTTCTACCCATTCGAGAACTTTTTCGCATGATCAATTACTGCTAATACTGTACATTTTTGTATTAACTAAAGTATGTTTATTAATTAAGTCGATAGCCCTACAGTGGAGATGGTAAGGATGACGAAATATTTTTTATTCAACTTTATAATATAAAATAATAATATTTTATTTATTTAACTTACACCATTCAACAGTATAACACCAATTACTGAATGGCTACAAACACACAAAAAATGCTACGAATTAAAAACTAAATGCCGCTAAATTATTAGAAGTTCAGATATAATAAACGTTGGTATACAATACTCTCGTCTCACCGGGAACTGAATCGATCGATATAGAGAAAAGTACGCATCAGAAATTTTTAAAAATTTAGGTAATTACTAATGTTGGTGTGGCCAATCCGACTAAAATAATTACAAACAAATGAAACACCCTATATATTTTAGAGTTTTCGAAAAGAGCATAAAATTCTGAGTCGAGAATATGTAGCATATCCTATACCTAAACCTAGCCGTTTCACAGATATTTGACATTTTATAGAAAATTTGACAGGTACAACGGTTTGCAAGAACTTCGTGTAATAGATCCTCATTTGCTTCTTGTCACGTAAAAAGAACACAAGGAGAACTACGTTCTACAACTGAAATAAATTACTCATTGCATATAATCTTCAATGGTTGTTAATGGGCTCTCATAAACTTTATTTTTAATAGTTCCCCAAATAATCCAGAACTGATAAATCGGGCGAGCGAGGAGGCCATACGAAAGATCCATTATTGGCAATCCATTGATCATAAAAAGTTTCTTGTAAATAATTATTAATTAAATATGCGTTATGCGGGGGAGCATCGTCGTGCTGATAAAAAAATTTTCTATGTTCTGCAAGAGGTAAATTTTGTAAATAGTTATCATTCAAATTTTGTAAAATATTCAGATAGCTTTCACCTAAAAAAAAAAACAAACAAAAATTTACCTATACACATTAGCAGAAGAGAAAATTTAATTTACCGTTTAAATTTTCCTGATAAAATTGTAATGCCACCACTCTGCCAACTTTCCTGAAAGTTTCGCTCTCTGAACATATGAGGATTTGAGTCACTCCAATAATGCAAATTGTGTCTATTAAAAAGTCCATTTTTAGTAAATTTTGCTTCATCTGTCCATATAATATTTCCCAAATAAGAATCGTGACCCTCAGAGCTAATTTGAATAAACTCACAAAAATTCTGTCTTCTTAGAAAATCTGTTACTTTTAATCCTTGAACCATATGAAATGAAAACGGGTGAAATTTATGTTTTAATAAGATTCTATGAATTGAATCCTTGCATAGTCCTGATTCCAGAGCAGCTTGTCTTTATGACATCCTTGGAAATGCATGAAAATATCCCAGAATGACTATTTCAATGTTTTCGTCATCAATAATAGGCTTTCTTCTTTGCATTTTTGCCTTGACAGAGCCATACGTTTTAAAATTTTCCAGTATGCGTTTTACAGTGTTTGGTGACGGTTTCCGTTTTTCTGGATATCGAGTAGCAAACGTGCTGCGAGTTCTTGATCACATCTTTCTCACATTCTCCATAAATAATAAACAAATTTAAATAGTCTTCGTGGGTGTAATTTAAACGTGCTGGCATTTTTTGACATAAGATAATGACTGATTGTTTCTAATCATGGCTATTTTGATGAAATAAATGATTACAATAATTCGACCTAAACAAGTTTTCGCGGTTTGAAGTTTACAAAATGTAACGCGAAAAACGGAACATTTGGTATGATATTATCGAATTTATTTCAGTTGTAGAACGTAGTTCTCCTTGTGTTCTTTTTATGTGACAAGAAGCAAATGAGGATCTTTTACACGAAGAAAGTTATAACGGTTCTTGCAAACCGTTGCACCTGTCAAGTTTTCTATAAGATGTCAAATATCTCTGAAACGGCTAGGTTTAGGTATAGGATATATATCTGCTTGTGATTATTTTAGTTGGATTGGCCACACCGACATTAGTAATTGTGTAAATTTTCAAAATTTTTTGATGCGTACTTTTCTCGATATCGATCGATTCATTTCCCGGTGAGAGACCCTGTATAATTTTAGGTTTTTTATCGTCTGCATTGCAGTTGAACAGATCAAACTTGGTTTGGACAAAGTTTAGTCAATGAAGGGGGGAAAATGCCTGAATAAAAAAATGAAATTACAGTTCGCCACAAATATTTTTTTATGGAAACATGTTAGCTATACCCTCAGGATCATTTACCCAACTGAAGTAATTTCTGTTGGCCATGCCCTTTCTTTTTTAACTATCCGTTTTTGGCCATTGCCGGTAGCATATTATTTTTTGTTTATACTTCATGAGAAAATAGTTATATTGGCCCAAAAATGGGTTCCTGTAAGTATTTTGGGTCGCTGATTATGAATGTGAAGTTACTTGTACGAAAAATGAACGTGAAAAGCGGAACGTCGTGAAAAATTGATCGTATTTCGACCTCTTCGCAATTTAAAGATATTAGTTGAAGTTTTATATCGTTTTTTATGTTGTTTTTAATACGACGATTGGGATTTTTAACATAAATAAGTGAACATCTTGAAACATCCCTGGAAAATTGTGGAACATTCTTGGAAAATGCGGAAAACTGTCATTACAAGACTATGTAATATCTCGCTTTCGAGGTTTTTTTGGTCACTGATGACGAATGAGACATTCAAAACGATTTAAAAAAATTTTGTCGAGAAATTGTGGAAAATTTCTCTATATAAATATATCAAATTAAAATACAAGGAAATTTTTGGAAAATTTCGGAAAATATTAAGAAAATGCAAATATAAAAATCTAAAATGACCGTGTAACATATCAAATGTTATGTTTTTTAGTCGCTGATGATGTACTGAATATTATAAATGAAAAGAAAATTTAAACTTTTAGAAAAATCACGGAAAATTTAATGTTATGAAGATTTTGAAGGTGTAACATATTTATATTTTATATTATTCTTATTATAACATATATTGAAGATATCTTAGATCCAGCAGTAAAGTGTTTGTTACGTTTATATAAATATAAACTTTCATCAGTCGAAAAAGATTTAAGCTCAGCTAGCAGCTTCATAAATTTAGATTAAATCTTTTCTGCAAAAAAAGTCTGCAAATCTTAAAAGCACCAAAAAAGTATCGGTTGATCTTTTCGCTTTGCCCCCTTCTGTAGATAGTTTCAAAGAACATCCTAAACGGATATATTTCAAGTTCAATCATGGATTGATTTTTGTCAAAGTATAGCCCCGGAATTAAATCCTATAGATTGGGGGTGGGAGATTATTGATAGTTACCTCTGTGCTACTAGAATAGTATCTCCACCTGCTCCTGAAGATATTCTAAACGTCATTACATGTTCCTGTGAAATTGGATGCGGCCGAGCGTGTGGGTGTCGAAAGAGTGGCATGTTTTGCACATTAAGTTGCTTAATTTGTAAAGGAAATGATTGTACGAATGTTCAACCGAAAGACACACATCTTGATGAAGAATTAGAAATAATAACAGAAGATAATGAGAATTATGCAATTGACAAGAATGATGAATATACAAGAGAACGTGGACAAGAAATTCCAATTCTTGAAGCTGAATCCGATGACGAAAATTTTTAAGATTGTCAACTTAACTTTTTTTAAAATTTGTATATAAAATTAATTAATAAAATATTATTAATAATGTTTTGGAAAAAAAATGCTTAATTACGTTTTGTTTATTTATATCTCCATTTTCCCCAGCTTAAATTTTAAATCGTTCAACATTTAACAATTTACACCTTCAAGATCTTGGAATGAAATTAAATTTCCAGAGATTTCCTTAAGAGTTTAAATTTTCTTTTCGTTTATAGTGTCCAATACGTCATCAGCGACTAAGAAAACTTAATATTTGATATGTTACACAATCACTATAGATTTTTATATTTGCATTTTCTTAATATATTCCGAAAGTTTCCAAAGATTTCCTTGCATTTTGCTTCATATATTTATATAGAGAAATTTTCCACAATTTTCCGGGAAATTGAAATATTTTTCATCATTTTGAATATCTAATTCGTCATCAGTAATCAAAAAAATCTTGAAAACGATATATTACGCGGTTTTGTAATGACAATTTTCCTCATTTTCCAAGAATGTTTCACAATTTCCCGGGGATATTTCAAGATTTTCAGTTATTTATATTAAAATTACCAATCAGCGTCTTAATAAACACAAAAAACGATATAAAACTTGAACCAATATTTTTAAACTGCAAAAAGATCGAAATAGGATCAATTTTTCACGATTTTTCACTTTTCACGTTAATTTTTCGGAAAACTGAGCACAGATTCGTAATCAGCAATCCAGAAAACCTACAGGAACCCATTTTTGAGCCATAATATTTATTTTCTTATGAATTAGAAATAAAAAAATAATATGCTACCCGGACTGGCCAGAAACGGTTGGTTAAAAAAAGGGCAGGGCCAGCAGCCATTACTTCAGTTGGCTGAATGATCCAACTAACATGTTACCGTAAAAAATTTTTCTCCCCTTCATTGAGTTATAATTGTTGCAAATTTGATGAGCGGTGAGAATTTCATTACATTAATAAGGAGTGTTTGAAGATTGAAAGTAGAAGATTGCCATAAGATTACATGGGGAATTGAGGAATTCACCTGGCTGAGAATCTCCTCACTGTCAATGCCATTCGTTATTAGATTGCATAAGAAACCTAATTTGTTAATAATATAGCAGTTATCAAGAGCGTCGAATGAGTGTCTAGACAGTAATTCTTTATGCGGAAATCCAGTTGGCGGATATAAATTATCATCCTTCAAGCTGAGATATTTTAAGAAGCATATCTGATTTCTTTCCATATTTTGCACATGAATAATGTAGTGAGGATACCATATGATAGAGGCATATTCAAAGCCAGGCCTAACAAGAGCGCAGTATAGTAACTTGATGGTATTTATATCATTAAATTCACATGTATTCTGTATCACAAAGCCAAGAGATCTGAAGGACTTTGTTACTATATCATACATAGGTCAGTAAAGAATAGGTTAGAATCGAAAATTACGTCAAGATCACGGATAGTGTTAGATCTATGCAGGGAATCTTGATCAATAGAATAGTAAAATTTTATAACACTGTATTTCAGAGAGAAGGACATTACGTTATATTTGGAAGGATGTAGAGGCAGACTGTCTGATGTGCATCTGTTATTAGTTTTGTTTAATGCTATTTGTAGTTTATTACAGTCATCAGAGCACTTAATAGCAGTGTATGACTGATGGTCGAGAGGTGAGCACATTTGCCTCTCACCCAAAAGTTCCGGGTTCGATCCCCGGTCGTGGCAGTGGAAAATACTGTGAGAGGGATTTTTACACTATACACGGATATTGGGTGTGTGTCCCTTGTCTCTAAATGTGTAGCCCCCTCCCACACAAGGCTCTTCTAGAGCCTTCCGGGATAAAGGGGGTCGTAATTACCTGTGGTGTTATTTATTATTATTTATTTATTAAATCATCCACGTATAATAAACAATTTGCGTCCACCTCATTTATATCACTAATGTGTATATTAAATAATGACAGTCCCAACATAGATCCTTGAGGGACCCCAGAGGTGACAGGTATCTCAGTAGATTGTTGACCGTAACATTGTACAATTTGTTTTCTGTCTTCAAGGTAAGATTTGAAAAAATAATATCAGATTTTTTGACAGGCCAGAAAGATCTAATTTGTTAAGCAACTTACCGTGTCTTCGAGAAGTCAGTGTATATGACGTCCATCTGCAGACCGGTGTCAAATGTATCAGCTATGAATTGTATTGTACAGAATAAGTTTGTAGTTGTGGATCTTCTCTTCATGAAACCGTGTTGTTTAGGTGTGATTTTGTTTTTTAAATGAAAAAAGAGGAAATCATGGAGAACAATTTCCAGACACTTAGAAAAGTTATTGGTAGTAGTAATAGCTGTATGATTTTAAATTTAGTTTTGCCCTCCTTTCTTGTATACAGGTATTACTTTAGAAAACTTCCAAGAAGAAGGATATGTAGATGTGTTAATGGAGAGATTAAATATTATGGTAAATTTTGCAAGAAGACATGCACAGTCTCGTAGAAAAAAAGCAGGTATTTCGTCCGGCCAACAGTACCTTTGGGTTTATATTTTTAAAGACTATTAAGAGGTAACTTCAAAATGAGTACTATCTGTATAGGAACTCTGAAAAAAGTCTGGAAAGGCATCTGCAACGTTTTTTGGGTCGTTTATCAAACCATCATTATATATCATATTGTTTGGCATGGCATTATTTTTTTTATTGCTAACAAATTGCCATAATTTATAGGATTATTTTTTATATTACTTTCGATACGACTGCAATATTCTTTATAAGAGTTTTCTACATCAGCTTTAATTTTTTGTCTCAAAAATAGGAATTCTTGTAACGTGCTAGGGTCTTTATGTCTTTTATAGTCTCTCCAGGCTTTATATTTAAAACGGACACATGTTATAATGATAGCACTAAACCAAGATGGGTACATTCATCTATGAGGTTTAGTTTTAGGCACGAAGGTATCAAGCAAGTCATACAGTTTTGTATAAAAAGCATCACAAAAATCGTCAACATCGGTATAACTATTTAGAAAGCTCCAGTCTGAATGAGTTAAACTTTCCTACAGCTCTATGAAATCTGCCTTACACGTAAATAAAAATTTTAACAAATTATCGTATGTAACCTCTCTCAACCAATTGACCTTCAATTTGAATACATTTGTCAATTCTCTTACGATTATGATTAGCTACTCTTCTAAGCTCTGCGACAGGCTCGTCTTTTTTAGCACAAAGTTCATCTCGATTTCAGGGCCTTGTTTTGCAAACTTTATTCTCTGCTGTTCCCCAGAAATAAAACTCTAATGGTGTAATATCGGGGGACATAGAAGGCCAGAATTCGAAAGAGCTATTTCTTCCTATCCAGCTCATTGTATTCGTTAAAACTAGTGACGAACAATAAATATAGAATTATGAATTAATGCATCATCTAGCTAGAAAAACATCCCCGGTCTCATATTAAGAGAAATATTGTCAATTGCATCCCATTATTCTGTATCGAGGAAGTTAATTAAGCTCTCAGCATTTAACGAGTTATTAAAGAAAAACGGACCAATTATTTGGTCTCCTAAAATTCCACGCTATACGTTAATTTCCTCTCGAAACTGGTCTTATTTTTCTGTAGCTCTTATTTTTTGAATTTTCTATGAAAGAAAGTAAATTCGTTGCCACCCATTAAGAGTTCCGTTTGCGTTTACGAGAAACATGAAAGCGTAGCCAAATAACTGTGACATAATTAGAGAAGATATGAATACGAAATTTGGAGGGTAAATATATAAAAGTTCAATCTGTGTCGCTGCGTGGAATTTTTTGGAAAAAAAATTTACTTTTTCTTTACGAATTTTCAAAATTTTAAAATGTAAAAATCAAAAAACTAAAAACACAGCGCGCCAATATCCATTGGCTGGATGTCGGTCTCGATAACTAGGGCCGAGTAGGACTATTACTCTTTGCACCTAGATTATCTCTGTAGACCTGGACCGGCCTTCGTGATAGGTGGGCCCGCGTACTTCTACCAGACCCAGCTCACAAATGTGAGATGTGTCGTGGTATTTTCTGCGGACCTCCCCTGGTCCTGGCTGTTGAACCTCGCTGGCTGAGGTCTCTTCTGGCGCTCTTCTTGTCTTGATGTTTTCTTTCTTCGCCAGCTTGTCACCCCCGGGGGTAGTCATCGGTCGAGTTGGGTTTAGGAAGTTTTGGCTGGGACTGACTGCCGGTACGTAGGACATCAATTGATATCCTACCCCGGATCGTCGGAAAGGTAAGGATGAGCTGTGTAGCTCGGGAGTGTGGAGACCTAAGTGCTTCTTTTAGCACTTTCGGGGTCCACGGAGCAGGTAGGACAACGGGCGTCGGACGGTATGTTGTCCGACGCCCGCAAGGAGGTTGGGTTAGGGTTGAAAACGTCATGTCTCTGGTAGTGGTGGTCCGTCCTGGCGTATCTGAAACAGATCTGTTAGCGGGAAATAAAGGTTATACTTACCCGTTGTCCAGTAGCTGAACCCTCGGTCGCTTGTGCCTCGGGGCGTCGGCGGGGTCGTAATCAGTGGCCTGTCTGATCAGCGGGTTCCCATGCTCCTCGGCTTGGGCGTACAGCTTCTTCGCTCGTTCCCGGATGACTTCAGTGACCGTGGTGTACTCCAGGTCTCTGACGATGTCTGCGGTTCTCACGTACCATGGGGCGTCAACTACCGTCCTGAGGGCGATGTTCTCCACTGCCTGGATTCTCTTCATGTAGGACTTCGCCTGGTAGCCCCACGCTACCGAGGCGTACGTCAGCTGCGGCCTGATGAGGGTCTTGATAAGCGTGAGCTTGTTCCTCAAGTTAAGTCGGCTCCCATTTCCCGTCATTGGGTAGATGAGGGCTCTCGTACGTCGGGCCTTGGCTGTGATGGCGTCCGTGTTTTGTCTCCATGTTAGGCTTTTGTCCATGACCACGCCAAGGTATTTGACGGTGTCGTGCCATTGGATGTCCTCGCCGTTCATGGAGACGTGTCCTGTGGGAATTTCTTTCCGCACTCGTTTGAAGAGGATGGCTTGGCTCTTGTCGGCGTTGACTGCGACTTTCCACTTCGTAAAAACGTAGAATATAATAACATTTATCACAAAAATAAAAAATTAATTATCTTAACTGTAAGTATTTTTAATTGTGTGGCTCTTTTTCGATTTTCGTATATGCAATATCTCCGCGCGTCTCTACGCGTATTCAGTGTTATTTGTGGCCTCATTTACTGCCGAACAAATTGAACAAATTAAAAAAGAACAGTATCTATTCAAACATGTCAAGTGAATTAATTGATGCTATTAGTACTAAGACTACTTAGTACATAAGTATTCAATAAACAAATTTGAAAATGACCATCCTGACCTTAAAACAGTGATCTTCTGACGATAATTCACTGCACAAACGGCACAATGAGCTCGACTCCAACTCTGATGAAATCTCAGGTAATATTTATAATTTACCGGTCTAGTAGTTGTGTGCTTTGTAAACAGGACTCTTAAGGTGCACAGTGTGTATTTTCACAACAAATGAAAATAATGTGTGTAACTTGCGACATACTACGTCAGAAAATTCAAAGTAAAATCTGATAGCAATAAATCCCCAACAGTCAAACCAATCCGAGATAAAGGACTCTCAGTGCAGGTCCCTGTGCATTGGCCCTGCACCCTGTACATATCAAACCCTAACTGGAAGATGACGCAAAATGGAATGGAACAACCAGCTTGCGCCCTATTGACTCAGCAGCCCAGTACAGCGCCACTGTGTTATGAGCATATTAAACATTAAAAAAATGTTTGTCGATTTGGATAAATGGACAGAATGATATATGGAAGTCGGTAGCCATTGTACGTTTGTGATTTATTTAAACGTTGTGATATAGAAAAGAAAACTTTTGTTGAATATTTTATTTGAAATGTGAGTAGGAGTGGAATTACGTATGCAAAATGGGGTGGACAATCAGCTTTTGTAGAGAAAGCAAAAAAAATCATCCAGAAGGATGCAGGGTTTGTTTTACGTATGTCTAATAGTGGACTCGAAAACATATTTTAATATCTGGTTCTGAAGTGATAAAGCTTGTTAATTTAGGTTTTGAGGCATGTGCACGTGTTGCCAGACATTAGCATTTTGACAAGGTTAATAATTGCATGCCAAAAATTATGCTTCCTTATGAATGTCTGTAAATAATTCGACTAGTAGGATAATAATAATTGCAATTTACTTTTTACTATAATAACATATTTTAAGGTGGGTTTTGGGATCATAAAAATGTACAAAATTTTCCTTTTTAACTTGTCGACGTTTCGTTAAATTTATTAACTTCTTCAGGACACTAAAAGAGAGACGTAGGTAGGTATAAATAAAATTTAACAAATGTTGTTTATACTTAAAGTCAAAACTAAAATATAAGTGCAATACATTATTAACACATTAAAATATAAATAGGCACTATCAAATTTTTTTAAAAGGGTGTGAAACATGAAAACTATATAGAAAAATTATAAACACTTACGGTTATATTAAAATTTCTTTTGTCATTAACTTTTTAAATTACGGGACATTTTGCGGTGGGTAATGTTTGTTATTGCACAGTACAACGTAAATGTATAAATATACGCTGGTAAACCTCGGTTTGGCGAATTGAAGAGCAATGATGTATGTACCTTTTATATTCATAAAATCTCAGCATTTTTTTAATACAGATTAGGTATTTTTTAGATAGTCGATAATGTTAAAATAAGAACTATTTAGATTTTCTATATCTATTCGTTTGTTTATACTGTTAGGATTCTTCTTAATACAAATCATTTCATTATACATTCTCTTCTTTTAATTATTATTTTTGCTATTATTTTAGCATCAATAAAGCCAAGCGTGTGGCCCTCTACTATAAAGCGGTCAACTGGTTGTGTTGGATTTTCTTTGATATGGAAATTTTTGCAGTCAGATATGTTCAGAAAGTCGTTTTTTAAAATATCTGCCTGTGGTTCCTATGTATACACTATTACATTCTGAACACGGAATTTCGTATACGACATTCGATTATAAGTCTTTAGGTGTTTTGTCTTTTAATCTAGTAAAAAAAATTAGTATGGTGCCCTGGGGAACTCCAAAGAGAACATTTCTTGAGCTGCTGACTATATTGTCAATTTTAACACATTGTCTTCTATCTTGCAAACAACTTTTTAGCAGTTCATATGCTGTTCCTCTGAAACAATATTTTCAAGGGTATCAACAAATCAGGATGACTGACCATATCAAGGGCTTTGGAAAGGTCGACAAAGATGCAAACTGCAGGTTCTGAGCTGTCTAAGACTGCATAATCCCTTGACATTAACACAGCCATTTTATCTTAAGTCGACTTTCCCTCCAGAAAGCCCTATTGTCTAATAGACAATATACTATATTTGTTTATGTAGCTTAATATAATAATATTGCTACATATTATTAACATTCCGTTTTACTGATTATCCTGAATATATTCTGATTCAATTACATCGCCGTAGATATAGGCGTTATAGAAATACCTCTCCCTCGGAGGCAGTCAGAAACCCAGAAGATGTAGTAAGTGATTTTAGAATTCTTATTAAGGAATGTAAGCTAATATTCGTTATCGAGAAATGTCAGAAGCCAGCGGAGGTGCACCATATCTGTAATATGAATATAAGGAGAAGAGAATATTAAGTTACCGTTGTAATATCAACCTCGAGACTGTAGATTATGTGAGAGAGATGGCATCAAAGTTTATAATACGAAGCGGGATATTGATTGCTATTTTAAATGTCTATTTTATGGTGTGTGAAAACCGCTATGTCAAGAGATATACGGGAATGGGGATGAAAGTCTACCTAGTAACAAATTTGCATATTGATAATATAGTAATTCAAATTCACATCCAAATAAATATATTTCCAATAACAGTTATAAAATATATAACAGATGTGATATGTTTAGGTTACATTTAAAATAATTAAGCGGTTAAAAAGAAATGAGAGAAACAATGACGTTAGCCTGCTGTGCAACCACCAATACATGACCTACATATTTGTTTGTTAACAACTCACACTGAAGCCACATTTTTTAAATTAGAAATACAAATTTATTTTTGTTCAAATGTGCTTTTAGAGGGCGGAATATTAAAACAATATTTTTAGTCTATTTTTAGCAAACTCCTCTATAAAATCCTTATATTACTATAGAGAACGTAACCAGACTGCAACCAACAGCTACTCTCTGGACTATGTGCCCCGCCTAGCGCTGAATTACAAGTTACAAGCCTGGCGGTTTAAATACAATAATTGCATATTACCATCAAAATGCTAATGCTTCGATTGCAACAAACACCAGCCGAAAGACTGATCCTACTTAAAGGAGCTCTCGTGCCAGTCGTCACATACCACTTGTAGAATGCAGTTTCGAGCTGTTGGCTCTCGTCAGTGCAAGGTAGGAATGCGACGATCGACACGAGGTACACTACACTACACACGACACACTATTTAGTACATTTCGGTATCTTTGGGATAGCGACATGTAAAATAGTCAGCAGGCGCCATCTAGCGGTCCAGTGTCTGTTGCAATCGAAAAATAAATAGTCTGACTGGGCTTAGCATAGTTCAAATGTGCTTTCAGAGGGCGAAATATTAAAACATAATATTTTTAGTCGCAAAGTCCTCTATAAAATCCTAAATCCTAATCCTTGCGACTAAAAATATTTCTGAAATTTTAGTACTAACATTAATAAAAAGGTTATTAAAAATGTTTGCATTTTCTTTGTTATTAGCTATTAGTATATTATTACCTTTATAATAATAATAATAATAATAATAATAATAATAATAATAATAAAGGTGTTATATGGTGTAGAAATCTGTGATGGAATAGATTCCGTAAGTCGATTTATTGACATTTACTTAACACAATATAAATAAGTCAATTTTCAATTGCTTACGTAAAAATAAAACGCCTTGTAAATAACAAAGTAATGAGGCAGGAAACGAAGATTTGTACTTCAAAGCATCGTTTTAAAAACTGTTTACTGATTCAATAGAAATGCAGTTTCCAGACTTTATAGGAAATATGCTATTATTAAAAACTTTTTAAAACCATTTTTAAGTGCAAGTAATCCATTATTTATTATTTTTATTTCAATTATTTATCATCATTGCAGTATTTCCCAGTGGACCAAAATTACAAATAAACTAAAGACTATAGAAGACTCACACATCCATTATTTCAGAAGCTATACAACTTTTATATTGTTATGTAACACCACACATTATGGTGGAGAAAACAGAAAACCAAAGTAAAATCCTCAACATGTGAAATGACTCTGGATACACAAGAATTGTTGTTTATTCTACAGAGAAATTCTAGTGAAAAATGTCCAACAATGTTTTATATACTTTTCTGCTAAGAAATTCTCACGTTTAATATATAAACCCACCGCAAAATGATAAATCGTGTACTTTATTTTGGTAAATAAGTGATATTTTTATCCTTTGAGAATTACCGAGAGAACTTGCCGTTGAAATAATAATTTCGTACAATAAATTGGTCTGTAGACCGTTAGTTAGCTGAGTGTTTTTTTAAAATACCGCTTAATAGTGGGCAAGTTCATCTTGGGTGTATTTGGCAAAATTGATATTTGATATTAATGAAAATGAATTTAGTTTTTGACAGTGGATAGGTAGAGATTTATTTCCCAATACAATAAGTATTACATAATAAATACAAATCGACCAAAAAGTGGAAGACTATAGTCCATTTGGAAATAAAGTAGAGTAATAAAACCTTATAATCAGGAGCCGCCATGGGCGTGCTACTAAGTTTTTAAAATTCATGAAAATGATATACTCTACAGAAATATTATATTTATTATGTACATTGTATTCGAAAAAAATTCGACTGGCCAGTCGCATACTTCCTAGTACAGATGCATACAAATTGAAATAATTTAAATGAAATACTCTCAGCATGATGTCGAGTTTCTCCGCCCACCTGCGTGAATACATCAGTTTAGTCGTAGAGCTGAGCTTGTGTAAACGTGCTAGGAGTAACTGCGGGACATTGTATTTGGTAACAATTAAACTGGATTTAAAAGCAATTATATGAACAGAAATGGCAAGATTATCAGATTATGTTCCCATTAAACGTGTTAAAAGATGTGCGGTATCTCAAAATGTGAAGATACTTGTTTTCAACTCATATAATGCGCTGAAACACCAAAATCCTTCCAACAGTATTTCTTCCTCCGGGATCTGTAATAGTTGTATTAGATAATGCAAGTTACCACTCCAGACAGCTTGAGTGAGTCCCGACGACTGCCTGGCGGAAAGCCGATATAAAAGAATGGTTATCAGGAAATCCTTTCCAAACAACTATGGTGAAAAAAGATCTTTTGGCGATTGTCACTGCTAATAAAGGACCCAACAAGTACATTGTAGATGAAATGGCAAAGAGTCGTCAAAGGCGCAGGTAAGAGGGAAGGAGCCCAGAATAGCCCCTTTAAATTAAACGACGTCAGAGTTTTGTTAGCTAGTTCCTTGAAACAATAAATAGCAAAGTTGTATAAATCACGTACTAAAAGAAGAAGCTAAAATGTGGGAACTCGACGATCTTATTGACATAACTATAGAACCTATCATTATTAATATAGGATCCGAAGATAGTTCGTCAGAATCTTCAGAGGAAGAACTTTAATTTTACTGAACTGATATTATACATTTATACAACACTACATCGTATTCTTTTTTAGTTTACAATGAACTAATTTACATATTTCCATAAAAAATAAATAATTCCATAATAATTTTATTACACAACGTAAAAACCCGGCTATAGAATTCCATTTTTTGGTGTTTACAGATTAAATTCGTCACATCAAACAGATCTCAGCCAATAATAAGAGAGCTCGGCAGATAGTTTGAAACGCATTAGACAAGGACAGATCACAAGGGTTCGACTCAAGCAGGTATAAATTTCCTTAGCACGGGTAGCAAACTATAATAAAGATAGAAATAGAGAACTTGCTTATAACTACTAACTGCAATTTATAGAAATTACTTATACACCCGCACTACATTTATTTAGGATTTGCATTTTTAATGAGCTTTTATGACTACTTCATTTCCAAATGGAGGGTAACAAATGAAGAAAATTCTTTGAATGTTATGTTAGAAGTGGTGGAAGATTCAATAAATTCGTCACAACAGAAGGCTTTAAATGGCACGAGTCGATATTCCATTCAAAAAATTTGCAAGCGGGAAAAATTCCATCCATATAAAATTCATTTGTTACAAGAATTGAGTGAAGACAATTTTGATCATAGAATCGGGTTCTGGTAAGTTATTTTGGACAAAGTAAACGGAAATGTCAACTCTGTCAACAAGATATTGTTTACTGACGAATCTATACCACAGGATAGAAATAGCTCTATATTTATTTATATTCCCTTTATCACCCTTTTAAAATATTGGTATGATTAAGGTATTTTTTAATTCATCTGGAAATACCCCTGCCGTCAAGGATAGGTTAAATATAATACCTAGCGATTGTTTAAAAAAATTATAAAGCAAAAGATAACTTCAGGTTTTCTCTATGAAATATGCTTGATTAGTATGAAACATGGCTACATCATTAACATTCAACTCTCAGCACAAAATGCTGTCGCTGATATTTTGTTTCTTGTCAGTAGGAATCACGTAGCAAAGGCGGGCAGATGAAAGCTACAAAATCAGCCAACAATGACATCACATCCGACTAATCCAGATTTAAGAATTAAGGTTTACTTAACCGACAAAATACTGGTCTCTAGAAACTCAGTATTTATTGAAGCTAAAAACATTTTGGAATCAACGTTTGGCTGATGCTGATCGGTACCACATTAGAAACAAGGTTGAGTGCTTTCTCGGGGAATTATCTTTTAATTTAGAACAGGGAATGTATTTTGAGCAACCTCCACATAACTTCATAGATTTAGAATAGTGGACAATTACCTTCAAGATATTTGCTTATGTGGTATCATTGTATTCATAAAATCATATACAATCCAGACATGTAAAAATATGCTGGGTATTTCACTTGAAAACCTGAAATGGATACCATTTGCGCTGAATCTGGATGTGGAAAAAAATAACTTGCATGTCAAAATGTGATGTTTATCAAGTATAGATAGCGTAGCCAGTTCCAATAATTTACCAGCAAAAATACAGAAAAAATTGAGGCTATACAATGTTTCACCCGGTATGTATGTGATAGTCTCATAATTCTAAAATTACTTTTTAGATTTGAATGCAGTTATTAGTAATCTTGGGAAGGCAATAGGCCGTATTATTATGATTACATAGTAGATTGGTACGGGTATGTATGAAAAGGTAGTAATTACCTTATTTTAATATCATTGAATCCCGGATCCTCCGCCATTTATTAGAAAACATGAAATTAAATTTTCATGAAACACTCGCATTTAGGGTAAATTTTAAACTCGCCCATGCTCAAGACTACTTGCTACTAAGAAGGTTGACAAATCACTTATATTATCATCACTATGTAATACGCCGCTATTAGCTGAGGATTGAGTGAAATTTTGTTACACAATTTTTATTTTTTTTCTGAGAGTTCATATAAAGAACCAGATTCGGAGTATATGCTTCTTAGACCAAGAAAGCCGGTCGGGTTTCGCAGTTAATTTTCGAGCGAAACTGGACCTTATTCATATACATCAAGAAATTGGTTTCCACGCCATCTGGATATCTTTTCTTTTATAACACAATCATTTAACATTGCTAATTACATGTGAAATGAATTGTTTATCGTTTCATCTTTCAAATAAATACCTGTCTTTAACTTCTTATCTTATTACGGCATTGCTATTGATGTTTAATATATAAGCAAAAATCCGAACTTCGCACGAACACTTCCGAAGTTTTCAGAAGACACACGAAGGCGCAGGACGTATCGTTATCGATTAAGTCGACCACGAGGAATGGATTCCGATTATTACCGAATCGATCCGACCAACAGTTCCGGAAAAAAGTGCGCTGTGGCCAAACTAAAGATCAGATATAAGTAAAACGTTACTGGAGGACAACTAGGACCTCGATACACATTTTGCACCACTTTTGACCGACCACCCAAATTTTTACAGGGATATTTAGTGATTCTGGGAAAAGGAGTTAAAGGCAACGCGACCTGGGAGGTCAAGAAGTGCTAAGACCGAAATCAGTAAGTTCTTAGACACCATCGAAACCAGTAGTAAGGCACTCACCGATTTTCTATACTCTTATTCCAAAAAAATTTAAGTGGATTCAACTAAAGAGGATACCATGAAAAATAAGTGAAATCACGCTAATTTTTTCTATTACATATGGAATGTGTTTTGTGCTGCTGCTTTTCTTGCATAATTCAATGGGTATCCCAGCCAGCGAAAAAGGTACTCCTACTACGGTAGCACCACTAGAAGTTAAGACAAAATAGAAATTCAAGTAAAGCAAGTTTAAAACAAATTGTGTCTAAACTTACTCATGTTAATAAAAATTCAAGTTCATTAATTAATCTTGTCATTACAGATAATCAACATATTATTACAAGTTGTAATGTAATAGACTCTAGTGATATATCTGACCATAGTTTAGTTTGCATCGAGCTGTCAATCATTAAACCTAAACCTGTACACACTTTCAGAACATATAGGCCTTTAAGAGAAATAGATTTAAAACAATTTGAATATGATTTACAATCAATTCCATGGAAAAATATATATGATCTGGCAGACATAGATGATAAAGTAAAATTTTTGACAGATAATTTAATTATATTGTTAGATATTCACGCCCCTTTAAAAACCTCTAGATTTACCAAAAAACCTTTTCCCTGGCTCACAGAAAATCGTAAGCACATGATGTTATTAAGACATCGAACATTGCAAAAATATAAACAAACAAAAAGTGAACATGACCATAACCAATATAAAAAAACTCTACGTAACATGACAAGTTCTGCAATAAAATCTGAAAAAAAAGCTTACTTTGAACAAAATTTGGGATGATATTAAGCGTCTAAATTTTAATTGCAAAGAAAGTAATTCTCTTGGAAATTTCTCAGACTGTAATGAAATAAATAACTACTTTATTGACAGCATTCCTGTGCCAAATATTAATTCTAGAAACCTCACAGATTTCTACTCTACAAATACATTATTGCATAATAGTTCTTTCAGTTTTAAAACGGTCTCAGAAATTGATGTGCTAAAAATAATTAACGGTATAAAAACTAAAGCCGCGGGTTGTGACGAAATAACAGTTTTTGTTTTAAATCATGTATCCCATTTCTGCTGCCTTTTATTACCCATGTGATAAATTTTTGCTTACTAAACTCTGTATTCCCTAAACAATGGAAAAAAGCTCACGTTATGGCACTTCCAAAAGTAAACCCGCCCACTGAACTTTCTGATCTTAGACCAATTAGCATTTTACCACGTTTGTCAAAAGTTATTGAGGAGATCATGGAGACCCAGCATCGTGAGTACTTAAATCTCCACAACATTTTACCTTTAACTCAATCGGGTTTTCGGCCCGGTCATAGTTGTAATACAGCGTTGTTAACTATCACCGATGACATTATTGCTGCAACTGATCAGAACAAACTCTCGATGCTGGTATTCCTAGACTTCTGAAAAGTGTTTGACATGATTAATCATTCTGTGTTAATTTCAATTTTAAAATACATCGGTTTAAATGCTGATTCTGTCACTTTCATAACGAACTTTCTTACTGATAGATCGCAAGCTGTCGTCATTGGTAGATCAATCTCTCGTTATCGAACTATAAACAGAGGCGTAGTACAGGGGAGTATACTGGGACCTCTCTTGTTTACTTTATATACCTTTCGGTTTCCTGCAGCAGTGAAACACTGTTCATCACATGCCTATGCTGATGACTTTCAAATATATAAACATTTTAAACCAGCTAATGCAGATATTGCAAATAAAGAAATAACCACAGATCTTGCAAATATTGACAAGCGTGCAACAGCGCACGGATTACTATTAAATCCACGAAAAACCAAAGCTATCCTATTTGGAAAAAAGAAACAAATATCTCTAGTAAAAAATCATGTAAACATCTTATTAAGAAATGAACCATTAAACTTGGAGGAAAAAGCAAAAAATCTTGGCATAGTCTTTGATCAGTCTCTGAGATTTAAACATCCTGTTTCAATTATGATATCCAGTACATACTATAAGTTAAGGTTGCTATTTCCTCATAGGCATGTGCTGAACAAGAGCGTCAAAGCAATGTTATGCAATTCGATCATTCTTTCTAGTTTTAACTACTGTGACTTCCTTTATGGCCCGTGTCTAGATAACTTTGATATTAGAAGGATTCAAAAGGTCCAAAACAGTTGCTTAAGATTTATCTTTGGTATTAGAAAATATGAGAGAATATCCCATAAGCTTGCAGATTTAAAATGGCTAAATATGTCAAATAGACGCAAACTACATGCAGCTTGTTTATACCACAAAATAATCAGCAACAAATCCCCTAGCTATTTATATAATAAAATTTCATTTAGAACTGATGTTCACAACATAAATATTAGGTTTAAGAGTGCGATAACACCTCCCCAGCATAATTTAGAGCTTTTTAAGCGCTGTTTCACCTACTCTATTTCAAATACTTACAATAATATTTCAGATTCAATAAAAGCGCTAAAGTTATCAAAGTTCAAAACTGCTTATATGAAGCAACTAATGAACGAACAATAATTTCTTACACAAGTGACGCTATAATTTACAGTATTTTACAACTAAAATTTTATATAATATCTGATACATGCTGTATGTGTGCTTCATTGTATACATATAAATTACTTGCTCTTAGGATAGCTAATATAATTTGTAATTGAGTATTGTATATTGATATATTTCCAGGGTTAAGTGGAAGAGCTGAAACTTTTAATAGTTATCTGAACTTCGCCCTATTTCTGTTTGTAATTACTTTTTGTATACTGAATGAAATTAGAATAATAAAGACATTATTATTATTATTATTAATTATATACCTACGTTTGGAAAATAAAGTTTTCCTCCAACAAGTCCCGTGTTAGATTCCAACTGTGAAATCCAGGTTCAGATTTTTGGTTGTATTGTTATGAAAACAATTTTGAAACATTAACTTTACATGATTTCAACAATTTATAAACTGCAATATTTTGCTTTTGGCTATCATAATGTATTAATAAAATGTGTTTCACAATAGATCAGGCTTAAAATAAGCTCTACATGATTTTATAAATTTCTGATCGGTAATATTTTGTTTCTTACCATCTACCAGTGTATATTAATAGGAAAAATGGAAAAAAAACTTACTCTGTTAAAATGAATAAGAGTAAAAATCTACACGATTTTATAAATTTCTAATCCGTATCTTGTTTGGTAACAGTAACGCGATTTTTGTTATATTTTATTCTTTACCATCAATGCACATTAATAGGGGAAATTTTAGTCTGTTAAAATAAAATAAATAAGGATAAAAATAATCTTTCACGATTTTATGAATTTTGAATGAAAGGTTATGTTGGTCATCAAAAAGATAAACATGATGGATGGTCAGGAGGCACGGGGAAGTCACATAGAAAATTAGCTTGTAGTATTATACACTGGAAGTGTTGTTGAGGGGGGGGGGGGTGATTCAATAAACAGGAATAAATTTCTCTTAATATGTCATATTTTAGCCCTGTGTATGAACGTACTATGAAAATGTTGCATAATGCAAAACTTAAATTTGCAAAGTTCAATACTTTCTAATGGGTTCATGGATGTAATCGAATACAACAGTCATCGTGAGTTAATGGGTGACGTATGATGTTTTGAAAAATATATATTTGCATTATACGTGAGTCGCGAACAATATGCCATAACCTAATCACAGATAGAGCACTTCAGTGCAAGTTTAAATCAATAAGGAAAAAAAAATTGTTTGGATAGTGGTTAAGAAGGTACAGGGTGGTCTGAAAATTCAAAGAGCTATCTCTACAATGATTAGACGTAATCAAATGAAATCTGTCATTAACATTCCTCAGCTAGGACTTGCTAGAATGACCTACTTGGTTTTGAAGAATCCATCCAGGGAAAAATTTGCCTTTCTTATTTTTGACGAAAAGTACGTTTTTCCATCGCACTTCTGAAAAACTATTAGCGGATTCGGAAAGTTCAGAAAAATGCTGTCAGAATAGCGATTCAATTTTACGACACACCTAAATCGGTTCGGCAATAAAATTACAAAACAATTTAGCTCATCACGATTCAAACTTTGATGGGGCATTATTTATAGAACAGTTGATACGGTCTATTCAAATGCTTCATATCTAAGTCACCTCTAAGACGTCACGTAATAAAAAATATACCTAGCAAGAAAAATACAAGGTCGTGCTTGTGACATTTTTTATTTGTTCCAAACTATGGTATGTAATCTATCTAAAATGAGAAAATCTGAATGGATTTTAGATGCGTATAATCTAGAAAAAGTATGCACACATAACCGTGATAACCCTTTTAGTAAACAATAAGTGATTCTTCACAAATTTAGCATTTTATTATTAGATAGAGAATTCTTCAATTTAAATTGGATGGGATTCTTAAAATGTCCTCCCCCAACTTCGATACATTTCTTCTACTGCACCAATAAATATTGTGTGGTCTTCCCAATAGTTTGTAATGTGGCTTTTCATATCATCAGAGGCTGCCACCATCCACTGCACTGTAGTTCCTCTCTAGCGGTAACTTCCGTGCTGTATACCGATTGTTTCATGTGGCCCCAAACATAGTAATCGAGAACAGTTAGGACAGGAGACCTAGCTGACCAAGCTTGAGGACCTCCACGATAGAAAAATGTTTTGTCAAAAACAAGGCGGGCAGATTTTTGTCGAGTCCAGCCCTGGATTTTTCGAAACCAAGTAGGCTATTTTGACAAGTCCCAGCTGAGAAATATTACTGAAAGATTTTATTCGATTACATGTAACCGTTGCAGAGATATACCTCTTTGAATTTTCAGACCAAATGCATAAAACCACTGGTCAAAAATTTTTTCCTTATTGAAACAAATAGGAAACATGAAATTATAATTATGTTAAAGAAAGTGATGACTTACTAGTAAATAAACCCAAATAGATGCAACTGAAGCTCTAGAAGAGCTTTGAAGCAGTTCTAAAGTATGTAATTATATATCTTGGCACACCAAGAAATCTTATTCTAAATTAAAATTGGTTGGGTTAGGTTCGAAAACTGATAACTAAATCAAGGATATTGAATTTAGAACCAAAATCGTTGTGGTCTTGCATAACCTAATGGGTGTCGTTAGAGATTGACAATGATTTTGTGTTTGCTGCATTTATGCTATCTAAAATCTAATTCGAAACTTGAACTGTAAATGTAGTGTAGATATACTTATTTGTCAAAGTGCTAGCTAAATGCTGGTTACATGTTCCTTGTTTCATAAAAATCTCATGTTTTGCTTAACAAAACTAAATCATATAGTAACGTTAACCATTGAGAAGTCTGTATTAAAAGAAGGGAACTTCAACATTCAAGTTTTGTCGTATACAGGGTGTTGCATCATGAGAGGGACATAGCTTAATAGGAGGTAGAGAACATCAGTGGTAACCGGAACCTCCCATAGAAATGTCTCATTGGGCCTTCATTACGAGGTTGCTGGGTGTTAAATAATTTTTGGCCAAACCTGTTTTTTGTCATAACTTTGACAGGGAATGAAATAACGGATTCATGTTTGGTACGGCTAATATACTAACGAGCCCCAAGAGGTACATGTATAAAAACAAATATATCCAGGTCCGGACTCACTATAATTTATGTTTCTTCTTTGCATCAATAAAATATCACCCTGTATATATTTTTTTGAAATTTCGATACGATATTCGAAAAGAGCAAGAAAAAACAAACAAAATGGCCTATTTCATTTTTTTGTTACACCTTCGTGGTTATTTAAATACGTTGTTAAATGTGCAAGAAAATGGATTACAGAACCCTATTAAATGAGAGGCACGTGAAATAAATAGTTTTATAACTAAAATTTGCAAAAATTCTATTGAGCCTAGGTGGTCTGGGTGAATCCTAATTCCGGCACGTTTTAAAGGTCCATTTTGGTAAAAAACTGTGGTCCTAATAAGTAATCGGGTATGAAATAACAAAATTTTTAATCAATCACAGTAGGCTTGTTCAAAGAATAAAAGTGACAGATAATTTAAACCATTTAGGCCTAAGCAACCAGTTACTTTGGTCAAGAAAATCATCAACATTTTATACTTAATAAAAATTGGAAAAGAGAACAAACTAAAATCTAAATAAATAAAATATTTTCCATTCAATTAACAATAAATAACAAAACAATAACTAAATGTGTTTAAAAATAAAACGTAATTGACACTAAAGTAAATTTTCAAAATGTCCTCCCCCACATTCTGTGCATTTTCTTACGCGTTTAGAAAGGTCACCAATTGCTCGACGTATCATTTCTGGATTATTCCGTATTTCGTCGCAGGTTGTAACGATGCACTGGATTAAATGTTGTCTACTTTCAATTTCAATGCTATAAACCTCGTTTTTTAAGTGGTCCCATAAAAAGTAATCACAAGGTTTACAATTAGGAGATCTTGGTGGTCATTCATGTGGACTCCTGCGTCCAATCCATCTATTAGGATACACATTGTTTAAGTGTTCTCTTACTTGAAGGTTAAAATGTGGTGGGGCCCCATCATGCTGAAACAATATGCCTCTTATATAATATTTTCTAACATATTCGGTAAAATGTTTTGAAGAAAATCAAAGTAAATTTCACCATTCAATCTTTCTTCAAAAAAATGTGGCCCTATCAAATGTCTATTCACAAGTCCGACCCAAACATTTACAGAAAATCTGTGTTGCGAACGGCGTTGGCGTACCGCATGTGGGTTTTCCTGTGCCCATTTATGATTATTTCGTGAATTGTTTACTCCATCCCTTGTAAATTGTGCCTCATCCGTAAATAAGGTTCTGTAAATGACTGGGCGATGGTTAGACAACCAATGACAAAATGCCAGGCGGGGGATATCGTCGCCTTGTTGAAGACGCAGTACCTGCTGGATATGATATGGATGGTAACGTTCTCTTTTTAGGGTTCTCCATACTCGCCAATGAGGGATACCAGTTGCCAAACTGATTCGTCTAGTGCTCATATTTGGGTTTTCTTGAACTACGTTTATAATATTGTTTTGTTCCTGCACACCTTGTTGTAAAACACGCTCCACAACTGCAGAAGTAGGAAACTTTCCGTGTTGTCTTGCATACTGGAACACCGTACTAAAGGTTTTATGATTAGGGCATCGACGACCAGGAAAACGCAGCCGATATTCTCTTTCCGCCGACCTACCATTTCCATTACAGAAACCATAGATGAATATTATGTCAGCATATTCCACGTTTGTAAATTTTACTGGCATAGTTAAAATATTTTCACAAGTTTTCACTAACTAAATGCGGATTATTGACATATTAAATTATTAACAAACAATTATTCAACTGTTTAGGAGATTTCTTTTTATTATCTGTCACTTTGAGCAAGCCTACTGTGATTGATTAAAAATTTTGTTATTTCATACCCGATTACTTATTTGGACCACAGTTTTTTACCAAAATGGACCTTTAAAACGTGCCGGAATTAGGATTCACCCAGACCACCTAGGTTCAATAGAATTTTTGCAAATTTTAGTTATAAAACTATTTATTTCACGTGCCTCTCATTTAATAGGGTTCTGTAATCCACTTTCTTGCACATTTAACAACGTATTTAAATAACCACGAAGGTGTAACAAAAAAAGAAATAGGCTATTTTGTTTGTTTTTTCTTGCTCTTTTCGAATATCGTATCGAAATTTCAAAAAAATATATACAGGGTGATGTTTTATTGATGCAAAGAAGAAACATAAATTATAGTGAGTCCGGACCTGGATATATTTTTTTTTATACATGTACCTCTTGGAGCTCGTTAGTACATTAGCCGTACCATATATGAATCCGTTATTTCATTCCCTGTCAAAGTTATGACAAAAAACAGGTTTGGCCAAAAATTATTTAACACCCAGTAACCTCGTAATGAAGGCCCAATGAGACATTTCTATGGGAGGTTCCGGTTACCACTGATGTTCTCTACCTCCTACTAAGCTATGTCCCTCTCATGATGCAACACCCCTGTATAGCTCCCTATAAATTAATACCGATCATTATCTTTTTTTCTTAATAATTAAAGGACTGGAGTTCATGCACGTTACCTATTTTACTCACGGTAGTACTATTTTGCCAGATTAATCACTAGATATTATGGCTCTTATACTGAAAAGAATTGAGTCCAAATCTACGTATATATTTTAATTATGCTTAAAACTCACCTATTCATCAGTCGAATTCCTGAATACGTTCATCTGAAACAATAGATAGAAAATTACTATCTCATAATGACACAATTTTGGGATAGATACTCAAACGAAAATGACTGTTATTTTAAAAGAAATAATAATGTATTACTTCATGAAATTCTTTATTAACACATCCACTACTGAAAAATGGTAAAGTTTGTCCAGTTTAGTGAATAACTACAAACATTATGTCTTTTAGAACTTTACGAGAGGTATGATCTCTTTACTCAATAATTAGAGAATTACCTTTCGAACAGGGGTTATTCTAAGGTTTTCTTCACACTTCACAGATAGAAGGTTAGTGTATCTATCTACTATCTATGTACGAAAGCCATTTCCCTACTACACTGTGTGTCCACCGCACGTTAGAATAGCCCCTGCCTTCAAAGCGAAACTGATTAAAATTCAGATATATTAGTTATAATATAACATGAATCCTATTGGCTAATCGCATGTTTTTATCTTATTTGCCCAGACCATAGCCAGTTTGTACAAGAAAATAAAACATTCCTTGATGGGCCCCTAGGCAAGAAGTGTGTATCCCTGTTACATTATCTGCAACCATTTACTTAATTTCACTATTATTATGTTTTTGGCATCTGATCTTTATCACTATTTTGTTTCTGATTGATTGAATGATATCCATAATGCCACGAAGAAAAATAGAAAGTAGGTGGTAGTCTTGTGATGATAGTCATTTTTGTCAAAATTTGTACATAAGTTTAATGTCATTGTTCGTAAACTACTTACGAGGGAGGGACTATTCTTGCAGTCTACCATGACTCATTCACATCAGCGATGTAGATAGGTCGTAAATACGATTTACCTCTCTATCATGATCTTAGCTTCTAATATTAGACAGTTGCGTCTTCGGATGATTTTGCAGGCAAAGAGGTCAGTCATATTTCTGTTCTCAAGCAATTCACTTCGTATATTTAAACTTAAGATTCGTAACCACTGTTTGTTAAAGTTTTGTTTAATAAATAAGTCCTTCTGAAGAACATTTAATTAGTTGTACCCACACAATAATTGGTGACCCCGACGTGATCAGAAGGAGCACTCGTATTAGTCGTGTTAAGTGCAGTGCAAGTAAAAAAAAAATTCTAACCAAATGCCGGATACGGGGCAACAAAACGTTTCAGAAACAGTGCGTGAAGTGAATCGTGTGTCCATAAAAATTCCACCCTTTTGGCCAGAAGAACCGGCACTTTGGTTCTGCCAACTCGAGGGGCAATTCGTACTTAGTAACGTGACGTTTGAAGGTGGCAAATTAATTTTTCTAAGTATAAGTCCTGTTTTCTTATTGAAAATAGAAGTTTTCAGCTCTTGATCGTCTGTTTGTAATGCTGCGAGTTCCAGGAGGTCTATTGTGGTGGTTACTTCTTCTATACGAGACAAGGCATCAGCGACAACATTAGCCTTGCTAGAAATGTGTTGGATGTCTGATCTGAATAAAATCCAAGTGCCGAAATTGTCTCGGTGAGCACTTATCTGTTTTCTGTCTCAGAGCAAAAATTAGAGGTTTATGACCTGTGAAGATGGTAAATGCTCGTATCTCTATTGCGAAACGAAATCTCTTGACTGCCATGTACGTGGCTAGTAACTCAAGATCATACGCACTGTATTTTCTTTGTGCAGATGTAAGTGATTTCGTAAAAAAATATAGTGGTTGCCAGACTCCATTAACTAGTTGTTGTAGGGCAAAATCGAATTAGTATTTAATGTTACCATATTATATACAAGAAAATTTAAGAAACAATGCTATTATTATTAGAATAATCTTTATTTTGATAACAAGTGCAAATAATACCTATATTTTTTGTAGTTGCCTTAAAAACATACACATAACTTTGAAGACGCTACAGCGTTAATTAAAGTTTCTTTTATAATGTCAACAGCAGTTTGCTTCATGTAAAATTAAATCCCTTTTTCGCTTCCTATTAAATTTATTGGTTGCTTAAATTTCAATTATCCAGTAAATTCATATCAAAGGGAAATAACTTTCAACTGAAATAAGAAAAAAACTACTTTGTATACAAAACAGGAAATGAAAATGTTAGATGGCGTTTTTTTTTAAGGAATGCAATTATGAAAAGCAAATTGGTAAGATTTAAAAACAAACTTGTTTCTCATCGAAAAGGAGAGATAAGATGAATATGTTGATAGTCGGGGATGTTAATTATCATTAAAATAATGTCATGCCTATGATTTAATTCACGCAAGAAAACTATTCTAAGTTTTCTGACACGGGACACTTCAGAAACACTGAACATTAGCAGGTAATCTGGTTAATAATTTTCAGAAGTATTACCAATATGATTTGAAAGATTTAGGTGCAAACCTAGTATTGTGCGTGTAAAGCACTACTCCAATACTGTTCAAAAATATTCCACTCAATGACGGCCTAAACGTTTTCAAGACTAAAATACAAGATTTTCCCATGGACCTTAACCTTCCTAGAATATTGCCTTTCCAACCTATATTTTTTCTTCCAAAACAGTTACTACAGTTATATAGAGGAGCTCCGATGGGGTCACCTCTGTTATAACCGGCATCTTCATGGTTAACCTCGAAATCCAAGCTCTTAATTCATCGCAATTGCAACCCAATTGGGGCACGTGGATGGCGTCATTTATATAAATTCCTTAAACACCTTCTTATTCTACATTAATCGCTTACATCCTAGATCCAGGTCACCAAAATCACATCACTAACCATAACAAGTAAATTCTGTTCTCTCAATATCCGTGTAACCAGATTTCTTAGAATAACAAACATTCACAAAGAATAAACTGAATTACAACAATAAAATAAACAATTCTACAAAACATTTAGGACAAAAAAGGTATAACAGGATCCATACAAGGCACAACATCTATTACAAACATGACGGAAAGCCTTCCCACTTTATGTCAAAGGCGTAAGAGATGAAACCCAGGGATTCCGGGATAAGAGCAACATAGAAACTGTATTCACAATACAATAAACAGTTTTCAATTTAATTAGGCGCTGTAAAAAACAAGTTGTTAATGGCTGTCACGGTGTTTACAAAACAGCTTGCTAAGCCTCATCCCAAATATGCTGGACAAACCAATAGACGGATTAGCAACAGAATGCATGATCATCGTCTTACCTACGGAAACAACAATTTCGTTGTATTGTATCCTTCGGCTGATAATCAACCACTCACCACTCTCACAGATTGAGGTATGAATTGAGGAATCGCGAAAGTATGAAAATTCACACTTGCCTTGTTAGTTTTTCCTTGTGACTATATGTTTTGAAAATGACTCTAAAACAGAAACTGAAACGCCAAGAGTTCAATAATCTCGGAGACAGTTCAACCGAAAACTAAATAATTTTTGTAAACCACTACTTATGTGTATAATAATAAGAAGTAAACCATGTCGGCTTCAATTTACTAATTTTGGGTTCTCCGTAATAGGCCAAAATATTTTTTTGTAGTGGTTTTAAGGCTACATAACCATAAATATGTTGCAATACATTTTCTGGAATTTTGGTATTACATGAAGTTTAGTGTATATCGATGGCAATTTTCCTCTACCTATTGTGTCCCGTAAACATCAGCAAAATATAGAAAATGAGAAGGTTGTAATTAACGTTGTACAAGAAACTTCTTCTAAAAGCTCTAGAAGAATGATCCACGGACTTGAAGTTTGATAATAATAATAGTAATCTTCTTTTTTGGAAAAAAAACTAGACAAATATAGGCGATATTCTTACACATGACCTATATCATGTACAAAATTCGTATCTACATTAGGCCTACAATACAAAATATCCCTACATACACAAGCAGCTGCTGAGTTCGTTTTGTACGCAGTTTGGACATGAAGGCCTTACCGTGTCTGAGTCCTGGCATGTTCTGCCAGTATCTGATATGCTCTTTCTTGGCCCAGTCTGTTGTGCACTACACTGCACTTTCGCATTGCGATTCTGGGCCAAGGAATTCTGTAGCCACTCCTGTTTAGCAAGTTCGTCGGCTTTTTCATTTCCTAGAACCCCACTATGTCCTGGCACCCAGATCAGTTTTACTGAATTCTGCTCTGCCAGTATTTCTTTTAGACTTTCCCAAGCCAATCTCGATGTCACGTTATGGCTCATTAATGCCTTCGGTGCCGCCTGACTGTCTGAGATGAGGTGGATCTGCTTATTTACGTAAGCTCTCCTTGTGATTTCACGAATATATTCGAGTATTGCGTGAATTTTTGCCTGGAATACAGTACTGTATTTCCTAAGAGCAAAGTTGAGGCCTGTTCTTGGGTTTTCTCCATATATTTCAGATCCTGTTCCTGTGCCAGTCCTGAACCCGTATGTGTGCTAGGCCAGTCTTTTACACAAAAATTCTGGTGTCTTCTCCTTCCATTACTCTCGATCGAGTATAACCAGGTCAAAATATCTGTAGAGGGAGTATTTTGTTACCATGTAGTCAGCCAACATCTCAAGGATGGGGTCCGCCACGATTTATCTTATTCTCTCGTGGCCTAAGCAGGGACAGTTGTACGTCAGTTCATCAGAATTTTGCAGCCTGAGGAGTCCCAACCTAGCCTCACCCTGTATCACTATGTGAAGTGGGGAAGGCTAAACAGGACACCCATTGATGCAGAGGGAGTCGACCGCATTGCCTCCGTTATGCCTAAACATGCCAGCCTTTGTATCTGGCTTAGCTTGTACGAGGCTGCTGTCTGCAGTATTTTTGGCTACCAAACTAAGGCTGCATGAGTAATCGAGGATCTTATAACCATGCCACAGAGCTACTGCACCATGCCCGGTTTAGGTCCCCAAGTTTTTCCATAGATTCGTTTAATTACTGCTAGGGTAATTTCCGAGTTCCGTTTTATTCTTTCAATGTGCTGGTTCCAGGTACGTTTGGAATTGATTATGATTCCAAGGTACTACACCTCCCCTGACATTGTCAATTCTTCACCTGAAAGTCTCCAAATTTCTTCTCCTGGTGAACGGGATGATGGTAATTTTTTGAGGGCCAATTTTTAGTCCTTCTTTCTCGAACTATAATTGAATGACGTTCAGGGCTTTCTACATGAGATCCCTAACCGTACTATTGAATTTACCCCTTACTGTGATGGCTATGTTATCAGCATAGCCTTGTACGGTAAATCCTTTGCTGCTAAGTGTCCCCAGGAGCTCGTCCACTACAAAGTACCACAGGAGAGGAAAAGGAACCCCTCCCGGTGGACACCCCTCTCTAAAATTTTACCGAATATGGATGTAAATACCACCCTGCATTTGAGCATGTTCTCGGTCCACCGGAACAGGTAGGATCGATTTCACGCTTTTTGGCAGCCCTGGTGATAGAATGAAAAAAAGTGTTGTCGAAGGCCACTTCTATATCAAGAAAGGCCCCAAACCAACCTGCATCTCTTCCAGCGTCTCCTCCATTCTTCTTAAGCCTACCTTGATATAATCTAACACAGTGGCGGCTCCTCAACCAGGACATCCAGCCAATGTCCTCACGCGCGTACTGTACAGTGTTGCAACCCGCACATGGAGACACCCACCAAACAACCCAACATAGAATCCTCCACTGTCATGAAAAAAAGCACCCGTTCTCAAAACTCAACTTATGTATTACATAAAACAGAATTAAAAAGTTAAGAAAACAAAACGGCTCAAAAATTTGGCAAGCCTCTGTATATCAGTAACGAAGAACTTTTAGGGCAGGTTGTACAAACACGGTTCAACTTTGAACTAAGTTCAAAATCCAAGGTTACAATTTTGGTTCGAACTGGAACTGAACTTTGTACAACTCGGTCTTAGGGGTATATATGGGGGTGTTTTGAAATCAGCTCGATGTCCCTTGTCTGGCATTAAGCTATGTGCAGTTATTCACGGAATGCCCTGTATATTTCAGTAATGAATGATGATATTTTTATTTTGGAAGAAGCAATGATATTACATTAAATTTATATGTAAATGTAACTAATTATTTATTTTCATCCTTCTCACTGAAGCACTCAAATGTAAAAAGAGTTAACTCAATTATTTTATATATTAAAAATTATCTCAGATGACGCAAAAACTGTGCTAGACATTGGACTCGTATAAATTTTAATTGTGGTAAAAGAAAGAGAAGCAATTTTATACGTCCTTAGGAATTTACTTTTACCGCCCATATACGCTCTAGTAGAATAACAAGAATTCAGTATATGAGCTTCACTGCAATTTCTATAAAACTTGTATTATACACTTTATTTAACTTTTCTGGAAAATCCCATTTATACATGGTATAATGCCTTCACCACTGCACAATTACATTAGTGTAGGATTTATTTTAACGTCAGTATTATTTCTGAGAAAACCAGCAAAAAGTATTTTCAGATCATAGTTATATTAAATAGTCGAAGATTAGAAAGCAATAACTTTTTCGATGACGAACATATAACAATTATTATTGTTACTGAAAAGTATGACGCGTTTTTCTCCACCTCAGCGAATGACGAGGAGTCAGTCTCAGTTTTGAAGTGTCTAGAATAACACCACCACAAGCCGGATACACGAGGCTGAGTAGCTCAAGTGGAGAAACGGTGGGTCAATTATGGAAATTAGACGTTCACACATAAACAGTAAAACTCAGAATATGGTAAATAATGTTAGATTATTCGATTAAACTTACTATATACAAATCTACTTGTTACTAAATGATTGCTCGAAACAAATTCTATAGGTTACTAAATACAGTAATGGGAGCAATCAAGAAGTACCAGATGACGCAAATGACAGGGATAGCAAGGGCAAAATTGTTACACTGAGTTGACGGTAAAGCGGTGACAAAGGTAAAGCGGTAACGCAGTATAATCGAAAAAGCGGTATCGCAGAGCAAACAGTAAAGCGGGATCACAGTGCAAGTAGTAAGAGGTAAAATGGGTGCAGACTAAGTACAGATACAGGTATGAGAAACAAGACCACAGATATATATATATATGGTACAGTGGTGAGAGGTAATTGAATCCTCTCATGTGGTCTAATGCTACTATACACCAGACATCATAGATGTCTCCGTGGTGCATAGCGACTTGCCATTTTGTAAGTACCGAGAGCGGTGACCTTCGGCCCTTGGTGGACTTAACCTATATACTGTTATTATACATGATTTGCAGGAAACAACTACTCAGCGGGCAAATACCCCGACCTGCATTGAATTACACCTTACAAATCATGAAAAATTGGTAGCCAATGTCATTTGTCAACTCCCTGACCAGACATAGACCGGTTTCTAACTTATTAGTTCTCCTCAGTATGCCATAGGTCATGGAGCAGACAAATGACAGCGGCTAACCTGCTAGTCTTATACAGACTAATGTAAATGGTATAGTGGATAGTGATATGAGAGGATTCAATTACCTCTCACCACTATACCATTTACATTAGTCTGTATAAGACTAGCAGGTTAGCCACTGTCATTTGTCTGCTCCATGACCTATGGCATACTGAGGAGAATTACGGAGCAAAATTATATAGATGTTATATACATTACTTGGCTAGTGCATGCAGCGGTAATAGTTAGGGGTACGAAACAAAAGTTGATTAGGATCTCCTGAATGGTAAAATCTGATTAAAACCGTGAATAGTTAAGTTACTGGAAAGTCAAAGTATGATTAGTCCTAAAAAGTTTAATTTTATTAGCAAGTCCACCGAAATGGAGCCTTGAAAGTCAAATTATGATTAACAATCCTGAAAAGTGTAAAGTTTGATTAGTCAATGAATTTGTAACTTTTTAGTGCCCAAGATCTGGTGTTCTGCAAAAAAGACACCTACGGATTACAAATATGTCCACCGGAACGGAAGCTGGTGGGCCCTCGTGGTAGGTCTGGACCCTCGTGGACGGACTGGATTGCGTGGGTTCCCTAATGGGGGGCCAAGCTTACCTATTCAGTTACCTTACTTCTCTGTGGTCTTACTTACTGTTGGATGCTAATGTCGGGCGCGTCTGCTGCATCGACTTTTTGCATTGCTAACTCAGTATCCCCAGAAATTAAATGTATGGAGTGGTATGCTGGAGGATTATATGATCAGTCCATTTTTCATTGATGGTACACTATACGGCCTTAAGTATTTAAATCTATTGCAGCAGCACATTTTTCCGAAAATTAGATGGTTAGCAGGTCGGAAATTTAACGTGATCTGGTTTCAACAAGTTGGTTGCCATCCTCATGACTCTGCCGCAATTCAGGATTATCTTAACATTACATTTCCAGGTCGTTTATTGAGTGGACGGAAACCAGCTTGTGGCCAGCTAGATCCCCTGATCTGGCTCCAAATGACGTTTTTTAGGGGTCACATAGAATCTCAAATTTACGGCTTCCAGGAGAACAGAGATAATAATCCCGAGGTGTTGCGGTGGAAAATGGCAAAAGCTTTCTAACGGATTAGATCGAATATGTTGTTAAATGTCAGCAGAAGTTTTTATGATCGATTAGGTTATTGTGCAGTCTTTATTTTTCATTTAAAAATTATTTTGTTATTTTAAGAATGTACTTTATATTAAAAACGTTCTTTTATTGCGCTTCTTAGGGCCGAAACATTAATTACTTTATAAACTTTATGAGAATAATTATAATTATTTTTAGATGCTGTGTCATACTTGTTAATGATGTTGCACCTTTAATACCCTTAAATTCTATATATCTTCTCAAATACTAAATGTTAACATTAACGCTACTATTGCTCTGTTAATTACGTATTTTTATTTCCATGAAATCCTCTTAATACAGTAAATATTGTCAGCAATATTTTCCGTATTTTTAGAACCAATTAGCTCGCTTTTTATAGGAATTAATAACGTTTATTTTTCCTCACCGCGCTGATATTTGTAGATATGGAAATAGTGCAAGTTAAATCAGCAAAAGTATAACGCATATGCTGTTATGACCTGGGTTTAGCAATAACCAGTGAAATTTATTGTCCACTAAATTTTGTGGATGATTTACGGTAAGCCATACCATAGAATTTTAGTGCAGCCGTTGGATTTTATTTAGAGGCAAGCAATATTATTATTCGTAATTTTACGAAGCATTTTATAATCTTAAAAGATGCCTTAATTTAATTATTGCCATAGTAATTTTAATACGTTATACAATAGATCCATGTAGTGCAAGAACAAATTAAAAATACTTTAAAGATATTTAACTTGCACACTTATATATTTAATAAAAGTATAAATGATGTGACGACTCGGAACTTATAAATATCGAACATCTTTCTGAGTCATTAAACATATAAAATATGATACGGACCAAATCAAGAGAGCGAGCTGGCCATTCTATTGCACCCCTGTAGCAATTCAGCTATTAGGTAACATTTCATTTAAATAGGCTATTTCATGTGTACAGTGCAATGAGCTCCATCCACTGACACCGAATATTTTTTTTAATTAAGCACATTCTTCAAAATTTCGCGCAACGATCACCTTGTGTTGATTGGTCAAAAAAACAAACCACAATGATCTGATTATTAATAATCTCAACAGAAGCGTTAATCCTTTCTGGAAAATTGAATGAGAGCATCCATCATCCAGTGATAATTTTCGCTGGCCCAATATTGATAGTTTTGTTTATTAGCTGTACCGTTTTAGTAAAATGTTGTCTCATCAGATGTCAAAATATTTTATTCTAACTTAACAGTTTTAAAGAGCTGGTTGCAATTCAAAGGGGTGAGACTTTTTCAGCCAGCTTGTATATAATTACAATTTCTCTTAAAAATTATTAATAGCTAAAAAAACTGATTTCTGCGCTTTGCATACTTCAAATACTGCCAACTATAAGCATTAAACAAGCGCCCTGTATAATATGTGTATTAAATTTGTTTCGTAAATATACCGATCTGGTTTGTTTCCCGTCATGCCTATAGAGACACCCTAAGATTTCCAGTTGTGTGGATTCGAGGCACATAAATAATTCAAAATCTGTTTTCCAGATATCACCCCAGCGACTAAAAACGTACGAAAGTATTTTTAAATTTCTCAGTAGATAATTCATTCTGCTTCTGTCTGTAGAGAATTCATTTTAGGCTAAATTGAAGTCATTTACTACAATAAAAACACAATATGTTAATAATACATTTAAATTGTAAAGCTAAATTATTTGTTCTGAAATATAAATAATTGAGATTAGATTATACGTTAGTTGAATTTCCATACAAAAGGGGATCTACATAAAATGAATAAAGTTGCAGGCTACAATTATTGTTGAGATAATAGTATTTGTCTACTGTTTTTTCCACCCCAGCACACACACCCAATGTAACTGTTTGATATAGGAGTATTTGAACTATACAAGAGCAGATTAAAAAGGTTATTTAACGACAACGTTATCATGAATTCCTGAAAACTATCAAAATTGATGACATTCCAAAATTATCTGTATAACCATACTTCTTATCATTTACATCAATATTGTCTTTAAAATATGGCCCATCGACAGGCTGGATTCTAATAAAAAGGACTTTTTGCTGTCGTTTATCTTTCAACAAAAACTAATATATTCAATTGGAAAACAAAGCAAAGTTATCTGCAAAGAATTAAACTTTTCCAAAGATTATTAATTCTATACTTTGATATTGGCAAATTATTAGGAACGTAGTAGAATGCAGGTTTTCACGGCCGTTGTCTAATGAAGTAGATTCTTCCGGGTCTTGCCGTGGTCGTCGAACTTGACTTGACGTTTCGCTGATCATCCTGTCAGCTTCTTCAGAAGGATTCTAAAGACTGAATCTGTTGTGTTACACTCCTCGTTATATACCTAGGCGCCGCTTCGCTTCGCTGGTCATTGGTAGCGCTTGGTTCGCTTCGCTGCTCATTCGTCGTGTTTGGTTGACCGTGACTTACTACGGTGCTGGTAGTTGGCAATACCAGTCTCCACGTATTACTAAGTCGATACCCATCCTCTCTGTTAAAGTTGTTCACGTTTTTCATAATTTCCAGTGATTCCCTAATAATTCGCGGATAATAGCGCGTATTCCTGTCTAATATATTGACGTCTTCGTAGTCGATTTTATGGTTCTCGTTATTATGGACATGTTCTGCTATCGCCGACCTATCCGTGTATCCAAATCTGGTATTTCTCTGGTGTTCTTTGATTCTGCACTGGATACTCCGTCCTGTTTGTCCGATGTAGCTCTTACCACATGTGCACTTTAACTGATAAACACCTTTTGATAACAGTTTGAGGACAGGGTCTTTGACTGAAGGAAGCATCTGCTGTATTTTCTTCACTGTTCGAAACCGTACACCTACTTTCTTTTTGAATAAAATCTTCTTCAGCCTGTCTGTGACTCCCGCGACGTAGGGTAGGCATGCATATGTTGTTGGTTGTTGCTGTTCTTCTTCTGTAGTTCTCCTCTGGTTATTTACTACTCGTTGTATATTGCTTTGACTGTATCCGTTCTTCTCTAAAGCTTGTTGGACATTCTGTAGTTCCTCGGGTTTGTTCTCGTCGTCACATATTGTGTTGGCGCTGTGGACCAAGGTTCTAATTAACGCTCTCTTCTGTTGTGGATGGTGGTGAGATGTCGCATGTAGGTAACGATCGGTGTGCGTTTTCTTTCTGTAGACACCATGGGCCAGCTTGCCATTGTGTGACCTTTTCACTAATACATCTAAGAAAGGTAAAGCTCCATCTTGTTCGGTCTCCATTGTAAATTTGATACTTGGATGCTGTTTATTCAAATGGTCGAAGAAAACAGATAAAGATGATTCTCCATGTGGCCGTATGATGAACTGCAGTGAGAATAAACCAAAGTGCTGGCTACGCTACGTAGACGATACGTTCAGGGTAATTTTATTACTACCAAAAGCATTTGATTTTAGCGACGAGATAGCTGCTAAAATACTGGTAGAATCAACCGGTTTCAGGGAGAAAAGGTTATCAAATTGTAAGAAAGTTCTATTTCTGTAAAAAGTGGTAGTCTCATTGCAGCTATTGCTTTTATTGCAGAAAGATTATTTAATTATTAATTTCATCAACGTTATGAAGGTGGTCAGGTATATTTAAGTTTTTGGCAGATTATACATTCATATCATTTAACGCGTTCCAAAGTTCTTTTTGTTTTTTTTTGCATCTCAAAATAAGTAAGATAAGCAGTTTTCTCCCGTCTGATGGAGGCAAGAGCGAGGTTTCTAAGAACTTCGTTTGACTATTTTAAAATTGTACAAACTAAGAGATATATTACCAAGTTATATATTAAAAATACTATACCATGCCTTGGCTGAATCAATACTGGAATAATAATATGGGGGTGCATACTTAACAAACATTGGAGGATTAAAAATTACCCAAAAATATCTCATTAAAGTAATTTTATCAAAAAATAAGTAATATCCCACCGATCTCCTTTATTATTTTTTTATATTTATTTAACGTCGGCCTATTTCCGCTACTGAGGCCTAACACCGACGCCTGTAGACGAACTACCCCCAACCAGGAATTTTGCCGAACCTCTTCCCTTAAGAAGAGTAGGGATCTTTCACTTGCCTAACATTTAATAGATAAGGGACCGACGTCTTTACATCCCCTCCGAAGGATGGTATATCCCCTATACAACCCTCGCCTAAGGTTGTATAGCTTCCGCGCATATACTGATATACAAGCCGCTGGAAGATGTGCGAGGCGAGGACGCGGTCTTCGTTGTGAACACGGAAAAGACCTCTGATCGTTGAAAATAAAAAAATTGGTAGTGGGGGGTTGAGAGCTGAGACCCCAGAGGCTTCCGTGCACTTATTTTCGAGTTGGGTTGAGTCTCAGGGTTGGTTTAGTAAGTGCTGTTGCGGGTTGAATGCTACACCCTGTATATTGTAGTTGGCACTGGCTGCTATCACTTTATTTAATTTTGCACTTAATTTATTATTAAATAGCTATTGAAGGGTCAACGGTTACACCCTAGTTGTAGTAGGTTTTTTTATTTAAGAAAAAATAATGAGACGATGAATTAAAAGAGAATACAAAATATTTATTGAAGGGATAATGAACAAAGTTTGAATAGGTTATTTTATTTTACAAGTTTCTTTTAAATGTAGAAACTATTCGACACGTAAATTCTGTCTGTGGTTATCATATAAAGATGTATTTTTTAAAAGTTAATAAATCTGAGAAAATATCCGGAAGAATGTCCTTTCAACGTAGCCTGGTCGGTAAAAATTGGTGTGTCACTTTGGACGGGAATCGAAATTTAAATACTTAAAAACTAGCTCTTTTTAACCAGGTTTCGGCCTGGGAAGCTAGAATGGAACAGCTCGTCACGAATAAATTGCGAGGTATAGGGAGTAAGAAAACCTAGCCGAGCGGGTATCTACAACATAAAATTAAATAGGAACCGGACCCAGCGTCAACAGCTATTATACAAAGCTAACTTTGAAACTTAATTTCCACTAAAACACTATGCGAACTTTACACTTGATTCACTGCCAAAACTGAACTTGTCTTCGGCTTTCGATGCACCGGTATTTATACTGAATTGAAAAAGTTTCGTTTTTCTCGCCCCGTGTAGTCTCGCGGAGAGCTGGAAAGGCTTGGAATCGCTCAGTGCGGGCAAGGATGAGTCATCGATTGCATCATGTTGCGCAATACTTGAAAATTTTGGAATTTTGAAATAATTTTTATATGGGCAGATCGGCGATGTGAAGGGGAATTTACTAAAATTTGTACGAAAGCTGAATCTATTTTTATTTGGAAGTTATGAGAAGTTTTATGGGCAAAATATGGCTCGACCCCGTAATGTATTACAAAGGTCCGCGGTTAACAATCTGTAACTCCGTTAAGAAGTTTCCAGTTAGTGCGTTAGATAAAAAGATAAGATATTAACAAGGTACAATACGGGTATGAATCGAGCTGAATGGAGATATAGTATGGGTGTCTGCTATTATACAGGGGTAATCGAAAAATGGGGAAAGAGTATAATAGCAATTTGATGGGAAAATTCGGTGAAAAGATATGGGGGACTTTTGAGACTCGAGGCACTGAACGTGATTTGATGTATACAGGGGTTGATCGGAAAGTAAGAATAGAAAAATTACGAAATCGTTTTAAGAACGTGGGGAAATGGACTCGACGGTTAATTTTAAGGAGGTTACGTATACGAGGGGTGGTCAAGAAGTTCGAATATTTTTAAAAGGAAAATTGCTTATAAAATTGAGACGCGTTGAAGTAAAATTATGAGAATTTGGATTTGAATGGGGAATTTGACTAGTTTGATGAATATACGGGGGCTGTATTTTTAAGTGACGTTTTTTGGGATGAATTGGTTACAGATGAGTGTAAATGAATGTTTGGCTTTAGATTTGGGTGAATTTAGGTTAATTGTGAATTATCGGTGATCGGCTTAATTTCTCAGACTTTTTTGAATTGAACTGTGGTTTTTTGGTGCTAACGGTGTCTGATGGACTTTTTTTATCTAGTTTGCCAAGTGGCATGAGATTATTGAATTTTTTGATTATTTTTAAAATTTTTTGTTTTTGTATTTTGACTTGTAGGGGACATACCCTACAACAGTTGGAACGGTCACCCATCCAACTACTAACCGCGCCTTACATTGCTTTACATCGCATATCGAAGTATGTACATAGTAAAGACGCATCCACGCTCGCCCCGATCTCCTTTATAACGAATTTAAGGTATTGATAGTAGAATGCAGGTTTTCACGGCCGTTGTCTAATGAAGTAGATTTTTCATTTTCGTTTTTCATAATTTCCAGTGATGCCCTAATGATTCGCGGATAATAGCGCGTATTCCTGTCTAATACGTGAACAACTTTAACAGAGAGGATGGGTATCGACTTAGTAACACGTGGAGACTGGTATTGCCAAGTACCAGCACCGTAGTAAGTCACGGTCAACCAAACACGACGAATAAGCAGCGATGCGAACCAAGCACGACCAATGACCAACGAAGCGAAGCGGCGCCTAGGTATATAACGAGGAGTGTAACACAACAGATTCAGTCTTTAGAATCCTTCTGACGAAGCTGACAGGATGATCAGCGAAACGTCAAATCAAGTTCGACGACCACGGCAAGACCCGGAAAAATCTACTTCATTAAAGTATTGAGTCTAGAATTATTATATGCAAAATCAGTTCTCATGTTGTTCTCATGTCACTTGACAGCAATTTTCCATATACTTAAAGCTAATTACGGTTAACAATTTAGTTATTTTGAAACTTTTAATTAAAACACCGAGCCAACATAGGGTTAAAGGTAGTGGTTAATGGGGTAAATGTACAATATGGAACAGCATCAACAAAAGTTACTGTCAAAAATTTCATCAAGCATCTAATTTATTTCCTGTAAACAGAAAGATTGTGAAAACTGTGAATTTACTAGAAAGAATGTCAGCTGCATTTAATACATAATCCGTATATAAAAGCTCTAACTAACCCTCCTGAAGGGCTTATAATGAACATTGTGAGTAAGAAATTGAATGAGTTTTATTGAATTAGACTTAAATGGAAACTGTTAAGAATCTACGATCTGGATGAATGGCTACTGAAAGCTATCAAATAGGTATGGGCTTTTACTAAGTGACTGATTTAAGATTGATCAAGCCGTAGGGACTGTGCCCCTCTGATTATTTAATGTCATATAATTTTAGTGTTCAAGGGGAAGGTGATTCGGTACAGACACCGAATATTTATTAAATTTATGATGGGGGAATAGGCGAGGTGCAAATATTTGTTTTAATATGAATATGGAAATAATCAAATAGAACAAAAATAAAATTATCTGTTAAGCGAAAAAAGGGACATATGTTGCAAAAGACGTCTAGTAGTAAATGGATAATATCACGGAAAGTTTGTTTCTTTGATAAAGCTGCAACAGATATTCAGACTAACTAATTTCAAATGCTCTAGAAGGGCACAATAATTTCGCCTGTAAACGATGTTGACGGCTTGCCACCTTCATCAGAAAAAAATGTGATTTACTACATGAGGTTTTGATGTTGTATGTTGAATGATACACTAAATAAATATTTTCCCGCTCTTTATCAAGCTTTGCTATTCTATAGATATTAATATCCATTTTTCTTTCCCTACTGATGAATTACTAAGTGCAGAAATATTTGAGGAACTACCTTAAAACTTATAACTTCTATTATAAAAGAACATCTCCGCAATTTTAACACTGTTCACAAAACCTGCAGCAAAAATACTTTTAACGGTATCCCTGGTATAAAATTTCTGAATCATAGCTAATGATTAAAATCATCATCGCGACCGTATGTTAGAGAGCTGATTAAGGCAAATTTACTCAATAAGTGTTTGCTGACCAGAATAAACTAAGAGAAAAGGACAAATAGGATAAAAAGTGAAATATTTGAGAGACCCATTTTAATAAGTAAAATGCAAATAAGTGGTCAAAGACAATGATAGCTAAAAACAAACTTTCATAGTGCGTATAATAGTTTTGACTAATTAAAAGTTATAACATTTAACGGTACTTACGAAAAGATATTATTTTAGCACACAGGATCCAGGTTTAAAGAAGAATTTGGATTTAAAGACATAGAAATGCAAAAGAAGTTGTCAAGTCCAGGACGTTTCTTCTACAATTATGTGTAAAATTTTAAATTTCAAATTATTTGCAGGTATATGATTTCTTACCATTTACAATAAATTGGGATATAATTTAAGAGCATTTTCTAGTATTTGGAGCATGGATAAATTGGTACAAAGTAAACTTCTTTAAAAGATATCTTGACAATACTAATATAAAGTAAGTAAGTAAGTAAGTGAGTTGTTTATTGGTGTTTTATACTTAGGGTATTTACACAAGTCAAGTATTACATAACATGTACATGTAAATGCAAAAAATATATATAATATACATAAAGATGTAAATATGGTGTAAGAAAATATATATAAATAAATAGCTATAAAATAATAGAAGGCAACTGAGGTCAAGGTCAAGAGGTCAGGATGTGGATGGAAGTTTTCTCCAATTTCCCACAGAACATGCAGTCAGTGTTACAACTTCGTCGATGGTATGCAGATAGCATTTTCAGTCAAGAGACTTATTGCTTCGCTCGCTTCAGCAAATGCCCTTAAATAAGGAGCTTTTCTTCTTAAAATCCTGGGTGGGAGATACAGAAGTCGACGTACTGGGAAAGAGTCCATTTATCTATAGACTTTAATTTGATCTGGGGTAACCTAAAGCCTGCTTTGGACACATTAAAGACTGCTGAGAGCCCTCCGTAGCCAGAGCATCCACTTACTTGTTACCCTCAATGTAGTGAGCCCAAGCACTCCAAGCACAACCAAGTTGAATGAGCCAAGTCCCCGACGGCCTCACCAACATTTTGGTCCTATCTGATACCAGGCCCTTAAGGGCCGCCTTGGCTCTCATTATATATATATTTGTTTGTTAGAATGTCTTCTGCGAATATTCTTCTGTGCACGGACCAAGATAGCAAATATCTTGGTCTGGAATACCGCGGAAAATTTACCCTGGATGCGAGAAATTGTAGCCCTGGGTCTCTCGCCATATATAACCTTCCTCGGACGTCGACCCGTCTGTGAAACAGACGATATTGGCCAGTCCGAGTACTTTCTCGAGTTGAATCCCAATAATTCCTTTTGCAGTGACAACGTTAAACGGTTCTGAGAAGGAGAAGAGAGCATCCTCACTGCGTCATATAGGGTCCTTCTCCCTTCTATTGATCACACTAGGGCCTGTAGGCCGCTTTCTGAACTTTGGCTATAATCAGCAGGTGAAAGGGTATAAGAACTAGAGCTGCCGTGGAAGTAGTACGTATAGCCCAGTGACTCCCAAAGGTCCTTCTGCATACCCAGAGTGTAGTATCTCTATGTAACCTTTCTAGGCTATTTTAGAGTCTAGGATGGCACCTACGTACTTCACAGTCCTAGAGATTCCTAGAGTTGTGTCGTAGGGTACGGGCTCGACAAAATCATCTAACATGTATCTGCTAGAAAAAATTACCAGTTCTATCTTAGAAGGGTTTACTCTAAGGCCCTGGTCATTGCACCATTGCTATACGATCAGCAGGGTCCTTTGCATGAGCTCGACCAACATGGTGGGGAATTTTATCGAGATCACAATGGTCATCGGCATAGCCTTGCGCGAAAACCACCACCATCGTCCTCGAGTTTCTTGAGTAGGCCATTAAGAAATGAAAAAACACCTCCTTCTGGGCAGCTTATCCTTACTGATACATTTACTGCCGTAACTTATAGCATCTTTATAGAGGCATGTAGTGATTGTACTATAAATAAAATAGATAGATAATAAATTGAATTTTATTCAGTCCATCGTATCAACTTAAACTCAATCAATAAATAATTAAAAAATATCAATAGTAGTAGTTGCTGTTGTTATTTTTCTTCTCCTGCCTACCCAAAAACATTTATAGATGGCCATCAAGTGGCTATTATACGATAGTTATGAGTGTGTGCCTCAAGGCAATATAGGCACAGTATTTAAAATTTGTAAATAAGTAGTATAATAGTATGGTACCACGAAAGTAAGATAGTAAATAGTATTAGAGTATAATTAATTTTTGTAGGTAACACTGATATAGAAGACACTGTTGCCAAAATCTTTTTACTGAATCTAAATATCGATCATTTCTAGGGGATATAACATATGTTAATTTTTCCAAAATATTGATGTTAACATATCAGTATATGAGAAAATAGGGCATAAAATCTATTTTAAAAGGTGCAGTTCTTTACTATATCTTTGATAAAATAACATGAATTTATTTTATCCTGAATTGTATCGAGAAATAAGTTTCTTCGGTAAAAATAATCCCGAGTTGTTTATTTATTAAAGTTATTAAGGATGAATCACCACCATTTAATGACTGTTAGCGTCCCCTAGCTCGGTTGTATTATTAACTTTATCCATTAATATAGAAAACGCTGGCGCTTATCGGATTTTGCGATCCATTTGAGTCGGCCAGACTACAGAAAAAGAAAATAGATTATGGTCTAATCTTGTAAATTTTAATATTGGGATTTTTTTGTTTGTAGGCAACTACGGTGTTAAGAAGTAGTCTCTAAGAGGATCATAATTTAAGACCTAACTCTGGATAATAATGAAGTTGATATATATTTAAATAAAACCACGATTGAGTCGTTCATCAGGCATGCATCGAAAGCAATCTTTACATAAAATAAAAAATTGCATCGATGGATTAAATATATCTGAAATATTAACTATTTATTTACCAAGCATGCAGCCTTACAATACAATGGCATACAATAATATGCATATGTCATTAGAAGTACGGTATATTAAAATATTTCCAACCTAACGATAGTAAATAAATAAGTGTACTTAATAATCATTATAATATTCTTGTTTCAAGAAAATTGAAGCAATATACATCTCACATAGATAAATACAATATGAAATATGTCTAAGATTCTATTGTCTATTCTGCATGGTGACATAAGCACTAAGAAGCAAACAACAAACATATTTTTTTCTTTTTCTCTTAAATTCTGTGGAAGATTTATTGTCTCTCTAGTACAGGTAGTGAGTGACAATATGGGTAATTTGTAGGTATACTTTATACGAGGATAATTGAAACTGGTCAGTGTTAAAGCACAGGACCGTGCGCACTGAACTTGATATTTTGTCCTATATATTTAACAATGGTATCGAGATTCGAATGGTAGTTGAAACTGTGCAGGCGAGTCCGAGACTAGCAATGTAATCAGCCTGAATGAACCATCTACGACTGCACTGGTTTATAGATAATAAAACGGACAGGCCTGCTAGCATAAAAAACTCGTAAATGTAGTCAATGGTGGACTTGTGCTGTGCTGTTAATGTGCCAGTGCAGTGCGTAAATACCTGTTATAATATCAAGCATAGGAGTTTAGTTAGTTATTGTTCATATTTATAAATATTTACTACTATATAAAAGGTCAAATATTTTAATTATTTACTAAGTTACTACTTACTAAGCTTTCTGGGGACCATTTGAAACAGAGGATAATATAATAACGCCCGAAAATCTTATTATTTTCTTATGACAAGCATTTCTATTTACCTCCGCCCAAGTACAATAAAAAGATGCCGACTTTTAGTTTTTATACGGTTTCAATTAAGTTCGTTTACAATTTATATTGCAATATGGTAGAAAGTAGTTATTTAGCTCATTATTTTAAACTTCTCTATAACTTGATTTATATGGATCTGTTTTATGACTTCAGAAAGAGAGCTTTATACAACGGGCCTAAAAATATAAAAGATATTATTTGACTCATGTAGATTGATAAATGGGGATATAAAGTGCGCAGCAAAAAGAGCATACAGAGTGTTGTATCCAAATCGTCCAACACCATCAGAAAATAAGTTTAAATATGCGAAATAAACAATCTGAATATAAATGATAAAGCCATTTCCGGTGCAATTATAAATATAAGGAGACATTACCAATTATGCATTGACAATAATGGTGGACACATCGAACATCTTTTATGAGTTATCATTTACTTAAGTATATTCAAATTTTCTAAATAAATCTTTGTTAACTATTTTGAATAAATATTTGTTTTTTTCTTCCTCACTGTAAACCATTTTGATTATTTCATTAAAGAAATGTTACTTATCAAATATAATAGTTGTCATTTTCATAGCTCACTTTAATAACCGTACCTAGTTAAACTAAGATATTCGATGTTTAATAACTCAAAAAAGGTATATGGTAGGGGTAACATATGGTATATTTTTGAAATCGGAAAAAAAGGATCATTCCAAAAATTTAATAATATACAGGGTTTCCCATTTAACAAATATGTCATTTTTGTATTCCCTGAAATCTTCACGCTACTGTACTTTTGATAGCATCTTAAGAATATTCAGTCATAACCATAAAATTTTTATTTAAAACTGTTTCTCTATACGCAATAATAACGATGATAAGTGGTGAAGTGATGGGTAATTTATAAAGAATAATCCTGTACAATACGTGAAAAGTTATGCCCCCAAACCAGCATTGGGCAAACCAACAGAGGAATTAATACTAGAATATATAAACATAGTCTAGAAAATCCGATTCTACATCATCAATTGTCCAACACCGCTTCCTAACAGGTCATAACATAGACTTCGACAGCACCCTCATATTTCAAGAAAACACGAATTATCTGCGAAACAACTAAGATCGGTACCAATTGTCTAAACCAAAGAGATGACGCGACAGTCTTCGTCTTCCAGTCGCTTGAAGATCTCCAGACTAGATCACAACCTTCATCTAGATTTCATAATACCCCATACCACTCTTCCACCCACAGTCACCATTTGTATAAATAACACTTCAACAGACATTACCACCGAGTTCTCTTTAACAGGAGTAGGCTGCTTGAGACTTGAGACACCGACCACACTAAGATGTGAGGATTAGACAGACTGAGGTCTCGGAATTGAATCAGTCTTACGAACCTAAACTTATCCTGATAGTTTCCCTTCTGACATTTTTCTCTATCCATTATTACATATTATTAATACATCGCTAAATAGTGGAAGATATCCAGACATATTGAAAACATCATTAATAACTCCTGTAGCAAAAGTTCCAGGTACAAAATTAGCGGAAGAGCATACACCCATAAATACATTACCTTCACTGGAAAAATTTTTAGAAGTAGTAGTTCATGACCAACTCACTGAATTTATAGGCAATAACAAATTATTACATGAAAACCAATCAGGATTTAGAGAAAATCATTCGTGTGAAACGGCTTTACAAAAAATAATCAATGATTCCAAATATTCCATAGATAAAGATGAAGTTGTGTTATCACGAGGAAGACGGTTATCCGTCTTCCTCGATTTAAAAAGAGCATTCGAAGTTGTCAACAGAGAGCTTTTATTAAAAAAACTATGCCAATATTTTGGGATTATTGACACGGCGTACGAATGGTTTAAGTCGTATCTATATGGAAGGAGTCAAAAAACCAAAATAAATAAAATTAAATCTGAAAAACGTTTTAAAAATAATGCAGTTCCACAAGGTAGTGTACTAGGGCTTATAATTTTCACAATATTTATTAATGATTTACTTCTAATCAACTCAGAGGAGTGCAAAATACATCTCTTTGCAGATGATACTATAATATTTTTTTTTTTTTTATATACATTTATTTAACGGCGGCCTATTTCCGCTACTGAGGCCTAACACCGACGCCTGTAGACGAGCTACCCCCAACCAGGAATTTTGCCGAACCTCTTCCCTTAAGAAGAGTAGGGATCTTTTACTTGCCTAACATTTAATAGACAAGGGACCGACGGCTTTACATCCCCTCCGAAGGATGGTATACCTCCTATACAACCCTCGCCTAAGGTTGTATAGCTTCCGCGCATACACTGATATACAAGCCGCTGGAAGCTTACTATAATATATTTATCTGGAACTAATGTGAAGCAAGTTATCCAAAAAGTTAATATAACACTGAAATCAATTAATTAATGGTTTACAACGAACGGATTAATGGTGAACGCCAAAAAATCCAAATATATGATAATAGGTTCCAACAAATATTTAAATCAAAACATTGATAATATGTGAGTAAAATACAACGGAGAGAATCTTGAAAAGGTCATAACTATGAGATATTTAGGGATAATCATAGATAACAAACTAACATTTAATGACCATATAAATTACATATGTAAAAAGATATCAAAAGAACGGGGATTCGCCTATCGTGTTAGTAAACATTTAACTTCAAATACAAGGAAAACTATTTATAACACAATAATGAAACCACACTCCGAGTACTGCTGAAGTATATTATATATGTGTAATGACACAAATATATCTAAACTGCAACTTCTTCAAAATAGATGTATGCGTTTTATTTTAAAATGTAATCGATATGCTAATATAAATACAATACAATGTACACTTAAATGGTTTTCAGTAAAAGACAATATAAAATACAGGACACTAATATTCTTATACAAACGTCACAATAACTTACTACCAACATATTTGTCAACAAATGTACAACATCGTAAGAATATTCATAATTACAATACACGGCAAAGAAATCATATAAATATTAATTACTTACACTTAATGAAAACAAAGTCCTCCATATACGACAAGGGAACGGCCAAATTTAACAAATTACCAGAATTTATAAAGCAAGCTAAGAATGTCTTTCTGTTTAAAAATATTTATATAAATTCATGTATAAATAACTTAGTTCTATTTTACTCATTAGGCTTATTATAGGTATGTTGTATAAATTATTAGTATTGTTAAATGTAGGTAAATGTACTGTACTACACATGCATGTTACACCTCTGTAATAGCTACTTGTGCTAAATAAAGATTGTTGTTATTATTATTATGTCCAATTTTCTCGCCACTTTCTATTCTCTTGAAAATGGCTCCATAACGGGAGCCGAAACGCCGAGACATTAATAATCTTGGACGCGATTCAACCACCAGGGAACCTAGTACTTTTCCTATAATATAGTGTATGTTAGTATGGAGTTTTTATTTTTTTTTCTAATATTATTCCAATTTAGCGTTTATATTTTAATACAACTATGGAAAGCGGTCTTTTGTTGTGCAGGTAGACTATCTGGTCAATATATTTTAGGTTGTAAACATCAAGTGTTCAACGAGTTTATTCTTGTTTCCACTCTGACTACCAACAGTATACTTTTTGGAATGAACGGTTGTATTTTTAGAGATCAAATTTGTTATAAAGGTGTTTTTGTTATTAGAAATTAGAAAATTTGTGATAATATGTATATATTTGCCTATCTTTTGACATATATCAACATATACAATATGCTATGTTTCTTCACTTTGACAGATCTAGATGTATTCTGATGTATTGTTTGTACATTTACTTTTATCCCACCTGTTATGTACAAGCATGCATCGTTATTGGCGAAAGAAACGTGCTTAAAAAGTAGCCCCTTGTCAAAGGGGTGAAAAATCGCCAAGAGCCCCAAAAAACTGTTTTGCAAACGTATTCATTTACTGAGCTACTACCAATATAATTATTATTTCACATTGACCAAACGATAATATTTCATCCATCTTATTAAAGCCATTTCTCATTTAAAACGTAAGAGAATACTAAATTCGTATTACTTACTACGCACATCACAAGCACATGGAAATATACGTTCCTTTTGAAAGATGATATTTCAAAGAGATATGTTTGTATACTAGCTTTAGTAGGCTCAAATTTGAACTCACGACGTGAATGGATAAGCAGTCAGTTATGATACCTGAGACGATAATGTCTGTTTATTTCTTTTCCATCGATTTCATAAGTATCTCATAGCAGCATATTTATGTTATGAATAAATTTGGAAGAGGAATTTATATGTTTCTGAAGTATTTATCTTTGAAAATAATTCAAAGCCGCGTTTCCGCGTAGATGAACCGGATTCTGTTCAAATAAAAAGGGTCTAATGAAACTTCACAGACTTGAGCCACTTTCCGATGAGGCTTCTACTTGTCGGTAAATTCTGGAAGTCTCGTAATTAGCAAGTAAAAGAACAGTGGCTTTTAAAATTAACCGCGGCGTATAACTGAAACGATATTAACTGCGTTTTAAATAAATACAAAGAGATTCGGCTATTTGCTTTGTTCTCTGTTCTCGGTTAATGGTTTAATGTTATAGTCTCGATTAAAGCTGAGGTACTAAGCCCCAGTGCTTAATTGTTTGCTCGCGATATTTTACAACATTAATAGTTACAAATTTTGCGGTGCATACATGGCAAGATGCTCCGAAATTCTGACACAATTAACTTAGTTTTGTAGATTTACCTTTGTGGACTGCGCTTTGTACTTTCCGCCAATAAACAAAAGGTACTTCCCTCCTCCACAAAAAACTAAATTTGCACCTTTACGAATTTTTAAAGTTGCTTGGTGTATGTATCATGTAGAATGTGGGAATGACGAAAACCTTAGGTAAGTCGGCTGTCAAAGTGTTAATAAACAAGATTCCAAGTTATGTGTGTTGAAGGCTTAATTACACCTGAAAGTGAAGCAGTAATTACCAACGCTTTTATTGTAAAAACATGTAATTTGATTTATTCCATTTGGTCGTTATTTGCTTCATAATGGGATAATGATGACTATGGGGTGGGTAATTACAACCAGTAATATAATTATTATTATTGTCTATTATTGATTTATTTACGGGCCTAAGCCTATTTCTAATATAAAATTTAAAAAACGAAAATATACAATTTGAAATTTACAATTTACAATAGTGCTTATAATATATAAGAAAATAAAATAGTAGTAATACTAGTACATTCCTAAGGTAAATATATACACAAAATAAATATAAATACAGGGTTCCCACGACAAACTGCGGCGATCGATATCTCGAAAAGTAGACATAGGAAAATTTTGAAAATTTGGTAGTAAACTAATGTCGATAGGGGCAACTCGGCTAAAATATTTTCAAGATGGTGGCACTTCCGGTTATACCGGAAGTTGATACCAACTTGCTTATTTTAAATGGGGCATCCTATATATTATTACATTTTTGGATTTTACGCAAAATTCTAGGCCGATTTTGTGTACCATGTCCTATACCTAGATCTCTCCGTTTTTGAGATATTTCAATTTTTATGTCAAAAATGACGTTTGCGGGCCCTAAAAGAATTATCAATTTTTCCTATAAGGAAGCCTTTATTATCTAATTTGGTTTCGATCCTTTGTTGAAAAAGACCTACTTTAATAGAGCTTTTATAATATTTCATAAGTATTAATACAGAGTGTTCAAAAAATAAGAATAAAAATTGAATGAAGGAAACTGTCAAAAATCTATTTTTTCAAATGGAAACCCCCAATTTTTACAATCTTATCTTATTCGCCATTAAAAATAAGGGTAAGTTTGTATATGGATGTCTATTCCGAAAATTTTTAGTTTTCGAGATATTCCCAATTCAATATTTCTATATGGGTATTTTGCTATGGCTATTAAGTTAAATTACACTTAGTTGGCTATAACGGCGTTGAGTGCTAAACAAATGTATGTAGCTGTCACTTACCATTTGACAAATATCAATTATCATGCCGGGGCACTTAAATTATACGCACGAGGATTATTTAAATTTGTTTATAATTTATGGAGAAAGTAACAAAGTTTTATCAAGAACGTGTGAAATATTTGCTAATAGATATCCAGATAAACAAAAACCGACTCCGAACAGTATTAAACGAATAATGGAGAATTTCAAAAATTTTGGCACCGTTAAGGCAACAGTTCATAAAATAAAACCAATTGTCGATGGTGAAAATATCGAAATTGCTATTTTGGGATATTTTGCGGCATATTCTATGACATCCTTATGACAAGTGGCCTTACAAACAGGAATCTCCAAGAACTCTATTCATAGAATTCTTTTGAAACGCAAATCCCATCCCTATTCCATTTCTATGGTTCAACACCTAAAGGATACCGATTTGAGCAGAAGAGTTTTTTTTTTATACATTTATTTAACGTCGGCCTATTTCCGCTACTGAGGCCTAACACCGACGCCTGTAGACGAGCTACCCCCAACCAGGAATTTTGCCGAACCTCTTCCCTTAAGAAGAGTAGGGATCTTTTACTTGCCTAACATTTAATAGAGAAGGGACCGACGGCTTTACATCCCCTCCGAAGGATGGTATATCTCCTATACAACCCTCGCCTAAGGTTGTATAGCTTCCGCGCATACACTGATATACAAGCCGCTGGAAGATGGGTGAGGCGAGGACGTGGTCTTCGTTGGAACGGTCACCAATCCAACTACTAACCACGCCTAACGTTGCTTTACATCGCATATCGAAGTATGTACATAGTAAAGACGCACCCACGCTCGTCCCAGCAGAAGAGTTCACTTTTGCGAATTTATTTTAACAATGTTACAAGGCGACTTTCGATTTTTGGACAACATAATTTGGACTGACGAGGCAAAATTTACGAAAAATGGACTTTTCGACAGACATAATTCTCACTTTTGGTGTGATTCAAATCCCCATGTCGTGAGATTGCGAAATTATCAAGAAACCTGACAATTTAATGTGTACTGTGCTGTGAGAAATGATGGAGTAGTTAAACTTAATTTTTTTGAAGAAAACTTAAATGGTAATGAATTAATACTTAAATAGTTTCTGTTTTTCAAATTAAGTATCAACTTTTTTTAGGTGAAAGATATTTGAATATATTACAAGATTTAGATAATGAATATTTGAACAATTTACTAACTGAACAATAGGCAAATATTTTACCAAACGCTTTGAATACTTATTAAAATAAAATATTTTCCTGAGTATAAGTAGTTATACTGTTAGTATTTTATGTAAGGACCTTTTGCATCTAAGTTACATTTGTTTAATTATTTTATGAGCTGTTGCAGTGCCAAATTTTTTGAAATTCTCCATTATTCATTAAATATTGTTCGGAGATGGTTTTTGTTTCTCTGGATATCTATTAGCAAATATTTCACATGTTTTTGATAAAACTTTGTAACATTCTCCATAGATTATAAACAAATTTAAGTAATCCTCGTGTGCATAATTTAAGCGCCCCAGCATGATAATTAATACTTATCAATTGGTAAGTGACAGCTACATACATTTGTTTAGCACTCAACGCCGTCATAGCCAACTAACAGTAATTGAACTTAAAATCCATAGTCCAAAATCCCCATAAATATTGAATTGGGAATATTTCGAAAACTAAAAATTTTCGGAATAGACATCCATATACAAACTTACCCTTATTTTTAATGGCGAATAAGATAAGATTATAAAAATTGGGGGTTTCCATTTGAAAAAATTGATTTTTGACAGATTCCTCAATTTCTTCTTTATTCTTATTTTTTGAACACTCTGTATTAATACTTATCAAAATATTATAAAAGATCTATTAAAGTAGGTCTTTTTCAATAAAGAATCGAACCCAAATTAGCCAATAAAGGGTTCCTTATAGGAAAAATTGATAATTCTGTTAGGGCCCGCAAACGTCATTTTTGACATAAAAATTGAAATATCTCAAAAACGGAGAGACCTAGGTATAGGACATGATACACAAAATCGGCCTAGAATTTTGCGTACAATCCAAAAATGTAATAATATATAGGATGTCCCATTTAAAATAAGCAAGTTGGTATCGACTTCCGGTATAACCGGAAGTGTCACCATCTTGAAAATATTTTAGCCGAGTTGCCTCCATCGATATAGTTTACCACCAAATTTTCAAAATTTTCCGATGTCTACTTTTCGAGATATCGATCGCCGCAGTTCATCGTGAGACATCCTGTATAACTAAATATACATGTATATGTATGGGTGTTAATCATAAAACAAATGAAAATAATATTAGAATACGGTATGCTTAACGTTGACTTTACAAAGGGCAGTTTCTTAATTGCAGTGAGAAGGTTGGCGTATTTGTAAAGAAGTCAAGATAATCACTGTGATTGTTGGCTAACCTAGAAGACCTTGCAACAAATGAGTTGAACACGTAGTTGGTTCAATGAACTGATTCGTGAAACATAATAGCTCAACGGGTAGTTCTTGATGGAACATGAATGCCAAATATTTCCAGCAAATATGGACAGGAAACATTAGAATTAATTATATTAAATAGTAATTTAAGATCTCTGTGTTTCCGGCGAACTCTGCGAGATTTGATATGAAGATCATTTTCAAGACTTGCTTAATCAAGATTTTTATTCGACTTAAAAGCTAAGTAGCGTAAAAATTTATGTTTTAGTTGTTCTAAATTCTGGATGTGTATATTATAGTATGGAGTCCAGACACATGAAACATATTCTAAGTGTGGCCGTACAAGTGAACAGTAAAGTAGCTTAATGGAAGTAATATTAGTAAATCAGATGAATAGCTCAAATGTGCTTTTAGAGGGCGGAATATTAAAACATAATATTTTTAGTCGCGAACTCCTCTATAAAATCCTTATTTTACTATAAGGACTTGTAATTCAGCGCTCGGCGGCGCACATAGCCCGGAGAGTAGCTGTTGGTTGCAGTCTGGTTACGTTCCTTATAGTAAAATAAGGATTTTATAGAGGAGTTTGTGACTAAAAATATGATGTTTAAATCACATGAAGTTCGTTTAATGAAACCTATTTCTATAATTTTGTAACAGTTTGAGAAATGTGAGATGTGAAGGTTAATGATGGGTCGAGTATTACACCCACCACAAAGGATGTGTTATTAATGTAGTAGATATATTGAAGAGGATCCCTGTTGCGATAGAACGACATAGTATGGCACTTATATGCATTAAGTTCTATACCTTTACGGTGACACCATGCGATAAGGCTATTCAAGTCTGTTTGTAATTTATTGCAATCTTCAGTAGAAAAATACTCGTGACTGTCATTAGTAAATAAATTAAAGAGCAAGGGTTCCAAGTGAGAACCTTGTGGTGCATCTGACGTGACTTGAATTTCTTTTGATCTGAAACTATTTATGCTAACGATCTGTGTACGGTCAAGTAGGTAGCTTTCGAACCATTTCAAAAAAGAACCATTTATGCCTACCAATTTCAATTTGTCCAGTAAAAATCGGTGGTCAACTCTATCGAAGGCCTTTGCAAAGTCTGTATAGATGGCATGAACCTCACATACATTCTCAGGAGCAAGTGACACGAAGTCAGTGTAAGTGAGTAAATTTAATTCTGTGGATCTTCCTGAACGAGAGCCGAATTGATTGCCAATGATGGTAATGTCAATTTGTAAAAAATCAGTAATAAGACTTTAGAATAGTTTTGGAATAGCACTCAAAATGCAGATGGGTCTGTAATTAGTTGCATCTCCTTTATCTCCAGATTTATGAATAGCCGTAATAAAACTGATTTTCCAGAATTCTTAAACATGATAAATAAAGTTCTAACTAGAATAAAACTACAGTACTTAGGGATAATCGGCGGTATGTTGTCAGGTCTAGGGTCTTTATATATATCCAAGTTACTCAATTTCTGATAAATGTCAGATATACTAATAAAGTAATTTGAAATGTTCAAGGTGTTAGTTTAGAGTAGAGTCGTTAGAGTCTCATTAGACTTTTTAGAATAAACAGAGGAAAAATATTCGGCAAACATATTTACTTTATCAATACTGGAACTATTTGTTAAATTATTATAAAATAGCGCATTAGAAAAAACACTAGCTTTGTGTTGTGAATTGATGAATTTCTAAAAACTCTTCATATTACTATGTAATGAAGATTCCGTTAAGCGAACATAGTCATTGTAACAATTTACAGTCAATCTTTAACAAGTTGATCGCAGATTAGCAAAACCATTGTAGTTTTCAATGGAACAATTTATTTTATATCGCTTGTGCGCGTATTTTTTTAGCTGGAATGTGACTTTTAAGCTAAGTACAATACCAACGTGGAAACTTTCTCATGATATCCTCTTAAGAAAAAATAAATCAAATGCAGTGTACATTATTTTATAGAATATATCAACCATTTCATTAAGGAATCTATTGCAAAATAACCCGTCCCAGGAAACTGGCTTAAATAATCATTAACTGCATTGACAACGACTGATTTAAAGTCATTATAAGAACCATCAGCGAGGGTATCATTCTCATCAGAATCATTTAGGTGCTTGAGGACAACGTATGACGGAGGGCGATAAACATCTGGAGGTATTAAGACTTCATCAGATAAATGGACTGTTGTTGATGAATCTTGAGAGAAAATTAAATAAATGGTAACATTTCTGTCATGATTCACGAAGGCGCAAAGATTAGATAAAATTTCTGTTGCTTCGACTTCGCTGTAAGGAGTATTTGGTGCTGACATTGCGGAAGAACTCAAGTTGTCGCTGATCCATATAGCAATAGGAAGATTGAAGTCGCCAAAAAGACAAATCTGAGTATTGTGTTGGTCTGCAATATTATATAAGTTTTCAGTAAGGAAGGTATACACATTGCTAGGTGACCTGGGGAAATATAGACACACCCCAAGGTAATTTTATTATTGTTACTTCTAATTGAGGCTAATTTCTCTGAACTTTTTATAAGATTACAGGAAAACTGTTATATACTACAATCAGCACACCACCGCCTCTACAGCAAGCACTAGTGTCAACAGAACTGTATTTTCTAAAGACGATATAGGCATTCATATGCAGTTCTGAATCGTGGAAACCAACACTTAACCAAATCTCATTAATGATAATAAAATCAAAAGGAGAAGAATTTTGGCAATAAATAGTGGTTTGATTTTCCACTGATCATCGGTCGGTATCAGTTTTTTGAAATTATTTTGGGAATACCATGAGTATATTTAATCTGAAGGTCCGACTCTGCTTGGGATTTACGCCTGTTAAATTCATCCCTGGTGGTATTTTAAGTGCTCGTTGCTTTGATGTAAGATCTGATTTGATGTGGATCTTACTGCCCTTTAATTTAGATTTATTTAGAAGAATATTGGATTCATCATGTGCGGTAGGGAGAATAACTTTCAAAGATTTAACACCATTCTTGTTGTTTTTACCTATTCTCATAGTTTTAACTACTTTGGGGCTCTCTCCGATCATATTTGTGACAATTGTTATGATATCCTCTAAATCATTCTGCTGATCGGGAACATTTCCTCGTCAAAAGAAGGTACAGTCGAACTTAAGCTGGTTTTCAAGGCTTGCACTTCTAACTTTAGTTCATCGGTAACTTTTAAAAGCTAGGGAACTTGGAGAAGTCTTATCATTTATTTATTTATTTATTTATTAACAGGCAAACCCTATTACAGAGTGATATGGTATATTTGATATTTACATTAACCTAAAACTAACTTAATACTAGCTTAATATTAACATAATATTAAAAAGCAATGGTTTAAAACAATGAATTTAACATGGTTTTTAGTTTTTTTATACTGATGTCAAATATATCACAGTTGGCTTGGATCATATTATAGCTATTACATATTCTGTGGAGAAAGGAACTGATTTGATAATTTGTACCTGCCAGATCTAAGTGGAAAGTTCTATAAGTTCTAGTAGGATAGTGGGGGACATTTTAACTTATCATGGACAGGAAACTATTATCGTCTACATTGCCATGTAACAATTTATGTAAGTATACAATATGTCCGTATTTTCGTCGATTCTCCAGTGTTTTGAGACCATATCTTTCCCTTAATATATCTTTATCTATATCGAAATCATATAAACCAGTCTCTTTATAATTTAAAAACCTTAAAACTTTATTTTGTATTGTTTTTATGCTATTTTTGTGTATTTGATAAAATGGCTTCCAGACAATTGAGCAATATTCCAACTGAGATCTTACATACGAAATATATAATCGCCCAATAGCTCCTGTATTGTTAAACATCTTCGTATTGCGTATTATGAATCCATACATTTTATTGGCCTTATTTAGCATGGCGTAAATATGGTTACTAAATGTGAGCTAGGTGTCAAACGTTATGCCTAGGTCCCTCATGGTTTCAACCTTAGCCAAACCTGTATCATTTATTTTGTAATTAAATATAATTGGAGTTTTTCTTCTAGTATAGGTCATAATGAAGCATTTATTAATGTTAAGATACAATTTATTTTGAAGTGTCCATTGATATAAATTATTAATGTCATTTTGGAGCAGGAAGCAGTCCATATTACTTCCAACTTTAATGTAAATCTTTAAATCATCTGCGAATAATAGATATTTGGAGGCTCTAATTATTTCAGTAAGACTATTTATGAACATGAGAAATAACAGTGGTCCAAGATTGGCACCCTGAGGGACTCCGGACAAGGCAAGAAACTGTTTCGATGTATAACCACTTACAGACAAATACTGTTTTCTATTATGTAAATATGATGTGAGGAGTTCTATAAGATTCTCATGGAATCCAAATTCATTTTTAAGTTTACAGAGTAGGAAATTATTCGACACCGAGTCAAACGCCTTTTGAAAGTCGGTATAAACAACATCCACCTGATTTCCTTCGTGTATTTCTTGGGATATGAACTGAGTGATATTAATCAGGTTACTAGCAGTTGACCTCTGTCTCATAAAGCCATGCTGGTGAATGGATATGCTATTGGAGACTGATCTATAGATATCGTCATAGATAATCGAGTCATAGAGTTTTGCTGGGACTGATAGTATAGCAATAGGCCTATAATTCTTAATATCGGTTTTATCATCTTTCTTGTGTACTGTGCAAAGACGGACTTCCTTCCAGATTTCAGGAAATACTTTGGTTTTTAAACTTAGGTTAAACAGGTAGTGAAGCGGGTATACAAGAAAGTCGATACAACCTCGATCGTACAGTCATCGCAATAACATTTTAGAAGACCTTTGCCTTTAAGTTTCATAACTTTCACTTCTGAAGCAAACAGTTCAGAATATTTTTTATAGATATTGCAGCTGCAACTATCACGGCACAACATTGAGTTAGCATCATCTGCAGTTCCACATTTATACAGGATGTGATTTCTTGATAATGAATTATTTTGGTAGTAAAAGTTGTAGTCCAGTCCTGATATAAAAGAATTTGAAGAGGTTTTTTTTCCTGATTTTATTTTAAAACTTGATAAGTTTTTAATTTTTCTTTCTATGCGTCTATTTATGTGGTTATCAGCAGGCAATGAACTGTTTATTTATTTCATAGCTCCAATAGTTAGGTAATTTAGTACGCCTGATATCAGAAGGATCACAGAGAGCTACAGCTTTTACACTGCATAAGAAGTTTCAATTTAAAACACTTTTGTTTGGAAATAATACACATATTCTAGAGAGCACTGATATTACTGCTAACACTCACACTCATTTAAAAAAAAAAGTATTATAAGTGCTTAATTATAATTTAATAAATAAAATGGAACTCAATTAGAATATTATAAAGTATATTAGGAAATATAGAAATGTTATGTAATTTACAAATTCAGAATATATTTCTTTTGAGACGTAAAAACCGCAACAGTAACAGGTCGTTAAATCAAATCCATTCCCCGGGCTATGTGCCCCGCCGAGCGCTGAATTACGAATTACAAGCTTGCCGCATTAAGTGAAATAATCAAATTTTACCAACAGAACGCTTAATGCTTCGATTGTAATAAACACCGGCCAAAAGACTAATTCCTACATAAAGGTGCTTTCGTGCCAGTCGTTCCATGCCACTTGCAGACTGCAGTTTCGAGCTGCTGGCTCTCATCATGCTATGTAGGCTGTAACGACCGACAGGAGGATCCTCCGACTATTTAGTACATCACGACATCCTTAAGATTGCGAGATGCAATACAGTCACTAGGTGCCATCGAGCGGTCCAGTGTCTGTTGCAATCGAAATAAACAGCTTTATTGGAATTGCATGAGCTCAAGTGTGCTTCTAGAGGGCAGAATTTTAAACCTTAAAACTTATTTCAGTCACAATCTCCTGTATAAAGTCCTTATTTTTAGTATAAGGAATATAACCAGACTGCAACCAACAGCTATTCCCCGGGCCATATGCCCCGCTGAGCACTGAAGAACGAATTACATGCATATTCCGAGAATTAAACATGACTTGTCGTGGGAATGTTTTACTTAAAAAATATGGAGCAATTTCAGTTCGTTCAAGCAACAACTCACAAAAATCAACTCTTATTGGATTATCCTCAAGTAAAAATTCTTAAGTATTTCCGTAAGGAAACAATTGCAACTGTTTTTCAGGTAATACTCCTAAAGCGCTTTGGTGAGATACATCCACTCTTAAACTTAATCATCTAGTACTTATCATAGGATCTTCCATTGAAATATACAATATTTCTACTTCAACTTCGACTGTTCTTGCGCTTCTTGGACGGTCAGTGTCTCTGTTTTTCACTTCAAGACTTCCTGACTCCTCTAAGGCGGCGTTCTGTACTTAAAAAAGTTCTGGCATCAGGAATATATCTGTTTGGAAATTTATCTATATTGTCAAATATTGTGCGTAAGTCTGTTAATTCAGAGAACGTGTAATCACCCATGTTTAAATAATATTAAAAATTATGGATATATTTTAAAGAAAGAATCTAAATCTACAGGGTAAAATTGCAAACTAGTCGCTAGGAGAACGATATACTTTATTATTATATGTTATATTATATCTTTCAAACAAATATTCTTTATTAATTTCAAACTCATCTTAGTTAAATGAAAATAAAAGTGTAGCCTACATCCTTCACGAAAACTAACAATTTTCATTGTATCAGTATTGATTACTGACTTCAACAAATTGCGCAAAAAACACAAAAATTTATAAATAACAAGATATGCGCAAACCTGGAAAGGCGACTATAAAATTCTCTGAAATGTAATTCTCTGTAAATCCTTGCATTCGTATGTATAACACAGAGGGATATCTCCGGAATATTCTATCAACATGACAATGTGATTGGCGTGTTCTATTTCCGCGTTACCTTATATTTGCCTCTTATTTTTATTTGATTTTGTAGCATGTTGAGGATTCAATCCTAATTTTTTACTTTGGTGATACTTCCGCATATCAATATCAATTGCGTCGGAGATAGGATGAATGTCTGCCAACCTTGATTTACTGTGTTCAGATTGAATATGAGTTGATGCGAATATCAATTGCATATAAGGCAAATTTATAGAAACTGTTCAATAACTATCGCACAAATTCTATGAAATCGTTAAAAAGAAGTCTACTAATGATTGTTGAAATATGCCTTACAATTTCTACAATCACTTTTCTAAAAGCCATGGCACTGTTGATGTTTTGGGGAACTAAATGACATTAAATTAAATAAACTCTTTCAAATGTTTCCAATCATAGCAAGCTGATGTCAGGAAGAGTCGCCTAAAGTTTTTTTGTGTTAAGGTATATTTAAACCAAAAGGCAGACGTGATAAAATTTGGTACCATTTTAAATAAATCACTATTTCCACATCCAGATTTTGTATCCAAGTCTTATACACACTAAATCCCAATGTAATATTTTATTCCCTTTAATAATAGAGTGGGAGTGGTAAAGGGGGTGGATAATATAAAAAAAAATTAGAAGTCCTTGGTTCTCGTATACATACTAAATCCCAATTTAATTATTCATTCCCTTAAACAATAGGGTGGGGGTGGTAGCGGGGGTAACTAATGCCAAAATAAATTTTAGAAGCCCTTGGTTCAAATTACAATTTAATTTTTTACTCCCTTTAATAATAGGGTGGGGGTGGTAGAGGGGGTAGCTAACGATAAAAAAAATTTTTTTAGACGTTTCATTCTTGTATACACACTAAATCACATTTTAATTTTTTTTGACCCCCTTCAATAATTGGGTGCAGATGGCAATGGGGGTGGTAGAGGGGGTAGCTAACGCCAAGAAAATTTTTTTTAGACGTTTCATTCTTGTATACACACTAAATCACATTTTAATTTTTTTCATCCCCTTTAATAATAGGGTGGGGGTAGCAATGGAAGTGGTAGGAGGGGTAGATAACGTTAAAAATTCTTTTTAGACGTTTCGTTTTTGTATATACACTAAATCATATTTTAATTTTTTTTACTCTCTTTCATAATAGTGTGGGGTGGTATTGGGGGTAATAGTGGGGGGGGGGGGGGCTGATGCCAAAAAAAATGTTGAGACCTTAACTTTTCGTACGTGCCCTAAATTGCAGTTTTATGGACTCTTACTTGCTTGTTTTGCCTATTTACCAGGAGACAGGAAATTTGTTTCGCTCATATTTATAATCTCGACGTTTCATGACATTTTAAGTCTATTTCAAAAAAAAAAAATGCGTTACTATACTTCCACTGGATATGGAAGTAATAGACTCAATTGATTACGTAGAGACTGTTCGTACTATTTATTTAGCTTATAACTTTATTATCATCAACGTCTGCCACGAGACAACATTATTTTAAAATATCTGCCACCGTCTCCCTAGCTACAAGAGGAGCATTATTTTTCTTCGTTTGGTAGCTAGTAATGTAGTCTTGTCACACACCATCATGTTGCCGTAGAAAACACTTAGAAATTTAAATATAAGTATAAGTTTCAGTTATTAAATTTTAATAAATATACATCAAAAACAGTTAGTTTCTGAGGCATTACTTTAGTCCTCGGATTTATACCACTTAAAGCCATATGGTATCCGTAAGGGCTATTCACACAAACGTTATTGTTTGTTTGCTCTGCGCAATTACGATCAATGGCTACTTAACAATTTCATTTGATTAATTGTACCCCACCTGGAAACAAAACGCTGAAATTTGAATTTCCTTTTGTGTTGTTCTAGCAAATTATTAATCAAATTACGAGCCCGAATTAGTTTTCTATGGTTTTAATACAATTGTAATGTTAGATTTAATTGGATTTTCTTTTATTAGACGTAATTACAAGCAAATTAAACTGTCCTAGCAAATAAGCTAATGCCAAGTACAGACTCAAACACCTTCATATTTTATACCCCAAATTAAATTAGTTTCTATTAGATTTGTCCGAAATTACTGTTTTGGGCTAAGAAAAAATTTAACAATACATGTAATAGCCCAGTAAATTAATAGATTTGCTAAGCAATTTTTTGAGATGTCGGATTTTTGTTGTAAATTATAGCATTTTAAGTATTTATAACTAAATATCCCGATAAGTCTAGGAAAATACGCAACGGTGTTTCAGGCTAAAGTGATCGCCATACACTGTTGCGCAAGTGAGATAATAGGACAAGACACTGTTAACCAGTCGATTGCCATTTTCTCTGTTAGCCAAGCGGCAATAAAAGCAATCAGTTCCATGCAAATCAACTTAAGATTGATGTGGGACTACTTGACGGTCCTGGGAAGTCAGAACAGAGTGACCCTAGCATGGGTACCAGGACACGAGGGACACAGAGGATACGAAAAGGCTGACCAACTGGCCAAGAAAGGCGCACTTGAAGCCCCAATAGGACCCGAGCCCTTTTGTGGCGTGGCATACGAGCAGCCATTAAGGAATGAGTGCAAAATAAATCTCTGGAATGGTGGAGGAATCTCCCAAGACAGAGACAGGCCAAGGAGTTCATTAAAGAGCGTTCGGCCAAATTTACGGAAGCTCTACTAAGCCACAATAGGAAGGCCATAGTAGGCCTTCTAATTGGCCACTGCCGGCTCAATAGACACATGAGTCTAATGGGCCTGGCAGAGGACGCGACATGCAGATTTTGCCAAGAGGAAGAGGAAACCTCAGTTCACGTATTGTGCCACTGTGAAGGCCTGGTGAGGCTGAGATTCCAAGTACTCGGAGAAGAAAAACCAAGGGCGGACAGCTATACAAAAGGGCCTTTATCAAAGCTGTGGAGTCTAGTACAAATGACAAAGCTGGATGAGGTACTATAAGGAAGATATTCTGGGAGCATCACGATCGACCTGAAAAGGTCGCGGTGGTAAAGGCTAAACAACCAGCTTACATATTAATACCCTGTGGGTCAAGCTAAGTGTATGCACGTTAAATCTTTCATTAATTTTTAGCCATCCTAGCACCGAGAATTCATGACAGATGTGTTGAAATTTTCGTATGCCATAAATGAAACTAATGCAAGAGTTTTTCACTTTTTGAATATATTAATAAATAAATAAACCCCACAAAAATTAGACAATCCCCAATTCCAGATACCAGAGGCTTGTGCGGAAGGGGGTTACACATTGAAAAAAATGCAGACTTACAACCATTTCCTCCGACAGTGCCAGTAAATTGCTTAAAATGTAAGCTATCTGTTAGGGTATTTTGAGAGGTAACTTCAAAATAAGTGCTATCGATATAGGAATTCTGAATAAAACTATCAAAATTATCATTATACAGGGTGTCCGGAAACAAAATAGAAAAAAATTAATTGTAAATTCCTTAGGCCAAGTTAATTGGGGTTCTTCATATAACATTTTTTAAAATACCCCTTTGTTTTCAAGTTATAGCCCCTTTGCAGAGATACGTTAAAAACAATTTTAATTTTTTTACTCAAAAAATAAAATTCCAAAAAACAAAATATTTAGCATGTCTACTACATTTATTGAAAAGCATCTTGTGAATTTTTTTCATCCCTTTGAGTGCTTCACCAAGGAGTGGAATGGGCAACTCCTAATATATTTTTAAAAATATTTTCAAAATCCATTCACTTTACATTTGAGAAGAAAATATTTTTTGATTCCCTTGTTAAATCTAAAACTTTTCCTTCTCTTTACAAAATGCAGGGTTACCAACCGTTTTCGTGATAGAAAATAAAATTTACGTTCATGCATTTCATCGTTACTGATACCGATAATGTATTTAAAGTTTTAGTAGGCTGCTATAATCGAATAATCTAAATATTCATTAACAACTTCTATGCAATAATAAACGTACACATTTTTTAACTCAAATTGACTAATATTATATTTATTAATGGAATAATATATTAAATACAAATAATAATATTAAAGAAGTGAAACAGTTTAAAAATTTATTAGGGCTTGACCATTCCACCCCTTGGTGAAACATTCAAGTGGATGAAAAAACTCACAAGATACCTTTCAGTAATTGTAGTAGATATGCCAAATATTTTGATTTTTTGAATTTTAATACATTATACAGTGTAGGTAACTTCATGATTTTCAGAGGCAATTAAAAGGGAGGAGAGCCAAATGAAACCCTCGGGAATATATTTTCTGAAATTAGTTAAGTCCAAATTTTTGAGTGTTTCAAACTCCCGAATGTTGTTCATAGCCAACTTAATATAATTAACAATATCATACAAAACGGAATATTCGGAAAATCCTGTAAATATCGGATTATCATCTTCCTTGGAAGTCTCTATATTCGAATGGGGAATTTCATCTTTTCATGAACATTTCGAGGACAATACAATGTCTGATCTATTAGCCTTTGTAGGCTTGATAATTTGAAGGTCATCACTGAAATGTATCTTTAATTTGTTAATTAACTCTTTCTTTGATAAATTTCCTCCGAGATCCCATATCTAGCATTTATTGACGAAACAGAGTATCTCTTTTGTTTCACAAACCCAGTACTCAATTCTTTATAAAACAATATTTAAATGCGATCTGTATGTGCTGCATTGTCGTTAGAGGAAACCTGTGGATCTGTACCGTTTTTTAATACCCTCCAAAATCTTTCGTCAATCCGTTTCATAATAGAGCTGTCGTTTTGGGCCATTATTTTTAACCTCTCCATAATAAAATCGTGAGAGGTTACTAAAATTGGTTCAAAAGCGAAAATTGACATAACATCAAATCTTTACGTTTTGAGGTCCTAGGAACCCAAAAAAGTGGTTTTTGAAAAATGTCTCTGTGTGTGTGTGTGTGTGTGTGTGTGTATTAGCACGATAGCGCCGAAACTACTGAACGGATTTTTCTTTAGTGCTCCAGAAGATCTGAAAATGTTTTGGTTGAGATCGGATTACGTTTAGTGCCATTTTGACGCAACAAGTTGTTTATTTTATAATTACTTTCAATTTGCAATGGAACCATTGAAAAGCAGTTAAAAATCTGATTTCAACGATTTCACCCTTTCGATTTGGTTTCCGTGAAAAAAATTAAAAACAAAGCAAATATGGCATAGATCGCATTTCGCATGACATGATGCGCGTAGCCGTTACGTCGTGAAACACGTCACATCACGTGTCAATTCACGTGTGAGGGTTTCTTCACTGCTCTAGAAGTAGAATGGATTACGTTTAGTGCCGTTTTTAAGTATATATACAGACAAATCGAAGAATTAAACTACAAATATTCCTCTAAAATCTAGTAAAATTACTGAAATGCTAATGTTTCATTTAACAAAGACATCCGGGAGCGATCGGATTGCAATGAGGAAATTTTGACGCTTGTCATTGTCATCGTTTGTCATCCGATAACGTTGGTGTCATGTCATGTTATAAGATTTCGGCATATTTGTAACTTTTAGTGGATTGTCACAAACTTTAAAGGTAGATGTAACGATATCAATATCATATGCTTTCTGTACCTTCGTTGGTGAATTTATTATAGATCATAACTTTCCAATTTTCAGTTTGTTGCTTTACAAATCTATAGTATTTAGGATAACTAGACTTTCTTAGTCGTTCAAGTGATGTTAAAGTTGTTAATATCCTAATAGTATATTATTCAACGAGCGATAATGTAGGTAATAACTCGCATAGATGATTGTAAATTCATTAAGTTGAGGGTTTTTTTAGTGCCCCAGAAGATCTGAAAAGGTTTTGGATGAGATCGGATTACGTTTAGTGTCGTTTTGTCACACAATTTAATGATCTTTTCGGCTTCAAAGATCCACCGAGTGGGGAGGTTCCAGCCGCTTCCAGTAGCTGCCGATTTTTTATCTTACTTTCGATATTAGTAGGCAGAACTTGTGATATACTTCCATCATTACGCCTCTTTTGACAAAATACATACTTATTTGCATTAAATATTCATTTCGGTTCCGTAAACTTTACATTCCTCCGATGAAATTTATTATATTATTTATATTTATTATTTGATATTTTTTTAATTTGATTTAAAAAATGTGTACTTCTATTATTGCATAGAAGTTGTTAATGAATATTTAGATTATTTGATTATAGCAGCCTACTAAAACTTTAAAAACATTATCGTTATCAGTAACGATTGAAATGCATGAACATAAATTTTATTTTTTATCACGAAACTGGTTGGTAACACGGCATATTTTAAAGAGAAGAAAAAGTTTTAGAATCAACAAGGGAATCAAAAAATATTTTATTCTGAAATATACCATGAATGGATTTTAAAAATATTTTTTAAAATGTATTAGGGGTTGCTCATTCCGCCCCTTGGTGTAGTACTCAAGGGGATGAAAAAAATTCACAAGATGCCTTTCAATAAATATAGTAATATTTTGTTTTTTAGAATTTTATTTTTTGAGTAAAAATATAAATTTAACGTACCCCTTTAAAGGGGCTATAACTTGAAAACGAAGGAGTCATTGTAGGAGTTATCAACAATTATCTTGCCGAGATATATACAGTGTGGAAATCAATAATAGAATACATTTTTAAGTATTTGAGAGATTTGTTCGAATTGCTCGAACAGGCCAATTTTTAAACTAAGTTATAAGTAGATAAGCTATAAGAGTTCTGGAGCAAAATCTCATGTATTTTGAAAAATGTTACATGAAGAACACGAAATAATTTGAGCTAAGGAATCTACAGTTACTATTTTTCTACTTTGTTTCCGGAGACCCTGTATATTTGGCATGCCATTATTTTTTTTTTTATTGTTTTAGTTCTTTGAGATTATTTTTTATATTACTTTCGATACGACTGCAATATTCTTTATAAGAGTTTTCTATATTAGCTTTAATTCTTTGCCTAAAAATAAGAATTCTTGTAACACGATAGGCTCTTTATATCTTTTTTCTACTCCCTTATGTAAATTTGCTATTTTCCGTACAGTCTGTAGAATGGATAAGTGGGCCATTCCAGTTAACTGAACGGATATATTTCATATACGTTCTAGGATGGATATGAAATCGACCAATCACAATTCGTGTATTAAGTACATAGGCAACTATTCGTTTTAAAAAATTCAAGTTAGTACGTAAGCTGTCAAAGTAATTGTCAGTGTGTATTCGCGCAGTTTGAGCTAGAAAATAATTTAAAATGAGTGATTCCAGTGAAGAATCGATAAACAGTATACCACCTAAAATTTTATTGAAATTATTATATACAGACAAAATTTTAGAGATATATTATGACAAAAAAAAGTAGCTATATGTGGGGATTGAACCAATTCAAATTCAATTCAAAACAACTTTATTAAAATTAATATATAGTAAATGTGCCTCCCCAGAGCCCATCGGGACCGACCCTGCGACCACCGCGTTAACGCGGTGGTGTATCGCAAAGTCGGGCCGAGGCGGGACTGGTTTGGCTAGGTAAAAATGAAAACGATAAAAACTCAAACTCCTTTTAAAAAAGTAAATAAAATTAAGTGCTGTGACAAAAAATGCTTAAAAAAGAAAGTTTAACTTAAAACTGGTTAAAACGATCACTTGGCTTTCGCCGTTCGTGCACTTCACTGAATTTAATTTGGGCACTGACGCTGACTCCATAACTTGCACGGGGTGCCATCCGCGAATTGCTCAAACTACGGGTAGCGCAAGGCAGGCCTAAACTAGGATTCTAAAAATTTTGATTGTTCTGATATAAAATTTGGATTCTGTTACGAGTTTAATGAAGGAAGGATGAATTTACAGACAAAAATGTACAAACAGAAACGAAGAACAAACAAACGCGACACACACAAAAATACACAAAAACAAAAGAAAAGGGGGACAGGAAAGAATTAAAGCGGATGAAAGGTATGAAATATCAGTGAAAGGTGGATAATATTAGAGAAGGTGTAGTAGGTGGGGGATTGAACCTATGATCTCTTGAAGTGTGCATATAACCGCTAGGCTATTGAAGCTTTTATAAAATGTTTGCACCTAGAGCATAAGATTTAGCAGAAGCTAAGTTTGCATATTAAAATTTGATTAAAACTGTTATTTGTAGTTTTTTCTTAATCCGGTCGTAGAAAAAGTATACTGTACAACTCGAGTGGATTATCCATATCCACTCTTGTTGCACAAACTACTATTATAGTCTCTCCAGGCTTTATATTTAAGACGGATACATTTTGTAATGATATCACTAAACCAAGGTGGGTACATTCATTTATGAGGTTTGGTTTCAGGTATGAAGGTATCAAGCAAGTCATACAGTTTTGTATAACAAGCGTCGCAAGAATGTAGAGTTACAGTATCGTTGCAGAAATTGTAGCTTATTTGAAATGTTTGAAGTGTTTTCTAATTTTTACAATATGAAATCTAATTTATCTTAAGTTTGACAACTATTTATGATTTTCTAAGATAAACACAAATTTTACAAAGAGTGACTTCTTCTCGGCAAATCAAAAATAAGGCAGCTTAAAAAAATGGGATGTAAATAGTTATTTTTATCTATAAATGAAAATAAAAGAATATCATAGGGTGTCTAGTAATATGGAAAAGTCGGTGAATTAGAACTATTAGAGAATTTTACTTTTTTTTAAAACACTGTACTTAAGAAAATAATAAATAAATATATAATCTCTAAATAGGAATTATCTAATTTACTTGTAAGGAATTTAATATCACACATTATATTACTAAATAAAAAATATTCAAAGCTGTTTTGCGTATTTACAAATAAAAATATTAAATTCTGATGCACATATCATCATGACGCAATGAAATTTTCAGAAACTGCATATACAAATAAACATAAAATATAAATTTAATATCTAAAACTAACAGTACCGAACTGGAAACCGAATTGAATTTGATATTACCACCGTCGAAAATAATTTGATAAAATTATCAGACTGATCTGTCGGTCCATAAATAACAAACAGCTTTCCGAACCAGACCAATGTTATAACGTTTCTGCATTAGACCTCTTTTAAACTATAAAATATGCACGGTGCAATAAGCGAGCTGTCCAATATTTCGGCAAACGGGTGTGGTTGGAATGTGAAAATATGCTTCAGTAGTTTTATGGAAGGAAATAAAAGCATTTTAGAGGAAAGCAATTTTGATAAAATACGTTTCTATAAAACTTCAAATTTCATTCGTTAATATTCCATTGGGAAGAAAAGGTTCCAGGGAGTTTACAAACGTAATTTAATACTGAGACTTCTTTAGTACCTTGTCATAAGTATAGGCCAGTCATTGTAGGAATTATCAACAATTATCTTGCCGAGATATATACAGTGTGGAAATCAATTATAGAATACATTTTTAAGTATTTGAGAGATTTGCTCGAAATGGTCGAACAATCCAATGTTTAAACTAAGTTATAAGTAGATAAGCTATAAGAGTTCTGGAGCAAAATCCCATACATTTTCTTATTGGGGTTCATTTTACAGAATTTTCTTTCGGGGCAATGAGAACGAGTGGGTCAGGGGCAGCGAGAACGTGATGGATTTGGGATTCTGAGAATCTACACAAATCTTTGACTAACATTAAAGAATATAATATGTATATAATATACGGTAATTACTAATTCGGGATTATTGTTCAATTCACTAAAAGGAGAAAACGTAACCTTAGAACTCCTATGCTGAACGTTAACGATCCTAAGCCTTTCCAGTGAAGTCAAGTATCTAGGTATAATCCTGGATCAAAGACTTACCAGGAACCCACATCTAGAAAGGACCCTTACTAAAGCGACAGCGGCATTTGGACGTAGGCTGATTGGTAAGACTTGGGGTCTAAAACCGAAAATGATACACTGGACTTACCTATCGGTTGTGAGACCTATGGTGACATACGCATCATATATGGTGGCCAAAAACAGAAGAAACATTAGCACAAGGAAAGTTCAAAAAATTGCAACGACTTGCCTGTTTAGGGACTACAGGAGCAATACATTCGTGTCCCACAGCAGCCATGGAGGCTATGCTTTACCTATTTCCTTTGCACTTGCATGTATGGAAGGAAGCAGCACTTAACGCCTTAAGACTGCATCAGGCACTCAAACTTAAACCAGGTGATCTGGTTGGACACTTAAGGATTTTGGAGCTAATCCATTTTGAGTCCATGACCAAACCTACTGACTCAATGCCAATCAAACAGGACTTTGACTGTCCGTTTGACTTGCTGATCGAAAACCGTCAGACGAGCAAGATGGAGGCACTGCGATTGGAACACGGGTCATCTGGTATACAGATGGATCTGGAAGGGGTAGGAGTGGATGTAGCAGGGCCGAAGTGTAGGCTATCAAAAGCCCTTGGTAACACCCCAACCATCCAGCAGAATTTCATGCTATAGATCTGTGTGCTCAGGAAGGCCTAAATAGAGGCATACGAAGGGCAAAGATCTATATACTATTAGATAGTCAGGCAGCATTAAAAGCTCTAAGGTCCTATACCTTTGAGTCTAAAATTACCTGGGAATGTAAACAATCCCTAAAACAACTGGCCAACAACAATAAGGTTACCTTGATATGGGTGCCAGGGCATGAGGGAGTACAAGGTAATGAACTTGCTGGCAGCCTTGCAAAAAAAGGAGCTGAAGCACAATTCATTGGACCTGAACCGTTTTGTGGCCTGGCCAAGGGACACATAATGGAGGAGATCCAAAAATGGGAAAAAGAACAAAAAAGTCCTACTGGAGGAATACTCCAGGCCAAAGACAAACGAAAAGTATATAACTTATTAGACAAAGAATGCCACAAGGCTTCTCGAACTTGAAAATTCCGAATTAAGGCTGATAACAGGTCTTCTAACTGGCCACTACTCCTTGAGATATCATCTCAAGAACATGGGCAAGGCGGTAGACGACAAATGCAGATACTGTGATATTGCAACTGAAACTGCGGAACATATACTTTGTGAATGCAAGCTATTAATCCGCACCAGGCTAAAGTTCTTAGGGCAGGTGGAATTAACGCCTGAAAACATAAGGAAACTAGCCCCCAGGAAAATCTTTCTAAAAAGTCTTGAAATCCTGGGCAATAACTTGTAGGGTTATTCAAAAAAGATCTTTTAGGTCGAAGTGAAGTAAGGCTACTAAAGCCAAACGACCCCTGAAACAATCTACAAACACCATGCATGAAGATGGGAAACATTCTAAAACAGTATATAACAGTTTTAAAGTCTAATAGAAACAGAAAAAAGTAAAATTTTATAACAGAAAATAATTCAATTTATTAATTAATTAATCCTAAATATTTAAGCCTAAAAAGAGGGTGAGCAATATTCATAAATATAAATCAGTAATTTTGTACACAAAAAGATTACACCGCTTAACTCTAAGATCATCTAAGATGGAGCGGAGACCTAAAATATTGCATTGAGATACTGTTTGGGATTGATGATTTCATGAATTACATCCCTAAGTGTTTCTAGAATGTATTGTTTAATTTTGATCTTTTTGCCTTGTACAAATATTGTTTCTTAATACTATTTGATATCGTGTTGTCAGCTCGTGGACTGAGGTATAGAAAACATCTTTGTCCACATGTTAAATTCGTTTAAGGAATTCTTAGGTGATTATTTAAATGTCCCTGGTTCTTTGAATACCTCTGCTTTCTTGTCCTTTTGGATGCAACTGAAGTAAAACGTATTGGAAAAAGAATAATAACATAATGTCCATTAGACTGGCCTCTTTAAAAAGGCAATTTGTGGGATATTTGAGTTCCTTGTTTAATATAATTTTTAGTAGCCTTTTTTGCGATGTACCTAAATATTTTAAGTGAGAATTGAGTACTCCTCGTCAGCCTAGAATACCATACATTATTTGGGATTCGACAACTTAATGGTATATTATTTTAATTTGTTGATGACCAATAATTTCTTTTAAACATTTAAGTTTATATATTAGTTAGTAGTTTGCTTATACCGGACCTCACTCCTCCCCCTACCACTTTTCTGTGACGTCACAGGGGGCGTGGCCGGGGCCGGGGTGCGGGTGGGGCGGGGCGCGGGTAATTAGGGTGGTGGGGGGTAATTAGGGTGGTGGGGGGTAATTAGTGTGGTGGGGGGTAATTAGTCTGGTGGGAGGTAATTATGGTGGTGGGGGGCAATTAGGGTGGTGGGAGGTAATTAGTGTGGTGGGAGGTAATTATTGTGGTGGGAGGTAATTAGAATGTTGTGATGTAATTGTAGTGGTGGGGGGCAATTAGTGGAATGATGGGTAATTAGAGTGGTGGGAGGTAATTAGAATGGTGTGATGTAATTGTAGTGGTGGGGGGCAATTAGAGTAGTTGCATGGTGGATAATTATTGTGGTGGGAGGTAATTAGAATGTTGTGATGTAATTGTAGTGGTGGGGGGCAATTAGTGGAATGATGGGTAATTAGAGTAATTGCATGATGGATAATTATTGTGGTGGGAGGTAATTAGAATGGTGTGATGTAATTGTAGTGGTGGGGGGTAACTAGAGTGGCCTGATGTAATTGTAGTGGTGGGGGGCAATTAGTGGAATGATGGGTAATTAGAGTAATTGCATGATGGATAATTATTGTGGTGGGAGGTAATTAGAATGTTGTGATGTAATTGTAGTGGTGGGGGGTAACTAGAGTGGCCTGATGTAATTGTAGTGGTGGGGGGCAATTAGTGGAATGATGGGTAATTAGAGTAATTGCATGATGGATAATTATTGTGGTGGGAGGTAATTAGAATGGTGTGATGTAATTGTAGTGGTGGGGGGTAACTAGAGTGGCCTGATGTAATTGTAGTGGTGGGGGGCAATTAGTGGAATGATGGGTAATTAGAGTAATTGCATGATGGATAATTATTGTGGTGGGAGGTAATTAGAATGTTGTGATGTAATTGTAGTGGTGGGGGGTAACTAGAGTGGCCTGATGTAATTGTAGTGGTGGGGGGCAATTAGTGGAATGATGGGTAATTAGAGTAATTGCATGATGGATAATTATTGTGGTGGGAGGTAATTAGAATGTTGTGATGTAATTGTAGTGGTGGGGGGTAACTAGAGTGGCCTGATGTAATTGTAGTGGTGGGGGGCAATTAGTGGAATGATGGGTAATTAGAGTAATTGCATGATGGATAATTATTGTGGTGGGAGGTAATTAGAATGGTGTGATGTAATTGTAGTGGTGGGGGGTAACTAGAGTGGCCTGATGTAATTGTAGTGGTGGGGATGACTCTACTAATATAAATAGAATGCGATGCTTCTGCATCACACAATTAAAACCTATCGCCGATAAGTCAAGAGCTAGCAAGTGAATGTTGTGCAACTATCCGAATTATTTCAAGTGAGCAATATTTTATATTACTTTCTGTAATTCTTTCACTGTATACATTCGATTTAATTATGGCAATTTCTGATTACGACTTATTTGCACTTAATGCAATGATCAATGAATCTACAGAGGTCTTAGAACAAAAGTCTATTTCATCATTAATTTTACATAAACCATATATCATTAAGAAAATTTCTGCTGTCAATACGCGATTTGGAAAATCAATAGTAGTACATTTATTTGAGGAAAGCACAATTACATCTTTCAAATCATTTCTACCAAAACGAGTTGTTGAAATTGTGAGTGAGGATCTTATGAGCAAAATCAATTTATCTGGTAAATACACACTGACATATCTAGGTCAGAGTTCTCCGGTGTATAACGGTGCAAAACCCAGTGTAATGTTACGTTTTGGTTGTTAGTTGAGATATTGTATAGTTGCGTTAGTTATTAATTTTAATTTTATATTAGTAAATGGAATACAGTTGAAAGTATGCTGGGAGTAATATTGTTGGTTCACTTGCAAATATATGAAATAATTGTTATATAGTAAATAATAACAAATGGACTTCTACAATATATTTTCATCATCACATTTTGTGTAAGTTGATAAAAAAATTATCCTTTCTGAATATGTATGATTAATATGTTTGTTTTTTATTTTTTTAGTTTAGTCCAACTGGCACAATGTCGATGCAATATTCAGCTCAACGGTGGGTACGGGCAGAAGACATTAAATCGGCCATTGAAAGGTTGTCTTGTGAACTAAGTGACTTAATCAAGGATTCGCAGCATTCATTAGTTTATGATACAAATGTCTTCTACGATGTTGAAGAAACAAGACGAGTTGAAAAAGATTGCAGGATGTATGCTGCTGGTGCAAATCTATGTTACAAATATTCAAGAGGCTTTTTAAATTTGGACGAATTTTGTGAGCATATGGTTAGAATAGAACTAAGACACCTTCTATATGACATAGTAAAGTACCTGCCTAAGGAACTTATTGAAAAATATCAACTGGACCAGTCTGATGATGATACAAGCAGTTAAATAATTCTATGTGTTGTATTTATTATTAGATATAAACAATTATTGTATTATTTTATTATGCAATATACAATTATAGTATCTTAAAATTTTTCTTTGTATTTTCGTACTACGATGAGGTTAGAAATAAAACAAATATTAAAATAATACGTGTATTTTATTACCTATTCTTGATTACATAACTAAAAGATATACCTTAATAAACCTAAAGAGTTTTTATTCCAATTTTATATTTAAATCTACAATACATTTGTAAAGAAAGTGAACATTTGCGAGAGCACAATGACAATTATTATAATGATAATGTTCCAGACATTCTGGTATAGTCAATGATTTAAGATTAGGTAGAGGCGGTGAATAGTCATTAAGAACTAAAATTTTATTCCACCGCAGATATTGTAGTAGGAAATTCTTCTTCGTCACACCTTTGCATAGTATTATTACATTGTTTAATTGTAAATTATGTCGATAGTTGTTAACAGCATTCTGACAAAGTCGTTCAAAGATTAGTGGCAATTTTTCCAGTTGAATATATCCATGACTCCATATTAAACCATGGAAATTATTTTCCAACCACTGGTATTGCACCTTTTCACCACGTGCTAAATGAGAATGTATATGGTGGTTTGAAAATATAATGTGCTTGTTGTTTAGTGTTACAGCAGACAGCAGCCAATTCTTTCACTATAAACTCATTGTCATTATATTGAAAACTTTGTAAGTCAATGATCAAAGTAGGAAATGTACTACTTAAACGCACCATATTATAGTCTTTTACTTAGCACCAATAAAGCCGTTCTGGACTGAACCATCCAATGCGCTGTACGTTAAATAAGCATCGTGAAGTATAAGAGCATATACTCGAGTTTGCTCGGGGAATTTCGTTTTTCGTGTTTCAAATTCTATTTTTATGTCGACAGTGGATGATTTAATTGCGTCCGGTTGACGAGAGCAATCAATAACAAACAATGGATTTTTTCTGAATTCGCTAAGATCCATCATAGGTTCACCCATATCTTTATCATAGTAACTACGTTGAAAGTTTTCATAGGCATAGTAGGCTGCAGAGTCGAGTTTTTTAACGAAATCTAAATTCCAACGTTCATATGGAAATACTTCAGCGTTCAGATATAGTCGAATATTACTAATATCTGCAGGTATAAACTTTGTGGCATCCTGGTTCCTATTATTGGAATTGTCATTGTTTTGAAATCCGATAACGATGTATCGAGGTCTCTCAAGACTGCTAGTGGTTTTAACAGCCCATATGTCAGAAGCAGTATCGCGTAAAGTAGGTAACTCATATAAATCCCACATACGATAAGCCATCTTAATTTTAGCATTATTACTGCTCTTATTGATGCGGCTTAATAGTTTAAGCCTTTGTCTATCTTCAGGAACAATATGTCTAATCTTCCACTCAATTTTGCTAATTTCCAGCTCTGCATCAACTTCACCAATATAACAATCGTTGAAGGATCGAGAAATGATTAAAATTAATTCTTGCTTTACATTTAAAATACCTTTGGTATAATCTTCTGCAAATCCCATGTGATATTTAAGAGGAAGTCTACCACTGAACACGTGACTGGTAGTATCTAAAATATCCTGCTTCTGTTGGGTGAGACCCCAACCTGTGGTTAACAGGGATCGGAGATGTGTTTGCCCATATGATACCATCGTTTTCATTGTTGTAGTGATACCAGGCTTTCTAACGACGGCCACTTGTTCTCCACCCATTTCGTATCTGATCTCCTCAAAGAGAAAAGCTAGTGCATTATTAGATAGATAACACCGTTTGGTAATGTCGCTAGGTGTAAATTTTCCTTCTATATAAATATAACTGTCTGCAATGTCAAGTATGAGATCTTGAAAATTAATAGGAATACGTATTTCATCAGAGTTCCTATAATATGGCGATCCATATGGTTTATACGTATGCTCATGTAAACTGACAAGAGACTGATCAAACACAGGTTCGTCGAACACGTCAAGTTTATCACTAGATGTAATAGTCGCCATTATTTAATCTTCTCTCAATTTTAATCCAACGGACTGGAGAAATATGCGGTCTGCAGCCGACAATCTAGGTCTTACGTGTTTAAGATGTACACGCTGAATGAATCGCTTTTCACACTCACTATTCTTTTTATCGTAGATCACATTACGCCATTGTTGGTTATATCGGAAACCCATTTTCTTGACAGTTAGATCAAAACTGCTTCAATTGTAGCTTTACAATAATCTTCTCACCCCGAAAATTAATTAAATCACCATTGTCATCCAATATGCGTAGTGTAATGTTATCGATGTACTGGCGCCCTTCGGGTGTAACAGGTAAATATATGATGTTGGCTGGCTCCCTAGTAAGTTTGTAACCAGGTTCATCATCTATGTCAAACTCGAAAAGAGTGTGGGATCTAATGGTGTTTAAATACGCTCCAGAAATAATATTGCAATCCACACGTATCATCCTTACTTTCATAATATCAACAGGGAGTGTTGATTCATGGTTCTTGTTTGGATTTAAGTACGTCGGTTCAAATCCCAACAAACTACCAATAGAGTTTTTTTGTGAAAAGTCAATCCCATATTTTGACCAAATTTCACATTTCAACGTATTGTTGTTTGCTTGTAGCCGAAATAACTTTTCCTTTTCTTCCTTGCTTTTGCCATTTGGCATAGCTTTCAGTATTGCCCGGTATATTTCATCAATTTCATAGGCCCCGTATGGTATGTGGAGAATTGTAGGGGTTACTTTTGGTCCAGTTTTATAACAGAAACTATTATTTGTCTCGTCAACATTGAATATAGAGTTGTACGAATAGAATCCAATTAATCCCAGTCCATATCGGCTACCCATACTTAATTGAATTGGAGGATAAAATTCTGCACTGAGCACGCTTGAGCGGCTCGATAGTGTAAAAGTGTGCGACATGACTGATGTTATTTAGGCATTGTTGTGTGAATTTATTGCGGTTTACAGCAATAATTATGGTATAATTTTCTTTTCTTGAGTGGTGATGGAGATATATCATTATTTGACGCTATATTCACATCACGTATTTTGCAGTAACAACAAAATATTTTTCGAGGTGATGGACCATCATTAACATCAACATCTTTATCATCGCTCGAATAATGCTCTTGGCAGTATTGATATTTTAAGATATCAATATCATTTTGAAGATGTTCGGGAAGTTTATCCCATACTAACGCAATTTCATGTGCAGCACACCCAATCATTACCTCTTTAGGCATATCTGAAAGTTGTTCTTTGCTCATCTTCAACAGGCTGCGTAGTCTAGAGAATGCAATCAATGAGTGACCCATCCATTTAATAGTATCTCGATCCATTGATGGTGTCACAGAAGCCATTATAGAGTTTTATTTAAATTTTGAAGAAACAAACTTTAAGCACAAATGACCACACCACACTGTGTTGAAATTTTGTAGGCGCTCGTAATTATAGTGGATTTTATCGGTGAAATTTGGACCCTTGCGCAAGTATAAAACTAATTCTCTAGGTGGGGGTAAATCACCAAAACTATCGAAATATGTCACTATGCTACCACGTTTTTTATATGCCACCCAGTGTGTCCCAGGACCAGTTATACTATCCAAATTTATGATGACGGATTCATTATAACGTGGTCCTGATTTTGGAAGATTGTCGCGCATAAATATACCTCGAAAATAGGGCACACTCAACCTCTCAGCATAATATTTAAGGTCGTAGTTGGTGAGAGGCTTTCGAGGCAGGGTGTCTAATAGTTTTTTGAACTTTGTGGTTTTAGATAAAGACCTAATCCTTTACGATATGGTTTCAAGTATAGCCCTTTGCCAGTTTTTCCTATTGCAATGGCCTCCATTTGTTTGTTATGTCGATTTTTTTCAGCCAATTCCTCTCTGCTTGTTTTAACATCATTTACAGCTTTAGCTATACCTGCCGCAGTTCCAGCCAAACTACCTAACGCCGATAATCCAGCAAAAATAGGTATTAAAGGAAGAATTCCACCAACTTTCGGAATCGGTATGATTCTAGGTGTACGAATATTCCGTTTTCCACCAGAAGCCCTCATGTGACGTCGCGCTGCTTGAAGTGCTATTTGTGTAACTTTTCTCGTGTCCTTAGCAATAGACCGCCTGCCACCGGCTTTACGCAGGTCATCCCGCACTTTGTGCACTATTCCAGCACCGAAAGCCACCTTTCTCATCTTCTTCTCACATTTCCTTTTATTTTTAGTATTTTTTCTTTTTATTACACGGGATGTTGTTGACCCACAACCCATGCCGAGACGCTGTTTTCCTTTCATTATGGTGGTAACCAACCACGCAGCAGCCTTCTCTTTAATACTTGCGTCTTTAGATTGAACTCTTTTCCAGGCAGCGTGTTCAAGTTTATGGTCTGCTTTGTGTCTGGCAGTTAAATCACTCGAGTTTTGATCGTATGCAATATCGTGCTCCTTGCATGCAGTATCGAGCTTGTTTATACCTGGATCACCTCGAGCTAACCTTTTTTTTAATTTGGTGCCTGGACCACAATACTGATAACCTCCCGGTAAATGCAATTCAAAGGGAAGTTTATTTATTAGTGAGTTTACTATCCCTTTACCTGCCTTTAAACGATGACGTTGACAGTTTTTAGATGTGTGTTGCTTGACTGACAACATTTAAATAACTATTGCATTACGTACATTCATTTATATATTATTCAACCGTGTTACGATGCGCATTGTGAAGCAGAGACAAAAATTTTCTATAGACAATTTGGATGAAAAAGTTGGAAGTGGGTTACAAACCGAACCGCGCCATGGTCCGTTACTTCCCTCAACTATTCGCGGTCTATTAATCGGTCCAAGTGCCTGTGGCAAAACAAATTTACTTATATCTCTGCTTACTCACCCCCTTGGATTACGCTTTGCAAATATATATTTATATTCCAAGTCTCTTTATCAACCCAAGTATGAGTATTTGCGTAAGATATTAGAACCTATTAAGGGACTAGGATTTTACACCTTTAGTAATAATGCAGAAATAGTGCAACCATCCGACGCTAAACCTGATTCTATATTTATATTTGATGACGTTATATGTGAAAAGCAAGATGTAATTCGTGCGTTTTTCTCCATGGGGCGCCATAAAAATGTAGACTGTTTTTATTTAGCGCAAACATATTCTCGCGTGCCTAAACAACTGGTAAGGGACAATAGTAATTTCATAGCAATCTTCAAACAGGACGATATGAATTTACATCACATTTTCTCTGATCATGTCTCCCCAGACGTACATTTTAAGCAATTTCAAGATATGTGTGCAGAATGTTGGAAAGAAAAATATGGATTTCTTGTAATTGATAAGGAGAGAGAAGTGAATGAGGGGCGATATAGGAAAGGTCTTGATAGTTTCATATATCCGTAATGTATTTTAATAAGGACTTCAATCGATCTGAAGACAGCATCGGGATTACTTCGCCGATGATTTATAAGAAATGAAGATTACTGGTGATATGAAGCAAAACACTCATATGGATAGAGACATAGGAATTGAAATAAATATAAAACGTCAACTAATTGAGGCTACCGATTCTGTACGTAAGAAATTCAATTCCCTCAAGAATAGAGATGTGGAGAATACATTAACGATGGAGAAGATATTTGAGCCCATAACGAAACCTTTAAAGGTCATATCATCCGCTTCAGAAGTAAAATCACAAGAGAAATCGCCAACACAGACCCAAGAGGGTGTAAGAGCTAGTACCAGTGCAGTGCCTGAAACTAGTGATGAAGTAACATATTTTATGGATACACCACCGAAATCATCGTTAATGAGCACCCCAAGTACAGCAAGTTCCACTTACCGCACAGAGAAACAACACGATGTACTCAAAAATCATTTAGAAAATCTAAAGTCTAACGATCCCAAATATGATACAGTATATGGTGTTCGTTTAGACCCTCAGACAGATAAACTACGTATAGGTAATAGTGAAGTACGCTTTGATAATGGAAATATCATTTTGTGGCGTGGCGATAAGAGACTGGGAATTTACCCTGGCAGTCCTGAGTTGTATGATATAATATTTATGAAATATCCATCAATTCTACGTAGTGATGTAGCCACTACTGACGACGAAGAGCATAAAATATACGCGACAATATTAAAGAAAACAAATGCACCATATATAAATTATGATTCAAAAGAGGGCTTGAATAGGAAAAAATGGAAGAAATTCAATGATATTATAAAACCGTTGGTATCTTCCACAGTAACGACAAGATCTAGGGCTGGATCGGGCTTTCCACAAATGCCTACTCACAAACTATACAATAGCAAAGGTGTGGACTATGTCTACTGGAACAAACCGAAAGAATTGGTTGATCGTTTGCGTCTGCTCTATAGTTCAAAAATGGCAGGTAACAACAATGTCGACAACGAAATTGTTAGTTTAGTCCAGGAACTTCGAGAAGAGGGAATAATCTATTAGCAATATTACTTTTAATCTGACTGCTCCCATAACTAGTATATAGAACGCCGAAATGTCGAAATTATCTCAAATGCAAAGAGAAATGGCAGCTGTAAACACAATTGACAAGTTCGGGAGACGAAGAAGTGCCTTAAATAAGTCAATGATTGTACGTGGACCACCAGGCGTTGGTTTTATTGTAACCGTAGACAATCACTTTGATATTCAAAATAAACGTTTAAAAAATATTGGAGAGCCAGTGGATAGTCGTGATGGTGTAACTCGTAATTATGTAGAAAAATGCATGAAAGAGTTACATAGTGCCTTTTTCGAGAACCAACAGACTTTTGTACACAACAAAATTACCGAGATGATTAATGAAGTGCGACAGTATATCAACACAGAAATTTCAGATGTTAAGAAATTAGTTGAAGACAATACCAATGCAATAGAGAAGGTATTCAGCACTATTCAAGAATCCCGTCTGATAAGCGCACCTTCACAAACCAAATCACTTGATGTTAAGATGGTGGGTGTTGATAAACAGCAGATGATGGATGAAATTGCGGACACCGCTGCTGCATTGGGACATATTAAAAATAAAAAAGGATTAACTATAAACAAAGTCCATTAGTATATTAGAAGAATTGACTTATTAAAAATTAGTTTACTTGTGAACACCTACCAGTCAGGTACTTTATGATGGAGTCCAGTATTATAAAAAGAGCAGTCGTTGAGGAGCTACACAAACCAGTTCGTAAAAATTTCCGTAGAAGGAGAACAATAATAAAAGGGTATGGCGATTTATGGCAGATGGACTTGATTGAGATGCGACCATATGCTCATGATAATAAAGGATGTCACTATATTCTTGTCGTGATAGATTGTTACTCCAAATATGTGTGGACTAGACCTGTAAAAAATAAAACAGGTATGGAAATTACGAAGGGCATGAGAGGCATATTGGAAGAATCAAACTATTCACCTAAAAATCTTCAAAGCGACCAAGGTACAGAATTTTACAATACAAAATTTTCTGCTTTAATGAAAAAATACAATATAAATCATTACTCTACGTATAGTACGAAAAAAGCTGCTATCGCTGAGAGAGTAATTAGAACACTAAAAAATTGGCTCTATAAAGAATTCTCTGCTAGAGGTAAATACAAATGGGTTGACATTCTGCCCAACATTACAAATATGTACAATAATAAAGTACATCGTACAATTGGTATGAAACCGACTGATGTGAAACCAACTACACGTTTAAAAGCATATGATCAAATTAAGATTGCTTTAAAACCTAAATTTCATGTTGGCGACATAGTTCGAATAAGCAAATACAAAGGTGTATTTGACAAAGGATATACGCCAAACTACTCAACTGAACTGTTCAAAGTTGTTAAAGTAAACGTGAGCTATCCGAGGACTTATTTAATTCAAGATATGCATGGTCAACCAATAAAGGGATGTTTTTATGAAATGGAACTACAAAAAGCTAAGTACCCAGACGTTTATCTGGTCGAGAAGGTTTTAAAAAAGAGAGGGAATAAGGTTTTTGTCAAATGGTTGGGATTATCTGAAGAAAATAACAGCTGGATTCGAAATACTGCTTTTGTTTAAAGTTATTTACTTTCTTTAATAAAAATATATGCATAGATAGATGATGTATTTACTTATGTATAAGAAAATGAATAATAAATGTGCACTCCATTAATGTTTGTTTTTATTTATGTCCTTAATATTGCATGTACAACAATAATATAAATTAATTCAAAAACGTAAAGAGACATTTTAGAAAATTTAATTTAGAATAACCTTTGTCTGTTATAATTTTCTCACAAAATCAATAGACAAGTCGTTATTTAAGAAAGTTCGATTTTTTTTTTTAGCATTCGCTTTAACTTTAATATTTAATGGAATTATTTATTCTAGAAGCCTAGTATCGAAGTTTCAGAAGCAGTTATCCCCTCAGGGATACGTTTATATGTAGCGAATTCGCATAAGTGTAAAAGTCATTATTCTTACATATAAGGTACTAAGATGGAATTTCTGACTTTTGCGCCCCTTGCCCGCGTAGCGGCATACATAGGTTTTATTGATAGGATGTTCACCTGAAGGGTTTAATACGGCTGATTCAGACAAAAATTACAAAATTTGTACTTACTCTTTAATTTGCTTAACTGCTTGCACGTCATGGCACTGTCTTAAAGCTAACACTCTTACTTAACTAACACTTTCTTAATCTAGAAATCATTTTTTTTGTAATTAAATCTTTGGGGTAGAGATCTTGCAATAAAATAAACATTTCAATTGTTATTTTTATTACATTATTTTGAAGTTATTACATACAAAAAAAAAAAATGATAGAAATATCATACATACAACTAAAAAGGAAAAAGTAAATACTTAATATTAAAAATTGTATAGGAAAAAATTATATAGAAAAAATATGTAAAAAAATAAACTTAATACTAAAAAAATGTAAAAAAATTATATAGAAAAAGATGTATAAAAATAAACTTAGTGCTAAAAAATTTAAAAAAATATATACAAAAAAAAGATGTAAAAAATTTAACTTAATACTAAAAAATACATACAAAAAATGAAAGACATACATACAAAAAAAAAACAAAAAATTTCACCTTGCCTTTCACTGTTTATCGCGCCTTAATTTAATTTTTTTTATTTTCCGGACAATACCATCCACCATCGCTTGCGACTCTGCCAAATCGGCGCGACGCGTCTGTATATTGGCCAAAATTGTGCCAGCCTCTGCTACCATTGCATTAGCTCTTGCAATCATGGCCTCACCCTCTTCTATCATCGCCCTAGCTCTAACGTCTTCCTCGCGGTCGTTTTGGCAGGCCGCAACATTTGCCTCATGTAAATCGTAATATTTTTTGTATATTCCTGATAGGGACATAAGAGCCATCCGCATGAGCTCCCTGTCCTCCATGTTCTTCAAAAAATCCGCGTCAGAAGAATCATCGGAGCTCTGGCTGCACCCGGGGACCGGTGTCAACCCGGACAATACATTTGAAGCATTTGCTGCTTCGACATTGGCGTTGGCGTTTCTGGCCTTATTGGCACGACGACCATCTCCAGATGATTTTTTGTTACCTCTGGCCATCGTTTCGCGACAATATACAAGAAAATACAAATGAAAAGAACACAAGTCGAATGGAGTCGAAAAGAATTAAAAAACCCAGTGAGGTGCAGAAATCACGGAGAGTACGGAGAACAAACTACACTCGACGACGATGAAAAGCAAAGAGAATGTTTGGCAGAGTCTTTCGGCTTTGCTAACCAGGCATACCCCCACTCGAGGAGTGGGGATGAGCGTGGGGGACGGGTGTGGTTCATCCTCATTGCTTTAAAATTACAAACTGAAACTTACAAATTATTATATACAAGTAGAAAAACATGTACAGTATAATTACAAGAAAACCGTAAAAATGACAAAAGAAATAATTAAAAAGTCGATGTGCACAAATTGACAAGTCAATGAGTTCTCCAGTTGATCATATAATTTATTTATACTGTTCTGAACCTTTGCGTTCAATGTACATATATTTTATTTCATTCTTTAGTTAGGTGGATTTAACTCCGCCATTGCTGCGAGTAATACATCTAACTTATTGTTTTCTACAGAACTACGCTCAACATCATTTATGGCTGCCATTAACCACCGCATGTTTTGTTCTGGTTCGGTTTTAAAAAATTGTATATCAGAGTGACCCCATGGTAAAGTCTTTGTTGTATTGGGAATAAGAAAACGTTTATCGTCGTGATAAGACAAAGCTACTTTGTTCTTCATTTCTGTATAAATATCATGCAAAACGCTGCGAAACGTGTTCATTTTTCTAAATACTACACCACCTTGTTCAACAATTTGTCTGTAATCATGTGCCGATAGCTCTTTTTGAATAACTGATCTTTTCACGCCTTTGGCTTTCTTTAGTTCTTTACCTACAGATTGTACGTAATATGCTTTTGCTCCGGTGCCATAAAAACTTATTATTGGATCTGCCGGGAATTCATCTTTAAAATTTCCTAAAATTGATGGACCCTTCGGGATATTAAATATATTTCCTTCTTGATAATTTGAAGTATCGAATTTGTCCTGGTTATCTACTATAAAGTCATAAAAATTTTCTGTCATTATTTTTAGAATCAAACTATCAGTATCACAGTATAAAAGAGACGCCTTATCCCCAAACTCATTTTTGATCACGTTATACAAAAAGTTGTACAATACCGTCTTTGACAATTCCAAGATACAAAAACCTATATAAATTGGTTTGTTATAAACTACCTTTTGCTGGCCCATATGGATTGCCACAAAATCCTCGGTAAATATTGAACAAGTTTTAAAGTTCGGTCTACATATGAATGCATTTGCCCCCATACTACGTCTAATACTCTCCCAATGAGTTACCAACTTTATATCCAATCTATTGTCGACATTTTCCATCGTTTTACCAAACACCGCATTATTCATTAATTTATAAAAATCTTTTTCAAATTTATTTGTTGCTCTATTCCTCATGTCGGTATTCAAATCGATGTATTTCTTTAACCATGCCGATTGATTGAATTTAATAACTCTATGTATTTTCGTAATTATCAGACCATTATTAATAGCTTGCTTTAGATTTACGTAGTGTACCACGTACATTCTCTTATCGTTAAGATTTGGTATCAGCTTTTTTAATTTTGATTCGGGAGGGGCAATGCTCTCAACTAAAAAGGGGAGGTCTGAATGCAAGTCGTGTAAGTGTTGTGGATAATGTATGTCAATCTCAAAAACGTACCCTTGGGGACTTTCATCTGAAATACTCATAATGTCTAAATCATCGATTTCTCTTTCGGACAACCATGTGAAGCCCCCTGTTGGCAGTACTTTCGACATACTATTTCCATATAAGTTCGTGGCATCTAGATATGTTATGAATGACGATGGTTCATTCGGATCGTAATTTGGTAGAAATTTATTATTTGCAATATGTTTCCTTTCCGAACATTGGCTTATTCCACCACGTATGCCTTTCTTAAAAAAGTGAATTATATCTATTTCAGTTAGCAATTCAAGCTCTATCCCGGTACATTTTAACATAGCGTCCCACGATAATCCAGGGGCTGTGTAATACTGTGCGGCATCTAATTGATATTTATCTAAACAAATTCTACGAAAATTCTCAAAAACATCACATAACAGAAGCACATCTGATTTTAAGTAAAGATCTGAATAATCACCCAAATTGTCACATTCGAATAGATTCCACACTTGGTTAGCGCGCCGATAGTCCTCATCTGATATATGTTCTTTATTTAAAATATCATAAAATTCCTCTCTTGTTGGTAATTCCGTTTTATTTAATTTATCTAAACTATCCATAAAACTATATGGGAATACACCCTTTTGCCTCATTAAATTAAACTTATCGTTATCGTTATAAAAACTCCGCGTTGTCTCCATTTGATCATCGCTTAAATTTGCACCTAAATTTTGTAATGATGCTGATAAGAATTTAAAACTATCGATAAATCGTAGTTGTAAATATTTCTTTTTTATTTCACCTTTATTATTGACATAGTCGTGCATATAAATATGTTTTGTAAAAGATATATATTTTTCTTTATTTTGTGCTATTACACTAATTTTATCCTTATGTTTGCACAACTCCTTGATAAACAGATGACTATCGTATCCACTCATATTGTGGAAAATTATCGGCACAAAACTCGGTAACTTGTAATTAAGATTACAGATGGAATGTGCCGCACCGAACCTTACTTTACCCGTTAAGTGACAATGGTCTCTAACTTTTACGTCCGCTCCTTCGAAAGGTTTTGCACATATACCGCATAGGGTCGCACTTTCAAAATCTTGCCTTTCTTGTGCTGTGAGTGTATCCATTGGGACTATATCTTTCATATATTGATTGTATATATTTCGTAAATCTGCCTCTATATGCTTTACAAAAACTTGAGATGCATGAGTCCCTCGGTACAATTCAAATTTAGATAAAGAATTGTCAAAAGAACACTTAATATAATATGCGAAAGAGTAAGACTCATGTATAAACGTTTTATTCGTGAAAGAGCGTTTGGGGTTTGGATCGCAGGTGGCGATAGGTTTTAATATTGACTCAAAGTCGGCATATACCACGAATGGTACTTGCATTTGTTTTTCGATATTCTCAAATTTTAATATATTTCCAGGTACATCCTTTCCGAACTTATCAATACGTATATTTGTTGTGGGTGTTGTTGTGTAAATATGGTTACAATCGTTTCTCTGGTGTTGAAATAAGTGACGTTCAGTATTAAAGTATAGTAAACAACCATCGCAAAAATGTTTTTTATGATCGCTACCGGAAACTTGACGTGAAACTAACTTGGACAAATCTCTGATCCAACAATAGTGACTATTCGCACAATCTACGTTACAACGGTGATTTTCATCAACATTACATTCACCAGAAATTAGTAGTAAATTTACATGTCTAAACAATTTCCTCCCCGAGTAACGCAAAGGCCCAACTATTTCATATATTACTTTTTTATTTTCAAATTTTTCTTCTAACCCGTATACGTTAACCGAGATATTGTTCAATTCCTCAAATTTTGAAATATCTTTTAACTTTACTGGAAAACTCATACCTGTTATGTTTAACACTGTTGAAAAATGTGGATATGATGATGTCAACGATACATGACCAGTTGGGAGGTACAGCGATGATGTTACAGCCCAAACAAAACAGCATTGATCCTGATTTTGTACATTTACCACTGCTTTCTTATTTTCGATGAACTTCGGCAATTTGATATATGATGAGCCACGAAGAGGACTATACTTATTAACGTTTATTTCTACAAAAGCAATTCGTTCGAGGGCCCACCCTAAAAATGATATAATCATTAATTTTTATCTTTATAATTTAACAAATGAAAACATACCTGAATCACGTTCTTGAAACTCTGAACTTTGCGTGACCATGGAATCCACAAAGCTATCCACAACATCGTCTAGATTCATACCTTCATCCAAAATGATGTTGCAAGTATTAAATGACTTCATATCGCTCACGTCTTGCGTAGGTAATGTATACCTAGCGAAAGTTTCCATATTTACTTTAACTGCTCTATGGACACTCAATACTTCTTCGAGGAGATTTATAATTTTCGGTCTGATTTCGTTGAAGAACAATATGAAATCTAAATAATTATTTTCGCTGTGCACTCGATACGTGACAATTCTATTCTTGAATGCACTTTGGACAATAGACACACCATCCACCCTTGGAACACATGAATTATTTCTATGCTGTAGAGTTCTTCTATGTGAATTCATCTGTGCTGTCGTTAAAGTCACATTACAGTCATTACATGTTTGCATGTTTGTAGGCGTTGAATCAACTCTAGGTTGCTTTGCAGGGGGCCCTTCATTCTGTGACCCTAGACATGACTGCAATTGATGGCGCCGCAAGTTGTCACTACGAGTAAAATTTTTACCACAAAGCGTACACAAATGCATACTGAATATAGACAACTGGTCTATTCAATGACAGCAATTTTCCTCCTCCTTCGCTTTTATCTGAATAAGCTTATCCCCACCATAACAATTACCCTATTCCAATACTTACACAGCACTACATCTAATTACCTATTACCAGCCTAGTTACCTCCCACCACTCTAATTACCCATCATTCCACTAATTGCCCCCCACCACTACAATTACATCAGGCCACTCTAGTTACCCCCCACCACTACAATTACATCACACCATTCTAATTACCTCCCACCACAATAATTATCCATCATGCAATTACTCTAATTACCCATCATTCCACTAATTGCCCCCCACCACTACAATTACATCAGGCCACTCTAGTTACCCCCCACCACTACAATTACATCACAACATTCTAATTACCTCCCACCACAATAATTATCCATCATGCAATTACTCTAATTACCCATCATTCCACTAATTGCCCCCCACCACTACAATTACATCAGGCCACTCTAGTTACCCCCCACCACTACAATTACATCACAACATTCTAATTACCTCCCACCACAATAATTATCCATCATGCAATTACTCTAATTACCCATCATTCCACTAATTGCCCCCCACCACTACAATTACATCAGGCCACTCTAGTTACCCCCCACCACTACAATTACATCACAACATTCTAATTACCTCCCACCACAATAATTATCCATCATGCAATTACTCTAATTACCCATCATTCCACTAATTGCCCCCCACCACTACAATTACATCAGGCCACTCTAGTTACCCCCCACCACTACAATTACATCACACCATTCTAATTACCTCCCACCACAATAATTATCCATCATGCAATTACTCTAATTACCCATCATTCCACTAATTGCCCCCCACCACTACAATTACATCAGGCCACTCTAGTTACCCCCCACCACTACAATTACATCACACCGTTCTAATTACCTCCCACCACAATAATTATCCATCATGCAATTACTCTAATTACCCATCATTCCACTAATTGCCCCCCACCACTACAATTACATCACAACATTCTAATTACCTCCCACCACAATAATTATCCACCATGCAACTACTCTAATTGCCCCCCACCACTACAATTACATCACACCATTCTAATTACCTCCCACCACTCTAATTACCCATCATTCCACTAATTGCCCCCCACCACTACAATTACATCACAACATTCTAATTACCTCCCACCACAATAATTACCTCCCACCACACTAATTACCTCCCACCACCCTAATTGCCCCCCACCACCGTAATTACCTCCCACCACACTAATTACCCCCCACCACACTAATTACCCCCACCACACTAATTACCCCCCACCACCCTAATTACCCCCCACCACCCTAATTACCCCCCACCACCCTAATTACCCGCGCCCCGCCCCCCCGCACCCCGGCCACGCCCCCTGTGACGTCACAGAAAAGAGGTAGGGGGAGGAGTGAGGTCCGGTATAAGCAAACTACTTTAGTTTTCCTATTCTTTTGAAATTTGGTATAGTCTTAGGTATGGTCTTCAGGTTTTAGGAATCCATCGCAAGCAACTTGTGCGCGACCTGTTGACACTTGCAACACGCAGCTGAGTAATGACATTCCAAAGCGTACCTCATCACGGTCAACACAGACGTGGTTGTTCTGGCCATCTATCACTTCTAACGGTTGAATATGTCAGAGATGGATAAGTTTTCGATCAGGAAAGACCTTTACAGATATTCCAATCCATCACATCTGTCAACAGCTTGGACCTGCACGCACCGAAGCACTTCTCTTTTTTCACGCATTTACGAGGTGTGTTGTAACATCATCGATGTTTAGAATAGGTAAAAAGACGGTATGGAATGCATGGGCTGCTTATCCTGAGGTCACTGATACGTTCATTGACATTATAAATACACCGAATAGTTTCGCGTTGGAATCACAGCACATGTCTCATCTTGAACGCTTTACAGTTCTGATGTACAGCAAAAACTGTGGTGCAGATTCAGTCAATGATGCAAGGAACTTGATGTTTACCCAAGGCCTGAAGTCTCTTGAATCTATACCACCATCACAACATGCTTTATTTCAGCATACAAAGCGAGCGCTGCTCACTACCGTATTCATTTGGAAGATGTCGCTGTCTAAATCACCTGATATCCTTGATTACCGTAAATGGGGTTGGGAATGGAATGACAGAATCACCCATTCTTTGATTCTGTCATTGGAGTGATCTTCCAGATGCAAGCCATGGATGTTCATTGCTACTTAACTGTGGTTGTTTGGTCTCATGCACAGGCAGATGTAAATGCTATCTAGCTGGGATTCGCTGCAGCCCATTATGCAAGTATCAAGAAGGTTACACAAACAACTCACATGATCCATGAAGTAACAATCGTATCATGTTGCAAAGCTGTAATTTGCGTCAGATTTTATCGTATTTGTGTGAACTATTCATGTTCCTTTATATTTTCTAATAAATAAATTACATTGAATTAATAAAAAAATTGTTTCTTTACCTTGCATTGTATTGTCTAATCTGTCATATCAAATACGTAATGACCTTGAGATTGATTTTGAAACAGAAATTAGACCTGAGAAATCGATTTCTCTCATCCTACAAACTATAAAAGTGGTATTATTCAAGATTTTGTGTCTAATAGAAACCAATCTATTAAAAATACTAATAGAGATTGCGGCCATATTGGATTTATAGCAAACAGACCACCAGAGGTCGCGGATAAGGTGCTTGTGATGGTTTCCTAAAATCTTAAGACCAAACCTAAGACTATACCAAATTTCAAAGACTTGGCACAAAGTACGCAATTCTTATTAATCCCCCCTATTCTATAGGTCTCATTCCATTTTGCAATATATAATTATGCCTAAGTATTTAATGTCCTTTGCTAGTTCTATTATTAATTGGTCATTAATGACAAGTTCGTTAAATGGAGGGGCTGATTTTTCATTTAGACAGAAAGTGAATAATTTGTTTTAGATATATTTATGGTTAATAACTTACTATCAAACTAATCTTTATCACTTTTCAGAACATTTTCAACTTTAGTTTTTAGGTCGTCCCAGTTAGAATCTTTATAGAAAAAAACTGTGTCGTCAGCTTAGTTCATTACTGACCCACAGGTTTGTACATCAAACAAAGAGTTAATATATATAATGAATAGTATAGGCCCCAGCACTATTCCTGGCGATACACCATATTTTACAGTAGCAGACCTACTTCTTATTGAGTTTATTTCTGTATATTGTACTGCAAGATAATATTTTAAGAGTTTTAGACGATTAGTTCTAAAACCCAAGTTATGTAATGTCGCTATAAGTTGAGTATGCTATACCGTGTCAAAAGCTTTTTTTACGTAAATGAAAACAGCTAGTCTTTTATCTCTGTTGCCTAACTCACAGTAAATCTCGTTTACCAGATATGAAATTGTGTTTTGTGTACTCATATCTTTTCTGAAACCATATTGTGACCTTGACAACAAGTTATATTTTTCGACGTAGTTTATAATTCTTGCCTTAATGACCATTTTAAAAATTTTTGCTAAGTTAACAATTACAGATATCGGTCTATAGTTACCTCTTACTTACAACCACTCTTAAATATGGTCCTTATGATTGCTACTTTAAAAGCCGCAGGGGTTTCACCCGCCTCTATGGCTTTATTTATTATAAAGAGGCTAAGTAATTAAAGAAAGAAATAAGTTATTGCCTTACACTTCAAAGAGAAACAAGAATGCAGCTACGGACACGTGTTTCGGAGATATTGCTCCGCATCAGCGTAGCGTAGCTTAGCGAATATAGGTATCGTATAGTTGAGCAAAACTAATAAAGGTAGGAAAGTACAGTACACAGTACTCCATTTGTACTTTCATACTTCATGTGCCACATTGAGAGCAATAACTGCGAAACACATGTCAGTAGCTGCATTGTTGTTTCTCTTTGATGTATAAGGCAATAACTTATTTCTTTCTGTAATTATTTAACCTCATAAGCCCTTCATTATTTATCTTGTGTTTGCCAGGTGGAAATAGAACAGTACACATAGGGCTCCTCGTACTAACTGCTCTCATTTGAGGCCCCAAATGTGGCACAAGAAGTATGAAAATACAAATGGAGTACTGTTACTGTACTTTCCTACCTTTATTAGTTCTGTTCAACTATAAGATATATTCGATAAGCTACGCTATGCTGAGAAGGAGCAATAACTCCGAAACACGTGTCCATAGCTGCATCGTTGTTTCTCTTTAAGGTACAAGGCAGTAACTTATTTATTTCTCTATTTATTATATATGATAACGGCATTGCGATATATTCAGATATTTCTTTTAAAGTGTTAGACGTAATTCCATCTGTTCCCGGTGATTTCTTGTTTTTCAACTCATTGATGATTTTTATGATTTCGCTCGCAGTGGTTGGGTTTATAAACAGAGAATTTATTTGCATTTTTGTTTCAATCTGCTCATCCGACTGGACATTTTATTTGCCAGCGATTTCCCAATGTTGCTAAAGAAAGAGTTAACAATATTGGCTTTTTCGTTGTCATTTTTTATCTTTTCGATTTTAACATTTTTAATAGTGGTTATATTAGAATTGGTTTTCTGCACTCCGCAAAATTCACTTGTTATTTCTCATACATTTTTCGAAGAAGATTTATTTTCGTTCACCTTGTTTTTAAAGTACTTAGTTTTCTCTTTTTTAATTAAAGCGAAAAATAGTGTCTTACCTCCTAAATATTTTACTACGAACCGATTTACATGAAATTTTGGAATTAGGCTTATCTTACCCTTAACTTCGAAAGTGATATTGACCCGACCTCCGTTTTTTATTTTTAAGGGGTGAAAACGACCCCTTAATGAAAAAATTGACATTGAGCCATTTTATCGCTAGAAAACGTATTTAATAATAAGGAGTGAAATCGTAAAGTGTTCTCTACCACAATTACCTCATTTCCAACCCCTAGAAAACTTTACAACCCCTGCAAACGACCCCTAAATTGAAAAAAATTACAAAAAAATACTTTTGTATAACTTAAAAAGATTTAAATATAGAGTAAATATTGTTTTACGTTCTCTACCTTAATTATCATATTTTTAACCACTTTTCAATCCTTAAAAACAACCCCTCAATTAAAATTGTATAAAAAAATTTCTTTTGATGAACTCAAAATGATTTAAATGTTGTTCCACGTTCTCGAAAATGACTATCATATGTTTAGCTTTTCAACCCTTAAAACTACCCCTGAATGAAAACATTGAAAATATATGTTTATACAATTAAAAATAATTTAATTATAGAATAAGTAATCAGACACTTTTTATTGAATAAAATATAAACTGAATTTGAATAGAATTTTTTTTTTTATGTACTTACATTTTTTTTATTAAACAAAATGCTAAAATTGGGCGTCTAATTAAAATATTTTATTATATTATAAACACGTGCTCATTCCTTTGCAGGCGGAAATATACTGGCCACATTATATACCGTACATATATAAGAGATTCGTAACGGAGAAACGGAGCACGCATAGCAGATCACCTGGCTTTTTTTTTACGTGGTCGACCCATCGAGCAATACACATATTTACACTCATTCAAATGTATTATATATACATATATGAACGTTTGTATGCATTCGTGCGTATGTTTCCGATATATATATATATATGCCATTTATGGACATATATATATATATATATATATATATATATATATATATATATATATATATATAAGACGATAGTTTTGAGTTCATATTATTCTTTACTTTCATTCTGCTCCAAATTTTTGTGCTCCGAAATTTTCATATTAAGAAATAAAAAAAAAGACGTTTAGTTTTTGAACCATAACTCCTTCAATTTTAAAGCTATTACAACTTTAGAAAAACCATTTTAAAGGTAATTAAAAGAGCTACAACTTTTTTCATTACGACATGTAGTCTAAAACCCTTCATTTTCAAGCGGTGAAGGGTCAAAGGGCTCGAGACAGACTGTGATTGCGCTACCGCGCGCTCTTTAAACAGTCATATCTCCGTCAGTTTTCGTCTCACAGAAAAAGAAAAAAACAAAATTTTTGTCAAAAAAGGACCTACATTTTTATCATTACAGTTTTTTACGTATCTTTCATTGTTTTTGAAATATTATGAAAAAAAGTTTTTTTTTAAATGAAAAATTTTTTTTTTCTTAAAATCGTGATTTTTTTGAAAAGTATGCATTCCAAAGCAGCCAAACGGCTGGAATCCAATAAACTCTTCATGTTAAAGTTAAATCTAGACGGAATACGATTAATTTTAATTTTGGTGGAAATGGCACTTATGAAACACATCGATTTAAAAAAAAATATTAGATCTCCCTCTTTTTTTCATTACAACTCACTCACTTTACGTGCAAAAGACTTTTAACACTGCTCATTTTAAAGATTATTTTAAGCACTATAAAAAAGTTTCTCATTGTCATATGGATAAAATGTATCCGTTGTCCGCTAGATGGCATTGAATACATCGATTAATGTTCAGGCAAAAAAAAGCGGCTTTTATCTTCAATATCTCGCTTAATATTGCACTTACACTCTTTAAAAAATCAATTTGTTCATTATCTTACCTTCTACAATTTTGTTTATTATAAAATTATCGTTAAAACGCATATTCTTTGAGATATTTGCAAGAAACCGTTGAAAAACGTGGGAAAATTCCGAGTTTTCAATCGCCAATAACTTGAAAAGTATTGAGGTTTTGAAAAAACTTTATAGAACACTTTTTGCTTAGAATTGGGTCTTATATCGATCCCCGAGGTTATTTTGACCAAAAAAATTTCCATTAACGAGAAGGGGTGGCAACCACCCCCAGGGTAAGAACGGAGGTCCGGTCAATATCATTTTTGAAGTTAAGGGTAAGATAAGCCTAATTCTAAAATTTCATGTAAATCGGTTTGTAGTAAAATATTTCTGAGGTATAAAGCTTCAATGACTGAACTATAAGTTATTTAAGTCATTACCGGGGTGTAATGGGAAGTGAAGCGCAAGTTATAGCCTCTCCTACTCAATTGTTAACCTCACCTTCGCGATGAGTTCAATTTGAACTTGGTGCACCCTGTTTTCACTAACGAGGCTCTAACGACCGAGTAAGGGCGGAATAACGCTTACCTTTTGCCGTGAGCCCATCCACCTTCTCACAAAGAGTGCGGTAAAAATAACCCACCGCACACAAAGGTTGCTTTTGGAATCGTTTGGTTACCCCATCGTCGCAGTCTCCTTCTGTGCCATGGGACCACACCACTCGCCTTCCGCAACCGAGCTGGTCAGTTGCATACCTGCTCCAGCTAAAACTTCAAATGCAGCTTCGTTTTCAGTCGATTAAGGCTTTAAAAAAATGATGGAGCGTTCAAGTGGGACAAAATCATCCGGAGGTAAAATACCCTCCCGATCGGATCTCCGGGGGAGGGTGCCCACAGGGACACCTCATCGAATGTCGAAAAAACACCGACAAGTTAAATCCAACAAAACTAATTCTTTCATCTACGGCGCTTGGAATGTTCGTACTTTGAACGACAGCACTCGCACCGATCGGCCTGAAAGAAGAACTGCTCTAATAGATAGAGAACTTCACCGACTCAATGTTGACGTTGCAGCTCTCAGCGAAACTCGATTTTTGGAGGAAGGCTCTCTCACAGAAAAGTACTACACCTTCTATTGGAAAGGTCCCACCAATTCAAGAAGACAACATGGAGTAGGTTTTGCCGTTCGGAATCAACTTATATCCAACTTAACACAAGTACCACAAGTCCTATCCGAGCGTCTAATGCTGCTACGCTATGAGCTATCAGATGGCAACGCGGTAAATCTAATAAGCGCCTACGCTCCCACTCTGGATGCAAGTCACGAAACCAAGGAAAGCTTCTATCAACAGCTGGAAGAAACCCTCTGTAGAATACCTAAAACGGAACGACTCGTTATTCTTGGCAATTTTAACGCTAGAGTAGGGAGAGATGCAGACACCTGGCCAGGCATAATAGGCAAGAACGGTTTGGGCAACATGAACGCTAACTACTCCTAACTAAATGCGCCGAACATGATCTAGTTATAACAAACACCATTTTCCGACAAAAGGATAAATTTAAAGGCACCTGGCGTCACCCCAGATCAGGTCACTGGCATCTACTGGACTATGTTATCGTACCTAGGAAGCATCTCAAGGACGTCCAAATTACAAAGGCGCGCATTGATAGCGAATGTTGGACCGATCATCGTCCTGTTGTCTCTAAAATGAAAATTGTTATGAGATCCAAACACCGAAGAACTCAAGTAAAACGTAGACTCCGTCTCTGTATTAGTAAATTGCGTGACCAACAAACCGTCGAACAGCTAAAGCAAAAAGTTCAAGAGAATTTGAGTGCACTAGAAGAAACCAATTCTGTAGATGTCGCTGCCACCTGGACACAAATTAAAGACAGTTTAAAAAGTGCGAGTGAGGAAATTCTTGGCACTGCAGCAAGTAAAAAACAGGAGGACTGGTTCAATGATAATGAAGCTTTTATACAAGAACTTCTTGACCGCAAACATACTGCCTTCCAAAACGCTATCAACCACCCCAACGACTCATCAAAAGCAGAAGCTTTTACCCAATCTAAGTATGAAACGCAACGCGAAATCAGAAGAATAAAGAACGAGTGGTGGGCAAGCAAGGCCAGAGAAATTCAAAGGTACGCCGATTCACACGACTACAGGAATTTCTTTCAAGGAGTAAAAGCAGTGTACGGCCCCAGTCGGAAAAATATGTGCCCTATTAAAGATTTAAATGGAAATCTCCTCAAAGAAGACCAGGAAATAAGAGCCCGATGGAAAGAACACTACTCTAGCATTCTTAACCAGCAAAGTCAAGCCGATCACGATATTATAAATCTTATCCCTCAATATGACACCTTCGAAGACTTAGATAAACCACTAACAACGGAAGAGATCTTAACCGCCATTGGGCAGCTAAAAAATAACAAATCTCCCGGCGCCGACTCACTCCCAGCTGAGATCTTTAAAGCTGTGTCGTCAGAGCTCATACCCTACCTCAAAAAACTGTTTGATGTCGTGTGGGAAAGTGGTCAAGCTCCGCAGGAGTTTCGTGATACACTTTTAATCAACCTCTTCAAAAACAAAGGGAGCGCTGCGGACTGTGGAAATTACAGGGGTATAGCTCTCCTGGCTGTTGGAGGGAAGATACTCACTAAAGCGATGGCAAATAGGCTAACACCTGTTATGGAAAAGTTACTTCCTGAAACACAGAGTGGCTTTAGACCAAACCGAGGCACATCGGATTTAATCTTCACACTTAAACAGCTTCAAGAAAAAGCACTCGAACATCAAGGAGAAATTCACATGGCCTTCATTGATTTAACCAAGGCGTTTGACTCGGTGGACAGGCAAGTGCTCTGGAAAATTATGTTCCGCTTAGGTATTCCTAGAAAATTTGTGGAAGTATGTCGCAGTCTACATACAAACAACAACGCCCAGGTTATGTATAATAATGAGGCAACCGAACCTTTCCAAACTCTCACTGGAGTTAGGCAGGGATGTGTCCTGGCACCCCTACTCTTTAATTTGTTTACCACTGCTCTAACAATTATTGTTGACAACAAACTGACAGTCAGAGGAATAGGTCTCAGATACCGTTTTGATGGCGGTCTCTTTAACATAGGGCGCTTTAGAGCTTTCACGAAGACACGCACACGATTCATTTGTGATCTCCAGTATGCGGATGACTGTGCACTTTTAGCCTCTACGCCGGAAGAGCTTCAAGAACTTTTAGATGTGTATGCCCAAAGCTATGATTCTTTGGGACTTAAAATCAACATTGGAAAGACTAAGATTATGTCAACTCCTCATCAAGTGAACCAAATAGACATTACACTTAACGGAAATTCTCTTGAAGTGGTGGATCAGTTCAATTACTTAGGCAACGTTGTTAATGACAAAGCAAACATGGACAGCGAGATTCGCAATAGAATTAACGCTGCATCTAGAGCATTCTGGGGACTTAGAGAGAGAGTATTTGACAACCACGACCTTGCTTTGTCAACGAAAATGGCTGTCTACAGAGCAGTTGTCATTCCAACACTGCTATATGGATGTGAAAGCTGGGTCACTTACCGTCGTCATGTGAAAGAATTAGAACATTTTCAGCAAAGACACCTCAGAAGTATGATGAAAATCCGTTGGTTCCATCACATATCAAACGTGGAAGTACTCAGGAGAGCAAACAGCCTTCCAATTGAGGTGCTTATTTCAAGAGCACGCCTAAGATGGGCAGGTCACGTTCATCGTATGCATGATAACCGCCTTCCTAAATGTACACTTTATGGTGAATTGCTAAGCGGTAGAAGAAAGCGTGGCGGTCAACGAAAGAGGTTCAAAGACACTCTCCATGAAAATCTAAAATCCTGCGGTATTGCAGACGAGCAATGGGAACAACTTGCAGCGGACAGAACCGAATGGCGAGGGATTGTGGCCAGCTATCAAGGAAATGTTGCTGCAAGAAGGCCGAATCCAAGACCTAACCAGGTCTATGTTTGTCCTGATTGCAGTCGACATGTGCTCTCCCGAATTGGCCTCTATAGCCATAGTCGTGTGCACCGTAGATGAATGGGAATTACAATAGACTACACCTTTTACTTGTTTTTTATTGTACGCAATTTATCGACTGTAACATTTCTATACTCGGACTCGAGTAACGGCTAATAATATTTCTTACTCCTTTTTTAATTCATCATTATTGGGATATTTATTTACCTCATTGTACATTTTTTCTCTTTCATTTAGACGTTTAATCAGTATTTATGTTATCCATTTTTTCCTTTTTATATTTTTGTCTAATTTTTACTACCTTTATACATGCCTCTACCTTGTTTTTTATTATATTAATGAACGTATTTGTTTCACTCTTCAGATTTTCATTTTTCCAATTCGATTATTTGGAAATCATGAAAATAATACCACCGTTTGTACTGTCGTTAACATCGTAATTTTAAATTAAAATGGCTCTGTTTACAGATAATAGTTTTCATTCTTTAAAATTTATCATAAAGCGATTTGCTTAATCCGTAAAAAGAAATGATTAAGAGATTATTAATAATTTTTATTAAACAAGTTTCTAGGCATTCTTAAAAAGGGTCGGTGAATTCTAAACGCGTGTAAGGTTCAATAAATCTAATGAAACCTTTACAAGCAATATATTCTCCCCTCCTTCATTTATAAAATAAGAAATTGCTTATTTGTCGGCCTCCTGGTACCTTCCGAATGTGGCATTAATCGTTTCCATTCAGGGTAATGAAACCGAGCTCGCAGAATGTCTCCATTTTCTGCTAAGAACAAAGACCAGCTAAGGAAATAACGCTTAAAAATTTTTTCGAGCGTAAAAAATTCGCGCGATTAAAGCAAGGAAATCATAAATTCGGTCTAATGGCAGATTTATTTCAGTACCAAAACAAATGAAATACGTCCTTAGTTTTGTTCCAACGAAATGTTAAATTTATCTTTGGGAGTGGCTCATTTTCGTCTTGTACAATAAAATGCAGAAGTAATCCTCGAAATTCACTTTGTTATACTTTGAGAGATTTAATTCAATTTTAGGAATTGGAAGATGTGCAATTAAATGTTAAGTACCTTATTCCTTCAGTAGCTTTCAAAATGTTTTTTACATTAATAAATTAAATGTAGTGAGCGCATAAAACACTGATCGATAATTTAGCAGAATTATTATGGCTGGAACAAAATTTATTGAAATTACATTTCTCGAAAAGCCCAACAAATCAGAGAATGGTCGTCTTTTTTGAATACCAAGACATAGACAATAACAACTATAAAGACATCTAAAGTCGGGGCAAGAATTCAGGCGATGCACGTCACAAGTGACGTAATTGAAAACATTTTAATGCCAACATAATTTTTAAGTATTAATTACATTAAAAAGAGTAATTCTTGACACCAAATTGTTAAGCCTTTTTCAAAAATAAGTACAGTTCAATGTGGCTTCATAATCCTTAGCATTTTTGTCTTATTTTTAGAAATAGAAATTAATTAAATCGTATTTCGTCGCGAAAGGTTGGTAGTATAAATTTACTAAATTTACAAAAGCACCGATATTTTAAATCGATTTACTGTCGATTTTATTGATTCGAATTATTTTATTGTTGATTCCATGCTCTGGTGCTTTTAATTAATTATTGTTTCCTTGTTTTATTTACCATCAATTCTTTTCAGAACTAATATAATTGTATTATTAGTGTTATTCTGGTAAGTGGAGCAAGATTTATTTGTGTGAAAACAAATTAATGCATTATATTTTTAGGTTACCTGTCATAATGCCAAAGGCATTTGGTAAAAATATCCAGGAATTAATTTGTTCTTTAATAAATTATTTTGAGAGAAAACGTGATGCCGGTGGACCACTGTTACCATTAACTGCTGTAAGAGAGGCAAGTATAATTCTAGAAGTGAACTATATCGTAACATAACCAGTAAATTTCAGAGAGTTGCTAATGCTTTAAACATAAGTTTAGTGCTGTTAGCAACGTTCCCAAAAAAAAAATGCAGATTGGGGAAGCTTTAGGTAGCCCTTAAAGAACTGGACCAACAACAAAGCCTGTATGCGACATTGATAACTATGACCAAGCAGCAATTCGAAATGTTATTTATGAAATGTACAGAAACAGTAAGTATTTATTAAAATAACGTATGGAAATATTTATTAAAGTATTTATTATTGTTTTAGAACAACATATTACCAGACAATCCCTTTCAGAGCTGTTGATTGAACGGGACATTTACAAAGGAAGTTTTGAGTAGCTTGGGCAAAATATTGAAAAAAATAGGTTTCAAATTTCTAAAAGATAATCCACGTAGAGGATTAATGGAACTGCCAAATATTGCAGAAATATGTAAAAAATATTTCATTGGGGTATCCTCGACAATAAATATGTAAATGTTTTTTCTCATATCATGAATAGTAAATAACTAAAAAATGGATAATTGTTTAATATCGTAGTAATTTTATTTAATTAGCATAATTTAATTATAATTATGATTGTACTATAATATATATTATAAAACTCATTGTCCAGTTATTAAATAAAGTTCATTTGAGAAATTATTTATAATCTATTTTTGTTCAAATTAGTCGAATTTTGAAAGATTTCTGTTATATGTATTGTGGGTTGCAGACGTTGCAGTTATCACAGGCACAGCATAAAGCTTTATGCTGTGTCACAATTCATCATTTTAATGATACATTTTTAGTTGTGGCAATACAATTTGCATGTGATCTGAATTGGGGGTTGCAGCTATTTCAGGTGCAGTCGCTTTGATTGACTTCATAATCTTCATATAATTATAGTAATTTTGTCGATCTGTGACGTGCATCGCCTGAATTCTTGAACCGAGTATATGTATACCTTTTGACAAAGTAATCTAAAATAACATTTAAAATTTTTCAAAAGTAATAGTTACATTTATTTATAACATTTGTGGTGTATCTACTACTATTACTAGTTAATTGTTTATTGGTATTTTTTTTATATTACCTCTGGTATCTAGGTCCGCTGCTAATGTTATCTATGACAGAAGAATAATATTTCAAGATTGATGTACATACATAATTATAATATAATAGTCCATTTTCATATTGACATTCGTTTGGATGCTCTGCCGATTTTAAAAAAAATGTTTAAAAAAAAAATATGGAAGATCAATGATGGCAGCGCATGACTTTTTTGAACAAATTCTCTCTAGGTTATTTCTTAACGGATTTTAAAGAACAAAAAAGCAAGTTCTTACTCATTTTAAGTACACCTTTTTAAAAATAGTACTGTTGTATAAAGTCTTGATACTTTTTAGATTTCTTAGATAAATGAAAATATCGGTATTAATTTACAAAGTTATTTACTTTTAGCGGAAGATCCATTATAGTACATGAAAAACTCTTCAAATATAAGTTGTAAAGCATTCAATGCTGATTTTAGACATGTCCTCACTTTTTCGTTTAATTTAAATAGTAATAGTTTTAAACGTCAAAAAACTTGCGCGAGTTTTGGTCGTTAGATTGAAAAACAAATTTTTAAAAAGGAATCGAAACTTTAGTACACCAGAAAATAACAGTAATTACAATTAGCGGTAAGCTTATGAAGTGAAGTTTATACACATGTTAACAAGTATTTATAACCTTGGTCTTATCGTAGACCTGGTGCATTTATTATGACAAAGGAGACATATAATATACGCTCACGTAGCTTCTCCCAGTTTGTTACATGGCCTATGTCCATTTAACAGTTTTATATAAAAACTAATGTTTTGGTTATATTTAGCACGATATGTGTAACATTTTGATTCAGTTTTTGTAAGTGAAACTGTTTTCAACTAACAGAATTTTACTTGTATAACTGCTAAACCATTTCACACTGTTTTATGTACATATTTTTATATCTTAGGAACTCAGTCATGTTCGATTAACTATTATGTATTTCCGTTCTATACAGCATTATCCCAGGAAACAATCGTCTAAAAAAACATTTATTTACATCATCAGATACCTATATTTCAATTTTCATATTTTTATTTACTAAGTACATATGGTTATATTCCTTAACTTTTCTCATTACTAGGTATATATAGTATATCCTATAAGATGTAATATATTTACTGAGTTCTCACAATATGTTTTACTATTCATTACGGCTGTTCTTATTTTTGGTTATGTATTGTATTTACGAATTGTGAGGCAAAGGCAAATCAGCTGTAGTATGGAAGTAATAAAAACTTTTATTATAGATTCCTTTTATCGATCATATGCCACTATTTTAGTTGCGAGTAAAGGAAATTGTATAATTTGACCTGCAGGTTGTTGCGCTTAACTGAACCATTGACAGATGGCCATACCTGTACTATTTTTAAATTTTATAGCTTTCAATTTAATTAGGGAATTAGATTTCTCAAGTTTATTTGGTAGCATTATTTTCCAATAAGTAGGACAAAAAAAAGTTTACCTTATCAGTAAAACTCACCAGGAAATCATTTGCTTGCAGCCTTTGTGCTGATTCGAACGTATATAAATTTTAACTGTGGACTTCAGTAATTGATATTACATTTTTATATCCGCGTCAACAAGTGTTTAACATACAGGTAATTTCATTTATGACTCATTTAAAATTTAATTAATCTTCAATTTTTGTCTTTGATGTAATTTCAATTATTTTTAAAATAAATTTAAATTCAAGGTGAATCCTTTTTAATTTAATAAGAAGTTAACATACTATATGTATGGTTTTAAACATATTTTTCTCTTCCTTTTTAATTTTTTTGGCAATCTATAGTTTATCAAATCAGCTTAAATATTTAGATGCTTAGATACTTGAATTCTTAGATAGTTAAATTCTTAAATACTTATATATTTCTATATATTTATATGTACTTATGTACTTATATGTTTATGCACATATATACTTATACATTTCTGTATACGTTTCTGCATAGCTTCTTCATTCCTGCATAGCTTTTGCACAGCTTATCTATCATATAGATAAAATTTCGTTAACTTTCCGTAAACCACCTATTCGGTTAATTTTCCTACGATTTTCACTCCACTTCATTAAGAGACGTAAATTACCAAGGAAACTTTAGAATCCATTCTCGCAACAAGATACAATAGTGGGCCTGGATTGCTGTCCCAGAAACAGTCACCTCAACAATAGTCAATCTAGGATCGTGGTATAAATTTGTTATATATATATATATGTATATATTTAAATTTCAATTAGTCTTTACAAACCGATTTGTCTATTATTCATGTAATATATTTTAACATTCATTTTAAACAATCTTTTTATTTCTCTTACCAACAATTTCAGTCTGATCTATAGTATGTTAAAGAACACGCTATAACCCCGATATACTTTTCGACGTTGTAACAAAATCCGACTTAGGAAATACTTCGTACGAAAAGCGTGCTTCACGTAAAAACGCCGTGGAAGAGGTTTTTAATTCTTGTAAACATATTTTTGTTCTTCGGAGCATTTTTTATGCCAAATTTTCGCTAACTCTTCAAGGAGCGTTAATTTAGAAAGTGTAGCAAATGTCGCTGCACAGGGACGTAATGTCGCCCCGACCACCTAATTTTAGAAGGTATACTAAAATTAGACTTCCAAGATTAAAAACCCTTTTACGAATCCACGTTGTCAAGCACTGCAACTCTTACGAGGTATTGAATATGAGGACAAGTTAGTCCAACGACTATTCAAAGTATATCGGAAGTTATAGCGAAAATAGCCCTTAGCGACATGGGACCCCCATCATTTCCTAGCAGTCGACATTGACGGGGAAATGATGTGTTTTGACGGGGTTTGACCTAAACCGGTTCCTCAGTGATTCGGAGTCAAAAAAGTATTATTACCATGTACTCACACGTGCATGGGATCCGCCTTGCCTGAACGTAAAAAGTTGTTATTGTAAAATACAATCGAAGTAGAGACGCTTCAAGCAATTTTAAGCTCCGAGGAGCGACCAAAATTAATGTGAATTAATAAATACGTTTATAAGACAGGCAAGCAAAAGCCCACCAAAATTTCAGTTACATGAAACTTTTCTTGAATCTTTTTGTGCATCGTTAGCTTATAAAACCGCATATTGGATGGTAGTTGGTACCGTATGAATCGTCCCGTTCCTCACCATGTGTTGTACACGGGTCAGACCATTGTTTGTTAACATTTTCTCTTGAAAAAGTTGTTGTAAAAAACATGATTTTTTAAAGATTTAATATATATATTTTGAACTTTATATTGTCTTTTAGTTGTGTTTTCTAACAAAATTCCTTTTCAGGTTTAATTTTAAGAGAGTGTGATACAGACAGTGTTAGATTTATAGTGTTACGACGTCTTCCAATTGATACCATCAGAGCAGCAGTTAAGCATAAACGACAGTAAGTATGATTTATTACATTATTCTCCGTTTGAAACAGTCGTGTTGAACCCTAAAAATTTTGTGAACGTAATATTTACAATTTAGAGTTAAGAAAGGGTTGAGGAAAAAGAAAATTATTTTTTTCTTTTTCCTATTTTTTTTTAATTTTTCTAAGTTTTTCGAGCAGAAAATACGTCCTTCAGACATCCATAAAACATGGAACGTTCACAAGTACACTGGTTATTCGAGAAAAAGAGACAATTCTACTTATTTTCACTATAGATGGTGCCCAATTTGACATCAATTTTTCTTTGTCTCCTTTTCTCGAAATAAAAGGAATCTGTCATTTATGCCGTACATTTCAAAAAGGGTAAGTTTCCCCACTCTTACGAATACTCTGGATCCACGGTTCTCTGCTCCGACTTAAACCAGCTAGTCGTCCGCATATGTTGCCTCAATTCTTTCTCAAAAATAAATAATAAGTGAAAGGAGGTAACAGGCTTAAATGAAAAATTAATAGTTTGATTGATTTTTCATATAATTATATCATTATTTGAATCACTTATGTTTGTTTCTAAATTAAGTTTTGGAAGATCGATATTTTTAAAATTGACTGTAGAATTTTAGTATGTTTTTATAATATGGTTTTCTATGTTAATTGTACATGTTGTGTCTAAGTCTATAACGTAACTGCCGAAAAGTGGTATATTGTCTTTAATATTTTTACATTGTTGTGCAGCAACTAAAGGTTGTGGTACAATAACAATCGATTTTTCATTAATTATCTTCTGAATTTGTTGTTCATTAATATTGACAGGTATTGGATAACAATTTTCTATATTTTTTGAGAATTTTAATAAACTAACTTCGCAAGGTGCGTTGTGATTAATTATAGTTGGGTTCATATTATTAAAAAGGTATTCCTCTGTTGAAATTTCTTTATATTTATCATTAGAAAGTATAGAATTATTATCACTTAAAGCTAAATAAGTATTTTTAGGTAAAATCATTTGGTAAGACTTATCATATTGCATCGGTAAAGGATATAATTGGTAATATTGATAACTAGTTCAACTAGTGGAATTTCGAAAAAATGAAAAGTATTTCATAATTTTTGGAATAACTTTTAATAATTACAATATTTTCGAATCATAAAATATTATCTAAAGTGGGTTCTAATGGTGATTTAACATCTATTAAGTATTTTCCTGTTAATTGTATTTCAGAAAATAAGTCACTAGGTCTAACAATAGAATTATGCAGTATTTAATTTTGCAAAGGATATAGCTATTTCTACTTTTTCGAAAATACTGTAGACCGTTTGATAAATAACTGTAATTTGGTTTAAGAGCATTTGCGTCATGAAATAGTGATAGCAGTTATTATATTAATAGACATATTTTTTATTGCTTATTCGATATGCCGAATACGAGATTGTAATATAGAATGATTATGGGACAAGTTTCGAGCTAGATTATTAAAATTAGTTATTGATTAGTTTAGCAGAGAAATTCAGTTTTCTAAAATAACTTTGAATTTATTTTGATTAGTTTGAAGTTGATTTATTTTAAAATTGAATTTTTCAGCATCTTCGTTATCTAGGTTTACTGTTAAACATTTAATGGTAGACCTAGGACATTTATTATTCCTCTTTTTGTCTTATTGATTTTGGATTTAATTGATTGATTGAATATTCCGTATAGTATGTTTGATTAGACTTTATTGATGATTTTAAAGAATTAAATTTCGATTTGTTGTCTTGAAATTCGTTAACAATTGGTTGCAAGTCGAATATTTGTATAAAAAAAACAGTATGTGTTAGTTATTTGTGTACTGCCTAGTCGTATTGGTAATAGTCCGGGGTTGTCTTCTATTTTGTGATATCTCGGTTGGGTTATTCCTGGTTCGAGGAAGAAAAATCTGAAATATTATGGGGTTTCTTTAATTCCTTTACATGTATAATTTGAGTTTTATTGTTTTTAAGTTTTTTACTTTGGCTCGATTATGTGTAAGTTATTCGATTAATTTATAGGGACCAGCAAATTTATTTTTACTTTTCGATCTTTCACTCAATTTTTTATAAACTGTTTGATTGATTTTAAAATGTTGATGATTATCGCCATTTTCGTTACGTTTACCGATTATTTTCTGTTTATTAAGTTCTTAATTTTTCGATATCTCTTGGTATAATGTCGTTAGTTTGTCTTTGTGGCTTGAAATATAGTCTGAATAAATAGTTGTAGATATTAAATCGAATGGATCTCTGAGATTGGTATGTCCGAAAGTAAGTTCAAAAGGTGTATATTTGGTAGAAGAATGGGTTGTATTGTTATAAGCTATAAGCACTAAGGTATTAATTGTGTCGGTGTAAAATCTTTATGTGTTTGGTTTCAAATTCGTAAATGTTCGATTAGTGTCGAGTGAAACCTTTCTACTGGCGATTTGGTGTTTTGGGGCAGTGAAATGAACTTTAATTTTTTGTAGATTTAAAAGTTCTATAATTGTTTAATTTTTGAATTCGGTGCCGCTGTCCATGACTATTGTCTCTGGGATACCGTAGATTGAAAACTAGAGGATTAATTTTTCTTGTACTGATATGGCGTCTCTATTACATGGAAATGCTTGGCCTAATTTTGTAAATTTGTCGATAATAGTTAAAAACGATTGTTTATCGAAAAAGAAAATGTCCATATGTAAGATTCGGAAAGGTTTTTAGGGATTTTGTCGAGAGTATTTGGCTGTTTGGAAAATTTCACATAAATTAATTGTTATGTCATTTTTCACGTTTTTCCAATAGTAATTAATTTTTAGTGTGTCATAAGTTTAATTAATACCTAGGTGGTTCGTTTTACCTTCATGTTGATGTTTGATTAGAATAATTTGTTCATCTTTTTCAGTAATATTATTAACTAATTAAGCGCATTGAAATAGTTTTAGTGGTTTGAAGATCTGCATGTATGTTTAGGTAAATAATGGTATTAATTATTTTCATCTAAAATATATATATAAGTCCGTCTCTTTGGGTCGACGTAATTTTTTAAAGTGTCAATTACAGATCGCAGGTCATTTAATGCAATTTTGATTGTTTTAATAGTCTTGTCGTCGATAACCATTTCGATACCTGGGTGAGGATTTTTGTCAATTATGATTTGAATTGATTTATTAATAATAATTTCGTCTAGTAGAGGTATTCCGTTGTTTTCGGTGTCGTTCCTACTTGTGTGGACTGTTTCGTCTTGGTCATTAATTCTTATGTCCTGAAGTAGAGTGATTTTTTGTTGGTTGTTTATAGTCTGGATTTCGGTAGGAGCTTCTAAGTTTGAGTTTTCATTAGGAATTAACATGTCTGTATTTAGATTTGGAGTTCTTTTAAAAAGTCGGTTTCATTCATGTTTAGTTGAATGCGCGATAGGACATTCGCGTTTGTGTTTTGTTTGCTATTTTGTTTTAATAAATTGTCACAAATTTGTGTTTGGTGTTTTCGTAAGGTGGTGGTTCTTCGAAAAAATGTATTTCGGTTTCTTTAAATAATTCGGTATTGAAAGGTTTCGAGATTGTTAGACTAACGTCTTTCTCGCTTAAATTTAGTATGGTTGTTACGGTTTCATTATTTTCAATTTTAACTAAGGATCGGGGAATTTCCCTATTTAGGGTTTTCGTGTAATGTAATATCCTATGGCTCTATTCTGTATTGTTGGAATTTCTATTACTTGTTGTGTTCTTCCGGGAATTGTTATGTGATAAAGTGTTCATTTTTGAAGTTGGTTTGTGTTAGAAAAATTTTGAAATGTTGAGTAAATTGGTAATATGGTATATTGAGTTTATAATTTTCTAAATCTATTTTCGCTCTAATTTGTGACAGAAGGTCCAACCCTATTAGTTCATTCAATTTTTAAGAAAAATCGTACACGCAAAATTTATGATTTCCGGTTGTATTAAAACTGGAAAATAAAGGTATATTAATAATTTCATTGTGGAAAGATGTTGCGTGGGCGGTTGACACTTGAAATAATTCATTCCTTATACAATTTGGAAAAAATCTATATGCTAATTTTGGGTTTATAAAACTTCGAGTACTACCTGTTTCTATTGAGAATTTTACATCAATTTCGGGGATAATTATAAATGTAAGTTCGCAAGAGTAATTGTTTAAATGTATTACGTCAAATTTTGCGTTTTGATAGTCTGGTAAAAATCTTGATGTTGTGAGACATAAAGTTCGTTTTGGTTAATATTAGATTGATTACCAGCATAATCAATATGTGGATATAATTGGTTGTCATTATTATAAGTAGAATGTAATGAGTAAAAATCATCTGGGTTATAATCGTATTCTAAATGATTAGTAGTATAATCATTATATTGGTTATCACAATTATTTTCGGTTATTTGCTGTTCGAATGGATTCTCGAAAATTAAATTTTCCAAAACCTCCTGGTTAAATAATTGATTTGGTTTACGATTGTTTTGAAAATTATTAGTGTTTCTAGTATTAACACTCATAGGAATGGGTCTATAATTAGGGTGCACATATCCAGGTTTCCAAACATTTTGGGGCTTCCCAAATACTTCTCTGTTAGTGGGAAAATGTTGGTTGAAATTTGGCTTGGGTGTAATTGGTATTGGACCTCTAGTAAAATGTTGAGAATTATTATTAGTGAAATTGGGCGTATTGAAATTTTGATGTATATTCTGATTTCTAGGAAAGTTTTGAAAATTGTTAGCGAAATTTTCTTGATTAAATCTGTAAGATGGGTTCTGATAATTTTGATTATGTGGATACGTTTGAAAACTTGTAGGTGGAAGATTTATTAATGAATAATTCATTGGGGAATTACTTGAAGTTGGTTTATGTACAGGCTTTGGCATGAAATCAAAATTTCACCTATGCTTAAATTGTTCATGTATTCGAGTCATTGTTTTATTGCGTATTTTGACAAGATACCGCATTCTTAGGAGGTTTTCAACGAGGATTGAATTTTAATGCTTCATAATTGCTTGAATTGATCAAATTTGCAGTCGAATGCTTTTTTAAAACTAAACTGTTTTGTTAATTCCTTTTAACACTACTAGTAATAAAATTTTTACAAAACTACAGCCAGAGAAAGACCAAAAGATTTTATGGTCTAGTTTTAAGATATACAACAAAACATTTCAATAAAACTTTGTACTCTAGAAATACATTTGGCTTCAAATAAACCTAATTTAAAATTAATTAATTTGCGAACACCCTTCATCGTTGTAAAACAAGAGCCAGACTAAACAATATTCAAATTGTTACTTGGGCTGTACTCCTGTATTGACTGACAAGGCTAACTCACATAAAATCATCATTAATTCAAGACGCAGTACCTTAAAATTAATCCAAATATTAAAAACTCAACCCTATCGCAGCCCCAATGTAACAATGATACATTTAATAAAATATCCCAACCCCTGCTGTTATAATAAAATCACCAGTCGTTTTTCGCCGGTTCCAAATCTCGACATATCATCTCAAATAATTTCGCTACCATAAAGTACCGTTATGTTAAACCCCAGTCTAATTTTCTGATAGCGCTTCACCTCTATTTCATTTCCGTGATTATCTGAGAAATATCATCTGTTGCCAGTATGAGAAAATACTTTTATCAAATGTATTATGAATATAAAATGCCTAAAATTAATATTATTTTTATTTATCAATTGATTAATTTAATTACTTATATAGAACACTACTCTACAGATAAATAAACTAAAGTACAGAATACGTGGATACATAAAAAGATATGGCGAGATAGAAGAGATTTTATAAAAACCACATTCTACAGTGGCTATTAAAAAAGAAATAAGCACATTTTTGTGTAATTTTTAGTTTTTATAAATAGCACTTAGTTGCACTGCCCCACTAAACGATTGGACATTAAAGATGTCGCTGGACCAATGTATATTATACCGGGTGTTAGAAAAGTATGGGAACGGTGAAAAATCTCGAACAGTTTGCATCAAATCGAAAAATAAAAAAATAACGTGTCAAAAATTTTTAAAAAAACTATCTACTGATACCAAAATGACCTCCCCACCCACCACCCTGTGAGTAGGGTGAGGGGCAACTTTAAAATTTCATATGGAAACCCCTATTTTTTATTGCGGAAGCAGATTCTACGGCAGAAAATACGTAAGTTTTATTCGATTCTTACATGGTGTCGCTGTAATCGCAAAAAATGAAAAGGAATACAATACAAGAGATTGCTGGTGATGAGTTCGATAATGTTTGGTTCCAGCAAGATGGGGCTCCTCCACACTATCGGGATATTGTTAGGGACTATTTGAATGGTACTTTCGAAAATCGATGGATATGTCGAAGAGGAACTATTGAATGGCCAGCAAGATCTCCCGACCTCGCGCCACTTGATTATTTTGTTTGGGGCTACGTGAAAGGTAAGGTTTATTTCACTAAACCTCGTGATTTGGAAGAGCTGAGGCAACGCATAATAAACATTTTTGCAAAAATACCACCTCAAATGATAGGAAGTGCTATTGAAAATTTTTTCGTTCGTCTCGGACAATGCTAAGAAGTCAATGGGCACCATTTTGAACACCTGCTATAACCTTAACACTAAAACCTGCTAGTGTAACAGTTAAGCTGTAAACTAATTGCCTCAACTGGCCGAAATCCTCACCTTGCCTTAATTGGCTGAGTTACCTCCTTGCCTTCACTGGCTGGGATCAAGAACTTGTCTGAAGTGGCTGAATTAAGAGGTAAAACCACTGTTAGCTTTTTTTAAAATCGAGATTTTTGTTGTCCTGTAAAACATGTAAATTGAAAATTACTAGCTGCTAATAAATTTACAGAATGTTAATAGTTGTAATTTCCGCACGACCGTGTAAAATCACTGTTCTCAAAACAGCTCGGGAAATCATTCACTCTGAGATCAGTAGTTTCACTTTTCTTATTTTTTTAAGTATGCGTCAAAAACTTTCATGTTTCCACTCAATTTTTTGCGATTGCAGCGACACCTTGCGCGAATTGAAAAAAATGCCCGATATAAAATTCACGTATTTTTGGCCGTGGAATCCCAATCCGCTATAAAAAATTGGGATTTTCATTACAAATTTCAAAGTTGCCCCGCCCCACCCACTGGGCTAAAGGTGGGAGAGTCGAATCCAATGTCATTGGATAGATTTCGTAAAAATAACAAATGCGTGTTTTTCAGTTTTTGAATTGGACGTTTTTTTATGGGCACAAGATGCTACTCTTGAAACAGTAACGTTTTCTTTTCATTTTTTGCGATTACAGCGACACCATGCAAGAATCGAAAAAATGTCCGAAATAAAATTTACGTATTTTTTGCCGTAGAATTCGATTCCGTAATAAAAAATAGGGGTTTCCATTTGAAATTTTAAAGTTGCCCCTCGCCCCACCCACAGGGTGGTGGGTGGGGAGGTCATTTTGGTATCAGTAGATAGTTTTTTTGAAAAATTTTTGATACGTATTTTTTTATTTTTCGATTTGATGCAAACTGCTCGATATTTTCCACCGTTCCCACACTTTTCTAACACCCGGTATAATTTTAGTGCTGACATGTATCCCATTTTATTGGGAAGCCGACAATAATGACCAGGCATCTTATATTTGTTGCAGATTCTATTTAAATAAAACATGAATCATACTTAATAATAATAATAGTATTTATTCCAGTAGACTATATTACATAGTATAGGAAAATCATTAATACTACAAGCTACAAACTTTTGTAATATAACAAACATAGAACATAGATGACAAACCTACAATTAATATTAATGACAAAAGTCCCATATATAAACTTATACACCATATTAATACTAAGTTTACTACGCACTTTTCTAAAAAAATATAATATATGGTGGACTGCTGCGTCGGGTGTAACAAAGTGCACGTTTGCTGGCCCAAACCAGAAGGCCACTGGAAATATCAAATCGATATCACAGTTTATAAGGAAGTTATAAGCCATAATGTATTAAATATAAATTACTAGCGGCACCCCGCCAAAATATAGACTACATTTTTAAAATCAATTTCTGTCCAGGTAAACGGTATTTCCTGGAAGAAAACTTCATTTGAGTTTTTAGTTGGCATCTCACCCCTCTACATATTCCATCGGTCAAAACTGAAATCTCTCAAAGTTTCATTTTCATAAAAAAAAAATCCGTGGTAAGCCAGAACATAGTCATGACGGTAACCTGCACGAATGGATCCCACTTTGCATTTTATGCTCAAGCGTTGAAATTTAATACACTTGTTAGTTAGACCCTACCCTTTGATTTAAGAAATGTTGGCACGGTCGGAGCTCCCGCGGGGGCCCTGTTATAGTATGGTTGCCTACCTTGAGGGGCAAATCACATTTTTTGCTTGTTTTGAAACTGAAATAGAGGCTGAAATTTCGTACATAAGCGGCAATTGGGATGTTCAAGGCCACAAGCTAGTGTCTCAACACCCACGGTTCTTTTTTCAAAATAGCGGCGGGGAAAATGGGGTGTCACTGATTTCAAAAAAATGCTTTGAGTACGGGCGATCGATGAATACTGCACTGTGCCGTGTAATTTAATAAGCGCAATTCGAATTTCCACGCGCGCGAATTGTCTCTTTTAGCAGACTGTACATTGCCACCAGTGCCAACAGGCCTAAAATGATCTAGGAGAATTTTTCTGCTATGAGAATCAGGAATACCCCATCAGAAATCTCCGCCATGGGGCAAATACGGTCCGGTCCGGTGATGCCAAGTTGGACTTAAATAAGTACATGTCCAATTTATCTGAAGAGTCCACTGCTGATACAGTTCTAAATGTACAGGCAAAAATACTTGACAGAGCTGTAACTGCAGGCATGCTTAAACTTGGAACTTTATCGCTTTCAGTGATTGGTGTTCTAAAATTACATCAGATATGAATATTTTTTGTCACTTTCGAAGAGAATGTCATTAAAAGCCCTCACGATGCTGGTGGTTCCTCTCTGGCGCCATGCAATTACCAGGAGATGGATACATGCTTATTTTTTTATCTAGGAGACGATGTGGAGCCTTAGGTGCACTTTGGCATGAGAAACCACGCCAAGTTTTTAGCTGCCCATGAACTTACAAGGGTACTTGGTAAGTCACAAATCTATATTTTACTCATTTTAGAACACGGTTGGAAAGATGTATTGTATTAATTTTCCTCCCAGGTCCTGAAAAATCTCAGTCCATAATAGGATTTCACGTAGTTACCGAATGCGATACTATATCTTCTTTCCATCGAATTGGTAAGCTCACGGATTCTAAATGCCTTTGGCTACAGAATGTTGGAGCAGCAGAAGCATTTACAGCCCTGCAGACTAGAGATGTTGAAAAAGCAATGTAAACTCTGGAAAAATTTATCGTTTTAACGTACAGCAAATAATTGAAATGCACTAATAAAGAACCATTTTAAAAACTACATATTATAAATCACATCAAACGAAAAACTGTTTTATTTTTCCAGAATCGTGTTTTGTGACACTGTGAACGAATGCCGGAGAGTGCTATTTACCAAAAACGGTTGTCAGCTGGAATCGATTCCACCAACAAGGGATGCTTTAGAACAGCATGCCAGGCGCGCTTCCCTTCAAAGTCAAATATGGAGACAGTCGGTTCAGCGGATAGATCCATGAGGTAGTCCACCACCATAAACAAATAAAATGAACAGGCCCGATTTAAATTTAAAAAATATATCACCAAAATTTTACATAAAAATAGGTCCGAACGTGACGTCAAGCTTGGCTAACAATTTGTTTTATAATTTATAAACTTTAAGTCCTGGTTATTTTCTTAATAGATTTTGTGGCCTAACGGTTAACATTCAATTGAATTTAGTTATTAAAAAATATTAAAACAAGGAAAAAAAAAAATAAATAAAATCAGCGTCTTTGATGAAAGGTATTGATTGTGCACTTATCTGGTTTCGCTGTCGAGGTAATCAGCCAAATCCAGTGTCTATCAAGTTCCTACCAAACCAAGGACTTGTGTTGAGGGCTGGTATAAAAACCTGTCCAGAAGACGCGGACAGAGGCCTAGGTGAAATACCTGGCCGGAAGTCCCTCTCCTTGAGGGCTGTTCTTCTATAAAACTAAACAAACCAAACGACCATCCAAAATAGTGTATTTAAATTTGAAATGATTCAAAATCCCTGTAAAAGTTATAGATTCAACACCAACGCAAGGTTGAATGCGAGCAGCAAAGGAATAAATCCGTATCATAAACGAGAAGGGAAGCATATTTCTAACATTTTTTATCTCATCAGGTAATTTGTTGTACAATTTTATACTAATATATGCACGATTTTTTTCATATATTCTCAAGCTATGGAAGTTATAATTTAATCCTCTATGGGTATTGTAAGCATGATAATGATTTGATTTTACAAGCATTAAAGTGTCCATTATATAAATTAATATATTATTAATATATATATTAATATAATACTAAATTAGATTCCTTAAAAATAGTTCGACATGATGCGGGTTTACGAACGCCAACAATTATTCGAATAGCTGTTTTTTGTAGACGAAGGATTCTTATGTTGTGATGTGAACAGCACCAAAATGTTGTATATTTAATTCTAGAGTACATAAGATAAAATAAACGCCACAAAAATTAGACAATCCCCAGTTCCAGAAGCCAAGGCTTGTGCGGAAGGGGGTTACACATCGAAAAAACGTGGACATACAACCATTTCCTCCGACAATGCCAGTGCCAGAACCAGGATCCGAACCCGGTGGTGCGATGTCCGTGTGATTAATCGCGATTGCCACCTCGCACTTTAACCCTATTACCTACTTATTCCAGTCTATATAAATCAAAGCAAACTGAAGACATATTTTTAGAAAGTTTATTTTTATGAGATTCCCTGAGGGCATTGTCGATATGTAAACTTATAAATTTGGTATCAGTCACTTGCTCGATACCTTTACCATTACATTTTAGAAAGTTGCTATTATCAAGATGTTTTATTGGTTTGAGTTTAAAATGAATAAAAACAGTCTTAGTGGTATTTAAAAAAAGTTTGTTGCAGCTGAACCATGCTACAAATTTATCAAAACAGTTTGCGTGTTCCTTACAGTATCCAAAATTTTGTTTTCACTACAAATGCAGCCATTGTAACCAGCAAATATAATTATATTTTTGTTATCAATTGGAAGGTCATTTACAAATAAAATTAATAAAAGTGGTCCAAGGGCAGACCCTTGTGGAATCTCTTGCTTAACATCTTCTGAATGAGATCTTATTTTATATTAATTTCTACTATTTGTGTCGCCCCGTAAATACGATTTATGTACACATTCACTCCATAAGCTTCAAGTCTGTCCAAAGGTAAGCAGTGTTCCACCAGATTAAAAGCTTTAGTTAAGTCCATAAATAACCTTATAGTCTCTTTATTGTTAACTAGATTGTCGTAAATATTATTTAGGAATTCGAAAATAACTGAATTTGTAGATCTGTTTCTCCTAAAACCATGTTGACCCGTATTTAATATATTAAATCTTGATAAAAACGAGCGATGTTATACATAAAGCTTTTTTTAAAAATTCAGATACTGTAGATTGTAGAGACACCGGCCTGCAATTTTCAACGAGATGAGAGTCTTTTTTGAATATTGGAATCACTTTAGCTATCTTTAGTATATCGGAAAATACTCGTGTACACATGTTAAGTTTACCAAATAAGTAATCGGTATAACAACGTAATTTCCAATAGCTTTCAAGATATTTGCACTTATTTCGTTTAAACCAATAGAGTTGGAACTGTTAAAACACATTATTATATTACAGATTTCCATTTCGTATACTGGACCTAAAAACATTATTGGATATTCCCCACTAATCTTAAATTGAGCACTGGGTTCTTTGTCAAGTTGATCTACTAATTTTCTATACTAGAATCTATAATATGCTTCCTGATAAATTTATAAAAATAGAAAAATTAAAAAATTAAAAAATTAAATTAAACAATGGCTACTAGATACACCGGTATACAATAAACAACTTAATTGACCAAAAATAGATTTACAAATTCAAGCATGCATAAGTAAAGTGTTAAAATTTTGGTAAACATGTATATAAGTATGTATGTATATGTAATGTGTTCGTGTTATGTGTATGCGTATAGATATATGTAGGAAACAAAACTGGATTAGTTATATTTGTTAAAGTCAACTCTAATATAATATATGTGTGTATGTGTGTCTATACATGTATACAGGCTGTCCATTTTATCAGGGCCCTTGAGAATATCTCACTTAATATCGGTCGTACAAAAAAAATATTTTTACGAAAATTGTGCCAATTTATATAACCTACAAAATGGTTTAAAGACATTTGAAATCCATGGCCCACTTTAAGAGTTATGGCGGAAAATATCGAAAATGCGGAAAACGTCTAGGCCAAATATCTCCGTCATTTGAAGAGATACGAGAAAATTTTTTGCAAAACAGACTGTTTCAACAAGGTTTTATACAATTGTTTTCAAAACCGCTGTATTTTGAGATTTACTCTTCAGGCTGTTAAAAAAAAATATTTTGAAACGGGCAAGAAATGGCGCCAATAAATAGAGTATTTTAAATAAATACCAATAAATTATTTTTTAAAAAGCACTATACTTGCCGCGGAGATGTATGATTAAATAAATCGATAAAATAATTCAATAAGTTGTTCAAATCTGTGCTATAATAAAACATTAACACAATTAAGAAGAACAAAGTAAATTCAGGTAACAAAACAAATTAATAATAAAAAGAATATAGCACACAGAACATTAATATTTATTTAATCCTCAAAATAATTTTTAAGATATCATATCAAGTGTTCAAAGTGTCCACCGCGATTTCTTATGCACAATCGAGCGCGGCGAGGCACTGCATTTAAAACATGACTCAACATTTCGGGGGTAACTGTAATACATGCCAGTTGAATCAGAGCTTTTAGGTCCTCTACATTATGCGGTGTTGTCGAAAACACCGTATCTTTAATATGTCCCATAGAAAAAAATTCATTGGGGTTATATCTGGAAAACGAGGGGGCCATCGAATAAATCCATTGGTACCTATCCAATGTTGAGGCAAAATTTCGTCTAAATAATCTAGGCAAATCTGGGAATTGTGGAGAGAAATTAATTTCTCAAAAAGTTTAGGTACCTTTGACCACTGAGGTGACCACCATAAAAATAAGGACTTATTAAATTGGTGCCTAAAATACCTATCCACACATTTATTGAAAAACGATTTTGAAACTCAGTCGGTGTATGCCAGTGTGTATATTCAGAAGTCCATTTGTAATCAATATTGCGATTAAATAATCCATTATTGGAAAAATTTGCCTCGTCGGACCAAAGTATTTTACTACATATTAATGGATCGGCATGCTTCTTTTCCAACAGCCACCTACAAAAAGTTGTCCTCCTTGGTTTGTCCCCCGCTTATAAATTATGAACTTGAATTTCTCTTAATGATGTTTCCAAATTTTCTGTATTTTTATTTCTTACATAATTAATAACCTGGTTTACCTTATTTACATTATCAGTAACACTGTTCAATCTTGTCTTCTTCTTTGAAAATGAACCATTATTTGTCAGTTTCGTAGCTAATTTTCTGAACAGAGTTTTATTCGGCTGTAGTGCTTGTGGAAATCTGTTTCTATATTCTACTTGAGCTAATCCAGTGTTAAAATTGCATTGGCAATATATAACGAACATATTATAACGATCAATGTGAGTTAAAATCATTTTTGAAAATTCTAAATTCTTAAGCGAGTGTGATTTAGTGAGAGTTTAGAGTATTAACTGAGATGATCTGTCAAAAAATTAAATTGTCAAATTTGTTCATGGCCAACTATTTTAAAATAATTGAAATAATAGTGAAATCATGAAATACAAACAAATGAATATTATACTTAAATTAATTGGTAAAGACATTTTAACTTTCTGAGGAAGGAGTGACGCTTTTATGGAGGACTTCTATACATTGGCATAACTGCGAATACTTTCCATAATTGCTCCATGTTGCTTTCTTGATTATTATTTTGTTTTTGGTACCTGAATTTACTTTATTCTTCTAAATTGTGTTAATGTTTTATTATAGCAAAGATTCTAACAATTTATTGCAATATTTTATCGTTTTATTTAATCATACTTCTCCACGGCAAATATAATGCTTGTTAACAAAAATTTTATTGGTTTTAAAAAAATGTTTTTATAATTACTAATGTAGTACCAATGAATAAATATGGCATGTGATATATCGTTGAAAAGGGAGGAAAATACTCTATTTATTGGCGCCATTTCCCGCCCGTTTCAAAATATTTTTTTTAACAGTCTGAAGAGTAAATCTCAAAATAAAGCGGTTTTGAAAAAAATTAGATAAAACCTCGTTGAAACACTCTGTTCTGCAAAAAATATTCGCCATAGAATTTTTCTCGTATTTCTTCAATTAACGGAGATATTTTGCCTATACGTTTTCCGCATTTTCGATATTTTCCGCCATAACTCTTAAAGTAGGCAATGGATTTCAAATGTCTAAACCATTTTGTAGGTTATATAAATCAGCACAATTTTCGTAAAACCAATTTTTTTGTACGACCCATATTAAGTGAGATATTCTCGAGTGCCCTGATAAAATGGATAGCCTGTATATGTGTGTATTTACCAGATGTATAGTATAACAGCACTTAAATTTAAATTTAGTTTAACTCAATATAATGCTCATAGACTGGATAAAATATATTGTCAATCACGCACAAGCATTTTTGTAAATGCTTCAGTGATTTCCCTTCTAGTTTATTTGTAAGTACTATTTCCATTTGTGTCATGTAAATTTTCTTTTAGAAATTGCTGTAAATTTTATTACCATTTTTGTATTTTTATTTACATCGCAAATAAACATTATTAATGTTAATTAATAAACATTATTAGTAGGGTGAATATTATTGAAATTTTAGATATGATTTTTACATGCTTTTTATTGTAAAGAAATGAATATTTTTTTAAACGAAATTTGGTATACAGAGGTTTTAGGTCATGCCGAACAAGATTCTGTAAAAACAAAAACCTTATCTCAATCACTAATATAAATTACTAATTTTTGCCAATTTCTTTTGATCATAGTAGGCGTATTTAATTTTGAAAGAAAATTTTTTTAAATTACTGTTCAATCACAATCTGAAACACAAGCAGTATACCAAATTTGATCTAAATCGATTAACAAATGGCCGAGATATTCGGTTGTAGTAATGAAAAGTGAGATACACTGTATATTATTTTTGTAGACTAAGAACTACTAAATAATTTTACCACTTACGAACATTGAATTGAGCCATTACGTAATATTCTGCCAGCGGCAAGCAATCTGTTCGCGGGCAGTGCAATCGCTAGCTTTCTGCAACGGCTGTCCAGTTGAAACCGAACGATATAATTTTCTCTATAATTATCAATTTGACACTGCCAACTTATCTAGGTCAGCTTGAAACCCAGGAGCGAACGTATAACATCTAACACAGCTTTAACTTCTATATATGTATTTATAGAGGAACGGTAAATTGCAAGAGCATGAATCGTTTCGGTTTTGCAGCTCAAGCTTTTTTAATACTCATTAGTGAATTCAAAGTTTCTTTATGTGACTATGTAAACTTCGCAATGCATGTTAAAAGCACTAACGTGCGGATTTCTTTCTAATAATCGTCTCAAATACGACAAGCAAGTAGTCGCAGTATAGTGGTACCATAAGTAAGTAAGAATATTTAATCTATGCTTTTCCAAGAAGGGAATCATTAATCGGCTAAAAAGCAACTCCGTAGGATCTGACAATATCTCTTTAAAAATGATAATACTAATATCTAAATATTTATTTAACCACATCACATTTATTCTTAACACTGCGATCGATATGAATGTTTCTCCTTTCTCTTGGAAACATGCTTATATTTTGCGCCTTGCCAAAATTTCTTTTCCCATTGAAGTCTCACATCTTAGGCTTATTAGTATCCTGCCCACTATATCTAAAATACTTGAATATGTTATGAAGGAGCAAATTGCCGCCTATGTTTTCACTAACAAAATTATACCTGACATTCAGTCAGGGTTTCGTGACCTACACAGCACCACTACTGCTTTATTAAATGTTACTGATGACGTTTATAGGGACATTGATAAAAATAAAGTTTGCTGTCTTGTTCTATTAGACTATAATAAGGCATTTGATACTTTAGACCACAGTTTGTTGTGTAAAAAATTATCGTTTTTTGGCTTTGATAATACTTTCGTTTCTCTAATACAAAATTATCTATCAAATCGCTCGCATAGCGTTCTCTTGGGTTCTCAAGTGTCAGAAGCTTCGCCTCTTAATTTTGGCGTTCCCCAGGGGTCAATTCTTGGATCCCTGTTATTCTCTTTATATATCTCGGATTTCCACACGTTTTTAGAAAAGTGTAATATTCATCATTATGCGGATGAACACAGCTTTAACTCGAATTTTTCCAAGCGAATATATTCTAGCATCTCAGGCTATTAATAATGATTTGAAATCTTTATTAGATATCTCATTAGCAGATAATATAAAACTTAATACTAACAAGTCGGCGGTAAAGTATTTGGAGTCAAAAGCTAAGAGAAACACCTTGGACCAACTAAACATTAATTTAAATGGTGAACAACTACCTGTTGTTGATCATTATAAAAATTCCGGTCTTTGGTTAGATTCAGACTTAAGATTCGCTAAGCATATTAGTTATTGTGGCAAGTTTCATACTGCACACTGAAGAAATTATATTCCCAAAAAGATATTTTAGATTCTAAAATTAAACTTCAATTATGTGAGAGTATAATTTTCTCTAAGATATCTTATGCAGACGCTATCTATGGCCCTGCATTGAGAGGTTCTGATGCTAAACGACTTCAATAATTACAAAATGCCTGCATGATCCTCTACAGGACTTCGTAGATTTGATCATGTTAGTTATAAATATTCTGAAGTCGGCTGGCTAAAATTAGACAAGCTACTTTCTCTTCATTTTCTCTGCTTAACCCACAAGATTCTTGATAAGCAAATCCCGACATATTTGTTTGGGAAATTGTCACGCCTTAAATGTAATCAAGTGAATACATGTAAGCGAGATTTTCTGGTAATACCGAAACACTCTTCTACCATCTTTAAACGTAGCTTTCATATAATTCTAGCAAGTTATATAACAATTTATCCTCTGACTTTAGGCACTACTCTATTTATAATTTTAAAAAGAAACTAAAGAGATATCTATTTGCTTCTTAATCGTCTGCGTATTATATTTACAATGTTTAGCTTAATGGTGCTGTTTCTTTTTTTTTTTTTACTTTTTAGTCTCCATTTTTATATGTCACGCATGTTATTAATTTTAAGTTGCAGTTGTAATTATTAATTTTTATTTGCAATCCATGTTTTTTGTAATTATATTATTTTTTAAATTTATGTATTTGTTGTTGCTCTGGTTAAGTTGAAAATCAGCCTTCGGCTGACACTTCGCCATTTCTGTAGGTAGTAATTGTTAATTATTTGCTTATACCACTTATTTTTGTTAATACCTATGAATAAAGACGATTTATTATTATTATTATTATTCAAAATGAAATGCGCGAATGATAAATTCTATAACTTTGGTTTTGAAAAGTAATAATTTATGAATTTATGTTACAGCTAAAGAAGCAATCATGAACATGAATTATTGGAAAAACATTTTTATTTTCGAAACTAAAACATGTTTTACTAATCGACATCCCAATTGTTACTTATAATTTTAAATATGTTTGGGATTTAAATAGTTTAGCTGGTCTTAATATTTATTTATTTACGAGACAATGCCTTTTCACAAAAATAATAATATAATAAAATATCATTCAGTACTTTACAAATAATAAAAAGTGATTACAATTGATTTCTTAAATGATAAAGTTGAAGATCCAAAAAATTCGAAATATTTTGAATTGCATTAGCAATCCTGAAAATCTCGTCATCGTCTCATTATGTTCATAATTGGTATGACGAAATGATACATAAAATATATCAACACTTCGAGTTCTTCTATCACTGGTATTAAATTTTACTAGGCTAGTGAGGTCTGGACAATGAATATAACCATTAAGTATCTTATGCAGTCCAACCTTCCGTGTTGTAATATATTGATATTGAGCTGAGCAAGAATGTCATCATAATCATATTATTTTCTCAAATACCCCAACTTAAATGCACAGTATCTTAGAAACTTTCTTTGAACGCTTTTAATATTATTAATGTATATGTTATAATTGAGACCAATCTTCTAATATTGAATGTTTATGAAGTCTTCAGAATTGATACGAATTATCCGAAGCAGGGATACCCAAACGAATTGTTACTGACCAGATTATACATCTTGTAGCGGTTTACTTTTTGAGCAAACCCTGTATAAGTGCAAATGAGTTTATCACATTAAATTCGTAATTAATACCAGTCTAAATAACATACATATTTAAGATATTTTGGGTTGCCTAGTATCTAAACATTAATATTCTATAAATTAAAACTGAAAAATAAGTGGTAATATAAAAAGTTGCGTTTTTTCTCGGAATTATCTTAATGAGAGGGCAAAAGAAATATAGAGGAGAACTGTGAGCGATAGATAGGCATTAACATCTATCTATTATTGTATGAAGTATTACATAGACAGTTAACTTAGCTATAAATGCAAAGTATATGGTAAAATTGCATATGTGATCATACAAGAATGGTGGAATCGTACTGAGAAATTTTCAAGAAGTGACAATTTGTAAACTTGAAATTTTTGTGAAAAGGCCTCATAAGATCTAAGGTAACTTTCTAATTAATTAGAATGGATTTTATCCCATGTTTCATGAGCTTTAAAGTAAATTTATTGCTCTTTATACAATATCGTTTATTGTTCTAGGTTTTTTGATCATACTGTATTGTTACGTGATTTCACTGCACTCACTGTATTTTTTTTGCGACCATTGAGCATTTCAAATTCAAACTCACCCTATTGAATCGAAAATTAAGATTCCTGGAGAAAATGTTGAAGTTTAAACGTATCTAACAACAAAATGGCTTCCCAATAAAACAATTTCTTTTATAATTTGCCTTATCGGATTCACAAAGGTATGTAATATTTTACAACTATTGGTATTTCAAAACCTCCCCTACTGGAAATTTTACCACCTACAAGAGGAACTCCGTACTTTTTAGCTTTTTAGCAAGTAAATTACAGGAATTTTATGTTAAACCGAAAGTATAGTTTTATGATACTTTTATTATAATTGTGATATAAAATCACAATTTAGTTACAAATCAAAATTAATTGTGTCAAATTTTACTACTTATTTCTTAATAATATTCAGGTTAACAGATTTGTACTAATTCTACCTGAGTGCAAATTAAAGCATTTGAACTATGCTAAGCCTAGTCAGGCTATATATTTTTCGATTGCAACAGACACTGGACCGCTAGATGGCGCGTCTTTCGTCTGGTGTTTGTTGAAATGGAAGCATTAGCGTTTTAATGGTAATATGCAATTATTACACTTAACGCGCCAGACTTGTAACTTGTAATTCAGCGCTCGGCGGGGTACATGGCCCGGAGAGTAGTTGTTGGTTGCAGTCTGGTTACGTTCCTTATTGAAAAATAAGGATTTTATAGAGGAGTTTGCGAATAAAAATATTATGTTTTAATATATGTATATATATATGTTATATTAGAAATATACTATGATATATAATATTATCGAGACAGGCTTAACCTTCTCAAACATATCGTATTACATACTGCGTAACAGCTCTTCTCAATAACCGCTCACGCTGCATGAGCATTGTATATCAATTCTAAGTAATCCTGATTGTGCTGAATCAGCAACACTGTTTCCTTTGTTCTCAAAACATTATAAATATTACCAACAACCTTTTTGTAATCAGTCTTATACTCACATTTGGTCGAATACATTCTAAATTTATTATTGTTTATTATTATACAAAGAGTCAAGCTTGACTCCAATAAGTGAATAAAGTTTTTAAAAAGCTATTTCAAGAATCCACTATCTAACATTGGCGCAGTCGTGGCGGATCTGAAAAACACACAGTTCGGGAGCCTAACCAGTAGCAAACATATCCGAGGGAACAATGAGTCCATCTGAAAAAGGTGCCTAACCGGACGAAAAGAGCTTCTGGAACAAGGAGAACTTCTTAGCTGTAGTGGTGGATCCCAATCCTTTGTTCAGAAGAACCTACATTATTCTCAAACGCACAGAAGCGAAACAATAATAATTATCAAGAAATACAAGCAAAGCAACATTTCAAATCAACACGATTCAACAATTAGCAAGTAAGAATTTCATCCCGTCCCATCGTTGGTGTCTTCGGCATCAAAGGCAACCCTGTGGAAGGAACACCCAGTGACACCCCTGGCAGAGAGAGACCTTTGGTGAAGCTAAGCTCACGAAGTCGCATTCAACTGGACCACGAGGAATGAAAAATTTAGGGTAAGTCATTTTTGAATCATCTCGCAAACATTTATTTGTAAACAACGACATAATTTTACATTTTATTTTATCAAAATACATTGCATTGCTACATACAGTTCTAATATCTAAGGTAGTAATTTTATTTAAACTTGAAACAAAATATCTTGATTATAATTTGTGTGACCTATATAAATAACCGTAATCATACACTGTTCCTATCGTAACATTATTTTTATGGTAATATCATATACTCTTTAAGCGCGAATTTATCTAATTAACTGTAATCACGTACCATTGTTATCTTAGCATTTTTATCGTAATATAATATTGCATACCACATAAAAGGTTAAGGTTAAGGCCGTAAGACAAGCTTGTGTTCTATAATACCGTGTGTGCAAAATATAAAATTATCAGAGATATACTATTTCCAAACTCAAAACGCTTTTTAAACCAAACGCGTTTTTCGAATTAATCTAGCTATTTTATAATATAAATTTTAAATATTACAGAATAAATTCTTGCACGTTTAATATAAAAAAATTTATTAAACACCAGTAGCGCACTAACTTAAATTGGAAAGAGGCGTTTTAAGTTATTTAATTATCTAAATATTATAAATAAAATGGCTACCGCTACAAATTCCAATGCAAACAATTCAATCACGGCGAACGAAACCATAAATATTGAACCTTATAGGTTAAGCGAAATATTTTCCATAGTGCCCGAATTTGACGGCAACCCCATATTCTTGCAAACATTTATTTCAGCTTGCATAACCGCTCAGGGGATCGCTGTTGATGATCAGCGCGTCTTATTAACGCTTCACATAAAAAATAAATTACGCGGAAAAGCCGCAGAATTAATAAATTACCGAAACCCTGCTACATGGGCAGAAATCAAAAGCTTACTTGAAGCTCATTTTGGTGATTCTCGTGACCTGACAGCACTAATTCAGGATCTACAGAGGATTCGCCAATCATCTAACGAAACTGCATTGGTATTTGTATCTAGGTTGCAGACACACAACGCGAAAATGCACGCCGCTATACAAAAACAAACTCTAACCCTTGAAGAAAAAACGGCTCAATCAAATTTGATTGAAAACATGACATTGACCACTCTATTGACCGGGTTAGAACCCAAATTAGGCCAAATCATTAGGGCTGGTAATCCTAGCAACATGCTAGACGCCATAAACAGGATCAAACGAGAACTACAGTTGTCATATTTCGAATCACAAAAATTTTCCATTAAAGCCCCAATCAAAAACCCTGTCCAAAATGTTCAAAGACGCCCAAATTCTCATCAATTCTGCACATTCTGCAGAAGAAATGGGCACCATGTTAACGAATGCCGCACAAGGCAAAATTATCAGTCCCCATCTCCCAATTTCACACCAAATGCTTATTCTAATCAAGCACAGCCTCCAAGGCCACATTTCCAAAGTACATATAATCATAGACCACAAAACTTCTCTAACCAGCAACAAAATTATTCTCAACAGAACAGGCCCTCAGCTATCAGGCCAAATCCAAACTTCAACCAGCAGAGACCTTCTGCCATTCAGCCAAACCCAAATTTCAACAGGTTCAATCAACAAAAAACGCATCATTTGAACCAAGAATTTTACGATAGCTCAAATCAATATGAAGACTATTCCGCAAGTTATTCTCCCAATTACCAATACCAAAATAATTTCGAAATTAATGAAAACAATTATGATTACGATTTTGGAACCCAACAATGTGAGAATTATACTGCTAATTCTCAACCCCAACAGTACGAGAATTATACTGCTAATTCTCAACCTCAACAGCACGAGGATTATACTGCTAATCCTCCGGATTTTTGCATAGGCCCGGAGTATTCCACGAGTACTCCAACACAACAAACGGACGAGCTAGACCAAATTTCTCATCAAGTCCAAGCGATAAACCTCCAAGACAGTTTCGACCCAAACCTGAACTTCCCGGAAAACCAATTCATGTAAAAACACCCCGCTACAAACTAAATGTCGTAAATTCTAAAAATCTATTTTACATAAAAGACTTCACAAATCGTTTCAAAATTCTTGTCGACTCAGGTGCAGGCATTTCTGTATTTAAAACCAAAACAGCGGAAAGGTACAAACAAAGATATCCTGAAAACGTAATTATACAGGGTATAACAGATGAAAAAATTAATATCACCGAATCTGTACTAATACCATTCAATATAAATGACCCATACAAGGTTTATGTTCACGACCTAGATATAGAATTCGATGGACTATTAGGTGCAGACTTTTTAAAATATTATAAGTGTCATGTGGACTTTGAAAATAATCAACTTATTACCAATTTTAAAACCGTACCACTATTTGAGGTGACTGAAGTAACATCAATCAGGAACCACAATAATTGTAACGAAAACAATAATCCAGGTATTAGAATTTCAAACCCAAATTTAAATGTTAAAAACCAAAATGTAATTTCTATCGAACCACGCACAGAAAAGATTTTTAAACTTAAATGCAATTTACAAAATACTGAAGCTATACTAATAGCCCAGGAAAATGAAAAGGTACGTTTACCGAATGCCATTGTCAAAATAGACAACAATGGTGAATTTTTGACAACGATAATAAACGCAAACGCGATTCCAAAAACAATACATTTCTCGGATCTTAAACTCGAACCCGTTCAAAAATATAGATCAATATTTAACGTAAATCTTCAAAATCCGGATTCCCAATACATAGACCGAAACTACGAAATAAAAAATCAATTACGCTTAGACCACTTGAACGACGAGGAGGGTGAATTAATTACTCAACTCTGTTTAGACTTTTCAGACATATTCTATTTAGAAGGTGACAACTTGACATTTACCAATGAAATCAAACATTCAATAGACACTAATGATTCCAAACCAATTTTCACTAAATCTTATCGTTACCCCCAAATTCATAAACAAGAGGTAAAATCACAAGTTTCAAAAATGCTCGACCAAGGCATTATCCAGCCTTCAATTTCTCCCTGGTCCTCCCCAGTTTGGGTAGTCCCCAAAAAACTAGACGCTTCTGGTAAACAGAAATGGCGCGTCGTAGTTGACTATCAAAAATTAAACGAAGTAACGATAGGTGATAAATATCCTCTACCTAACATTTCCGACCTTTTAGATCAATTAGGTAAATGCCAATATTTCACAACTTTAGACTTGGCCTCTGGCTTCCACCAAATTGAAATCGATCCCAAAGACATTCAAAAAACCGCTTTCACAGTCGAAAATGGTCATTTTGAATTCGTACGAATGCCTTTTGGACTCAAAAATGCTCCATCAACATTTCAAAGGGTGATGGACAACATTTTACTAGGAATCCAAAACGAAAGGTGTCTCGTCTATATGGACGATATCATTATCTACTCCCCTACTATCCATGAACATATTTCTCGATTAACAGAAGTCTTCAAACGCTTACAAAAAGCCAACCTCAAAATTCAGCCAGACAAATGCGAATTCCTTCGCAAAGAAGTTGCCTATTTAGGACATCTTATTACAAAGGATGGTGTAAAACCGAACCCTGCCAAAGTCGAAGCAATTCTAAATTTTCCTCAACCCAAAAATCAGAAAGAAATTAAATCTTTTCTAGGTTTAGCAGGCTATTATAGACGTTTCATTCCTAATTTTTCCAAAATTTCAAAACCCTTGACTAAATTGCTACAAAAAGATATACCTTTCAATTTCGACAATGACTGTACAAATTCATTCGAAACCCTAAAACAAACTTTGACAACTACCCCGATATTGATCTACCCCAACTTTGATGAACCTTTTGTCCTAACTACAGACGCTAGTGCATTTGCAATAGGTTCTGTACTTTCACAAGGAAGTATAGGAAAAGATTTGCCAATCGCATACGCATCTCGAACTTTATGCGGCGCGGAAACTAAGTATTCAAAAATTGAGCGTGAACTTTTATCTTTGGTCTGGAGTGTAAAGCATTTTAGGCCATATCTATTCGGAAGGAAGTTCAAACTCGTCACCGTCCACCGACCACTCACTTGGTTATTTTCCATAAAAGACCCAGGTAGTAGACTAGCGCGTTGGCGCTTAAAACTCGAAGAATACGATTACGAAATAATATACAAACCCGGAAAGATCAATAAAAACGCGGACGCGTTGTCCAGAATAAAAATCAATCACTTTTCAGAATGTTCCAAACTTTATTCAAAAATTCTAGCCGCGAACGAAGACTCAGATGAAGATGAAATTTCAGACAACGATGACGAAATTACCGACGAACAAATCGCCCGAGAATTTGACACATTTTCCCGACTTTACAAAACCAAATCTCTAATAGATTATTCCAAAATTCAAATTACAAATAAACAACTATTAGATCGAGAAAATAAAAATATCATAACGTTCTTCCAACAAAACAACTTGACAGACCTTCACCATCAAATTATCGAAGACATTTTCGAGGAAAACCCAGAGTTTTATAACAACACAATTAATATCGTTTCCAGTAAATCAACCCGACAAAGAAACTATTACATTATCGCTCTACCCTTCGACCCAGAGTCTGTGGTAGAACACCTATTTTTAACACTGTACAAACATCGAAACAAATTAGACCTTTCCAAAACTTATCACGTTGAAAATAACTTAGACTTTCCAATTCTCGAAATCCTATCATTTATTTTTGCAGAAAAAGACTTAAAACTAATTATTTGTCAAAATTTAGTACGAACACCCGATGAAGACCAACGTCCGATCATTCTCGACCAGCATCACACCGGAAAAAATAATTTACATCGTGGAATAAATGAAACGATACGTAGAATCAAAAATAAATATAATTGGCAAGGCTTAACAAAAGACGTCGAAAATTTTATAAAAAATTGTGAAACATGTCAAAGAACTAAAGTCTGTCGTAAGAACCTCAACAATCCCTTAGTGATTACCGAAACCCCTAAAACTCCATTTGAGAGAGTTAATATCGATCTATTCGAATTTCCCACGCGAAACTATGCATTAACTATCCGCGACGAGTTAACCAAATTTACTCAAGCTTACGCAGTCCCAGACAAAAGCGCAAAATCAGTCGTAAATACCCTGTTGCTTTATTTTCAGCATTATGGTACTCCGCTAAGAATTCATTGCGATTATGGCGGCGAATTTGATAATAATTTATTAAAAGACCTTTGCACCCTTTACGACATAAAACTAACATACTCAAGCGTAGGACACCCTCAATCCAACGGATCTATCGAACGATTCCATGCCACCCTAGCGGAAATGATCAGAATACATAAAACAGAGAATCCGAACGAACATCCTTTCACCATATTACCATACGCGGTAATATGTTATAACAATTCAGTAAACAAAACTCATGGCTTTACGCCATACGAACTTATTTTCGGACATACAGCTAACCGACCACCTGAAACTCTTTACAACCAAAAAGACCTGATCACCAAATACGTTAGAGACCTAAATAATCGAATATCTCATTATTACAAAATTGCGCGAAGTCGAACGGAAGCACAAAAACAAAAAGCCAAAGTTGGATTCGACAAGAACATTCCCGAAAATCGACACACATATAATATTGGCGACAAAGTGTACGTCAAAGAATCACAAATAAAAAATAAACTGCAAAATAAATTCAACGGTCCCTTTGAAATTACAGAAATCTTTCAAAATTCCGCTACATTACTAAATCTTGAAACAAACCAAACAACCAAAGTAAATTTTGATCGAATGAAACCATATACTGAAGATTAAATTTATTTTCAGGTTTCTCCTGCTGATCGGATCAGCAGTTGCTCAATTTAAAATATCACCCATTAACAATACGATCGGAGTATATTATCACCAAGACACGGACATTGTGATTTCTCACAAGAAATGGACTTTACTGGTACACAAAAACATATCTACCTTTAAGACAGCTTTCGACAAAAACGACAAGATCTTACAGACACTATACAACACACTCGACCCAGCATATCATTACATGAACGTCTTTTCAGGAGATGTAAAAACTCACCTTAGCTTATTGACGCAAATTTCCCAATCAATACAATCAAAATTTGACGAAATTTACCTTGACAGAAACGATACAAACGAGGAATACTAAATGGCATCGGAACGATTTTCAAATCGATAACCGGGAATTTAGACGCAGAAGACGGTCAGTATTATTCTGATTGTATCAACAAATTGAATAATGACGAACACCAACTCGAAAACCTAATTAAAAGCCAAATATCCGTTACAACTTCAGTAATCAAAAATTTCAACGCAACTATTCAAAAATTGCAAGTTGACGAAGAAACTTTCAATAAGGATATTAAAGAAATCGAAACCTCAATTTTAGACATGACTAAAGACATAGAAAACGTCCATGCAAAACTGAAATTTATCGAAATCTGCGAACAACTTATGGCAAGTTATTTATTTATCGAGGATAACCTAAATGACATCCTAAATTCCATCACTTTCGCGAGGCTTAAAATAATTCACACGTCAATTATAAATCCAAAGGACTTAGTAAATTCTCTACAGGAAATTTCGCAAAACCTACAAAGGAACAATTTACCGCTTCCAATCAAACTATCAAAAGTTGCACAGTACTTAGACATTATAGAACTAAAAGCTTTTCAAACAAATTCGGATCTAATATTTGTGTTAGACATACCTTTAATAGACCCTCAAACATATTCAGTATTTCAATTATACCCTATTCCTATTTTGGATAATAGAACTGGTTTATATCATGTATTATCAACTTCTCAAAAATATATCGCGAGAGATGATGATTCATTAATGTACATACCTATTTCGAACCTTGAAGAATGCAAACCACTTTATTTCAACACCAAATTATGTCCAAATTTATTTGCCTACCCTATTGACAACAATGCCATATGCGAAGCCCGTCTCTTCAAGAACCTCAAAACTCTGCCAGAAAACTGCCAGACGTCATTTATCATCAGCCAAGGCTACAACGTCCAAAAAATAGACGAAAACACATGGTTAGTTATTAACGCAGAACCTCTACAAACAACCATCAACTGTCCAGAAAGAAATTCAAAAACTGAAGTCATCTACAAAAATTCAATAGTAAAATTACAACCAAATTGTTACGCCTTCATAGGCATCACAAAAAATTCAAGCCAGTACCAATGAAGTAACCGATGTAAAAGACGACACCCATCCAATCCAAATTCCATTTGAATGTTGTAAACATATTCCAGACAAAATCCGAGCTCCAAATCTTAAACCACTAAAATTAAACAATCTCAATACGGAAGACCTCGAAGTTGCCAAACACAAGTTGGACCAATACTCCAGAGATTTAGATGATTTGATCAACGAACCCTTTATAACAAGACACATATCCTGGTTCACCTATTTTATCATTGTGCTAATAATTGGACTGTTATTTCTGTACCTATTTTGTAAGTGCAGAACAAAAAGACGAAGACTAGCCATCGATGTTTCTGCATCACCCCCATCTCCACCGAGGCCTAGTAAACCCTACAGGACATTTGCTAACCTATTTCCTTCACGAAGACGACCTACCTTAAGAAGAGAAGACAACGAAGCCGAAGACATAGAACTTACATAAAGACAAACTGTTTTGTGCCTTTTTACTGACTTTCAGTGCTGGACTCTTCAGTGAATTTTATTTCATTTGTTTAATCATTATATTTCATTATTTTTCTATCATTTGTTAATTTCAATTTTATTAACATTTTTACGTCATTTTCATTCAAACCCATCATGCTTATACTTTATGCTTTCACAGTAAAGCTATATTTTAACCTTAGGAATATTTTATCCTATTTTACAATTCAAACCTAGTATGTTTGTATTTTACGCTTTCTTGCCAAAGCTATATTTTAACTCTAACATTTTTATGTTATTTTATTTTATGAATCAAGCTTATTGTGCTTGCATTTCATATTTTAGACGCTAAGGTTATATTCTGTGTTTTAAACCTTACGATTTAACATTTTTGTATCTTTTATATTTTTCCAAATTGTACCATTACCTTTTATATACATTTTATATTCATTTCAAAAGTTGCTGCATAAAACACCAACTTTTTTTATAAGGGGGAAGCTGTTATATTAGAAATATACTATGATATATAATATTATCGAGACAGGCTTAACCTTCTCAAACATATCGTATTACATACTGCGTAACAGCTCTTCTCAATAACCGCTCACGCTGCATGAGCATTGTATTTCAATTCTAAGTAATCCTGATTGTGCTGAATCAGCAACACTGTTTCATTTGTTCTCAAAACATTATAAATATTACCAACAACCTTTTTGTAATCAGTCTTATACTCACATTTGGTCAAATACATTCTAAATTTATTATTGTTTATTATTATACAAAGAGTCAAGCTTGACTCCAATAAGTGAATAAAGTTTTTAAAAAGCTATTTCAAGAATCCACTATCTAACATATATATATAGAAAAGATGTTCAAAAAGCAACTTAAACTAAACCCACAATCCTAACTGAGATGTCGGTCTGTGGGCATTTACTATTTAAAAGCTGTAAGTATACGCCACAATATTATAAAATAGAATTACCCATGTTATATTAGTATTTTTGTACAAATTACTTAACAATTTAATCGACTGTCCAATGTTGTTATCAAAAATTAATGTTAAAATCCCGAGGTCAAAATCTTTTATTTTATTGTCCCGCCAGCCATACAAACGTCTTGAAAAAGTCTCTTATTTATTCTATGATGGAATTGTATAATAGCCTTTGCGATCAATGTGATATATTTAACATACCTTTAAGTCAGTACATCAGGACCATTACAACTGCTTATTGAAATTCTCAAGTAACAGTCAGAAACTACTATTATATATTTAATAGTAATGCTGAATTCGACTGTTCCTTACTATTTATGTTACACCTAAAGTATTTTTATTTTTAATGTGTGTATATTAGTTAAGTATGTATTAGTTACTGCGTACACGCACTTATATCTTACTCCCTATCTTTGTATTGGACACTCATATTGTCCTGTAATTGTACAATAAAGATATTATTATTATTATTATTATATATACTGATTTACAAGCCGCTAGAAGGTGTGGCGAGATCGCTGTGTTTACTAGGCGGTCACCCACCCCCATTACTAACAGTTACTAGGTGTTGCTATTCTTTTCGAATCGACGATACGAGTATTGTAAAATCAGATTTACGGCCACCCCCACTTTTCAAGTAAAAACAGAAATTGTGGTGAAGCCAGAATTAAACTGCCACAGTATGGAGTCTTATAGATTAGGTGTAACTCGATGTATAGTGATGAAACTGTGAAACGTCCTGTAAAACATTTTTCATTTGACGATACTGAATGCTGCGTACAAGATTGACATAGCGCGGCTTAAATAAGCCCAAGAAAACATTGTGCTCACCTAAAGAAGACAAACCCTTACAATTTTGTGGGGATGAAATGTTTGAGTTGCGGTCCACAAATATTTACTGGAGAGGGAATTCTATTAGTTATGTACCCGCACGTTTTTATACGAGAACCTTCCCCTTCATGTGGGAGGTTTGCTGGCAATAGGATTTACGCCACGCTAAATAAATAGATTTTAATTTTGAACGTCATTGAGAGATATTCTTTGTGTTGTGTGCATTTCAAAACACAAACAAGAGTAAAACGACATTTCCTGTTTTCGATTAGTTTGAAAATTTTATTATTAAAAATACATACGCGACTGGCAGCTGTATAATGGTTACTATAAGAGTTATGACAATAACGGGCATATTAATAATATATGAAATAGAAATAATGTAATATACAGGGTGTAACATAATGGAATGTCATAAATGAAGGAGCATATTCCTCGTACAAATTTAAGAATATTTTGTTATATAAACAATTGTCATTAGAGCCTTCGTTTACGTTTACACAATACATGGCGTTGTAATTTTCAAAAATACAATTATTTCCCTAAATATCTTTTGAAGAAATGTAGCTATTTACATGAAATTTTGTTTGTAGAATACATGATTAGCATTGTATTTAAATTTAAGAAATGAAGCCCCAGCTTTAACCAGTGACGTAGATTTGGAGTATGTAGGGTACCTTTTTTCATGAAGGTATGGCACGCCACTGAGCCACTTTTTTTACACATTTTGGATTTCAAATTTAATTTTGAACAACAATGTTCTCTTGATATTTTTGCGCAGCTAATGTTGTTATTGTCCTAATTTTTTTATAACTAATACCGCGCCAAATTGAAGAAAATCAAACTCATCAGAAATTTTAATTTTTAATTTAAACAAAAATTAGCAAAGATAAATGAAACCAGAAATTAATGCACTAACTTTACAAGAGATGTTCGAAGTGACGTCCATGTGTCTCAATACACTTCTGGGTACGTTGTCTCATAGATGTTCTTACTCTACCAAATATTCCAGGATTCAGGCGAATTTTCTGGCATCCTTCCTCTATCCTATGAAGAAGAGTTTGGTGATCGGGAACAGGAACAGAATAAACATATTGTTTTAAATGACCCCATAAATAATAATTTAGTGAATTCAGGTCTGGGGAGCGGGCTGGCCATGCTATAGGTCCTCCATGACCTATCCATTTGTTGTGATAAGTTTCATTGAGATATGCTCGAACGAGCAAGGAGAAATGAGATGGACCATCATGCATAAAAAAATACGTTGCCTTACGGCTAATGAAACAATCTCCATTAGAAGTGGCAAATTATCTCGAAGAAAATTTAGGTAAGATCGTCCATTAAGTTTTCGAAGTAAAACAAATGGACTAATTAAAAACTAATCGACAATTCCAGCCCAGACATTAATTAAAAAACGTTGTTGGTGCCTCGACTCAATTATTCCGTGAGGATTTTCATCAGCCCATAAGTGGTTATTATGAAAATTTATAATTCCATCCCTGTTATATCCAGTTTCATCCGTAAATAATACAAAAGAATAAAATAAAGGATCTCGAATACATTTCCGTGTAAACAACTTGCAGAATCTCATACGGCGGTACTGCATCCTCGGGATTCAGCGCCTGAACCCTTTGTAAACGATATGGATACAATAAATTGGTTCTTAAAATGCGATGAACAGCCATGTGACTCACACGTTCCATTGCCGCAATTCTTCTTGTGTTAATACTAGGATTCTCCTCAACTGTTTCTAGTATTCTTTCCTCCCGTTGGATCGTTGTTACCGTCACCCTTCTTCCACCACCATGATTAGGTTTCAAATTTCCTGATTGCCGTAGGCGCATATGAATATTCATAGACATTCTTCGATATTTATGACGTCGGTTGGGAAAGCACTCCGCATAAAGTGTAGCTGCTTCTACATTATTACAATTAGAAAGTACATAACAGAAACGCATATCTGTCAATTCTACAAAAGAGTAAACCATTTTTAAAATTTAAATCGACAATTCAGAGCAATAAATTTGACTGGACGCTAATCAGCTAAACGCTGCTTGTCAGATGCCCACTTGTTTTTGTAAGATACAATAGGGTTTTCCCACTAATTTTATTTTAACAATTTGTGTCGTGAAAATGATATAATAAAACATTTTATTAAATTACAACAATTTACTTTTCTAATAAGAATTATTTCTAAGAAAATATCATTAAAATAACTTGCTAATAATTTCACTACTTTTTAAAACGGGTATTTTTACGCGCCAGAATTACGTATCTACCCGGAAAACCAATGAGATTATGGATATAATTAGTTTGTAATAGATTCTAACTGTGTGTTAAAGAAAGCTTTCCTCTAAAACTTCTCAGAATTTCAATTTGTAATGCTTGTACTGTGATTGGTCTAAAGCAGTAGACGTGTAAATATTGGCCAATCAGAATCCAGATAAATGCCGCACAAGTTATTCGTGAAAGCGTCGGACGTTAATATTTTGTACTGTAGTTTAGGTTTAACCTTCACCGACATTACACATCAGATGACTAACCTAAAACGTTAAATTTATATTTTTATGTTTGTATTGTTTGGAGTGAAAATATTATTTTATCAGTTTCGGGTTATTTTTTATTAATTCTACAATCAAAATGAAATCAAGTGGAAGAGGGATATGTTAAAGGTGCCGCTGATAATTTACCTAAAGTAGAAAATTGCTGAGTGCTGTCAATAAATAGAGGTTATGTTATGTTAACAGATACCAAAATTAATAAACAATCTTGAATAGAGACAACCTCTGTGATTGGATTTCAGGGTGTTGACGTCACAATGCGCCAATTTATGGCTGTTTAAAATGAACCCAATATATTTCAAACTTCAAGTTTTTTTTTTGTTACTATTAGTAAAATTAATAAGATAATAAATATGCTATGAATCATTTTTTTACGTGAGTTAAGTATTTCAGCAATAATTTTTTTTTTCTGGGAAAATCCTATTGGCGCATTATTTTATCTAACAATACATCACTATGGTTAAACTTTAATAATTTTAAAACGGTAAAATATGCTTAAAAATGTCAAAAGAACATTGTTGTTCAAAATTAAATTTGAAATCCAAAATATGCACAAAAAAAATTTGACCAGTGGCGTGCCATAACTTCATGAAAAAAGGTACCCTACATACCCCAAATCTACGTCACTGGTTGAAGCTGGGGCTTCATTTTTAAAATTTACATGCAATACTAATCATGTATTCTACACACAAAATTTCAGGTAAATATCTACATTTGTTCAAAAGATATTTCGGGAAATAATTGTATTTTTGAAAACTACAACGCCATGTATCTTGTAAATGAAGGCTCTAATGACAATTGTTTATATGACAAAATATTCTTAAATTTGTACGAGGAATACGGCCCTTTATTTATGACATTCCATTATGTTACATCCTGTAGACTAGCGTCAAAACATGGTACATCCTTCATATATCACAGGTAACATCATTGAGATATGACTAGAATTAAACTTAAGCGTAGTTTTGTACAGAAACATACAACAGTTTGATGTACTGATCACTGATAAAATTAGTTACAAAACTAAAGATTTCATCCTTTTGCATTCAAAAAATGACTTTTTCTTAAATTTATTTTACTCTAAGCTCTTAAGGAAATACATTTCCTCCTTACAGAAATTCGTGAAACCACCAAAACTTATTAATTTAATGGCTTCTTGGCTAAAGCTGTTTGATTAAAACTTGAGATACTTGAACTGGTTGAAGGAATAATTGGAATTAATAATTGTGAAGAATTTATATGTTCCCGTCAGTGTAGTTCGACATTCGATACGGCAAGTAGCTTTTCTATTAAATGTGTTATAAAATTTCTAGTTTAGATAATCATTACCACTGGTGGTTTATTTCTACGTAGTTTCAAACATAGCTGAAAACCCAACAGGCTTTCACATGAGAATTATTGTAAATTTTAATTTATTATACTAAGAGCAAAAGAATTTTTAAGCAGTGAGAGTATTAATAGTTATTTTGGCCTTATATTTACCTTATTAGTCGTAAAATAAACCTATTAAACGCCAGTAATTAAAAATAAAGCGTATTAAAATATTTTTCCGGTCTGTAGAAGATTTTACCAGTTGAAAACAATTTAAGTTTCTTTATAAAGAGAGATAATGTTTTGCAATTTTTTATTTCTGCAGGAAGGTAGTTAGAAACTCCAAGTCCTAGACCGCTGGGTGATTTTAAAGATATATTCAATTTACTGGATGGTACGTAAGTGTCATGTTTTTCCTAGTATATACTGCATGTAAACCTTTATTGCAGGTAAATTTGCTTTTATTTTTAAAAATATACAAACACAATTCCAAAATGACAAGTCACGGAAGTGCCAATACATTATGTTCCTTAAATGAATTTGTCTCTTATACGTCTACCATCCAAGTAACAATTTGAATGCTGTATAGTCTGGCGCTCGTTTTATAAAGGTTTTATAAAGTATACTTGCAGATTAATTAGTTTTAAATTAGGTTTATATGTATTTTTAGAGTACACGAGTTTATTGAAAAGCCATTTAGTACATATTCTTAAAACTTGACGATACAACCTTTTGGACTTTCTTTGACTGTAGTTTTGAAAAGTTTTATTATTAATGTTAAAAGAAATTAACAAAACATTTTGGTTTTTAAAAAGCCTTTGAATGCATACTTAATCAGTTCAAGCAACTATAAAACCTTTCCTCGTGCGTGTTTTTGTTTCTTTTGAAAATGGCCGCCCCCTCTCCACTCCAAAGAGCAACGGATACGACAAGATAAAGTTACAGGGCATTCACCTGCATCAACATACTTTTCATAAAATGACTGCATTTTACTAAGAGCTGATTTATTATTCAATAATCCGCGCTGATCATCAACTCATAAAGAAAAATGATAAAATGACGGGGAGCGACTTTGAACTTTATCGTTACCTCTTCCCTTAGCAACATTTTGCTCACATATAGTTTATCCAATTACTTTCTTTACTTTCATATAAATGCTAGACAGTAGAACTCAGTGCAGAAATAATACTACGTTGCTGTTTTACTTACGTACCACATTTATTACAAATCTGTATCTCGAACAAAAGTTTATTGAGCTTCGAGGAAACTCCTCAGGATATACTCATACATATTATTTGACTTTGTCAAATAACTACAGTCCCGTAAATCTAGCTTCACCTAAAACGAAGGAATTTGCAGACGCAATGGGGTGCGATAACGTATATTTATCGTCCAAGGATAAATAGGATATTATTGCATAATGATAAAATCAGTACAATGTAATGTCGCTGAGGGAAATAGTAATAATAATAATAATAACCATTTGCTTGTCCAACAGTACTATACCAATTACTGAACAAAATATTGAAGTAATATTACCATAACTAAAGACAACGCAGAATGTAATAAGAGCTTGAATAGATAGATAGAATATTTTATTGGTTCCCTTAACAACCCCTTAAGGTGTATAGAACATGTCAACAATTTTTAAACTTACAATAGTATATTATATAAAACACTAACACAAAGAGGTAAATATAATAATGTAGATATACTTTTAAAATGTAAAATTCAAATGATGTAAACACTAACAGAGAAGGTTATAGAGTTTCATCTTTAAAGTATTCGTTCAGACTATAAATAGGATTATTCAATAAATGGCTCTTTTAACATACTTCTTTCTGGCAAACTTCTCATTTGCATGGGCACTTTATTCCAAATTTTAATCAAAACATTATGAACATTTTTTGAATGTAGCTATATTGGTTAAAAGGTTTTACTTTATTTTTGCGTTATAACTGTATGTCCTTACAGTTACATTTTGAAAATATTCTTTTCTTGATGATTTTTCAAATGTGCTTTTAGAGGGCGAATATTAAAACATAATATTTTTAGTCGCAAACTCCTGTATAAAATCCTTATTTTACTATAAGGAACATAACCGGACTGCAACCAGCAGCTACTCTCCGGGCTATGTGCCCCGCCGAGCGCTGAATTACAAGATACAAGCCTGGCGCGTTAAGTGTAATAATTGTATATTACCATCAAAACGCTAATGCTTCGATTGCAACAAACACCACCCGAAAGACTGATCCTACTTAAAGGAGCTCTCATGTCAGTCTTCACACACCACCTGCAGACTGCAGTTTCGAGCTGTTGGCGCTCGTCAGTACAAGATAGGCATGCGACGACCGACACGAGGATCACTGGACTCTTTAGTACATTTCGGTATCTTTGGGATAGCGACATGTAAAATAGTCAGCAGGCGCCATCTAGCGGTCCAGTGTCTGTTGCAATCGAAAAACAAATAGCCTGACTGGGCTTAGCATTGTTCAAATTTGCTTTTAGAGGGCGGAATATTAAAACATAATATTTTTAGTCGCAAACTGCTCTGTAAAATCCTTATTTTACTATAAGGAACGTAACCAGACTGCAACCAATGGCTACTTTCCGGGATATGTGCCCCGCTGAGCGCTGAATTACAAGTTACAAGCTTGGCGCGTTAAGTGTAATAATTGCGTATTACCAACAAAACGTTAATGCTTCGATTGCAACAAACACCAGCCGAAAGACTAATCCTACTTAAAGGAAATGTACTAAATAATCAAGTGATCCGCGTGTCGGTAGTCACATACCTACCTTGCACTGACGAGAGGATAAGTCTTTCGACTGGTGTTTGATGCAATCGAAGCATTAGCATTTTGATGGTAATATGCAATTATTACACTTAACGCGCCAGGCTTGTAACTTGTAATTCAGCGCTCGGTTGGGCACATAGCCCGGAAAGTAGCTTTTGGTTGCAGTCTGGTTACGTTTCTTATATTAAAATAAGTATTTCATAGAGGAGTTTACGACTAAAAATATTATGTTTTGATGACTTTTGTTTGATGCTGGTCTTTTCGATAGTTAAAAGAAACGATCTATGCATAATGACCAGAAAGTGCTGAGTTTACAATTGAACTGCTGTTATATTCAAAATTGACAAAAAATTATTCAAAAGAGTAGTTCACTTTTTTGTAACTCTAGTTGCTTCGAATATAGTTTGTGATAAGTTATACGACCTTAGTACATCTAAAAAAGTGTTAGTCATATCATTTTTTTGGAAAAGATTAACATTGAAGTCGAAGAATAGTTATATCATGAAACTTGAAATGTACCTTAATATAAGAAAGAATTTCTTCTAATCGTGCAATAGACACATTAAAATTACCGAGGTTTGTACTGTCGTGAGCAGAAAAAAATAGGATAACATTTTTTCTAATGTAAATCTGTCTCGATTTAAATATTTAATGAGTAGCTGAAATGAAACAGATATCACTTTTAATTTATTTTTTATTTTAATGCTGTAGTTACTATAGTAAATGATGGATGGTTAATGAGGTAAATTGCACTGCGTTATAACATTAACAAAAATTTGGTGTATAACATTTTAAGAAAGTGGAGAATAAACGGTACGATTAGTAGAAATCCTGGATCAAAGGACAAAGGATGACCTACTTAACAAGACACTAACTATTAATATTTCTTTATTACACCATTTCTATTTATAACTTCTATAAGTCTATTTGGCATATAATAGAAATAACCTTATAAAATAATCATTAGTAATAATATTTTCCCATGCATTATTTACTATTTTCAGTAATTCTTCGGCATTCCGTGGTCTCCCATTTCGTTTTTGGATACTTCTTACGAGTAGCCCCCATACTTCTTCCACAGGGTTAAGATCTGGACTATGACTGGGCCAGTTAAGAACATTGATGTTGTTATCTTGAAACCAGTTAGTTACGATATGAACAGTATGAACGGAAAAATTGTTTTGTTGAAATATGAACTCATTATTAGGAAATAATTGTGACACAGAAGGGAGCATAATATTGTCTATAATCCTAATATACGTTTCACTATTAAATCGTTCTTCAATATGCCACAAAACACCAGAACCACGTGCCGATATCCAAGCCCACATATTGACGGAAAATCTACCACTGTCATCATGATATATGTTTGTCGTCAAATTGAGTATTCGGAGGGCTGTAAACACGAATACTACCGCTGTATGTTGACTATTTTTTCGTCTGTAAAGATTACATTGTTCAAAAAATTCACATTATGAGCTAAAAATTCAAGCGCAAATCCTACTCGAGCTTCTTTATGTTCAGCTTTAAGTATTTCTGTGCTGCTATATGGCAGCGTACCTCCTTCTCTCACTCGCCGGCGACCAATACTACTCGATCCAGGAAAATTCGTTTCTTCGGCAGCCTGAATAACTGAGTAAAATGGATAAAGCATTTACCAATTACAAATCTTATTGTTGAGTTGATATCCTTCGTCGCCCTGATCCAGGATTTCTACTAATCGTAGCGTTTATTTTCCACTTTCTTAACATGTTACACACCGAATTTTTGTCAATATTATAACCCAGTGCAATTTGTCTCATTGACCATTCATCTTCTGCTTTAGCAATAATTCCAGATTTAACTAAATCGCTTATATGAGGCATATTAGTTTTTTGCACACTTGCAATAAATTATGGCAACTAACTGACAATGTCACAAAAATTAAAGTTAGATGTACACAACCAGATTTTAGCAAAATACCGTTATAAGACTTGTCCTATTATTTTTTTGCTCACGACCGTACGATACACACTGATGATAATTAGATTAATTCACTTATCTTGTACACTTGCACATTCAATTTGTCCTTCTATGTTTTTTTCTTCAATTTGCTCAATTCGTTCAAACCCACCATTATGTAGAGCATAGCTACATACACCGCCATGTTGCATGTTTTCCTCTTATAAGTTGATCTTAATTCATACCCATCGAGTTTAACAAAGTCCGCTTCTTCACTTTTTATCCAATGCTCTGTCAGACAAATCATATCTGGTTTCTTGTCCCGGGTTTAAATAAATGCCTCAATTTCATCTGTTTTATTTTCTAAGCTTTGTATATTTCCATGATATAGTGCTGCTTGTTTCCTTTATCCCTTCTATTTTTTTATTAATGTATTGTACATACTTGTCTTCTCCACTAGTTAGCTTATTAGTTGTATTTGCATTTGTAAAAAAGAATTATTTTTGCATTTTTGCCTATTAAAATCAAAACGCTTTACTGTCACTCCTTTGGACCAAAAGCCAGGTTGGTACATTTCTTCCTTCTTCTCGAATGGCGCCGTTCCTAGAAACACTTTATTCTGATTTTCATTAGTGGGTAGTTCCTTTGCATGATTGTTTCTTTTTTATATAAAGTTGGTAATGTTGTTCTCGATGTCGATGACTTGTCTTGGTACCCTATATACATAAAGCCACAACTTTGTCCTAATGTCCTCACCAGGATCACCAGGATAAAATAAAATAATGACTAATCTATTGTTGACATTTTGACGGAGGCGCCGCAGTTAATAATATATATTGTAACTAATAATAAAAGCGTGTCAATTAAATGATTTTCAGTAAGTTTAAAAAATTATAGTTTAAAAAAAATAAAAAAACACGCTTTAAAAACCGAACAAAAAAGTAAAAAATAATAATGTTTAAATATTAAGATTTTATTCAACAGCGATAGATTGTAAAAAGCGTGGGGTGCTTGATATCAATTGTTATAAATATTTTATTGGCAGCTGATAAAAGTAGAATTATAAAAATATAGGAAAAAGCGCCCCACGTTTTTTTACAATCTATCGCTGTTGAACAGAATCTTAATATTTAAACATTATTATTTTTTACTTTTTAGTTCGGTTTTTAAAGCGTGTTTTTCTAGTTTTTTTAAACTATAACTTTACAACCTCATATATACCATCATCAATACTCATACCTTCCTTAAAGCCATATTAATTGGGAGAAAGGATTATATAATAATAATAATAATACACTTTATTCATTTCTGTGGACATAATAATAAAATAATAACAAAGCAATAATAAACAATAAATGAATTGGCGAAGTTCAGCTGGAGGTTTCCCTAGAGCTGTAATAATTTTAATTTTATAATTTAAATGTTCTATCTACTACTCTATTTTTTATGTATTTTTCCAAAACTTTGCAATATTGTTGATTGCCGAGATGGGTCTGTAGTTACTTACTACTGTCCTATTACCTGTTTTGTATATAGGAGTCACAGTTGATATTTTAGCATGTTTGGAAAGAATGGTAAACATCGTCTAAAAATTTTTCGCAAATATTTTCTGCAGCATTTAAATTTTTACGGATTATTTTCTACGCTATAAATTCATATTTTAAAATAATGCAAGCTTAAAATAAAACACGATTTTCCCATTATATAACACTATTCTGCTCAAATATTTGCAAGTGTAGGATATGAAACATTCAATGAATGCTGTAGTCTCTAGCGGAATATTATGTAAATTTCATTGCAATTCCTGTGTTTGATTTTATTCATCAACCTTCCAGGTTAAAATTCCATTTTCGTGATAAAACTATTCTAATATATCGAATTATTTCAAGCTGCGTAAACCAGTAAATGGTCGGTTCCATAGATTATTTATTGTTTAATTATTTTATTATTCATAATGTTGAAACCAAGCACAGTTTATAATGACACCACGGATTTGTTAAAATATTACATATTATGACCAAATGTCAGTAATTGGGTACTGAATTATTATGGGATGGTTTTAATGGAACACTGTAATATCATTTTATAATAACTTGGCTAAGTCGACATAATAATAATATTTATTCATGTAAAACTGTACAATATACAGATATAAAACGTCAATAAGACAGATAGTACAATAATACAGTGACAGTTTAGTAGGTATACAAGTAAATGTTCGGAAAACTCAATAGCAAAATTCTGCGCGTGGGTAAAATATTGACTGTAACAATAATGAGATGATGATGATGTATATAAAGAGAGTTATAATAAAAAAGTGTTACATCTTTTTTATAAATTTTTACACAGTTTGTTTACAGTTAAGTTTATTTCTTTATAGATATTTAGTAGGTAGGTGAGTAAGTCGATAGCGATGAACTAATACATAATTACGGTCCTAGTTTATTAATATGTTTGAGTTTTTGGTATTTTTAACAGTTTGGTATGAAATTCCTTATCCATATAGCAATCTAATATGAAGTCTTTTATAGGTAAGTGTTTTTTATGTCAGTCATACTAATAACGTCTTTCCTTGTGTGTCGTTTTATCCACAACTTAATTTCTGTTTTAAAATGTTTACAATTAGATATGTCTTATTTTAGTTTGGAGAGTGTTAAATATTTTTGTGGAGAGATAGTTGTGACAAGTCTTTTCAACAGTTTTAAAAATATTGGGTAACTCCAATGGTTCTTCCTTGTGTCCTCTGTTGTGTAAGTGTTTAATTATATTTTTCTTGTATTTATTTCTTAAACAGTGTGATAGAAGGGCTTGACAAAATAGTTGTCTAATATCAAATATTCCCGTTTCATTGAATAGTAGATCTGATGAATAAGTTCTTCATTTGTTAAAAATGATTTTTAATATCCATTTTTGGATAACCTCAAATTTTCTGCAATAGTTATTGGTTATGCTACCCCATGCTATTAGACCGTAATAGAGATGTGATTGCACTAGGGCATAATATACTGAAGTTAACTGTTTTTTGTCTAAAAAAGTTATTAATAGTTTTATTTTTGGTAGTACGTACCTCAATTTGTTCTCTAATTTGTCAATGTAGGCATCCTATGTCATGTGGCTGTCCAATATTATCCTTAAATATTAAATATTTTGCTTTGACTGAATCAGAATCTCAGTATTGGCATTACAGATTGCTAAAGAACTAAAATTTGGCAAAATTTTTGGATAAGAATTTTTTATTGAAAAAGACAATCACCGCATGCAGATTTAGCTGCACTTTCTTTTTTAATGCATCCCATGATTCGTCCTCAAAGAAGATTGCAGTATTGTCGGCAAAGCTTATGATTTTTCCAGCGCAAGGTATTTCAAATAACTTATTTACATAGATAGTAGAGAGTAGTGGACCAAGCACAGTTCCTTGTGGTACAACACACTGGACCGTTTGAAAGTTGCCGCATATTATGTCTTCTAAGTCTACACAATGTTGCCTTTCCGCAAGATAACTAGGCAGAAGTTGTTTGATAACACCACGTAGACCAATATCACTTAAGGTATCTACATGACTAACTGTATCGAATGCTTTAGCTAGATCTACGAAGATACAAAGCGACTTTTTTATTATCTAATCTAATCTTATCATTATAAGTTCTTTCTAATCAGCAATAGCATCCTGCGTAGATCTGCCCTAGGCCCAGCAAATAGAAATTTGAATATTTTTTTAAATGTTATTATTCTATGTTTTAGAATCTTTTCATATATTTTCGTAAAATTAAATATCAATGGTATTTTATCACAGCAATTTCAAGCTTTCTTGGAAAAACACCACATTGAATAGATAAGTTTACAATATGTGCAAAGGGCTTTGATACTTGATCCACTATTTGTTTCACTGTTTCACTTTTTTTTATACATTTATTTAACGTCGGTCTATTTCCGCTACTGAGGCCTAACACCGACGCCTGTAGACGAGCTACCCCCAACCAGGAATTGTGCCAAACCTCTTCCCTTAAGAAGAGTAGGGATCTTTTACTTGCCTAACATTTAATAAACAAGGGACCGACGGCTTTACATCCCCTCCGAAGGATGGTATATCCCCTATACAACCCTCGCCTAAAGTTGTATAGCTTCCGCGCATACACTGATATACAAGCCGCTGGAAGATGTGTGAGGCGAGGACGCGATCTTTGTTGGGACGGTCACCCATCCAACTACTAACTGCGTCTAACGTGGCTTTACATCGCATATCGAAATATGTACATAGTAAAGACGCACCTACGCTCGCCCCCAGTGTTTCACTTGTTATGTTATGAAACATGAATCTGTCGTTTATATTTATTATTATTATTATTATTATTACACAAGAGAAGAGCTGAGGGACTAGCCCTATTAAGCTCAAAGTACATACAATAAAGACATAAAAATGTAAACACAATAAGTATAACTAACTTATATCAGTAATAATGCAAGTTGATAGAACATAATTATAAACAATGTAGTGCGTAACCTAAGTATATACATGTACAAACATTTAGAAATAACAAATATAATATAATATGGCACAACAAGGAATAGTGAAATCAAGAACCTGAAAGAAAGTTGTCAAATCTATTTTTGAAAGCGTTTATTGATGGGGCGTTAACGACTTCACTTGGTAGTGAATTTCAATGCTCAAACACTCTATTGTTAATGAATAATTTCCTACATCTGGTGTTATAGAATTCATGGCGTAACTTGAAGTTGTGACCTCTGAGTCTATTATTATTGTTTAAAGAGAACAAATTACTCAAATCTGAAGAGTACGTATCGTTTAACACTCTGTATGTCGTGATAAGGTCTCCGCGAGTTAATCTGTCCGTGAGAGTACTTAACCCGAATATGTTTAGCCTCTCGTTGTAAGGCGGTCTCTGGATTCCATATGGAAGGCGCGTTGCTCTACGTTGGACACTTTCAATTGCTTCCTTATCGCGCACTAACCACGGCGACCAGACTGCAGAACCGAATTCAAGCACAGGTCTCACATGGGTTTTATATAAAGTACATGCAGGATCTGGCGAAGGTTTGTTGAACACTTTTTTTACTATTAGCTTTTCTACATGAGAGAGATATGTGGTCAGACCAAGTTAAGGTACCGGTGATCATGATTCCTAGGTCACGTTGAGACGACACGAATTTTATTACGACACCATCGATATTGTAAGACAACTTGGCGTTGTCTTTAAGAACATGGAGTACAGCGCACTTGTCAATGTTAAGAGGAATAAGCCAGTTATCACACCACAAGGAAATTTTATCGAGGTCCGATTGGAGAGTGATGGAATCTATCTTTGGATTGCAGTAAACTTTTGTATCATCTGCGTACTGTGAAGTTTTGCAATTGAGTAGTCTGGGGATATCGGAAGTATACAACAGAAACAATATGGGCCCCAATACTGATCCCTGAGGGACGCCACTGATAACAGAGTGAGCGGCAGAAAGGCCGGCATCAATTTTTACTCCAGGACAATAAAGGCCCACGGATACCAAAGTGGAAAACTTTAGTTCCAGTCGCTTTTTAGGGACTTTGTCGAAAGTTTTCGAGAAGTGTAGGTAAATAATATCTGTTGGATCTTTTTTATCAAATGCATGTGTCCAGTCATTTAAGCAGTGCAACAAATTCGTGGTTATGGACCTCCCAGGCAAAAATCCGTGTTGTTCGTCAAGAATGATATTATTTGACATTAAAAAGGGCAGCATCTGATCCTCAATTATTTTTTCCATTGTTTTTAGGAGGATAGATGTGGCTAATTTGTTTGTTTTCAGCGCATAATTTGTTACCTTTTTTAAAAATCGGGATAACAGTTGCTTTAAGCCAGACTGGCGGTACAACAGAATAATTCATGCAGTTTTGAAATATTATAGAGAGGGGTTTACAGATCGAGCTCGCACAAGATTTTAAAAATATTCCTGTTAGTTCACCAGGCCCTGGGGAACAAGAACTGTCAAGGTTGGATAATTTTTCGAAAACTAAGTTTTCATTAAAGTGTATCGTATCCAATGAGTGGGGGTTTACTGCAATATTACAATGTGGCAATTTTCCCTCCGGTTCCTGGGTGTATGTTGATGCGAAGAAATTGCAGAAAGAGTTAGCACATTTTATGTTGGTTGTGCACAAGCTGCCAGAGCTGTTGAGTACTTTTGGAGTATGGATAGTAGATGAAAGTGAGTTTCGGATATATCTGTGAAATGACTTTTTGTTTTGACGATGAATAAATTTGTTTTCGAATTGTGTCTTAGCCATTTTTATTTTACATGATATAGAGTTTGAGTATGTTCTGTGTGCCTGATAGTCTTCTGGATGCTGGGAGCGTCTGTATCTCTGCCATAAGGTTTTTCTGAATTTCAGTAGTATTTCTAGGTTTTTGTCTAGCCAAGGTTTGAGTTTATTAGATTTGTAAGTTTTTTTGATTTGTAGCGAGATATTACTTTCTCGCGGGTGTCCACGAATGCTTTCCATTGTTCTGTCACATCTAACCGTAGGAAGGTAGTTGACCAATCGATATCATTTAAATGACGATTTACCAAGGGGAAATCGATTTTTGTAAAATAATTATACTTGTGCTGCACTTCTAAATCGTGAATAAATTGGAGATTACATGTCAACACTACATGATCGAATTTGCCAATAGGGGAGCAGAAATTTGGGTGAGATAATAGTGACTCATTAGTGACAAGAATAAGATCTAACAGTGAGGGGATTTGGTTGGCTCTGAATCGTGTATTTTCTGTGACTATCTGTGACAGATTTGCCTCATGAATCGTGTTCAGGAATATGTACGACGAGTTTATGTCGTTTGGAAATTGTGGATGGGGCCATGATAAATTTGGAAAATTAAAATCTCCAAATATGATCAAATTCTCGTACTTATCAGATAAATGGGACATTAAACCACAGAGTTTGGTATCATGATCAAATGTAGTTGACGGGGGTCTGTAGACACAGCACATTACAAATAGATATTTGGATATTTGAAATTTAAGGCAAGGGGGCGAGCCTGGGTGCGTCTTTACTATGTACATACTTCGATATGCGATGTAAAGCAACGTAAGGCGCGGTTAGTAGTTGGATGGGTGACCGTTCCAACGAAGACCGCGTCCTCGCCTCGCACATCTTCCAGCGGCTTGTATATCAGTGTATACGCGGAAGCTATACAACCTTAGCCGAGGGTTGTATAGGGGATATACCATCCTTCGGAGGGGATATAAAGTCGTCGGTCCCTTGTCTATTAAATGTTAGGCAAGTAAAAGATCCCTACTCTTCTTAAGAGAAGAGGTTCGGCAAAATTCCTGGTCGGAGGTAGCTCGTCTACAGGCGTCGGTATTAGGCCTCAGTAGCGGAAATAGGCCGACGTTAAATAAATGTATAAAAAAAATAAAAAAAAATTTAAGGCAAGTTACCTCAACATTTGGACACGCTAGCGGAATTAGTTCGATGGTGGAATCGGAGAAAATGTCGTTAACGAGTCACTTTAGCGCGAGTCGAAATTTTGCTTTAAAATCCATATTACGAAGACGTTACTAAATTGTTATTAAATCAACTATCTCTCTTACGATACATGTAGTTAACAATTAGTTAAAATACAGTAATTTAACGTAATATTGACAACAAATATATTATTCTAAGAGATTATTAGATGAAGTTTGATGGAGGTTAATAGGCTTAAAACTATTTTCAATGTGATTTCTACTTATACTTCAACTTTAACGAATAAAACAGTATACAAACATGGAATTTGAGTAGGTAACTATGCATGTCCTTAAAGAGGACGCTGCCTCTCGCGGTAAATATAGGTATTTCTAAAGTTAATACAAAATCCAAACTATATCGTACTAATGGACATTATGAAGGTGAAAATAATAAAGACAACAGAAGAACCTAAAAATAATAAGCTCCCAGGATTGGATAATATAAAATCGGAAATAATAAAAATATATCATCATTTAAATCAAAATCACACCCACATAATTAGTAGAATAACAAATAATATCGAATTTTGAGAGAATTTATGAAAAAACAGTTTACAATCAGTTCGTAAGCTTTCTAAATGAACACAAAATTTTGTCCAACTTACAATAATGCTCTAGCTAAGGCAAATTTATGCCAAATGGGATTTAACTTATATTATTATGACTCATTATATAAAAGTCAACCTATAATTGCTATTTTGGTGGACTAGTAAGGTCAATTTTACACATACACAGGATGTCCCGTAATAATGTGCAAAAAATGTAACTGTAGATTCCCTGTCGAAAATTAAGACGAGTTCTTCGTATAAAATTTTTCAAAATAATCCTTTCCTATCCAGCTACACTTAAAGGGGTGTGCCAAAAAACGGTTTTTAATTTCGATCTCAAAGTAACGTAATCGGAAAAAGACGAAATTTGGTACTTCTTGAAATTTAGTAAATATCTTTCTACCTGCTATTTTTTTTTATTAAAAAAATAACTGTACATCATGATTAATTTAAAACTTTTTTTTGATCTCTCGAATATTTCCTAAAATCGGCCATTTTTGAGAAAAAAATTAAAAGTGATCAATCAAAAGCGATGAGCACAATTATGTTAGTGTAAAATACTAAAAATAGGCTGGTGCCAAATTATAATTTGACAATATCACGTATTGATATGATCATTTAGTGCTTATAAATTGCCCAAGACATTACAAAGACGAAAAATTGAAAAGCAAATTGATTAGCAAGACTAACAAAAATTAAATAAAATACAGAAAAGATGAATTTAAACAGTAAGAAAAAATAAACATGAAGACAACGATTGTTGTTTTTAGATACTAAAGCATTTGTTCAAAATTACGACCTTCAAATTGTATACACGTTTGCAAGTTTCCTAAAATTGCTATATAAGCTATTTAAAACATGTGGAGAGTTTCGAACTTCATTGGCAACGTTAAAAATTATCTTTCTTAAAACTTCGACGATAGGGACAGGTAGCTCCGAAGGTAAAAGTCCAATGAATTCATATCTGGGGGCTGAGGGGGCCATTTAATTGTGGCTTCTTGCCCCCTCCTAATCCATCGTCTTCTAAATGTTGAGTGTAGCCATTCTCGAACCTCTAAAGAATAATGAGGTGGCACACCATCTTGCATAAACCACAGTTTTTGACGTAATACAAGAGATTAATTGTTTATAAGTTGATACAGGTTATTTTGTAAAAAGTTTAAATAAGCTGGACCATTTAATCTGTTTGATATCTCAAAAGGCCCTATTAATTCATTGCCTATACTTCAGGCCAAAATATTTATTGAAAAGTTGTATTGATATCTTCCATTTACAACAGCGTGAGGATTATCATCTCTCTATAAATGCTGGTTACGAAAATTTAAAACTCCATGTCGAGTAAAGCAGCACTCATTATCTGTGAATAGTACTTTTCTTTTTACTTTTCTTGTAATATCTAACGGGTTCCTAAGTATAATTCTACAAAAATCAAGTCTTACTGGGAAATCACGAGGGAACAGCTCTTGCATTATATAGCGGTAGAGTCCTTTCCTCTTCAAAATGCTCCATACTGATGTTCTTGTTATGTGGAATTGAAAAGCAGCCTGTCTAATACTACATTCAAGATATTCACCAAAATAATGTAATATTTGTGCCTCCTTTGCATCTCCTATTTGACTCTCACGGCCACAATCATGACTTCTTTTTTAAAACATCCTCTTTCTTTTAACCTAAAGTGAATATTAGAAAAAGTACGAACATTTGGCACAGTACGAGTAGGGAATCTATGACGATATCGTTCTTTTGCCTTTGAAGCATTTTTTTTACATTCATCATAAATTAAATGTATGTCTGCATATTCCGCATTACTAAAACTGTGCATTTTAAAATTTGGTTAAAAAACTACTAGTATTAAGTAGTAAGAAATGACAATCTTATTATTTCAAAGGGAAGAAACAACGTAATATTATCAAATTATAATTTGACACCAGCCTACTTTTATTATTTAATACTAATATAATTGTGCTCATCGCTTTTGAATAATCAGCCAGATGTAATTTAATTTTTTCCCAAAAATGGTCGCTTTTACGAAATTTTTTAAAGGGATAAAAAAGTTTCTAAATGAACCATAATGTTTTAGTTATTTTTTTTAAATTGAAAATTCGTTACATGCCTTTTAACGAAAATTTCGTATTTTTCCGATTACATTATTTTGAGATAGAAATTAAAAACCGTTTTTTGGCACACCCCTTTAAGGAGGTGTAGCTGAACAGGATGGTGTTATTTTGAAAAATTTCATATGAAGAACCCATCATAATTTTCGACAGGGAATCTACAGTTAAATTTTTTGCACATTCCTACGAGACACCCTACCCTGTATGTGTGTGTTATACATACCTTACCCGTATTATTATTATTATTATACCCAATAATTTTACATTGTATTTATATCAATTTGTTTCACCTTTGTTTCAGACTGAAGAGATCTTAAATTAAACGTGGGATGAATTGATCGCCACTGGGCGGAATGATACGCAACCCATTTTTTTCAATAAAGCGCTATTCATAAATCGAGAAAAATTAGGAAACTCAGCGAGACGTATCATTAGAACTACATTGAAAGTTAATATGTCTGTTCTTGATATTCTGCCTCGGCAGCGACCTAAATTTCCGATCAAAAAACTTCCTGCTGGGTTTTGTTTCAAAGAGAAATAGAATTTACTGCAACAGATACAACTTTGATTGGAACTTTATATAGGATGTATACAGTAAAAAGAAATATTCTTTTGTATTTTCTACCTCACAATTCTGATTCAGTGGTAAATTAGGTGAGTCGAATTTTTGTTGTAAATGCCATAAGCTGTAGCATATTGTCAGTGTACATATCTTAACGCATAAAAACTAATGAAATTTCGTACGTGACATATCATCAAAACTAAATGTTTCCTTAGAAAATAATGGTACTAGAGATTCTAATTTAGAAAAATCTTCATATATCTTTATACACACCTTTATACACAGTATTAATTCAAAATACGTATGAAGAAAGTGTGAATGGCTATTCTTTAATATGATTAGAACTTAGGACATAATTGATCATGAATTACCATTTAATAAAAGATGCGCTTACGGCATAAGAGGAGTACATAATTATTGAATTAGGTCCTACCTAAGTCATCGCACTGGGAAAGTCATATTAAGCCGATAACAAATCGTATCTATCAGATGGCAAGTTGGTGCCAACTGGAATTCCACAAGGTAGTACTTCAGAGCCTCTCCTTTAACTCATTTTTATAAATGAACTTCAAAGTTATTTAAAAGTCACAACTGAGTTCCACGTTACATGCCAGACAATGTACATGGGCTGTCAGCTAATGGGAAACATTTGTACCGCATTAATGAAAAGTTATTGCAACAAAAATCGGTTCAAAATTTAATGGGAGAAAAATGCAATTGTTGATGTTTGCTAATAACATTCCGTATCATAGCTTACTAGTAAAATCGATAATGTATCCATAAAAAATAGCCATTCAGTAAAACCATTACGTATAATTGTAGATTGTAACTTAAATTGATTTGAATATGTTGAAGACTTTTCAAAAAAATCAATTTTCAATTTAAACGAAAAAAACTTTTTTTGTTGGGAACGTTCTTAATTAGTGGGACCAACACGTAACCTTTTAAAAGCTTTCGGGAAAACACCCTGTATAAATGATTCATGGAGTAGATTTTCAAGTTCAACAGCAAATATGTTTATAATTTTTTAAAATAAAATTGGCGAAATATTGTCATATCCTGACGACTTTTTATTAAATATTTCTTTAGTTATGAACAATATTTCGTCTCTGTTAGTTGATTTTATGAAAAACGTCCTGCTATTCATTTCAGTGTAATTCTGTAGATAGATGTTTACCTTGTCTGCCTCATTATTTTATAGAATTGAAACATCAATAACATTTAAAAAATAATCATTGAACATTTCTACCGAGATGACAGTATTTAATTGAAATGGGCCGCCATTATATTCTATTTTTAAACCAGTATCACAATGATTCTGAAGGATGTCCATGGAAATAGTGAATTTATTTTCTAAATCATTATACGGAATGCTTGTATAATCGTTTGCTATTTTTCTTTGAAATTTTGTTACGTTCTTCTCAGAGAAAAATCTGCAATAATTAAAATTGTTTTCATCGACTTTATTTAGGGGAATGTCTATAATAATTTATTGAGAGAAATAGTCTGACAAGTCATTGTTGTCGACTATGGTGGTGTAATTGAAAAGATTATCAGTCACAAAAATATTATTAATACAGGTACTAGAAAAATGCACGCGAGTCGGCTCAAATATTGTTGAGTTCATATTATATGACAGTAACAAAGAAACCAATGAGGTTTTTCATTAGATGGTGTTAGAAAGTATATTTAAAAGTTCTTCTAAGTTTTTAATAAATACATCAATTTTTTCCAGAGGGGATCTATATATGCAGATTATTATAACATTCTCAATTTTTAACATACTAAATTCAAAGTCAATTTGACTCACTAACGGCTTAAATGTATTAATGAGTTTTATATGTTGTAGAAGACTGTTTTTTACGTAAATACAAGAGTCCCCCGCTGGTTTATAGACCTACAGAAAGAAGAGGCTACACTGTAACTGTTTGGATCATAATATTCCACTTCTACATATTTTATAAAATGTTCTGTTAAGCATATTATATCTAACCTGAGGTTTTCTAAGTATAAATTTAATTAATTAATATTTTACTTTTTAAACATTGTATATTTTGATGCAAAAATTTATAATTTATATTTGTTTATTTATTTATTTCTCGACTTATAAATATTCAAGCATCACCACCTAATCACCGATACAATGAATTTTATACCACAAATAATTCATCTAAATGCTACATATGCTCTAAAATTGGCCTTATTTACGCCACTCTCGCCATACGCACTTAAATTTCCTATTAACCATAAACCAGCATAATTAACTCGATCCTCCAATACATCCATTCGTCTAAAATAGTCAATAATCTTTCGTAATCAAGAGGGTTTTAGTCATAATTTAGTATTACGTTCAATGAAATAGTTGAAACTAAATCACATTTTAATACTCTAGTACACTCCACGATTTATACAGAATTTCAGTGCTTTTTAAGTGCCGCTTCGTGTAAAATATGCAGCGTAAATTCTGTTTTGGATGAAAATGAAATGCAAAATGTAATATGCAGATGTTTTTTAGTCTATTATGTCCGTTATTTTTATCTACTATCGATTTATCATCCAATTGAATTGTGTTTCAAATTGAAATATACTCATTTTTGTTGCTGCAATGTTTAGTGCTCGATTCTTGAACGCGAACAATGGTCAATGATCCACGTTGAAATCAATTACATTGCAATTACCTTGCTATATTGATATGAATAAATGCTTATCAACTTATACTTCTCTTGCTTCTGTTCAATATTTATTCTATTGGTTTGTTATAAAAAGTAGAGTATAAATACTCCTACAAAAATCATTTCACATCCAGTTTTAAACAATACAGGGTGTGTTTCGTCCAAATCTGTTGAAGAATAAACGGGAAAATCTCTTTTTCTACGATCGTGCAAAAAATAATACTTTAGTGAATCACTTGAATGCAAAAAGTATATCATTTTTTCATTATATCAAAACACTATCCAGAATAATATACCAAAACAATTCGGACTTAGACAGAACTGCTCCACGGAAAGCTCCTTATTTCATTTTACAAACAAAATACACCAACATTTGAACAAAAATGAAAAACCATTGCCATATTTTTAGATCTTGCTAAAGATTTTGATAGTATATCACACGAACTATTGTTGGAAAAAATGGAGAAATACGGAATTAGAGAGTAGCATTAGATTGGTTAAAAAGCTCTTTATTAAGCAGAAAGGCCTTAGTAAAAATTGATAAAACATTAAGTAGTCCAGAAAATGAGACATATGGTGTTCCACAAGGAACAGTTTTAGGCCCGCAATTATTCCTTTTATATATAAATGACATACTGGAACTAGAAGTGGGGATATCATCGCATATGCTGATGATACTGCTCTAACATTCCGCGGTACAGATTGGTCTGAGATCACCAAAAAAAGCGAAAAGGGGCGCCAGGTTTGTAACTTGTAATTCAGCGCTCGGCGGGGCACATAGCCCGGAGAGTAGCTATTGGTTGCAGTCTTGTTACGTTCCTTATAGTAAAATAAGGATTTTATAGAGGAGTTTGCAACTAAAAATATTATGTTTTAATATTCCGCAATTTAAAAGCATATTTGAACTATGCTAAGCCCAGTCAGGCTATTTATTTTTCGACTTCAACTGACACTGGACCGCTAGATGGCGCCTGTTGACTATTTTACATGTTACTATCCCAAAGATACCGAAATGTACTAAATAGTCAAGTGATCCTCGTGTCGGTCGTCACATGCCTACCTTGCACTGACGAGAGCCAACAGCTCTCAAATGCAGTCTGTAAGAGGTGTGTGACGACTGGCACGAGAGCTCCTTTACGTAGGATCAGTCTTTCGGCTGGTGTTTGTTGCAATCGAAGCATTAGCGTTTTGATGGTAATATGTGCAATTATTACACTTACCGCGCCAGGTTTGTAGCTTGTAATTCAGCGCTCAGCGGGACACACAGTCCGGAGAGTAGCTCTTAGTGGCAGTTTGGTTACGTCCCTTATAGTAAAATAAGGATTTTATAGAGGAGTTTGCGACTAAAAATATTATATATATTTATTTATTTACATACAGCCAAGACCAATTACTGGATGGGAGAATACAGGTTTATGAACAAATATCACAAATTGCAAATTAATACGTCAAAAAGAATAATATATATAATAATATAACATATAACATTATATAATTTTAACAAGCGTGGAAAGAGAAAAACAGAGGAACGGAGAAAACAGAAACTATACACAAAATAAGAACTATTGCACAATGTTTAGTTTATTTATACTACAATTAAATATGTCAACTCTGTCTTGTAGCTTGTTATAATTATCGCACATAAACTGAAGCGGTGAATGTTTTAACAAATTAGTCCTCGGTCTGGCAAGATAGAAGGTAATGTTATTACAAGCCTTAGTTCTTGGTACATGAAAGCGCATTTGTTCTAATACCTGAGGGCAATCTATTTTATTATTTAGTATTTTATACAAAAATATTAATGACTGTCTAATTCTGCAATCTTTCAGGCTAGGTAATGAGAATCTATCAAGTAGAAGGCTTTGTGGTATTCCAATTGGTGGACATATCCTATCCTCCTAAAGGATAAATACTTAAGGAACCGTCTTTGCACTACCTCTAAGCTGTCGATATAGGTAAAATAGCTGGGATTGCATATTAGTGAAGCATATTCAAGTTTTGATTTGATCAAAGAATTAAAAAGCAGTGTTAACGTGTTCACATCGGTAAAGCCGGTTGAATTTCTTATTATAAAGCCCAAATTTTTAAAATAAGATTGCACTACGTTATTGACATGTATATTAAAAGTTAATTCACTGTCATAGGTGACCTCAAGATCTCTTATATGCTCAGGGTGGTGTAATGTGTTGCCATTTAATTGATAATCTTTTAGTAGTGGACTATTTTTTCTATAGTAAGACATAACATTGCACTTGTCAACATTTAGTGGAAGATTATTCAATGAGCACCAATCATTCACTCTTTGCAAATCCTTTTGCAATTTTTCGCAGTCTGCCTCAGAGCTAATATTGCAAAACAACTTCATGTCATCAGCATAAAGTAAGTAGCGTACGTCGAAATTATCTACAATATCATTAATAAATAGTATGAAAAGGAGAGGCCCCAGAACAGCGTCCTGGGGAAACACCCCGACATTCAACATATTGTGTTCTTTGGCTAAGGTAAGATTTAAATAATTTTAACAGTCGTATAGAAAGCCCAGCGAGATCTAGCTTATTTAATAATATATTGTGGTCCATTATATCAAAGACTTTGGAGAAGTCCGTATAAATAACATCTACTTGGCCATTTAGATCCCTACATTGAGCGATATGCTGCATTACACAAAATAGGTTTGAAACCGTGGATCTATTTTTAACGAAGCCGTGTTGATGTACACTGATCTGCCCCTCTATATGAGGATAGAGCACGTTATGTAGAGCTATTTCAAAAACTTTTGCGAAATTATAAATTATAGTGCCTAATTTGCCGATAGTTTTCTACATTGTTTTTTTCGCACTTCTTATAAACCGGGCAGATATGAGATTTTTTCCATATATCCGGAAATATACCAAACTTCAAGGACATATTAAAAATTATACGGAGAGGCTCTGCAAAAAACATGTGCACAATCCCTAACAACAAAAGCTGGTACGTCATCAGGTCCTTTCGTAAATTTAGGTTTTAACTTTTTCAAGGCAGGTAAGACATCATCTGTAGAAAATTTATCAATATGTAAATTACTATTATTCGGACTGAACGAATTGTTAAGCGAATCGTTATTTATTGCTCTGGGGTAAATAAATGAGGTACTGAAAAATGTTGCAAATCCGTCCACAATTTCTTGTGTATTATTTAACTGGTCATCTCTATATACTAAATTATGAGGAATAGTGGATACAACTTCCTTAGAGTTCTTATAGTTCCAAAAGGATTTGACGTCATGTCTAATATTGTTTTGAATATCATTTTAAATATATTTTATAAGCATTATCTATGTCTGCCTTAATTAGAGTTCTTAATACTTTAAATTCATTATAAATATGTTCTGCACTTGTTTGCTTAAATAACTTCCAGATTTTAGTTTTTTTTTTTAAGTTCTTAATAATATTGTTATTGAACCAGGGCGGATATTTTTTTGGTTTTAAGACATATTTAAAATATATTTAGGCATATATAAAAAGAAGAAAATAACCATAATTATAATCAAGTGAATCAAGAAAAAAATCACTAATTTTAATTATAATAAATTTGAATTTTGCAATGAAATATTACTATTAGCTGGACAAAAGCCTTACCAGAAGTAAGGTACCAGCAGTTGACAAAGAAGTCAGTCTATGCAAACAGAGCTTTCGCTTAACCAACATTATACTTTTGTAATTTTCTAATTAACCATAATAGCGACAACACTCACGTCCCCAAACACAGATAAAAGCTAAAACTAATATGCTTAAGGGATATCGATCCGATTCGTGGTGTAGCATCTGCAGTCTTGCATTCTGCACCAATATAAACATTAAACTACAACTGTTCTCGAAGAGTACGTCTTGCCAAGATCAATTAAGGTTCAAATAAGGAGTTTACCGAGCGGAATAATCTTACACCAAATACCGTTTAATGGGTATGATATAACATAATAATTTATGTCAATATAAGGTAAGAACTGAAGATTTATAGAGGAAATTAAGATGAATAACTTGCCTCTAGTGTATTACAGGATATTTATAGAAATGTATTAGTGGTTTTCAATTAAATTATTACCTTCAATCGTTGGGATTTTTAGAAGTAAAAGAAATTATTATTCGAATAGCTTATCTTCCTAACTAGTTCCTTCGTTTATCAAATAACCTTTAAAAGTTAGGTGGACGTGTAAAGTTTTTTATTTAAAGTGAATGTGGTGAAGAGATATTGTCGAACGTTTAGGAAACAGACGACTTGAGCAGAAATTACGTATTGGATGGCCATGGCCATATGAATAAATAAAAAAATTATAGCTTAAAAAAACTAAAAAATCACGATTTAATAGCCATCCGAACTAAAAAGTAAAAAATAATGTTTAAAAAATCCATTTTATTGTAAAAAGCGTGGAGAGCTTTTTACTATATTTTTATAATTCTACTTTTATCAATAGCTACCAATAAAATATTTATAACAATTGATATCCAGCACCCCACGCTATTTACAATAAAATGAATTTTTTAAACATTATTTTTTACTTTTTAGTTCGGTTTGCTATTAAACCTTTTGTTAGTTTTTTATAATATATTTTTTTTCATATAAAATAATAAAATATACATTAATAACAACGGCGCCTCCGGCAAAATATCCACAATAGATTAGTCATTTTTTTTATTTTATCCTGATGATTCTAGTGAGGATATTAGGACAAAGTTAAGTCAATTTATTGTATTGTCATCGGTCCTTGAAAAGTGTGCAGAGTTTCAGTTTAATCTGATGTTTTAAAGTGGGTGAGAATCACGTTCAAAGATTCCGTTACATACAAACAAATAAACATACAGGTGAAGCTAATATAGGGCGAGCAAAAAAAGAAATGATTGATGTTATCAGTTTTCTCTAAAATAATTGAAAAACTACTTGCAAATAGAATTGTATTTTTTCTTGAGTCAAATAACATACTATCACCTAATCAACATGGTTTTAGGGAAAGACGATCTACAATTTCTGCTCTACTAAGTTTTCTAAATTATATTTATGTAAATCTTGACAAGGGTAATAAAGTCATGGTCTTATTTGTTGATCTACCCAAAGCTTTCGATTGCGTAAACCACGACATTTTGCTCAAGAATGTGGAGTGTTATGGTTTGCGTGGTCAGTGCAATATGATTTTGCGATCATACCTTCTTAACAGAAAACAGTTTGTTGAATATTATGGAAAACGATCCCATGAAATGGAAGTTGATATTGGAGTTCCCCAGGGTAGTGTTCTGGGCCCACTTCTATTTTTGCTATATATAAACGATGTTGAAAATGTCATATCCACTTTTTACTGTGCTTTTGCTGATGATATGTCCTTTGTCTCATGTAATCAAAATTTAAATTTAGTATCTGAACTCCTGCAGGATAATCTGTTTTCTCTTTTTAAATATTTTAATTCAAATAACCTGGCAATAAACCAAGAAAAAACGTTTTCGTTGCAATTTCATCCTATTACAGCTAACTATATATCTAGTCCACTTATTAAACTTCAGCATAAAACAATTGAACAAGTTACAGATTTTAAGCTACTAGGTATATATGTTGATATGTCATTAAACTGGAAAGTTCACATTGACTATGTAAGCAAGAAGTGTGCAAGTATTTGTTTTGCTCTAAAGAGATTGTGCCAAATTTCAAGTAAAAATGTTGTTAAAATATTTTATCATTTAAACTTTGAATCAATAATTAGGTATGGAGTGATTTGTTGGGGTAATGCTAGTACAGCTAGCCGTGTATTTGTGCTGCAGAAAAGAGCGTTACATTCTATGTACGGTTTGCAGTTTCGTGAATCCTGCAAACAAACCTTTATTGCACAAAAGATTTTAACATTGCCCTGTTTATATATACTTGAAATATTAACTTTTGTAAAAAAAAATATCAATCTATTCACTTTTCAAAATATCTCTCATGAATACTACACGCGTCATGGAGAAAATTTGCAGCATACATTACACAGGCTAGAACTTTATAAATCCAATCCTTATTATGTCGGTACGGTTCTGTATAATAAACTAGATCTAAGTATTAAAAGCTGCAGTATTAAAAAATTTATATCTACTGTTAAAAATATGTTACTCACCAATGCCTTCTATAGTGTAGATGAATATTTAGCTTTTTAATTTCACTTTCTTTGTTGTTGTTTATACTATTTTTTCTTTCTTTCTTTTGACTTATCCTATATCAATATCTGTTGATTATTTTTTTTTTTTTTTTTTTTTTTTTTTTTTTTTTTTTTTTTTACAAAAAACCAGTCACCCTACCATAGCCACTCCCCACGCCCGTGGGGTGAGTGACTACCGGGTCCGCGAATCGTGTGCCCTGAGTAGACGTAATGAACCGAGGATGACAGCCTTCTGCATTCTGCCGGCTAAGATCTCTGCCGAATCTCGGCATGCCGGTATGATCTTTAGTTCTGAAAGCAGCGTCTGTCTCATTCCACCGAGGGCTCCTATAATCAGTACCACTATTTTAACAGAATGGCCTGGATAAAGCCTGCGGAGTTCGAAGAGCAAATCTCGATATTTTGTCCGTTTTTCCTCCTCTTTCAAGACAATGTTGCTCTCAGCGGGAGCTGAGAATTCCACGACATACATTGTCTTGAGTTGGTGGTCGAGGAGTACTATGTCAGGCTTGTTGGCTTGTATTTGCCTGACGGTGGGAAACGAGTAGTTCCAATAAATTAGGCACTTCTCATTCCCCACAACGGACTCAATATCCCCCGGAACGTAAGGCAGCACTGGTGTTATTATTATTATTATTTTTTTTTTTTTTTTTTTTTTTTTTTTTTTTTTTTTTTTTTTTTTACAAAAAACCAGTCACCCTACTCTGTGGCTCCGACCCTCACAGAGGGGAGCTGGTAATACCAATAGCCACTCCCCACGCCCGTGGGGTGAGTGACTACCGGGTCCGCGAATCGTGTGCCCTGAGTAGACGTAATGAACCGAGGATGACAGCCTTCTGCATTCTGCCGGCTAAGATCTCTGCCGAATCTCGGCATGCCGGTATGATCTTTAGTTCTGAAAGCAGCGTCTGTCTCATTCCACCGAGGGCTCCTATAATCAGTACCACTATTTTAACAGAATGGCCTGGATAAAGCCTGCGGAGTTCGAAGAGCAAATCTCGATATTTTGTCCGTTTTTCCTCCTCTTTCAAGACAATGTTGCTCTCAGCGGGAGCTGAGAATTCCATGACATACATTGTCTTGAGTTGGTGGTCGAGGAGTACTATGTCAGGCTTGTTGGCTTGTATTTGCCTGACGGTGGGAAACGAGTAGTTCCAATAAATTAGGCACTTCTCATTCCCCACAACGGACTCAATATCCCCCGGAACGTAAGGCAGCACTGGTGTTTCGTCTATCCCATACGAGTGCCTTAGATGATAGTAAAGCACTCGTAATGCTGCGTTGTGTCTATGAATATAGGCCGAGACTGCGTATGTCGGGCAAGCCGACAGTAAGTGCATTACAGTCTCCGGCGCCCTGCGGCAGGCCCTGCAGCTGACATCAGGGACCTCCATACCCATGACACGACGTCGATAGACGAGAGTGTTAAATACACCATCCTGGCAAGCCATTATGAATCCCTCGGTCTCAGACTTCAGCCCAGCTGACCTTAAGAAGGCGAAGGTCAGCCTTTCGGATAAGCCGAGGTCTTCTATATTTTTATAGAAGATTCCGTGCAATGGCTTATTCTTATGGAGCTGCAGAAGGATGTTGTGTTCTGCAGCTCTAATGTGGGCTTTTAGTCGAACGGGTTCCAACTCGGTGACAGAGTCGGGGTTTACCCGCTCGACGTCGAAGATGAGACCAAGTTCATCGGCTGCTCTCCGTGCTGCCTTAAAGAGAAAAGCTCCTACCTCTGCATTTTCATGGTCTCGGACCATGCAGAGGAGGGGATCCGATATTATTATTATTATTATTTTTTTTTTTTTTTTTTTTTTTTTTTTTTTTTTTTTTTTTTTTACAAAAAACCAGTCACCCTACTCTGTGGCTCCGACCCTCACAGAGGGGAGCTGGTAATACCAATAGCCACTCCCCACGCCCGTGGGGTGAGTGACTACCGGGTCCGCGAATCGTGTGCCCTGAGTAGACGTAATGAACCGAGGATGACAGCCTTCTGCATTCTGCCGGCTAAGATCTCTGCCGAATCTCGGCATGCCGGTATGATCTTTAGTTCTGAAAACAGCGTCTGTCTCATTCCACCGAGGGCTCCTATAATCAGTACCACTATTTTAACAGAATGGCCTGGATAAAGCCTGCGGAGTTCGAAGAGCAAATCTCGATATTTTGTCCGTTTTTCCTCCTCTTTCAAGACAATGTTGCTCTCAGCGGGAGCTGAGAATTCCACGACATACATTGTCTTGAGTTGGTGGTCGAGGAGTACTATGTCAGGCTTGTTGGCTTGTATTTGCCTGACGGTGGGAAACGAGTAGTTCCAATAAATTAGGCACTTCTCATTCCCCACAACGGACTCAATATCCCCCGGAACGTAAGGCAGCACTGGTGTTTCGTCTATCCCATACGAGTGCCTTAGATGATAGTAAAGCACTCGTAATGCTGCGTTGTGTCTATGAATATAGGCCGAGACTGCGTAAGTCGGGCAAGCCGACAGTAAGTGCATTACAGTCTCCGGCGCCCTGCGGCAGGCCCTGCAGCTGACATCAGGGACCTCCATACCCATGACACGACGTCGATAGACGAGAGTGTTAAATACACCATCCTGGCAAGCCATTATGAATCCCTCGGTCTCAGACTTCAGCCCAGCTGACCTTAAGAAGGCGAAGGTCAGCCTTTCGGATAAGCCGAGATCTTCTATATTTTTATAGAAGATCCCGTGCAATGGCTTATCCTTATGGAGCTGCAGAAGGATGTTGTGTTCTGCAGCTCTAATGTGGGCTTTTAGTCGAACGGGTTCCAACTCGGTGACAGAGTCGGGGTTTACCCGCTCGACGTCGAAGATGAGACCAAGTTCATCGGCTGCTCTGCGTGCTGCCTTAAAGAGAAAAGCTCCTACCTCTGCATTTTCATGGTCTCGGACCATGCAGAGGAGGGGATCCGAACTCCTGATGACCTTACATGCTCCCTCCAGAACCATCCTGCTATGGAGACTCTCCAAGCTCAAGAGTCCACGGCCTCCCCGATGTCGTGGGAGATATAACCGTGGGACGGACGATTTAGGATGCAAGCTCCTATTGAGATGCATCTTCTTGCGGGTTACTACATCGAGTTGACGCAGCTCTTCTCTAGTCCACTTCACTACTCCGAAAGAGTAGAGAAGGATCGGAACGGCAAGCATATTTGTAGCAGACACCTTGTTCTTCCCCGACAGTTCTGAAGACCAGATCTGTCGGAGTAGGTGCTGATACTTGCCGCGGAGAGCGTTTTTCACTACACTCACTTCTTGGGTGGAGCGTTGCTCGACACCCAAGTAAGTGTACGACTCTCCGGCATCTAGATGGTGTAAGATGCTTCCGTCCACGAGCTGCGCGTCCTCTCCATAGTCACCGCATCGTCCTCTCTTGAGATGGATCAGTGCGCATTTGTCCAACCCGAACTGCATACCGACAGCCTGCGTATACTCCTGTACCACCCTAAGGGACTGTTGGAGATCCCTCTCTCCAGAGGCATAAAGTTTAAGGTCATCCATATAAAATAGATGGGTGACCTTATGCCTCCTGTCGCCGGGGGTACCGCAGTTGTAGCCACGGGTTTTCCGGAGCGAGACGGATAATGGCAGTAGTGAGATGCAAAACAGAAGGGGGCTGAGGGAATCTCCCTGAAATACTCCTCTTCTGAATGTTACCGACTCTGTTTGGACTCTATCGTTACCCGATGTTATGGTAAAGCGAGTCCTCCAGAGCGGCATCAGTTCTTCAATACATCTCACTACGGGACCGGGTACCACAAGACATCGGAGCAAGTGAACAATGAGCTCATGCGATGTCATGTCGAATGCCTTGCGGTAGTCGATCCAGGCCATAGAGAGGTTCCGCTTATACTGCATGGAGTCCTGCGTGACACATCTGTCAATCAACAGGTTCTCCTTGCAGCCAGCGACACCTCTCTTCGACCCTCGTTGCTCATATATCCGTTCGTAAACCGGTTCAACTGCGTGGAGCACCCGCATGTACAAAATGCGTGTAAACACCTTGTAACATGCGTTTAGACAGGTTATCGGTCTGTAATTCTTTGGGTTGGACAAATCTCCGTTCTTGGGGATCAGCACTGTCCGCCCCTCAACAACCCAAGAAGGGATTTGCTGCTCCCCATTTAACCAGGAATTAAAAATTCTGGCCAAATGGTGGTGAGTGCTCGATAACTTTTTCCACCAAAAGTTATTTATCCCATCGGGACCTGGAGCAGCAAAGTTCTTAGAGCCCTCAAGAGCCCTACGAACCTCTTCTGGGGTTATTGGTTCGCACACTTCCTGTGGTCGCTGAAGCCTTTGACAAAAGGCTTCAAAGTGTGCAAGGGCAGGAGAATCTCGGTTGAGTGGAAGCCTCTCCTCGTACAGCGTTTTCCAGAAGTTCTCCACCTGATCTGCAGTCGGCGGATTTTCTACAACACGCGGAGGCGGTTGGAAAAGGCGCGAGGGCTTTTCGCGGAACAGTTTATTTTCCGCAAGCCCTCTCGCCCGCCTCACTAATGACTTTTTGCAAGTCACTAGCATCCGTATCCTGTCGAGACAGTGCTGTTTGGTGGTTCGCAGCACTGCCTCATTAAGTGTGTGATGGGCGCGTCTTAAATTGGCGGCTAATCGACGCACTTTAGGCGTGAACGGCCTGTTGGCCGCCATATAGTCCATCACACATTGGATACGGGATGCGTGTTGCCTCGCCGACCGGATCTTGGCTTCCATCTTTTGTATGCGCCGCTGCGCTCTCTCCTGTGGGGAAGAGGTATTTCGCCTCTCCACCTGAGACGAGCGTTGAGCAGCGGCATACACGGCACAATTTATGTGCCAGATGTCAGCCTCTTCTGGTAGCGCTGTGCGAAGTTCAGCGTCCACTCTGGCCAGGTCTTGTGGCCCGGGGGTTTTCAGACGGTGTAACCCCCTTCTGGTACTAAGACCCTCTGGTATTGGCGGAACGAGGAGAACTACGTCCTCAACCGGTGAATGTGGCGGTCCTTCGACCACCTCATTCACCGGTCCAGGAGCAGTCCTCACGTAGCCCCTACTACGAAGGTGGGATACATAGTCACGCAGATTTTGTGGCGTGAAGGCGCTATGCTCTGGTAGCCTCTCACACCACAGAGCATGCATCCGCGCCATGTATCCCCTCCGCGCGGGCTCACTGCTTTCATAGCAATGCAGAAGTTCATCCCTCAGCTCATCTGTCCACTCAAAGCGTCCTTGGACATTGCCAATTTCGTCAACGGGCGGCCCGTCCGGTTGGGCCCCACCACCTTGCCCTTGACCCCTATCCGAACGGGGTCGATCGTGGGGGCCCTGTCTTCGGCCTATTGGAACCAAAGATTAGGGCCTGTGGGTGGTTAGCCCAGCAGGCCCACGACCGACACCAGAGGGGAAGATGCTTTCCCCTCCCGGGTGCACTAGGGCTGCCGGTTCGGTTTTGCACCCCTAGCTGGAGTAAGTGGTGGCGCTACTCACCAAAGGCTTAATAGATGGAAGTTAGCCCCTCCTGCTTATTATTATTATTATTATTATTATTATTATTATTATTATTATTATTATTATTATATTAACGTAGAATATCTGTAGCAGATTGACGTATTCGGATTTAACTTAATTGAAGCATATATTGCAAGCTAATTTTAGAGCTGAAAATTATTACAACGTGCATATGACTTGTGGCAGTGGATGTGTTTGGATTTGTTCTACTTCTATCTCTGGTTAATAAAAGGAAACTTTAGTATGCTCATATACATATCTTCTATGTATTCTTAATATTACCTCAAAAATAGTAAAAAAATATACAAAGTATTTTAAAAAATACCTATACAATGCGCCTTTAGCAAAATCATAGTCCTCTGGAAACATACCATAGGTATGTTTCTTTTAATTTGACAAAGATGTTTCAAACAAAAGTTGATTGATTCGCTTTTTAATAATTTTTTTACAGTGTAAAATTACAATTATTAGGAAAATGCTATATTTCGTTATTGTTAATGGTATGTTTCATCTTGTAACGAGATGGTTTCATACTCATTGAAATTTTTAAATTTGAAAACTTTAGTGGGTCAACTTCTCGACCAATCCGAATTCTCCACCGCTACATTTGTACGTGGTACGCTGTCAGTAGAGCTACCCTACTTTGCTGTTTTTCTAATCTTTTAGTCATTTTTAGAGTCAAAATTTAGTATTTTGAAAACAATTTGAATAACAGCTTATCGAGTCATTTAGGTGAATTTATAAACTAGCCGCAGTAGTTACAGTTGCAGTTGCCGCATCTGGAGTGTTTATGAAGAATACGAAACCAATGTTTCCATCTATAAAGTGCGCTGCCGCTGTGGTTGCAGTTCATATTCCGCAGGTAGATAACCAACTTTTATCTTGTGTGGCAACTGCTGCGGAATTTCCAGCGGATAGCCAATGAAATTGTAGCTTTCAATCCCTCAACGCTTGTCAGTTTCGATAGCGAGAAAACTGGAAAAAGTGACAGGAAGTAACCATTTTGAGCAAACAACGTGACTAGTGTTTGACGTTTAAGATTTTGTGAAATTTTTTCAATATTTAAATTGTCTTATGCTAAAGAAATTTGAACAAGTAAAATAAGTTCTCAAGCTCTCATTTACAAAAAATATTTGTAACCGTCTTCTTCTTTCATTGTCTATTTAACGGCCTTCTTTTATACATTCGCAGGTTACGTCTTTTCGCGATTATAAAAGAACATATAAGTCCAAAAGCTTCCAAAAGGATTTCTTTCGAATCCATTTTAATTTGTTAATCAGCTGTTGAGAAGAACCTACAGAACTTCACTTCTTCATAACACTCATGAAGAACGTAATCAAGTCGTCAGGGCCTCTATTCTCTAAAAGTGTGAAAGCACATTCCCGTGAGAAGTGGAAATGTATAAAAGTCTATTCTGTAACTACGGGAGTGCTCACATTGTGCGAAAAATGCGTGAACTTACTTTTTCTGGTAAATCGTGGGGGAATCCGCCAGTTCCCCGGAGAACGGCAATCCTAACCGTACTTTTATGACCGTTTGAGTCGGCCAAAAATTATTGTTGTCAAATCTGTGAATCAGAATGGACATTGCAGATTTGCTTATCGCCAACGACGTAATAATAATATATTATTAGCAAATATTACAATTACTGTTTTAGTTTGTTATAAGTCATATTTTTAAATATATATATTACCAATAATGAGGGTATGTCCTTACGGAATTCTGTCACCTTTTACCTAATTAAAATAATGACATGTGACATAACAATAACAACAACTGAGCACTGAACAGCTGATACTTTTGTGTCAACCTAATTGCTTGTAAACTCGGCTATTCTTGCTGAATCCCTTCACGTTCACCACCTGTTCACTGCACTTACAGAATAATGCCTAGAACAGCCGGGTGAGATGCGGGTGATGTGAGCTCTCGCCTTGCACGATGAATGCTCACTCTCCTCATAATTACAGAATAGAGGTCCAGGAGATTTAGGCGTGCAGTGCATGTGTGAAACATTCTCTGATAGCAACAGCAAGACTTTCTAAATAACTAATTTTCGTGAATTGCAACTTATACTGCTGCGGCAGCTCCAACTGCAACCGCAATTGCAGCGAAAAAGTTTATAAATCCAGCTTTACGTAAAATATTTATATTTCATGGCCTGAGAGTAAATTTGTATTATGCATGTGCGCCTTACCGATATTCCATTTTGAACGGACTGTGCCACATTCCTTTTGCTAAGAACTTTTAAATCAAACGGCTGCTTTAGAACTAAGCTCCCGGTAATTCAGTTTCTTCAAATGATATCGTCCACGTGGTAATGTAAATTTATTAGTGTATTATAGCAATTATTCTTATTCTTCTCTTTTTTTGTTTTAGATATTTTAATTGAATTATTAGTTGGATTTATTATTTGGAGCTATCGTTATTAGTCGAATCTATTATAATTGGAATATAATTATTATAGGGAATTATTATTGTTACTTGTAACAATTATCATTATTACTATTTTTTGTAAAAGAATATATTCCTATGAACTATACCTTTGGGAATTTGATTATCTGAAATTTTGGAATTTGCATAATACATTCCTTGGATAGGGAATAATTTGGATTTGGTCTAGGAGATATGTAATTTACGACTCAAATAGCCAAAACTAGACATCTTGTAGAAGTTATTGGTAGCGAAATAAATTGCTAGTGCTTTTCACGTGACACATCTGGTAAATGTTATCTTTAGCTATTTTTTTGGAAGGTGAAGGGATTTGTTTTTGTAACACCGCTGGGTAGAGGTAAATACCGCGACATCTAGCTAGTTACGCACAACGATTGCAACATAAGTTATGCATATGCAACCCACATGACGTGGTCAACTAATGAATAGCTGATCTATGTGAAACCTAACCCCTCATTTGTGTGGGAATTTATTGCCCGTGGAGGACTTGTATTCGTTAAATAGGGCTTTACGTACGTAGATAAGTACTTTTTTCTAACTTATTTCGGCTTAACCGAAGTTACAATTTATTTACTGAAGTATATATTTATCAATGACTAAATTTCACTAGGGACAGGTTCTTAGAAAAAGTTTTAGCGTCTCTTATTATTTGCTTCATGTTTTATGTTTTTTTATATATATATATACTTATGTAGTCCTATAGCGAGCTTATATAACTTTTAGATTGTAACAATACGATATCGAGTTTTAACCTTGTCTTGTACTTTTTATCTACTCGATAAATTGATTTTGCTACGTAGGGGTAAGCCTCATAAGATAATTTCAGTTTAGAAATTTTGTTCGTAGAACGATATTATTACTTTGCTTATAATAATAATGTGGGATTAAACTTTAATAGTTGATATACAGTGTAGTTTAGCTATAGGTGTCTATGCGGATGTTTTTTTTTGCTATGGAGTACCTATGTTGACACCATTTTGTTGGCCTGTGTTTGTTACAATTTTTTATTGGGTGTCAACACCTCTTGTCCCTGTGGTGGGATCATATATACTAGTAAGTACCAAAAATAATTTTATTCCCCAGTGAGTAAAAAGTAGAATATATTAATATATTTAGTGTATTTTTTTCTGAAAATTTTAAATTAATTGTCTGTCAGTATTGTACACTTTGAAGGTGTAAGTATCGTATTGTCCGTTAGTGTCATACCTATTGTCTATCTTCGAGCTTTGTTTGTATTTTTTATATCTTTGCAAGAGAGTAAATGTATTGTATTTTTTTATTATCTTTCTAGGCTAGTAGAGCTCATGGCGCGACGGGCCCTTAAGTTTCTTACAGACATCACAGTCCTCTGATTTGTGGCCTAACCACCCTTATCTACGACTCTTGCCTCCTAGAATGCTGTCTAGCCGTGGCCAGTGAATTTGTATGGATATACTACGACTGCGTCATTAACAACGAAATCTTGTGAGCACATCTACACAAAGGTAACTATAACTGGGTTGAGCTTTCACAGGGTGATACATTTTTTTTGTAACTTATCCGTCTACCTTACCTTTTATCTAGTTTAACTTATTTTAAGTTACATATATCACAGTGGATCAAGTCGAGGATAAAGCACCCTCTCTTTTTATTTTTTATTTATTCATAAATTATAATCTTTGAAGAAGAGTTATTTAACAAGTACGGAACCCTTATTATTTATATAATTTTTTAAGATTATTAGGCAACCAGATATACTCCGTTCTCGGCTTTAAAATTATGCCCCCACTTATCCATCAACTAAATATAATTATTCCATCGACCTACTGTAACTATTTCTTCTAATATTTTTTATACTACTTCTGTGTTTGTAATAGTACTGTTCTTCTACATTTTAATTGATGTGGGAATACTATTGAAACAATTGACCAAACTGAAAAGAAAAAATGTATACAATATCAAACACACCAGGTATAAGAGAATTGTGCCATGTCCTAGTTTTATATTACTCGACAACGCATTTGTTTCCACTTGCAATACTATATTAGTTTTATGAGACTTCAAAAGTTCATGAAGTCACATACTAATAAATTTCCATGTCTCTATGCGTATAATTATTAAATTTATCGTGTTTCGTATTCCATGTATGTATGTAATTCCATATCTCCCTTCACATAACGTATATTACAATCAATTTTGTTGGAATATCTCAAACGGCATATATATTGATTCCAATTTGATATAAATGCGAGCAAATACAGCATCCAGTATTTGCTGTTTTCTATATACAAAATCTTTCTCCTGTTAAAAATGAATCGTATCCTCCGCAACCATTTTAATGTATAAATACCAGAATAATAATTATTATGAACTCATTTTTGTTTACGCATAAATATCTAAATAAAAAGTTCATTATTAGACAATAATAAAATTTCATATTTATGATTTCTAAGATCATTCGCGATGTACAAAATTTATATGATAAAAAAGTTAAAGTCAGTTGTTTATTTATCATTATAAATAAATAGGCAAGAGCCCAATTACAGGACAAGTACTCTAAGTATAAATAGTACATTACGCATTACAATAAAAATTATATTTTTACTACAGAAATAATAAATGTGTAGTAAAGTAAAAATACCTACTACTAAAGTCTAGTATTGCATTGTTTCCCCTTAAAGGAAATCGATTCATTGCCACCAAACAAGGTGCAGAATGTGCGTTTCTAAATCAACTGAAAATAATGTCCAATATACTACGTCTTCAATCGGAAAGCGCAAAATAAAATCTGGTTGCAATAAGCTCCAAGCAGGTAGATTCATCCTAAAGAAAGGACTACAGTGCCGGGCTGTTGTGCAACGATATTTTTACTGTAATGTGTAATGTATATGTACATGTATCAGGCAAATTTATTGCAAACAAATATTAAATTATGAAATCAAAAACAAAAATTATCTAAAAAAATCACTTATATAATACAAGAACAAGAACTAATGTAATCATACCTAGGGCTAAAAAATCAATATTCACAAAAAGTTCAACATATATAGGTCCAAGATTGTATAATCTAATGCCAGGTCGCCTAAGAAACACCAATAATAAAAAACAAAGAGAAAATATCAAAACTGGCTACTAAGCTTATCAGAAAATTTTATAGAAAACTTCATAAATACAGGGCAATTGTATACATAATTTGACATGACATCAGTTAACTCTTTTGTGTCTATTTCTTTTTTAACCTTTCTTTTCCCTTTATCTATAATTATGTAAATTATCCCTTTTGCTTATTATCTATTAATTTTAATGAAACATATTTTAGATACATTTATTTAAAAAAAAGAACTAAATGTTTACATAAACATCCACAGACAAGTCTTTTTCTAAAAACTTAGGTTATTATGATGAATTCTTTTTGAAAAAAAAGATGTACCGAACATAAATTGTAACCAAACAGATGAAATAAATATTATTATTATTATTATTCGGCCGATAGCCGAGTGTGTTAAGGCGCGAGGTGGCAATCGTGATTAATCACACGGACATCGCACCACCGGGTTCGAATCCTGGCTTGGGCACTGCCGAAGGAAATGGTTGTATGTCCGCGTTTTTACAATGCGTAACCCTCTTCCGCACAAGCTCTGGCTTCTGGAATTGGGGGTTGTCTAATTTATGGTGGTGTTTATTTATTTATTTATATTTATTATTATTATTATGTTGTACAGGATTATCTATATTATGATCCCCCCTTTATTTCTGTTACTGTTGGAGATAAAAAAGTTTATCGTGATCTGTCGAGTCTAGAAATCTAAAAATTCGCATAAACAGGTTTTTGGGTATGGCGAATTTATTATTGAATATTTGGATCCCTCATAAAGTTTTAGCTTGGTTTTGTGTAAAACATACTATTTTCCGAGATAACTAATATTTTTGAAAAATGTTGACGATTTCTATCTTTCGGAAAAGAAATCGATATCTTCTGTCATGTTCCAGATTAAGAAATTTTCTTTTCAAACTCATACAAATACACTACGGTCTAACTAAAAGTGTCCTTATGTTTTCACACTTTTTTACAGAGTGTTTTATTTTCACAGTTGAACATTATTTTAATTCAAACGTCAAAAAGTCATTTCATGTGTACGGGGTTTCACGTGCATATTTTTATAGAATCTAATAGATTATTGAATTCTGCATCGATTGATATTACCATTACCTACACTTATCTCTTGGTTTTCTCATCATATATATTTGTAAAATGTACATATGCCAGCACTGTTTCTTACTAAGCAATACAAGTTATAACTTGGTTCCTTTCTTATCATAAATGAGTATAATCATGTAGATAGTAGATATTTATTTGTTAGTAATCAAGAAAATAAAATCAATATTCGTAGAATGCCACAAATAATTTTCAGACAATATCATAGGCATGTATGATATCATCTGTAACATTTGCTATAGCAGTTGAGGAACTATAGCCTTTTCTAAATCCACACTAAGAGTCAGGAATAAGTCTGTTTGATACGAAGTACTCGTAAATCTGATCATGTAACACCTTTTTAAATATTTTAGAGAATGTATGTAATATACTTATTATTCTGAGATCTGAATAAGACGTAACATCAGCTTTTTTAGGCAAGGGTCTGCCTATTGACAATTTCCATTGAGCAGGAAAGTAGTGTTTCTCAATGCAACAATTGATTATATGTTAGAAACTTATGAATATATAGGCTAGAATATTTTAACATTGAAGCAGAAATACCATCTATACAATAAGCGTTAGACTTTAATTTATTTATAATTTTGTTAACTTCATTAATTGTAATTAAGCGAAAATAAAATTTATACATTATTGTTATAAAATTCGATTTTATTATCACAAATGTTGGACGTTGACTGTAACAATGTTGCAAAATAATTGTTCATTTCATCCGGATTGGAAAATTGATCAGAAATGGTAAAGTTTTTATCAGATTGAGCACTTAGATTTTTTAAGACTGACCATGCGTTTCGATAGTTATTTCCCTTACATACTGTACTAAGGTAGGCCTTCTTTTCAGATCTAACCATAGCAACTGTATAGTTTCTTAATTCTTTATATCTCACCCAATCACTTTCAGCCTTAATTGATTTATATTTTTGCCAAGCAAGGTCTCTTTCCCTCATTATCAGCTTTAAGTTCTGAGAAAGCCACGGGGCTTTAGGTTTTGTTACCCTGACACCTTTAAGAGGAGCATGTTTGTCAAAAAGAAAAGTTAGCATATCATTAAGTACAGACATTTTATTATCAATATTATTTTCCCTCATTATAGAATAGGTAGGTTCTCTAAATCACGATTAAACAATTGTATGTCAAAATTTTTAAAACAACGAAAAGGAAAACTTTAAGTTTCATTTTTGTAAGTTTAACTGAAATTATTATCAGCATTTAAAGTACCACAGATTTGAGCAATTTTATTGTTAGTAATAAAAATAGGATTAATGTGCCAGTAATTCTCGTAGGCTCATTTAAAATTTGTGAAAAATTGTAGGATTGAAAACAAGGGTTTACAGGGTTAGACACATTAAGAAAATCGACATGTAAATCCCCCATATAGACAGTTTCATCACAGGTAGGACACAAAATGGATAAGATATTGTCAAAATCATCTATAAAATTATTAATGTTGGTATTGGGTGGTCTATAAAACTATAAAATGCACCTACTGCCAGAGTAAAAGAATTTAATTTAAACTTAATAAAAATGTGTTCTAATTTATCACTCACAGTGAAATGAAATGTAATTGATTCATAAACGTAAGTTGACTTAACATAATCTGCAACCCCTCCTCCTCGGCCTCTCCGATTTTTGTAAAAAACCAGAAATACGAAAATTTTCATTATCATCAGATAACCGAGTTCCTGTGACCATCATCACATAAAAATCACTAGTCTCTATCATAATTTTAAATTCATTAAAGCTTGTAAACATGGAACGAATATTTAAACGTCCAATTTTCATTTACAAATAAACAAACCGTTTTTAATCAACGGACGTTGTGACGCACTGCACCTCATACGTTATACTAAATATGAGGATGGCTTAAAAAGTTTTTGTTCAAAATTTTAAGGGGAATTTGGTATGAAAGACAAAATTTTTTTGAGGGTACATTTCCATTTTTTGCAAACAATTTTGACGAAAAAACGATATTTTGCGCATTTGCCTTAAACCGCACGACCGGAGCCGCAGTGGGTTCTGGGGAGACAACTGTAATTAAAATTGAAAATTAAGTTGTATAGAATTGAATTGAATTGGTTCCTTAGTGATTCGGTGGCAAAAAAGTTTTATTACCATGTACTTCCATTTACGTGGGACCGCTTTGTCTGAACGTATGAACATATATAAGTGATAATATTATTCTGAATTTTGCAATTTAAGTATTTTTAAACTCTAGAATGAGCACCCGAAATTATTACAGTGCAATTTAAATTACCTAAATAGACAGGCAAGCAAAAGTCCACCTACTTAAACATTAAATTTTTACATTGATTCTTTTTGTGTCAATCGTTTGCTAAAAACTAAACATTGGACGGTACTTGGAGACATTGTCTTTGTCGTTCCTTTCCTCACCATGTGTGGTATAACGGACCAAACTTTGTTAATCTTGTACACATTTATATATTTGTTAAATTAGGAATTATTAGAAATTAGAAATAATTAAAAAACGTAAATAAAAGAATATGTACCAAATCTCGCTTCCCTCGTATTACCTGGTTTGAGATTCTTCGATACAGGGAAATGTTTATTTCTTAATATTTTACTTGGTAAAATATTAATATTTATATAATTTACGCGATATTCATTGTTGTTCATTAGATATTCTTTTAGATTAATATATGTGCTATATATTTCACATAACACGAGCCTTCTCCCTTTTAATATTTAGCTTAGCCTCTTCAAACATCGCTACTCTGTGTCCCTGCTTTCTGGCAAAAGGCTGATATCAAGAACATATGGACTAGTACAAGGAAACTAATACATCATTTTTTATTAAACGATACCCTTTTCTTCCTTTCACGTCCTATATTTCTTGCCGCTTTCAATGTATCAAGTTCAACTGTACAATTTTTTTCGTTTGATATTTTTGACAGGGTCATAAAGCGTAATAAAACATATCGTGAATAAGAAAAATTGTTTGTTGGAAGAGTTGATCATGTTGGGTTATGTATAGGGCTACTTTTTCCCTGTAAATCTCGTCGGTTGGGCTGTTCTCTTGTTTTTTTGATCAGATTACTTCATTTATAACGGAGAGAATTCTGGATATTCGAACAAATAATATATATTTTCTATAAAAAGGAAATTTATGCTATGTGTTTTAGCTACAACTACGAATTAAAATATTTTTTAAATTTTCCTAGACCATTGTTTTCTGTAATTCCGAATAAGCTGAAGTAAATATAATATGCATAATATATAATTCAAAATCATAGTAAAAAGAAAAATTGTACTTAGTAACAGTAGTAGTAACAAAATAAAATTCAGTTATTTAAAATTGCTTGCTTAGGATCCTTAATTTTACAATTAAGTTGTTTGTCAATATTACAGGCTAGAGAGTTAAAATTAGAACACAAGGAGTGTTTGAGTAAATTTGTTCGAGGTGTGCTTAAGTAAAATAAATTATATGATCTAGTCTGGAAAGTTGGTATATGAAGCCCAATCATTTCTAAAATTTAGGACGAAATAAATTTGTGTAAAAATACGATGAACTAAATATTCTATGGGTATTTAAGTCAGGTAAATGAAATTTAGAGAGCAATTCCTCATGAGGAAAGCCCATACGTGGATAAATACATTCTTCTCGAAAGTGTAAATATTTTAGAAAGCGCCTTTGAGTACTTCAATGTTGTTTTTGTGATTTAGGTGAGCTGGATTCCAGATGATCGACGCGTATTCCAATTCAGATCTTACAAAGGCATTAAATAGGAGAAATTCAAAAACTTTAGAATTTCTTATAATGAAACTTAATTTTTTATGTGCACTAGCTGTTGTTTCAGAGATACGATCATTAAATGTGAGTTGAGTGTCAAAAGTAACACCAGATCTTTCAGTTTGTCACATCTCTGTATTTTCGTATTATTGATAACATATTCATTTATATTAATATATATATTTATATTAATGAAAGATTATGTTTTCTGTTAAAAGTCATAGTGTAGCATTTGTCTATATTAAGGGGTAACTCGTTTTTATCACACCATGAATGAAGGTTACCTAAGTTATCTTCTAATCTCTTGGTGTCGTCTACGCTATTAATACTAGTAAAAAAAATTATGTCATCGCAGTACAACAATGAATTACGATTAAGTTGGGAGACGATATCGTTTACAAATATGTTAAAAAGTAAAATCCCAAGCACCGGACCTTGAGGTATACCAGATCTTGCATGAACTGCTTTGGACTTAAAGCCTCTATAGAGGACAAATTGATGCGTTTCAGTCAAATATGATTTAAAAAATTTAACCAAACTGGGAGCAAAAACAAAGAAACTAAGATTTTTAAGCAATATGTCATGGTTTAGACGATCAGATGCTTTTGAAAAATCTGTGTATACGATATCAACTTGTCCTCCATATCTAACACTTCTGCGATGTACTGCGTTAAATGAAATAGGTTGGTTGGAATGAATTCGCATAAATCCATGAAGTAATATTTCGAATGCCTTACTAAAATTACATAAAATTAAGATGCGTCTATAATTACTGGCGTCGTATTTCTCATTATTTTTGTAGACCGGACAGACTTTAGAAGTCTTCCATACTTCCGGAAATGTGGAAGTTTTGATTGAAGGGTTAGATATGATAGACAAAGGAAGAGTCTAAGATGGCCTACGTCCATTTAACAATTTTATATAATCACGGGTATTTTATTTATATTTAGCACGATCTGTATATCATTTTGATTCAGTTTTTGTAAGTGAGACTGTTTTCAGCTATCAGAACTTTCTTTATATAACGGCTAAATCATTTCACATTGTTTTATGTACATATTTGTATATCTTAGGAACTCAGTCATGTTTTTTGTTACACTATTATTTATCTCCGTTCTATTACAGCATCTCAGGAAACAATTGTCGATTTCAAGTCTAGAAAACATTTAATTACATTCATATACCTATATCTCAATTTTAATATTCTTGTTTACTATGTAAGTACATATGGTTATTTTTCTTACCTTTGACTTTCTAATTAAAATAGTTAAATAGTCTATCCAATAAGATGTAATATATTTGCTGAATTCTCACAATACCTTTTACTATTTATTGCAGCAGTTCGTATTTTTGGTTATGTATAGAAAAGTAAATCAGCTGTGGTATGCAACCAATATCAAACTATCATTAATATTAGTTATAGATTTCTTTTATCGATTCTGTTATTTTGTTTGAGTACGAAAATCTACATAAGACGACCTGCAGGCTGTGTGCTTAACTCAACAATTGACAGATGGCGATACCTGTCCTATTCCTGCAGTTTACAGATTTCTATTTAATTAATAAAAATAGATTTTTCAAGTTTGTCTAGTGGTATTACTTTGCAGAAAGTGGGATAAATAAAGTTTACCTTATTAGTAAAACTCACCAAGAAAGCATTTGCGTGCAGCTTTTGTACTGACTCGAACGTATACAAATTTAACAGTGTGATATCCAGTAATTAATATTACATTTTTATATCCGCGTTAACAAGTTTTTAACAACCAGGTAAGTTTCATTTATAAGTAATTTAAAATTTCAGTAGTCTTCTATTTTTGTCTTTTATGTAATTTAAATTATTTTTCAAATAAATTCAAATTCAAATTCAATTCTTTTTAATTTAGTAAGTAATTAAAATACTGTATATACCACATGGTTATAAAACATATTCTTTTTCTTTTTCATTTTTTTGGCAATTTATAGTTTATGAATCAGCTTCTGTATATCTTTTGTATATTTCCTGTATATTGGAAATTCTAACTTCTGCATATTGCTAATTTCAAAATTCTACTTTATATAGAAAATTTGAGTTTCTTCAAAAATATAAATTTAGCTGAACTCCTGATGATCAGTTCGCGCAACGAAGAGCAGCAGTAGGCAGCTTTCAGTGAGAACCTGAAGATGGCAGATGAGAATCTGCCGAAACGCCGTTTAGACAACCGTGACTCCTGGAGGAGTCGACCATCGACGCGGAAGAGCACCCGGAAGTATAATAACACTTCGTATATATATATATATTGTTATTATACATGATTTGTAGGAAACAACTACTCAGCGGGCAAATACCCCGACCTGCATTGAATTATACCTTACAAATCATGAAAGATTGGTAGCCAATGTCATTTGTCAATTCCCCGACCAGACATAGACCGGTTTCGAACTTATTAGTTCTCATCAGTATGCCATAGGTCATGGAACAGACAAATGACAGTGGCCAACCTGTTAGTTTTATACAAACTTAAGTAAATGGTGTACCGGTGAGAGGTAAGTGAATACCCTCATGTGGTCAAATGCTACTATACACCAGACATCATAGATGTCTCCATGGTGTATAGCGACTTGCTATATACCTATATACTGTTATTATACATGATTTGCAGGAAACAACTACTCAGCGGGCAAATACCCCGACCTGCATTGAATTATACCTTACAAATCATGAAAAATTGGTAGCCAATGTCATTTGTCAACTCCCTGACCAGACATAGACCGGTTTCGAACTTATTAGTTCTCATCAGTATGCCATAGGTCATGGAGCAGACAAATGACAGTGGCCAACCTGCTAGTCTTATACAGACTAATGTAAATGGTATAGTGGTGAGAGGTAAGTGAATCCTCTCATGTGGTCTATTGCTACTATATACCAGACATCATAGATGTCTCCATGGTGCATAGCGACTTGCCATTTTGCAAGTACCGAGAGCGGCGACCTTCAGCCCTTGGTGGACTTAACCTATATACTGTTATTATACATGATTTGCAGGAAACAACTACTCAGCGGGCAAATACCCCGACCTGCATTGAATTATACCTTACAAATCATGAAAAATTGGTAGCCAATGTCATTTGTCAACTCCCTGACCAGACATAGACCGGTTTCGAACTTATTAGTTCTCATCAGTATGCCATAGGTCATGGAGCAGACAAATAACAGTGGCCAACCTGTTAGTCTTATACAGACTAATGTAAATGGTATAGTGGTGAGAGGTAAGTGAATCCTCTCATGTGGTCTAATGCTACTATACACCAGACATCATAGATGTCTCCATGGTGCATAGCGACTTGCCATTTTGCAAGTACCGAGAGCGGCGACCTTCAGCCCTTGGTGGACTTAACCTATATACTGTTATTATACATGATTTGCAGGAAACAACTACTTAGCGGGCAAATACCCCGACCTGCATTGAATTATACCTTACAAATCATGAAAAATTGGTATATATATATATATATATATATATATATCATCCACATTTGCATTCATAAAGTTTTCAAAAACGATATACCTAGTTGAACAATTTTTCCACAATTTTTAAACTTCACTTAATTGAGAAATATAAACTAAATTGCCATGAAAACCCTTAGATTCCTTTTTTTTGCAAGAGACAATTGTGGGCCTGAATTGGTGTTCTAGAACCATTCACCTCAACATTACTCAATCTCGGAATCTAGGGTCCTGGTATAAATTTGTCATTAATTTTTAAAAATTTTAATTAGTCTTTGTTAGCCGATATTAGTAATTAACTTGAAAATTTCACATTTCATTTTCGAACAAGAATTTATCATTTATGCTGTACATTCGAAAAGGGTAAGTTTCTCCACTCTTACGAATACTCCGGATCCACGGCTCTTTGCTCCGACTTAAACCAGCTAGTCATCCGCATATGTTGCCTCAATTCTTTCCCAAAAATATATAATAAGGGAAAGGAAGTAATATTAAGAATGCTTGAATGCCGCCTGGACCAGTAGTAAGTTTAGGCTTCATTTTTTTTGAGAACTTTTAAGGTGATTGCTTTTGTAAATTTTTGAATAGAAAGAATAGGTGCACTAGATGCTGGTTCATCATTTGACTGATTAAATTGCGGGAATATATAAGCAGTTTCAAAAAATTATGCAAATACATTTACTTTACTTTACTTTACTTTACTTTACTTTACTTTACTTTACTTTACTTTACTTTACTTTACTTTACCTTACCTTACCTTACCTTACCTTACCTTACCTTACTTTACTTTACTTTAAATAAGCGCTGTTTTTAGGTAATATAGATTGATAGACAAATAGCTAGATATTATTGAATTTTTCAGGTGAACAGTACAATTATATAAAATAAGTCAGTGTTATCCAGGATATTTTGTTAGTAACTGATCATACTTTAGTTAAGAGTAGAGACCCCCTGAGAAGATTATGAGTTAATTGCAACTATCCCATCAGAAGTTTAGCATTAAATATTACACCGCTCAACCAAGACACTTTTAAATCTGTCCATTTTGCGTGGTTGGGCCTAAGGAAATTTTGATCCATTGGCCGAATACTACGTCATACTAAAATTTCAGCAAAATTCACCGAGAGCCATATTTGAATATAATCTGTGCGAGAATCTTTTCAAATACTTTGCTTACACTTCAATAGCCCGTCCTCAACTTGCGCATATAAGATGGTAATTAACTGCCACTAGTCAGAAGAGTGTTCTAGAAATAGGGGCATTTTTCAAATTACAATTATCTTAACTTTGCCATAGTATAATTTATCTCCCTCCGTCTTAAAATCGCCCATCCTAATAAAAGACAATATTTTAAAATTAAACAAGTAATATTTATTCTGGGAAGATTAAATAGCTTTTTAACTTAAGATTATTGATGGTGGCTTAGTTCTTAAAGGGTCTCTTGCCAACGCTGAAGTAGATTAATTCTCATTTCGTTTCTAGGTTAATACGGCTTTTAGTTAAACATACACACAACACTAAAATGTCTTTTTGTGACGTTCCTAATTTAATGGATTGCTTTCCCATTTTACGTAATGAAATAGTTAGTTGCCATTTAATAAAATGGAGATGTTCTGGCATCATATTTTTTATGACGGTCCCGTTTAAAGTCGCTACTAATTAAGATAAATGTGCTGTGAAATGCAGAGATCAGTTTAAATTTATAGTATTTTCCTCGAATATGAAATTGTAAATAGGATATTTTTGTTTTGCACGTTTTAGATTAGACGCGTAAAATGGTAGACGGAGACTGTCGACTGCACTTTATTATAAAAAAGAATAGAATAGAGTTCTGTTCCCAGTATGTACAGATGCACAGATTATATACCGGGTGTTAGAAAAGTATGGGAACGGTGGAAAATCTCTCAAAAAACTATTTACTGATACCAAAATGACCTCCCCACCCACTACCCTGTGGGTAGGTGGAATTTTAATTGGAAACCCCTACTTTTTTATTGCAGAATCGGATTCTACGGCAAAAAATACGTAAATTTTATTCCGGACATTTTTTGCGATTCTTGCATGGTGTCGCTGTAATCGCAAAAAATGAAAAGAAAACATTACTGTTTCAAGAGTAGCATCTTGTGCCCATAAAAAAGTCCAATTCAAAAACTAAAAAACACGTATTTATTATTTTTACGAAATCTATACAATGACATTGGATTCGACTCTCCCACCCCTAACCCAGTGAGTGGGGCGGGGGGCAACTTTGAAATTTGTAATGAAAATCCCTATTTTTTATAGCGGATTCGGATTCTATGGCCAAAGATACGTGAATTTTATATCGGGCATTTTTTTCGATTCTCGCAAGGTGTCACTGCAATCGCACAAAATTGAAATAAACCTTAAGCGTCCATAAATTCGTAAATATTTACAGACTCTAGCTACTCGTGTTGACAAAAAACTATTCAGTTTAAAAGCAATATCTGTGATATCTTGGTTTTTATGAATGTTTTGTAGAGGCAGGAGCGCACTTTTGTACGGAAAAATTTATTTAATTTTTCATTAGTTCTCGTATTTTTTCTGCATAATGGCTACTTTAACAGAGGAAGAGAGAGTTTCTCTTTTAATGTTGCGAGGGTGGGTCGATAAAGAAAGGTCCTATGATGAAGTTGTGATTTTATTCGACGAAATGTTCCGTGTAGATCAAGTGGGAATTTCGAAATCTACTGTGTGTCGTACTATCAAATGATTCCTAGACACAAGGACTAATAAAACTCGCCCAAAATCTGGAAGACCAATATCTGAAACATCGGAAGCTCGACAAATGGAAGTGGCCCAGGCATTTGTTGAAAATCAAAGGTTATCAATCAGAAAAGCCAGTCAACAGCTTGATATGAGTGCATTTTCAGTTCATAAGAATTTGAAACTTTTGAAATTTTATCCTTACAAAATTCACCTTCACCAATAGTTAAATGAAGATGATTTTGATCGGCGACTTGAATTTAGTGAATTAATGATGGAAAGGAGTAACCAAAACCCAAATTATTTGTCTCTCTACTTGTCTTCTCAGATGAAGCACCTTTCGAACTCAGTGGAAAAGTTAATCGCCATAATGTCAGATATTGGAGTGACGAAAACCCTCACTGGATGCTTGAAACACACACGCAGTATCCACAAAAATTAAATGTTTAGGCAGGAGTTTTCAGGGACCGAATCATAGGACTGTTTTTCATAGATGGAAATTTGAATGGAGAAAAATACTTGGAAATGTTGACAAATCAAATAGTTCCCGCAATACAAGAAATTGCTGGTGATGAGTTTGATAATGTTTGGTTCCAGCAAGATGGGGGCTGCTCCATACTATCGGGATATTGTTAGGGACCATTTGCATGGTACTTTCGAAAATCGATGGATAGGTCGAAGAGGAACTATAAGAGGAAGAGCAAGATCTTCCGACCTCGCGCCATTTGATTATGTTGTTTGGGGCTACGTGAAGGGTAAGGTTTATTTCACTAAACCTCATGATTTAGAAGAGCTGAGGCAACGCATAATAAACATTTTTGTAGAAATACCACCTCAAATGACAAGAAGTGCTATTGAAAATTTTTAGTTTGTCTCGAACAATGCCAAGAAGTCAATGGACACCATTTTGAACACCTGCTATAATCTTGAAGTGTAGTAGTTAAGCTGTAAACTAATTGCCTCAACTGGTCCAAATCCTCACTTTGCCTTAAATAGCTGAGTTACCTCCTTGCCTTCACTGGCTGGGATCAAGAAGTTGTCTGAAGTGGCTGAATTGAGAGGTAAAACCACTGTTAGTTTTTTTAAAATCGAGTTTTTTATTGCCCTGTAAAAAATGTAAATTGAAAATTACTAGCTGTTAATAAATTTACAGAATGTTAATAGTTGTTGTAATTTCCGCACGACCGTGTAAAATCACTGTTCTCAAAACAGCTCGGGAAATCAATCACTCTGAGATCAGTAGTTTTACTTTTAGTATTTTTTTAAGTATGCGTTCAAAACTTTCATGTTTCCACATAATTTTTTGCGATTGCAGCGACACCTTGCGAGAGTCGAAAAAAATGCCCGATATAAAATTCACGTATTTCTGGCCGTAGAATCCGAATCCGCTATAAAAATTTGGGATTTTCATTACAAATTTCGAAGTTCCCCCGTCCCACCTACTGAGTTAGGGGTGGGAGAGTCGAATCCAATATCATTGGATAGATTTCGTAAAAATAACAAATACTGTTTTTCAGTTTTTGAATTGGACGTTTTTTATGGGCACAAGACGCTACTCTTGAAACAGTAATGTTTTCTTTTCATTTTATGCGATTACCGCGACACCACGCAAGAATCCAAAAAAAAATGCCCGGAATAAAATTTACGTATTTTTTGCCGTAGAATCCGATTCCGCAATAAAAAATAGGGGTTTCCATTTGAAATTTTAAAGTTGCCCCTCGCCCCACCAACAGGGTGGTGGGTGGGGAGGTCATTTTGGTATCAGTAGATGGTTTTTTGAAAAATGTTTGACACGTATTTTTTTATTTTTCGATTTGATGCAAACTGTTCGAGATTTTTCACCGTTCCCATACTTTTCTAACACCCGGTATGTTATATTTTGGATTAATTGATTAACTTTTTTAAAATTGACTCTAAATAAAGAAAGATGTATAATGTATGAAGTGAGTTTATTAACTGAGGTTACAAAGGTCTGTTGGTAGTATTTATAAGCTCTATGAACAAATAAAAGTAGAAATTAGCAATACAGCACAAAACTGCGAGAATCATGTATGAAATGGGGCGACTGGCGTATGCAGTTACTGGGAAAACTCGTTATGCTTATGTAATTCGAGATATCTCAGAAGGTTAAGCCTGTCTTAGTAATATGGTGAAATGCGGTGTATTTTTAACATAACAACTTCCCCCTTATAAAAAAATTGATGGCTATGCAGCAACTTTTGAAATGTATTAAAAGGTAACAATGCAATTAAAATGAAAAATTGTAATAGGATATAAAAGTGCAAGTTTTAAAAATATAGAGTATAAACTTTAATATCTATAAGCATAAAATGTAAGCGTCGTGCAAAATGAAATGGAGTAAAAAATATTAATAAAAGCTGATCACTTGCTTGATCAACGTGACACGGTTCACATCAAACACTGTAAAAGGGGTCTCTTGGAAGTGCGCTGAATGCACTGATACTTGTATGGTCATCAACCAGCCCTATTCGTGTAAGTTACTGGACGAAAAGGTAGGAAGTGCATTGTCAGTCCTAGATGAGAAAATATCGTCCTTGAAATCCGATATATCTAAATCTGGGAAAGAAAATTTGTCTACTTCGTGCCAACCTCGGTATTCTGATGTTCTAAAAAACAAAACACAACCAGCCGTAAAAATTAAGCCAAAAAACATCGAGCAATCAGTTGCACAGATCAAAAGTTAAAAGCATTAAAAATGGTGGTTTTCTGATTGGGTGCAAGAACAAGGAGGATAACCAAAGATTTAAAGAAATGGTGGAGGACAAGTTACCCGACTCTTACGACATTCAGGAGATTAATGGCATCAACCCCAGGGTTCGTGTTGTGGGAGTGACCGAAAAATATCGCGATGATCAACTGGTTACTTACATAAAGAAGTGCAATTCCGACCTGTTCTTCAGTAATTCTGAATGCAAAATTATTAAAATATTTCCTACTAAGAGAAGCAAAAACATATTTCAAGTCATTCTTCAGTTAGACCGATACTCCTATGATAAAGTTATTAAGGAGGGAAATTTGTTTATTGGCTATGATAGCTCCAGCATTCTTGATGCTATTGAAATTTACAGATATTTGCAATGAATTTCACCATTCGTCAAGCCATTGTAAAAAACCGTTAGTTTGCCCACTTTGTAGTGAAAGTAATGCTGTGAAGCAATGTAAGTCTAAAACGCTTTGCTGCTCTAATTGTTCCAAATTAAATAGTAAACTTAATATCAACATTTCAACAAATCATGCAGCTTGGGATAAAGAGAACTGTACAGAGTATACTCGGGCGCGCGATAAACTTAATAATGATATTCTGGTGACAGCTCAATAGCAATCACTCTATCCGTCTTCCTCAGGTTGCATTATCCCTACTGTAGGTACCGATACCCCCACTATTATTGTGGGTCCCGCGTACCTGCGCAAGACACATAATGATTTTGTGGTTTACTATCAAAACACCCGTGGGCTTAGAAGTAAAACAGCTAAAATTTTAAACTCACTGCCTCTGCATGATTACTCTGCCATTGCGTTAACTGAAACCTGGCTCGGCCCATCTATTGACAGTAGTGAATTGTTTACTACTGTATATATCTATGTATATCGCTCTGACCGTGATTTTTCAAGTAGTAATCGTAAGAAAGGTGGAAGAGTTTTAATAGCCATAAATGGTGCCATCACCTCATATGTTCTAGATTTGAACACACCGCAGTTTGACAACTTATCGCTGGTCGATATCGTTGTGTGAAAACTTACTTGCTAGATTCTCAAGCGAATCATCAAATATTGTTGCTAAATAACTTTTTAATATCTTTAATATGTCACAACATAATTTTATTTACAATAGAAATAACAGGATTCTTGACTTTGTTCTTTATAACAAAATGTGCACTGTTGAAAAATCCCTGATTCATTAGTGGAAGAAGATAGTCATCATAAAGCGTTAGAGATCTCATTTAAAATTTACTTTAGCAATAATTTTAAGAATAACTTTCCTGTCAATTATATTCATACAATTTTAAGAAAGCCAATTTTCTACTATTGTATGAATCTATTTCTAACATTGACTAGTTATATAATATTTTTAATCTGTATATTCCTAAATTTGCTTCGCAATATAAGAAACGATATCCGCCTTGGTTTACATATCAGATAATTAAAAATATCAAATTGAAAGCTAAACTCCTTTTCAATTATATATAGATTGCGGAATAAAGTAAAACTAGATATTAATACCTCTTATGAAAGATATGTACGCTCAGTTGAAAATAGTATACAGCGTGGTCCAAATAAATTCTGGGCTTTTATAAAAAATAAAAAAGGGTCAACCAATATCTTCAATAGCATGTTCTATGGTGATCTAAAGCTTGATAATCCCAAAGATATTCTAAATTCATATGCTGATTTTTTCAGCAAATCATTTACACCTTCACATTCACAGTTACACATAGGGAATTTGAGTGCAATGACTGTTTACTGCTCTAAAACAGATTAAACCTAAGATGACGACCGGCCCTGATGCAATTCCAGTTTTCCTAGTTAGGGACTGCGCTTATGTACTTGCCGCCTCCTTGATAACTTTGTTTAACTTGTGCTTGAAAACTAGTACTTTTACCGAAATCTGGAAACATTCTAAAGTTTGCCCCATTTACAAAAAGGGGGATAAGCATGATATAATGAACTTTCGTCCAATTACTATATTGCGCATTTTAGTGAAGCTCTCGAATTCTTACTGCACAGTAGTATATATCATTACGTCAGCAATAGACTCTCACCGTATCAGCACGGATTCATGAAAGGTCGACCCACCACGACTAACCTAGTTGTCGTCACACAATTCATTTCTGAATCCATTGACATGCAGGCTCAAACTGATGTTGTTTATACCGATTTTTCAAAGGCATTCGATAGACTTGACCATAATTTATTACTAAAAATACTTACATTATTTGGACTGCCTTCCTCGCTTATATTGCTGTTTGTTTCATATCTGTTTCACAGCAGGCATAATGTGGTATTTAATGGCTTCAAGTCTGTGGAGTACCTTGCAACTTCGGGGGTTCCACAAGGATCTGTTCTCGGTCCCCTGGTATTCAACATATTTATTAATGATATCATCATGGATTTAGATGTGAATTGTCTTCTTTATGCTGATGACATAAAAATATTTGACGTAGTTAGGAATGTTGAGGTCTGTGAAAGAATTCAGTACAATTTAGATAAAATTTCTAACTGGTGTCTATTAAATAAATTATCACTTAATCCTCAAAAATTTAAGGTAATGTCTTTCACATTAAAGTCTAGTACTCTAATTTTCAATTATTCTCTAGAAGGTACAACTCTTGAACATCCTAATATTTTTCGAGGTCTAGGAGTCACTTTTTGATAAGAAGCTGTCATTCAGTAATCATACTGAGACCTTAATATGTGAAGCAAACAAATTATATGGTTTTATAGCACGTAACAGCAGGGATTTTGCGGATATTAACACGATTAAAATACTATATAACTGTTTTGTTAGATCAAAACTTGAATATGCTGCGATTATATGGTATCCGCATTACAATGCTCACATTGATAATCTCGAACGCGTTCAGCACAGATTTGTTATACTGCTGTATTTTAAATCGGACGACGTGTACCCGCCTATGGGCGTACCTCAAAATGAACTACTTGAAAATCATTCAATGGTGAGTCTTATTCAGAGGCGTGAGTATCACTCACAAGTACTTCTGTTTAAAATCATTCACAATAAAATGGACTGTCCGGACATTGTAGCGAAATTAAACTTCCATGTCCCTAGAATAACTGCCCGGGATAAAATAACTTTCTATCTCCTCACAGCGCGTACAAATGTTCTTCAGTATTCACCCATATATTCTATATGAAATAATTGTAACCTAGCGGGAAGTCGGTTAAATATATTTTCTTGCAGCCTTAATAATATAAAGGAGTTATACGGCTTCGGCTTCATCATCTTCTCTTCTCAATGGATGTCGTCTTCGTGGAGGGAATATCTGATTAATGATAATGATAGATCATAAGCATATCTAAAACATATAAATAAGAAGACTGACAAAACCGTGACAAATAATTTGGATTGAACACGAAGGAGTGACATGATTAATAACATGCCCCAAACAGAATTCTGTTGCTGAGGTCCATTAACCGCATCCAGAATGTTTGCCCAAAACACTTCACTTTGATATTTAATGTTGAGGATATGTAAAGCATATTCTAGAAACCATAGAACCCTAGCCATATGTGTACATGTTCCCTGAGTTCTATCCATTTATGCATTTTGAGTTTAGTAAATTCACCAGATAAACACACCCTTTAAATTAAAATCAATCATTGATACCTGCTGCATGTGAGGCGACGGCGGCAGTTGACAGTAGTATTGGAGAATTTAATATTTAATAGACTTAATCCTTTACTAATAAATTGTTACATAATCGGTCACCTTTATTACAAAAATTATAAAGTGAATCTCGAATCACCTGCCTACATTCTGATGCATTAGAACAGAATTTACTTGCCCTGAGTAATGCTCACAGAAGGGTGCGTCTTATCTGACATGAATATTCTCAGGAAAGGGATTGCGAGGACGTAAGCAGCGGCGAATTAGCTGATTATCTACCTGGCAACAACGTCGTGCATAAGCTGAAATCAAATTATTAACAATAAAATTGTCAAACGCAGGCCTACTAATTAACGAACCCAGTTAAATCGTATTAGCCTAGGCGCTAGGGAAAATTTAAAGTTATAAGCTTGAATAAATAACGGGGATAACTTTACGTTTTTATGTCCTTTAAAGTAAGCACATTAAAATAAAACAAGTTATCATCTCTAAATTTCTTGAAAAATTTTAATAATGAAATGAAATATTTCTTTTCCATTTATTTTTTTTTTCATTATAAAAAAATTAAAAATAAATAGTTTTAGAGATATTAGAGACAAATATATAAATATATTGAGTGAATACTTAACTTTTAAGCATTAAAAAATTTAAAACTTGTAATAGACTGAACTAGTAAATTTTATAAAATTTGTATTTTTTTTTGTGTTTGTGTCCTTGTTTAGTAAATTTGAGGGGAGCAACATCTGGATCAATTAAGTCATTGAGTTTACTTCGAGAAATTTACTTAGCGCTCAACCCAACATCATTTTTTTTACCCAACCTGTCTCCACTGCAGTGCGACAGTCGAATGCTTAACTGCCAATAACTGGCAGCTGCTTATTACTACATGTAGGTGTAATAGCCTCCATTATTTAATGTGGATTTTCTGTACTCCAGCATTTCTGTTTGTCAACTATTTCGTTTAAGATGATGTCACTTCATCAAAAAAAATAATGTTATTTATCAATAACGAATCATCTACCAATTGGATACGAGAGTCATCGTCGTTAAGTTCTTGAACCAAGTGAATTTTTAAGACGAAATGGGGACGTTTTACAAATATCATTAATGATTAATAATTAAGTGTATCAAATACCTTTTCCACATCTATAAATACACATAGGGCTGTTGATGTTTTTTATCAAAATTTCTAGTATTGGTTTTTTGATAGAAAGTCAAATTAATTGAGGTATTGCACTAACCAGTCTTTAGGGCTTTGCAACCTTACTAAAGTTTTAAGGGGAGATATTAGGTTCTAACTTAACCCTCGATGGTGGTGTATCCAAGTTGTTGAGAGAAACGTTGTCTAGCTTACAGTCGGAGCTGGCCGTGTGGCTATTTAGAATTACTCAATAATAATAATAATAATAAATTCAGGAGGAAAACATAATCCCTCTACTGAATGAAAATGAGACCGAACCCGATGATTCTACCTATACAAATTATATGACAAACTATACACTCAACGAAAACACCGATCAAGCTGAGAGATCTGGCATACCCAGGCTGCTATACTAAAAAGAAACGGGAAAGATACTAAAAGACATAAATCTGGTCATGCAGCGAACAATAAGTGATACAGACAACCTTAATGCAGTTTATACTGCCTTGTATGTCGCAGCCGCGATTACTACAGAGCTTAATGGCCAAGAACTCTTTATTAGAAGAGGATGCCTGAATAAAAAGAAAGAAAATGGACCTGCATGAAGAATCAGATTACAAAAACAAATTGACCAACTCAGATCCAAATCTGATATAATCCCTGAGTATCTGAAGCGAAACCCAAGTAAGAAAGTGGCAACAAGAATAAAAGATATCCTAAAAGAAGCAGGACTACCCGCCGCGGACCCAAAAAATTTAGTTGATTTTAGAGACCAGCGAAGACAGAAGTACAAAGCTAAAGGAGCCCGCCTTAGAAGGTACAACGAAGCAACCAAGAGGAAAGTTCAAAACCGAGAATTTTTAAATAATCAAAGAATGATTTATCGCAACCTGGAACAAGGAGAAGATAACATAGACTCTGATATAGAATGTGATACGAACCGCTTCCGAACCTATTGGAAGAAAATCTGGTCAAAACCTACAAAGTACAATGAAAGAACTAAATGGTTGCCCACAATTGAAAAGACAGTAGAAGCGCTAGCAGAAATGCCTGACGCAATAGTAACTGCTGAAGACATCAAAGAATCAGTCAAAACCTAGGTGAATTGGAAAGCCCCTGGCCCCGATCAAATCCAGAACTACTGGTTAAAGAACTTTCCTTGTTTAGCCCCTGCCATATCAAAACGCTTTAATAGTATCTTCGTAAACCCAAAAAGACTTCCAGCCTTGCTGGCCAGTGGCAATACCTTCCTCCTGTTTAAATAAGAGACAGAAAGGACCCGAAGAACTATAGACCCATCACATGCTTATCAGTGGGTCTATAAGCTACTTACTGCCGCATTGTACTCTAAGATTTATGAACATTATGTGAACAAGATAATTGCTCCTGAGCAGAAAGGGTGTATCAAGGGGGCGCTAGGTTGTAAAGAGCAGCTGACGATCGATGCTGTGAAGCAAGCACAGGTTAAATGCAGAATCTAATATGTGTTATATCGATTATAGCAAGCCTCCGATTCAGTACCACATAACTGGCTAAGGAAAACATTAGAAATTTACAAGATACATCCATCAATTAGAAATCTGCTAAATGCCATCATGGAACAGTGGAATACCAACCGTCATGTCAAAAAGAAGGGACTAAGACGAATAAATATAGTTAAATGTTTATTTCAAGGAGACACTCTTAGCTTTCTTTGATTTATAATAGCGCTTAACCCCCTGTCGACTTTACTTAAATCAACCCCTCATGGATACCGCCTTAATCCAAGGGAAAATATTAGGATCACGCAACTACTTTTCATGGATGATATTAAACTCTACTCTGAGAATGAAACCCAACTCGAATCCCTAATAAAAACAACGAAAACATTTAGTGACGATATTCAAATAACTTTTGGCCTGGACAAATGTACTACCATAAATATCAAAAGAGGGAAGAATCAAGAGAGACCTGAACCACTAGAAGGCATAGAAAGTTTGAATCCATAAGAAACGTATAAATACGTCGGTATAGTTCAAAATCGCCTTATCAATCACACAGAGCTTAAAATTAGGGAGATATATCAGAGAAGACTCACTAAACTTCTCAATACTTACCTGAACTCCAAGAATCTGGTCAATGCCATCAACACTTGGGCAATTCCAACTTTGATATACTCCTTCAGAATCTTTAAGTACTCTGATACGTATCTACATGAGCTAGATAGACTTACCCGTGGACTATTAACTAAATTCAGAGCACACCATCCACGCTCTGCGGTAGAAAGAGTCTATTTAAAGAGAAAGAAAGGAGGGCAGGGACTCATTAATATTCACTACTTGTGTAAGAAACTAGAATCCAGTATGAGGGAATATTTTCAGAGCTCCAGAGACCAACTCACATAGAAAGTCGTAGCAACTGATCAGAGATATGCAGCTCTTAATCTACGCAATGGAGGCAGCAATATCGAAGATAATACATCTATCGAAACAATTACGACCTGGCATGAAAAAGCTCTCCATGGCAAGTACCCTACAGCATTGCACAATGAAGTTATTGATAAAGAAGGATGACTTGCTTGGTTGAGAAAGGGCCAACTCCATCCGGAAACAGAGGAATTCATAATTTCCATCCAAGACAGGGTAATCCGAACAAGAAATTATGAGAAGGTAATTATGAAAAAGAACATTATGGACATCTGCTGAAAATGCAATCTACCCGGGGAAACTGTAGAACACATCACCGCAGGATTTGCAACTCTAGCTGACACCGCTTATTTAGGTAGACACAATCAAGTTGCTAAATCAGTCCATATAGGATTGGCCCAAAAGTATCACTTAATAGAGAATCCTCCACCCTACTATCGTTATGCTCCCGAAGCAATACTAGAGTCCGCAGAATAACTGTTGTATTGGGATAGGCCCATAATAACAGAAAGGATTGTGACCAGACATTGTATTAATTGAGAAATAAAATAAGAAGGCTGTTGTAATTGATATAGGCTGTCCACTAACACACAATTTGTCTAAGACGGGGACCGAAAAAATCAGGAAATATGAGGATTTAGCCATCGAAATCAAGCATGTCTGGAATCTCGATGTAGTAGAGACTATGCCAATAATTATTTCTGTTGATGGAGTAATGACCAATAATTTGAGCAGTAACATCAATCGGTTGGGCTTACCAAATAACCTAAGCCATCTAATACAAAAGAGTATGATTCTCCAAACTTGCCACATAACAAGAAAATTTTTAAACACAGCAGGATAAGATGAATTTCTTTTCTACTGCAGTAGAATAATCACCAACATAGCTGTGAAAATAAACAAAATAATAATAATAATAATTAATTAATTAAATTAAATTAATTTATTAGTCAAATTCAAGCCAACAAGCCTGACATAGTACTCCTCGATCATCAGAAAAAGGTGATGTACATCATCGAGTTTTCAGCTCCCGCTGAAACAAACATCGTTTTGAAAGAGGAGCAAAAACGGACTAAGTATCGCGATCTCCGGTACGAGCTCCTAGTGCTGTATCCAGGCTACTCAGTCAAGTTGGTAGTCCTTATAATCGGTGTACTCGGCGGTATGAATCCCACGCTGCTCTCGAAATTGCGAACCATACCGGCCTGTCAACACTCTGCCGAATAGCTGGCAGGCCAGATGCAGAAAGCGGTTATCCTGGGTTCTCTTCGTCGACTTAGGGCACACGATTTGGGAATCTATGGTCACTAACTCGGGTTGCGGGGAGTGGCCGTAGTTAAGTCGCTGGCGCTTCTGCCGTGAGAATGTCGGAGACACGGTAGAACTGTCCAGTATCGCTCTCGCGAAACAAAAAAATTTATTAGTCAAAAAATCACACCGTAGGATTTTGACATGTCATGTATAAAATATAACAGATATAAATATGTATAAAAGACATATATTATAAACATTAGGATAAAGTCCTAATATATAGTCAAGAACTTACATAATAATAAACAGTTAAATATAAATGTAAATAAGCGTAAAAACATCCATTAAGACAAAAATATATAAAACAAACATTAATATATGAATATAGTCAACACCACGACAAATGGCCTAAAGCATAATATAATAGTATATGTTTATATAAAATTAAAATCTGCTAAATATAATTGCAACTAAGCAACTCAGGGCGCCAGTAATCTGAATTGCCTTACGTTTCCAAGGAGTGGTTAAAGTTCGATTACAAAACTTCAAGCATTCAAAAAAATATATAAATTGACCAATGAGACGGTATCAGGTGTCAATTGATTTATTTTCAATATACTCTACAAGAAATAATTCCAAAGTATGTTAAAAAAAATCTACTTTAATTTTACATGATTCTGAAATATAATATCATAAAAAAATATAAAGTTGTAAACCAATGATTAAGTGTCCGCACATGATCATGGTTGGCGCATAATATGATTTATTTTAAATAATATTACGTAATAATTATATCTGCAAAATAATTGTATCTACCAAAATAAATAAATACAGGTAAAAATTTTGCCAAGAGAAGTGAATTAATCACTGAAATTTAGCGCAAAGGCCTAAAAGACGGCCATTCAGTGAATAGAACGAAAATGAGTTACTAATTTGTAACAGATTATTTGGTACAAAAATGAATATGAATAAATACAAAATACTAAAAAGAAAATATACAAAATACAGATTGTCTGCTTGATGTCGTCCTCGTACGAGATTACTGCAAATGGCGGCTCCAACGGTCGATCGTCCAGGACAGCCGGTATACTGTGTCTATTTAAAAAATTTCAAAATGACTAACTGGAATGCAGGAACTTCAATAGATCCTCTAACTGCAGTTTGATATCAGAAATATCCCAATTAAATAACCAAAATTATTGCACAGAAAAGTAAAAAAAGCCAGAAAATCCCTATAATAAGGATTTGCAAAATTACCATTAACCAGTCATTTAAAAGAAGAAAAATTTAATAACTTACGTAGATGGAGGGTGGCTTGGATTGACCTAAGCTAGAGGCAAGAGCTTGGTTGATTCCCACGTGTTAATTTAGGGGTGACAAATGTCTTCAAATCCAGCAGTACAGCCAAAATTATGCGCCGTCCAACAAATTTACATAAGCATACGGCCACATTTTTAACACAATTTTTCCAACTATATCCAAAATGAACACATCAAAGTGTTAAATATATAGAAAAATGTAGACTACACTTATTTTATTAACACCAAGGAAAATACGTGGTAACTCACTCGAACGGCTGTTTTTTCTAATTCGCTCACAAAAACTGCGCGATAAAATGCGAAAAACCGCTGCCCAAGAAATCACTACTTCCACATCCTGATTTTTTAGACGTTTCGTTCTTATATACACACTAAATCATACTCCCTTTCATAACAGTATGGGCGTGGTATTGGTGTAATTTTATGGACTATTACTTGCTTGTTTTGCCTATTTACCTTTATTTACCCCATTTACCCCCGAACCCTTCAACGGAATTACATCAAAATATAATCTAGTTCCAGATCTCGTTACAATACATAAGTGTACCAAATTTCCAGTCAGTATCATAAACCGTTCCAGAGTGAACGTTCGCACAAAAAAGTTACACACATACAGACCGACATGACATTTTAAGCCTATTTCAACAAAAAATAATAAAAAAAATTTTTTGCGTTACTATACTTCCACTGGACGTGGAAATAAAACTATATTATGATAATGGCAGAAATATGATGGTAATACCTATTAGTATTATTACCTATTAGTATTATTACTTATTAGTATTATTACCTACCTATTAATATGATGGTAATACCTATTAGTCATTTAATAATACCTATTATCATTTTTTTTGCTCCCTTTCATAATAGTGTGGGGGTGGTATTCGTGCAATTTTATGGACTATTACTTGCTTGTTTAGCCTATTTACCCTTATTTACCCCATTTACCCCGAGCCCTTCAACGGAATTAGATCAAAATATAATCTAGTTCCAGATCTCGTTACAATACTTAAGTGTACTAAATTTCTAGTCAATATCATAAACCAGACAGACAGGATTTTTTTTTTGCTCAAAATTAAAATCTCGACGTTTCATGACATTTTAAGCTTATTTCAAAAATTCTTCTTTCGTGGACGTGGAAGTAAAACTATATTATGATAATACCTATTAGTCATAGCATTATACTTATTTCTACGGATATTTCTTATATCAAAATAAGCTTGATATATAAAATTGAATTTGATTTAAAATTACCAAATATGAAATTTTGAGGTGATTATTTCCTAATTTTCATGAATATTCAATTCAGTAGCGTATTGCTGATTGCATACTTTTAGGCGTACTAAAATACATGAAATTAACACATACATCCAACGAGAGGCATATACAGGGGATAATGTTAAAATTAACTACACTAAACAAAATTGAAACGTTACAGCTTTTTCAAATATTTTGTAGTATTGGATGTCAGTTATAGCACGGTAATTCCATTAAATGTTATCACCGTTTGTATATGAAGGTTTACTTATCGTAATTTTTTTTTCTATTTTCCTTCCATTTGTTGTAATAATTATTAGTAAATTCATTTATAATTTATTTTCAACAAATTAAAAATAACACGATTGTTCTCTAAAGCTTTTAGTAATATCTTGTTATATACCAGTTTTACAGTTGCGTTTATAAAAGTGATAATAAGGAACATTTTTATTATATTATATATAATATATAATATAATAAAAATGATATATAATGTATATAATATACATATTTATTTAATTTTACGCTTTTTAGTTTTAGATAGAAAATACTTTTTCATGTAACGCATATTAAAGATTATACCGGTTTCTTTACACTATTATTAGTGTCCGTTATCTGCACCAAAGAAAAAGGTCCGGGATTTTCTCTTATTGTTACACCGACTCACTCTTTCTGAATACAAATTCACGCCATTTATCATCATTGCATTTTACTAACTTGAAGATTCTTATACTGCACATTGTGATGAATCGAATATTGTAGAAACCAAAAAGTGCCTTTTGCATATTTTTAAGTACGTAAAAAACTAACTGTATATACTTCCACATCCAATCTGGCCAGTCTATAAACTTTATACCATTAAATGCTTAAAAGATAAGATAGATCGCTAACTATAAACGACTGAATGAGCTTTTTCTAAAGTAAACTTCTAAGTCTTTTTGCAACCATTATGTTCCCGCTGGGTGTTTTAATTGCAGCAGACTCTAAAGTTTCTGTCTGCAAATATCATTCAATACCAACTTCGAAAAACAGAAAAACAACAGCTTGCATTGTTCTTGAATTCATTCGAGCTTTATATACAGCGAATAAGGGGTAGTTTGTGCTTTATATATTTTTTTCTAAGTAGATAAAGCCTCAGTACGATATTGTGATGTAGGCGGTGGGTTAGACGAGACACTTAATCATGTGATCTTAAAGCCCAGACAAGTATGGGTCTTGGCAGCTGTAAAGCATGAGGGCAAAGGGACGGATTTATCTGTCGCATCACCACAATGAGAGATATTAAGGGTTAAAATTGAGCGTGACCAACCTCGCCCATTGAATATATGTTTTTCTGAAACTGTTGAGGGTTATGTTTACCACTAATTGGTTTTAGCATTGTGTAGGTGTACTACTCAGCTAGATAAGTATTTGAAGTGTCTGGATAAGGGAATTCTCTCGATGAAATTTCAAGTACGCATACAGCGTGTCAAGAAACTCTCCGGAGAAACGAAAACTGGAAATTCTAGACATGATTATATATCAATTTGACATAAATCACATCCAAAAATACTTCCTATCGAAGCTACATTCCTTTAAAAATGGAACTTTATCATAAATTTTTTTAAATGTATTCAAAACGGTTTTACCTAAAAAGATAAAATTCGTACGCTTATTAACCTAAAAATAACCCATCATTTGCTGTAAATATGATTTATCTATTGCGATCATAGTGTGGGAGGGACAACGGACATTTTGAATAATATTTCATTTGCATTTTTGTTCTCAAATTTAAATTTTTTTGCGTTTTCTCTAACATTAAGGTACTTTTGTTTGTCATGGCTATGATGCACTATTTTCGAAAACAAATCGATTTGAGCTTTTCGTGTTTCCTTGCATAAGTTCCCCCAATGATCACAAAAAAATCAACAAAACAACAAATGTATTAATGTCAAATTAACAAAATACAAACTGGACGTTAGAGGAGGAGGTATTGCAATTTATTATAGGTATGACGAAAATAAATATTGATGAGGAAAATTCTTCACTAATTGAACAGTTCTGGGTTCATTTGAAGATTGACCAAAGTATTATTGGCATTGGTGGTGTATATAGATCTCCCATCTCTTAGTTTCCGATTGGATTAGTCACCCGGAAAATACAATTTCTCAAATATTACCAGCAGTAGATGTAACTTTGTTGGTGGGCGATATAAACATTAATTTATTTATTTTAGTAAACCAAACAATTTCGGATCATTGCCTGGTTTATTGGGAATTAACTTATCAGGCGGTCAATCCTAAACAATTTTTCAGAACTTGTAGGGACTATGAATACTTTAATTATGATTACTTCTAGCCTACCTTGGAACAACTTATATTCTCTAAATGATATCGATTAAATTATAGAAAGTTTTAATGATTACATAAAATGTGTATTTGATGTTCATGCACCGCTTAGAAAAGTTCGAATAAGTAAATGATCGAAACATGAAATAAAGCACGTGCTAAATTGAAAAGACCAAATAATACGAATAATTGGGATACTTATAACAATATGCCTAATATGATAAATTCTGCTGTACAACAGGAAAAGAAGGGATACTTAACTTTCATTCAAGAGCAACACAATACCAAAAAAACTTGGGATACTCTTAACTTATCTACCTTGTCTGACACCTATACTTACATATATTATAACACGGCCACAGCTACTGCAAAATATCCCTTAGCCTACAAAAATCTATCATCTTCCCTATAAATAAAGTTAATAAACCCAGTGAGTATTCAGATCTGAGATCAATAAATATTCTACCAGCTTTGTCAAAAGTTCTGGAAAGGCTGGCATATAATCAAATATATAACTAAATACAAAATAATTGAATTATACCCACCAGTCAATCTAGCTTTCGACAGAATCAGCACAACTAGTGCTATCCTAAAAACAACTGACGATATTATTAACGGGTTGGATAATTGCAATACCACGATACTGCTTTCTCTCGATTACAGTAATGCATTTGATATTATGAACCATAAAATGCTATGTACCAAACTCAAATATTACTGCTTTTACGAAACTGTAACAAATCTAATTAAATCATTTCTCGTAGTGTGTCATTATAAATGATAACATACCAAATGATGAAAATGTGATGTATGATACCTACAAAGGGTCAATTTTAGTCCCGCTGTTATTTATAATCTACACTTCCGATTTTCATCTTCATTGAAAAATATAGTTGATCTACTAAATGAAGAAATCGCTACTTTGGTACGTATTTCAAAAAATCACTGCCCCTCTATTAACCCTAATAAATCGTCCGCTATTGTGAGTTAGGAATTATGTTATTAACAAGACTTACATTGTTATTCTCGAAAAAAGACTTTTTTATTAGGGAACCCGCCGGCCAATTGTCACTAACGAAAGACTCTTCCAATAGGTCATAGTCAATTTTTATTTTGAATGATTCTGTTCTGCTGTACTTCTATTGGGGTTATATTTCCACGTCGATTTGTCGTCCTGGAAAAGTTATTTCGCAGTGTTTTCTCATTCCAACACCACCAGTACCAGGAGTAACCCTCCCTACATATATCCAAGCCTTTCGGTTTACAGCTGTTATGCTGGATTTGGTTTGAGTGCCTGTACCGAAAATTGCACGCGGTTTTATTGGTTTGTTACATATATTTTTCTTTAAGTGAACATCTGGATGTTCCTCTATATTTTGTTCATTTGTTTGTATTTGAGCTCTCCAACGTTGTTTACGGTTTTTGTATACCCTTGTAAAGTTATTATCTTGATTCTGTTTCTGTTCTGTAAGTATAGTTTTATCTATGTGTTGAATTGAATGTTTTGGGTTTTTGCTGTGATGTATTTCTTGTTCCACCACAGTATTGTCTGATAAGGTTGAAGAATCTGACGAATTTAAATCTAAGTCTACGGTGTTTAACTTTAACTGATTACTTTTTGGGTAAAAATTGTCAGGAGCATTTGTGAGCAGTGCAATAAGGTCTTTATTTGAATCCGTTATTGTTGTAACTTTAACTTCCAGTTCATGTACTTTTTGTAGTAGTTCACTAGTTCTTCTCTCCACAGCTTTATCAAGTATTTCGGCAAACACAGCACTTTATAAAAAGTGAATTATCTGATTTTCTTCAGAGTCGTCAAAATTAGAACCTTTTCTGGTCAATACCATTTTTTAATCGATATTTGTAAGATATTTACTATAATTATAGATATCTTGTCACGAGCTCGCAGAAACACATCCACACTACTCTACTATTATTATTATTAATTATTTATTGTAGTATATTATTGTAATTGGCTTCGCGAAATTAAAACAATTAAAGGTTACTTAAAAATGGGTTAATTTACTAAAGAAAGAATATTCCCACATTCAGTTGGTTTATGGTGGGGTGCAATTTAATGCTCGGGTAGCAGAACGTAGCTATGAAGAAAAGTTTACAAATAGAAGACATATTGTTCACTCAACATTTACAGCCCTTCACAAAATAATAGGAGCAACAGGGTCAGTAACCCCTAAAAGTAATTAAAATGGAAGACGTGTTGATGTAAAGGAAGAATACGAAGGGAACATTTTAATATGAATTTTCTAGTTGCTTGCGTAACGAGAAATTCCAAAACCAAGCCACATATTTTGTTTTGTGACGAGGCTACTTTTACTAAGGAGATTTTTTTTAATACACATTCCCATTATACTCCTATGTTGGAGACAATCCTCACATCATAAGAGAGACGAAACATCAGGAAAGCTTCAGTATAAATTTTTGAATAGGTGTTCTTGGTAATAATCGGCTTGAGCCTGTGCAATTGTACAATCGTTGAAATGAGGAAGATTATATAAATATTTTGGAAAATATTTTACCTGATTTGTTAGGTGACATTGATTTATACATTCGGCAAAACACATTGTTCCTACGTGATGGTTGCTTGGTTCACTTCAAGATGATTGTTCGTAAATTTCTAGGCAATACTTACTCCTGCCACTGGATGGAAGAAGAGGTTCAATTGCAAGGTCCCCAAATCTAAATCCTTGCGACTTTTGTGTCTGGGGATACTTAAAGTCATTAGCTTATTCTCAGCCAACAGAAACATGTGATCAGCTTTGGAGCTGGATTCAAGATCCCTGTAACGAGGTTTGGGAATAATTGGATGATATTTTGCGAGAGTTTGGGAATCATTAAATAGAAGGATAAATTTATGCACTGTAACTAATGCTCGTCATGTGCAGTATTTTTTGTGGATCAAGCTTTTCTGTTTATGCTGTTAATTGTATTTCTTTAACATTCTTTGCAATTTTATTGTTTGGCTATCGATAAGTTTGTTTAAAAAAAAAACGTTTTGCGACTTTTACATTATGAATAAATATAATATAAAATTAACTTCAAACTGAATCGATTTTCGAATATTTGCCAAATGCGCCGGTATAGGTGAATAATTAAATAGAGGGTGAACCATAAATAATAGGCCATCGCTCAGGGGTAGATTATTTGTGCCAAAATATGAGGATATAACAAAACATGTTTTAGTACAGTGTTACCGTGGGAAAAGATACAGGGTGTCAAAGTTCAAATTATTTTTTCGTTTTTTTGCAATAATTCAACAGCCTCTTGATTGATCTTCGTCAAATTTTCTAGAGGAACATTTTTATTCTAAAAAACAATAATTTATGTACTACATCATATTAGATCATAGAGGGCGCCACAGGACCAGTATCTAATGAGGAATTTATTTCATGTTTTTTTGACGAAACGTTGTGGTACACTTCTGACCATAAAATCTTCTGAGGGCATCATTTCCACGTATAAAAGGTACACTTGGTAGAACTTGATAACTTCAACCGTTTTCGAGGAAAGTGCCGTTAAATATTTCAATAATTTTTTCAAACACAAATTTAAATTTAATGAAACAAAGTGCATTTATTGAAAAAGTACAAAACGTAAGGGAGAACAAAATCGTAATAACAGCGTAAACTCTTTTTCACTTTCTTATGAACCAATGGATTATTTCCATGGTGTTGAGATAAATACATAACTCAAAAGATTGTCTAAAATAAGGATCTAATCTTATTAGAAGACCAAAATATAACTTAAAAGTTGACTTAGAGACATTATAAACTTTCCCCCCATGCAAAACCCCATTGCTGCAACTTAGAGTAAATGTTCGATATGGTATCCGCATACTTCTATGCCGTTTCTTATTCTATTCATAAAAGATTTTCTTACATTGAAAAATACATTTTCCTGTCTTCTAATAAAACTCGCTGCGTTTTGTATTTTGCCCCACAGTTCTTCTCTTGAGTTGATAGTATTTGCATAGACTAAGGACTTCATATGTTCTCATACATAATAATCCAAAGGATTATAATCAGGACTCCTTGGTGGCCAAGCAAACTCACTTCCTCAACCGATTTATCTGCGTGGGAAAGTTTCATCAAGATAATTCCTGATTTCAATAGAGAAATGAGGGGGAGCCATCTTGCATGAACCACATTCTGTTCCGTATCTCTAACATGAAAGCATGTAATGTATCAGCAAGAGTATTTTGAAGAAAAAGCAGATAAGACTATCCATTTAAAATAGGAGGAAGGACAAATGATCCCAATAATTGATCGCCGATGATACCACACCAAATGTTAATCCTAAATTCTTGCTGAAAATGCCTTTCTTTAAGGGCATGAGGGTTTTCTACTTGCCAGTAATGGGTATGTTTCCAGTTAAAAACGCGTTGGCGACTGAAAGTTGCTTTATCGGTAAATAAAGTCTTCTTAACAAAATTTCGATCCCTATTGTATTTAGAATAAATTGACAAAATTGCAACATTTGTGGAAGATCCCTTCGAAGTAAGTTTTGTACAGGAGTGAAATGATATGGCTAGATGCGTTATTTACGTAAGACTCTTAGGATAGATTGTTTACTCACCCCTGTTGCCGCTGCTAAACAACTTTAGCTGATTTGAGGATCTGTGATTATCCGGCTAATTATACCAATCTGACTAGAATAATTATTTCTGAAATGTAAGTTGAATAATTATAAATCATTTGTCGAAATATATTAAAAACTGGATCAGTTATTCTGGAGTTATGCGCAGACAAACATTCGCACATGCTCTTACAGGTGAAAATGGGAAAGTTCCTTCTTTTGAAGTCGGTTAAAGAAGCAATCTATTAAAGTGTTCCTTTATGATACCCGAATTCATTTGTAGTAATAAAAGTAATTAGGTAAACTTAAGAACAAAATATTGACTTACTGAGGATTTTTCGCAATGTAAATGTAATTCTGAGTTTCCACAGGAAAATATGGATTAAAAGTCTAAACGCGTATATTTACAAACTAGTGCATTGATAATTAATAAAGGGGTTTGTTAAAAATTCATAAGCAACATGTGTTCTAGAACAAGATTACTTAAAATTTTGTCGTTGGCGACACGTCTTGTTTATTAAAAATTAACACGAAATTTTAAATTAGAAGCGTCTCTACATGCGGCCAAGGACACTTGGTTATTTAGACGATCCAAGTGTTAGATATACTAACATTCTTTACTTTTACTGTAAGAAAATTTTTAGATACTGGCAACATAATTGAAAGCAAGAAACTACAATTTTAGATGTACAAGTTGACTGAATAAATATAACTAACAGTTTATATTACACTATAGGATATATAAAATGGAACTCTGTTTTTTTTTACTTTGAAACTTTTTTGTAATATAATTTTTAGTTTCATTTTTAAATTTGCGGGATTTATACAGTAATAGTTTAATTTTTGGTAACAAAAGAGATAAGTAATATGTCTTTGATTGTGAAATTCTGTCAGAAAGAGGATTGTTAATGTTTCTTTAGAAGTCGATATAGTTTCATAAATGTTTCAATTATGGTGCTCTTATCTAAAAAATTAAGAATAAGAGAAGAATAATGTTTATTGTAGTAAAAATAAAAAAATTACAAAATATAAGATATAGGACACTAATATATACAATAAACATGAGAACTCCTTAAGGAAAAACCTTGAACGGAATATAACGTTCACCACCATTCTCATCCTTCATTAAAATTACAAAATATAATAATTACAGAATATAATAAACAGGAAATTAATGTATACAATAAATAAGAGAACTCCTTAAGGAAAAGACCTTGAACGGAGTATGACGTTCTCCACCATCCTCATTCCTACGCACTTACACATTTGTAATCTATTTTAATAGCCTGTTAAAGAAAAGAACAAAAGAAAAAGAATGTCCAAGTGCTAAAAATTTGGTTAATTGAGACATGGTTTAAGATGAAAGGGTAATAATAATAGTAGCTTAGATTAATACAAAATATAAATTAATGATAACTATGACGACATATATATCTATACACTCACACACACACACACACACACACACACACACACACACACACACACAGACTCACATTGACACACGCATGCGCTTTCATACACATTTAAAGCCTATATTAAATCTACAGTAATACATGGGCCCATATACATATATTTCTTGGATATTTTATTTTTGTCCTTTTATTTATTTATTGTTTTTCTTATTTTATTTATTTACATTCAATAATAGCATGTACTTCATGGCGGGGTATAGAGAGTATATATTTTTTTAGATGTTTTTTATATGCATACCTAGACTTTATGTTACGTATTTCACTTGGTAATCTATTATACAGTGTTGGCCCCAAGTAAGTAAAACTTTTTTGTCCAATGGCCTTGGTCATCAATGGTGGTAAGTATGTTGATCTATTTTTTCTAGTGTCATAAATAAGCATGATCAATTTTTTCAGGGCTGTCTCATTTAGATGTAACCTAATGCTGGAGCATACGAAAAAAAGCTGCCGTGGATCCATTATGGCAGCTTCTTCATATAATGCATCTGATGGATATGTATAGTTTTTGTTATAAATTATTTTTAGGATTCTTTTCTGGACAATTATCAAATTATTCAAGTAAGTTTTACCTGCACCGCCCCAAGCTAAGATTCCATAATTTATGTGAGACTCAATTAATGAATAATACAGAATTTTGAGATGCTTTAAATTCAATATATCTCTTAGTATTTTAAATTTATATATTAAGCACTGTATTTTCTTAATGACATAATTAATATGTTTATCCCATTTTAGATGCGCATCAAGCCATACTCCCAGATATTTCACCTCTGTAGCAGCTTGTATGATAAATTGACTGTCAATATTGATATTTTCGAACGGTGGAATAGTAGTTTTATTACATGTCATTAGCAAGTAAACTGTCTTATTTAGATTCATCGTTAGCAATTTATAATCAAAAAAATCCTTTACTTTTTTAACGTCTGATTCAACTTTAATTTTCAGATTCCCAATTTGCACTACTATAGAATATTGCTGTATTGTCAGCATAAGTGATTATAGTACCACTACTTTGTACAGAGAATAGACCATTGAGATATATATTAAACAGTATCGGCCCCAGCACCGATCCTTGTGGAACTCCATACTCGATTTGTTTGTAATCGCTGATTATATTATTAATTTTAACACACTGGTTTCTGTTGGATATATAGCTCTTAAATAAATCTAGGGCTTTGCCTCTAATGCCGATTTCTTCTAATGGTTCCACAAGGAGGGCATGGCTGACCGTATCAAATACTTTTGATAGGTCTATAAATACACACAGAGATGGTTCACCTCTATCCAAAGCAGCGTACATTAGTTTAGTGACATGTAATATGGCATCTTGAGTTGATATGCCCTCACGAAAACCATATTGACTGGTTGATAGTAGGTTATATTTACTAATATATGCAGTAAGTCTTTTTTTTATAATTTGTTCATAAATTTTTGTATAACAAGTTATTAGGGATATAGGCCTATAATTTGTTACAACCATATGATCTCCATTTTTATAGACTGGAAGTACAACCGATGTTTTAAAAGCGGAGGGACAATAGCCCGTTTCTATGCACCTATTAATTATGTACGCCAATGGTTCCGATACTGACGACACTATGGTCTTTAAAGTCTCTGCTCTTACTCCGTCGATACCCGGTGCTTTATTATTTTTCAGGGACATAATAACATCTTTTACTTCTCTCGCATTAGTAGCAGATAAAAAAATAGAGTTTGAAATATTTTTCTTTTCTGGTTTATAATACGGATCCTTTTTTATTTCTCTTGCTAACTTCCCACCGGTTTTAATGTAGGTATCATTAAATATGTTAGCCATGCTTTTTATATCTACTATTTTTTCACCACTGTCACTATTTATAGTTCTAATATTACGAGTATTTTTTCTTGCTGTTGAACAGATTTCTTTAACAGTATGCCATAGATTTTTGGTGCTGTTTTTGTTCATTTCAATTTTTTCTTTATAATAATCAATTTTTGCTTTCTTTATTAGAGATGTTACTATGTTTAGATACTTTTTATAGTTTACCTTAAGAATATCATTATTAGGTTCACGTAGTACTTGCTGATACATTTTGTCCCTCCTGTTTATCGAATTTACAATACCATTAGTTATCCAACTTTTCCGTTTTTTATTACGAATTAAAACTAATTTACATATATTAACCTATGAATGACCCGTAGTTTGCTTAATTTTGCATTGGGGGGGATCATGTTGTAGGGCAACGGACATTTTGAATCATATATATTTTTTAATTCTCGGTAAAAATTTTAATAAAGAGGACAGACAGTCACAAGAAAACGATGAAGAAGAAATTGACAAAAGATAGTGTCCGATTGTTTCTTTCACATAAGCTTCACAGAAGTAGAGACTATTTCTACAATCCTGGTATACTAGTTAATTTTGTTATTTTTGCACATCTTGTGACCAGAAGAAAATATAAACAACCCTATTTTTGAATACAAAGATTGAGGCTATTGATGACAATAATATTTTTCGGCAGATAAAAAACAATACTAACTTTCCCTCTCCGTTTGAAATTTTTTTTACAAAGGTTGGCTTATAAATTCTAGTCTAATTTTCAATCTCATTCCAACTCCGGATCAGCATAGTTTTTGTCGAAAGCCAGATACAAGTGTTAGGTATGGTATCCGAATAAAATCAATAATGGTTTGATGAAAACAATGCAAACAATCAAGTGGATTCTGGAGGGCATTAAACATTCGAAATGTCGAGGTGTTGTACAAGTCCGAACACCAGTTTGTAACGTAGTGCAGCTTCAGTTATGTGGTCAAACTTAGACCCTAGTCTGTTCTCAAGTCCGGGAGCTTATATAACGTTAAAGCTACTCTAATATCTCGACCCCTGGTTGAATATGGATTTCTGGAGTGGAGGACAAGGTCTGCTCGCCCTCAACAATACGCAGTAATTCGAAATATGTTATTGTTCTTAGATACAAGAGCGGAGGTATGAGAAGTGGATACAAGAATTTTAAGGGGTGATAATTAACTAGGAGGGAAGCTGAAAGACGGTTATAAGGAGAGCCATTTGTAGCTTAATTAATAGACAATAAATATTTGTGCACTACCCTTATTTTAGAAAATTTAATATCTATTTATATGTGCGTGTCATTTTTATAATGATAATAATAATAATTTTCATTGTGTAAAATGTCAGCAATGAATATGTTGGAAAGGTTAGCAGCAAATATACCAAAATCTGAAATACATATTTTCACACGTAATCATAAATTCTACAAAAAATAACAAAATTCATCAGTATATTAGAAAAATAACCTCTACGTCTGTGACGTTTATGTTAAATGAACAGAGGGATTCTAATTTTTGCTAATTAATACAAATTATAATAAAAATAAACGTTAAATATTTCCCTGACGTTTCGGAAAACAAATCTGTTTCCTTTTTCAAAGTTAAGAAGACAATTCTTATATGCTGTGTATTTTACATACTGTTATGTGCACGCCAGTAGGCAAGGGGTCATTTGAGCCGCGGCTCCGTCCCCAAATTGGGGCTACCTTGGGACTCCGGACCCCCGCGTTAGGGGTTGACCCCAGAATGGGACCCTCATGCTGTCAAAAATGGACCCCCATAAAGTGCGGTTATGGTCGGCGGCTCCCGTGCTGTCAAATATGCGGGAAATTCAAACTCGAAACATACCGGTAAGTATGGAATCTGCATTGCCGACAAGAAGTCTAAATTGGCGGGAAATTTAAATCCTCATTCAAATCGGTCGGATATTCCAATAGTTAAGAAATTCAAATTTAGGCGGGAAAATGAAATCCGGGACATGCCTGTAAGTATGGAATCTCTATTACCGACAAGAAGTCTAAACTGGCTGAAAATCAAATTCTCAGAAAATTCACATCCACCGGAAATACGAATAGTCAAGAAAATTTAAATTTAGGTGAAAAATTCTACTACGCACATCAAACAAATGAGATTATTAATTTAGTGACCTTGAGTAATCTTTGAAGATTTTACACTATTTTATGGTATTAGGAGATGGTATATATAATTATTAACAACATGGCCACTTATCCACCCCAATCCTCAAAGTCTTAATATATTTAATTTGTAATCATTAACATATGACGTCATTTGATCACGTGACATTTTTTTTTAGGTAGATTTCTCATCTACCTATTGCAGAGTGCAGCATGTCACGACTTCGAGAAAATTTCACTTTAGCTGCTTCGATTATGGTCCCCAGACCCCAAAAATGCCCCCCCGTTCAAAAGTTATATATATATATATATATATATATATATATATATATATATATATATATAACCCTCGCCTAAGGTTACATCTTTGAATAGTGCTTATATTGCCCTATAACTTTTGTCTAAAACATTTTTTTTTGCTAAAACGCATAGGAATAATTTTAAAAATGGTGGCGGTTCAAAGTCTTACAAAAATTCTAAATATTTTATTTCGAATCAATATGTACGTGCGATACATCGTTGGATAGTACTCATCTAGGCCTACAACTTTTATCTAAAACATTTTTTGCTAGAACACAGAAACATTTTTTAAAAAGCGGTTTTTTTTAATATAATTAAAAGGGGCCTTCGCGCTGTCAAAAATGGGCACGGAATATTTGACAATCGGCCAATTTCGGAGTATTTGACAATCGAGCCATTTCGGAAGTTTTGGCAACTGATTCACTTTGGAGTATTTGGCAATTGGCCCATCACACCGTTTTATTTTTTTACCTATTTCCACCAATTTTTTTCTCAGGAATATAATTACGATACCACCTATTGACTAATTCACAAACTCATCAATCATTAATGTATTATGACGTCATTTGATCACGTGACAGGAATAAACATAAACACGTCATATCACAATTATATAAGACAACATTCAAGCCCAAAGACAAAGGTTAACTGGAATGAGGTACACATTTGAAAAAACGCAGATAACATCCCTTACCTACATTACCAGTGTCGATACCAAGGATTGAGCCTAAAACGCAGCAGTATCACACCAGAACGAATTTGTCACATAACGCTCTTTAGCCGACTGAGCTACCGTACTGGAGGAATACTTCAGGCCAAAGACAAACGAAAAAGTTTATAACTTATTCGACAAAGAATGCCACAAGGCTTCTCGAACTGGAAAAGTCAGAAATAAGGCTAATCACAGGCCTTCTAACTGGCCACTGCCCCTTGAGATACCATCTCAAGAATATGGGCAAGGCGGTAGATAATAAATGCAGCTATTGCGATACTGCAATTGAAACAGATTAACGTCTGAAGACATAGGGAAATTAGCTCCCAGGAAAATCACAGGCTTTGTAAAAAGTCTTGGAATTCTAGATAACCACTAGATGTAGGGTAAATCAAAAAAAAATCTTTTAAGTCGAAGTGAAATAAGGCTGTTCGAAGCCAAACGACCCCGTAAAACAATCTACCGTACCGGACTGAATAATTATTTTTTGTTCACTTTCCCCCTCCTAATGAAACAAAATACAGCGTGTGCAAGTATGGTAAATTGTTAATTTTGAAAGTTAAATAAACTCAGGATATGCAAGTTCAATGAACCGCTGACTCTGCAAGTATGGTAAATTGCTGATTTTGAAAATTAAATAAGCGCGGGATATACAAGTTCAATCAACCGCTGACTTTGCATATTGAATGATATCAGGTTACATAGGTCAACGAACTCTGACTCTGCAAGTAAAATGAATTGCTGATTTTGAAAATTAAATAACTAATTTCTGTGGTGTATATATAAATAAACGCAGAATGCGCAAGTTCAATGAATCGCTAACTTTGCAAGTTCAATAAAATGCATTTACTGACTTTGTAAATTTTTGACTTTTTGAAAGTTTATGCCGAATAATATTTCCCATTTGATGTAACATTTTTCCTTTTTTGATCATTTATTAGCAGACAGAATTTTAGTAACAAAATAACAGTGACAAAATTATTACTAATACCTATAAAAAAAAAACAAAATCTTGTGCTAAGTGATCAATCTGTTGCCACGTGGTAATTCCATTACGTAAAAGTGGAAATTCATTATTTTGTCTCATTATTTTCTGTGGAAAATTGCGACATAAAGAAGAGGAATGGTGATTTACACGACGTGGTAAATTTCTAGCCTGATCCATTGTACATACTGATATTTAAGGCCGGGTAATTGGTTTTCAGATTTATTGATATTTCGATGAGGACCGATGGAGATGAAAATAACCTGAAATCACCAGCGAGAGCATTTCATTTTACCGAGAGCATAGGATGAGAAGTGTTTTTAAATTGATTTCGAACGCTATTGCGGTTTGTTGTTTATCTGTTGCTGGAGAAACTTTAATTTGCTTTGAGATGAAGTAGAATGAAAGACTGGTAAAATATGCAGTCGAGGGAGTTTCAGTGACAAATGAAATACCCTTGAGAATAGAGAGTTGTCATTGGAGACATTTTAGATATAAAGATATTATATTTCAATCTTTCATTTTAAGCTAAATAATATGTATCTATTATGTTTTGCTAGTGAGAATAAAAAATGCAAACAATTTGTATAAACTTTGTTAAATAGAAATATAACATTATACAGTGTTGACCAAAATACTTAGAAGCCACGTTTCTTCACAACAATTGCTAATTACTACAGCAGTTGTAAGAAGTATAATAACCTTGGATCGTTATGAATGAACAGTACAACCAAACTGCCAAAATGGCAGACGCACAAGACAAGTATATTATTTTCAACGGATAAGAAAATTAAAGAACGTAAGTATTGTACAGCCCCTTTTAAATAAATGTAATGTTTATAATCATAGTGTAGTGCGTCATAAATGGGACGCTATATTACTTTCGAAGCATTGGTTGAATAAAGATATTTTAGACAATGTTTTAAGGAAAAATAATTATAAACTCTTTAGATATGATATGCACGATTCTAGCGGTGGTGGTGTATTAATTAGAGATAAATAAAAAATAAATAGATTTTTATTGGTGTCATTTATATACAGGCTGTCCATTTTATCAGGGCCCTCGTGAATATCTCACTTAATATCGGTCGTACAAAAAAAATTATTTTTATGAAAATTGTGCCGATTTATATAACCTACAAAATGGTTAAAGACACTTAAAATCCATAGCCTACTTTAAGAGTTATGGCGGAAAATATCGAAAATGCGGAAACGTCTAGGCCAAATATCTCCGTTATTTGAAGAGATACGAGAAAAATTCTAAGGCGAAAATTTTTTGCAAAACAGAGTGTTGCAACGAGGTTTTATCTAATTTTTTTCCAAACCGCTGTATTTTGAGATTTACTCTTCAGGCTGTTCAAAATTATATTTTGAAACGGGCGGGAAATAGCACCATTAAATAGAGTATTTTCCTCCCTTTTTAACGATATATCATATCACATATTTATTCATTGGTATTACGTTAGTAATTATAAAAACATTTTTTTTAAAGCAATAATTTTTTCTTAACAAGCATTATACTTGCCGTGGAGAAGTATGATTAAATAAAACGATAAAATAATTCAATAAGTTGTTCAAATCTTTGCTATAACAAAACATTAACACAATTAAGAAGAATAAAGTAAATTAAGGTAACAAAAGCAAATTAATAATAAAAAGAATATAGCACACAGAACATTAATATTTATCTAATCCTCAAAATAATTTCCAAGATATCATATCAAGTGTACAAAGTGTCCACCGCGATTTCTTATGCACAATCGAGCGCGATGAGGCACTGCATTTAAAACATTACTCAGCATTTCGGGGGTAACTGTAATACATGTCTGTTGAATTCGAGCTTTTAGGTCCTCTACATTTTGCGGTGTCGTCGAAAATACCTTATCTTTAATTTACCCCATAGAAAAAATCCATTGAAGTTATATCTGGAGAACGAGGGGGCCATCGAATAAATCCATTGGTACCTATCCAATGTTGAGGCAAAATTTCGTCTAAATAATCTAGGCAAATCTGGGAATTGTGGGGAGGAGCTCCATCTTGTTGAAAATATTGAAAGTTGTGTCGATTCTCTAAAGGCAGGTCATCTAAGAATTCATTAAATTCATTTCTCAAAAAGTTTAGGTACCTTTGACCACTGAGGTGACCATAATAAAAATAAGGACCTATTAAATTGGTGCCTAAAATACCTATTCACACATTTATTGAAAAACAATTTTGAAACCCAGTCATTCTATGCCAGTGTGTATTTTCAGAAGTCCATTTGTAAAGAATATTGCGATTAAAAAATCCATTATTGGAAAAATTTGCCTCGTCGGACCAAAGTTTACTAAATATTAATGGATCGGAACGGTTTGTCCCCCGCTTGTAAGTTGTTAATTTTTGGCTTTATAACACCGGTAACCATTTTTCTTTAAAATTTTTCTAGCACTTGTTTTATTTATATGACAAGCAATTTGAATTTCTCTTAATGATGTTTCCAAATCTTCTGTATCATTATTTCTTACATAATTAATAACTCGGTTTACCTTATTTACATTACCAGTAACACTGTTCAACCTTGCCTTCTTCTTTAAAAATGAACCATTATTTATCAGTTTCGTAGCTAATTTTCTGAACAGAGTTTTATTCGGCTGTAGTGCTTGTGGAAATCTGTTTCTATATTCTACTTGAGCTAATCCAGAGTTAAAATTACATTGGCAATATGTAACGAACATTTTATAACGATCAATGTGAGTAAAAATCATTTTTGAAAATTCTAAATTCTTAAACGAGTGTGATTGAGTGAGAGTTTAAGTATTAGCTGAGATGATCTGTCAATAAATTAAATTGTCAAGTTTGTTCATAGCCAACTATTTTAAAATAATTGAAATAATAGTGAAATCATGAAATACAAACAAACGGATATTAAACTTAAATTAATTGGTAAAGACATTTTAACTTTCTGAGCAAGGAGTGATGCTTTTATGGAGGACCTCTATACATTGGCATAACTGCAAATACTGTTTCGATAATTGCTCCATGTTGCTTTCTTAATTATTATTTTGTTTTTGTTACCTGAATTTACTTAATTCTTCTTAATTGTGTTAATGTTTTATTATAGCAAAGATTTGAACAACTTATTGAATTATTTTATCGTTTTATGTAATCATACTTCTCCACGGCAAGTATAATGCTTGTTAAAAAAAAATTATTGGTTTTAAAAAAATGTTTTATAATTACTAACGTAGAACCAATGAATAAATATGACATATGATATATCGTTGTAAAGGGAGCAAAATACTCTATTTAATGGTGCCCTTTCCCGCACAATAATTTTTTAAACAGGCGAGAGGCAAGAGTAAATCTCAAAATACAGCGGTTTTTAAAAAAGTTAGATAAAACTTCGTTGAAACACTCTGTTTTACAAAAAATTTTCGCCTTACAATTTTTCTCGTATCTCTTTAAATAACGGAGATATTTAGCCTAGACTCTTAAAGTAGACCATGGATTTCAAATGTCCTTAAACCATTTTGTAAGCTGTATAAATCGGCACAACTTTCGTAAAAATATTTTTTTTTTGTACGACTGATATTAAGTGAGATATTCTCGAATGCCCTGATAAAATGGACAGCCTGTATTTTACTTTATTTTTTTATTTATTTACTACTGCAACAAATTTTACAATGGATCTTTGGGATATCTTTCTTGTAAAATTATTTTAACCCCAGAGTCTAAGCAAATAATTTCTATCTAAAGTGGACTGTAATTTTAATGGTTAAAGTTATACATCGATAAAAACTTGTCGTCTTACAATCGGCGATGGTTGGAGACCATAAAAACTATCTTGTGTATACAGGGATAGGTTGAATAGTAAGAAAAATGAATACACAACGTTATCTTCTTAACACAAAGTTAAACACAAACACTATTTATCCCAATTACTTATAAATTATACTTTTACTGTTGAATGAAACAAATAAAACATAAAATTGAAGCGGGAATATGGATTCCGATCTCTAGCGGGAAAAATCACTACTACTGTTCTCGCGCGTTGTAAAAACACGTGCAAACTCGTACCCTCTAGAAAGAGAGAGCACCAAAATATAAAATTTTACGCCAGTGGCGTAACCATACAAAAACAAGGTAATATGCCTTAACCTAGTTTACAATCAAAGTGACACCTGAGGAGACCTCGTATTGTATCTAGCAGTATCTAAATTCTCCTTTTTCTGTCTATTAATGTTGCATATTTAATATAACAATAATATAATAGAAAAAAATCGCTAAATTGAGTGTATAATACCTATCTAATTTGTGATATGAGTCTATATATAATAAGTTGGGTACAAAATGTATATAAACAATTAAGGTGGTGTAGGCTAAGAATGCAGTTTTATTATCTATAATTAAATATAACATTTGGACGGTTTGACTATAGTATAAGGAGTAGTGTGTGGTGCGATTGTGTTCTTTTCCTTCTTTTGGCTCATAAACCTTGGTGGGTTTTGGCTTGCTCAACTATGTTCCTCCATCTGTCTCTATCTGCCGCTGCTTGGTCCGTTTGTGTTACATCATGATAATATGGGTAGAAGTGTTAGTAGTGTAGTTTCTGTCCTGAAACACTTTTTTCTCATTTTTTTTATATGTGGTGGAAGTTTATTGTATATCTTGATTTCATTGCGTTTTATGCATTTTTGTAATTTTTTTTGTTATAAAATGGTCCTTTGTACACGTTGCTTGCAATAATTTTTGTTTCGTATTGATATTCAATAATGGATCGAGTTTCTTTCTTATTATGTACATAGGCCATAGCAGCATGCATGTATAGACCTGCCACATCGAGTAATTGATTTTCAGTAAAGATGTTTCTGCAGCTCTCTGCTTATTTTATTAAAAATTAATCTAAGGATGTAGTTTTGTGTTATCTATAAGGGTCGTAGAACTAGAACCCCACACTGTAATGACATATATTTTTATAAACGTGTAAAGTTTCACGAGACTTGGCCACAGTATTGGAATTGTCAAAGTTGATACAAATAATTATGAGAAGTACCTACATACTTCACTAAATCAAGTATATATTATATACATTACACATATACATCCAATATATAAAAATATAAAAAATATGGTACATATCATACATTCATACATGTTTGTAAAGGTGACAGACTACAGAATAAAAATAATAGCCCTAAAATTGATTATAAGAGAAATATTCTTCCAGAGAATAAAAACAATTTTCTTTTTAATTTAATTATATTTATTAGTTATTTAATTTATATTGTTTAAGCCTGCCTTGGCGTTTTTACCGCGCAGGAAGGTGGTTATATAATTTTATAGACATCGTATAAGAATCCTTTTTTACATGTGTTGTTTGATACGCTAGTACTGCATTTCGAGTATTGTGAGAGTGGATTTCATTTACTACTGCGAAAGATTCAATGTTTTTCCCAATGTGGCACAGACACTGATAAATATACATATTACGGGTGTAAGTATACCCTGTTCGTTAAAATAGGATCTGCACGACGTACCGTATGCTAGAACAAGCATACTTCTAACAGTCCTCTTTTGTATGGTAAATATTTTTGAAACGCTACTGGAATTTCCCCAACATATTAGGCTATATGCGATAACTGAATAAATTGATGGATAATAAAAAATCTTTAAGGCTTCAATAGTGAGACTATTTCGTAATTGTAAGATCATATAATTTTTTGATGCCAAGGTCTTCGAAAGAGCGTTTATGTGACTAACCCATGATAAATTACTGTCTAACCATACTACCAGAAATTTAACATTTTGCTGTTTTAGACTTTTACTATTTGTTTATACTAGGAGGCTATAATCAATTTTTTTTGTTAGTCGGGGAAAAAGACATTAAATTCGTTTTACTTACATAAAGTATTGGGCCATTTTGAGTACAAAAGTCAGAACATCGTTTGTAAACAAATCTTTACTTCGTTACTAAGTTGGTTTAAATTGTTTGCCGATAAAATTACAGATATGTCATCAGCATAGAGTTAAGAAGGTATTGTTAAAGGCTTCAAAGATATCGTTCACAAAAATTGTAAATAGGAGTGGGCCTAACATACTGCCCTGGGGCACGCCAGAGGTAACCCAATTTTTAGAATATAATGTTTTTGAATTGCAAGTATTGATACGTACTAATTGGTACCTATTTGTCAAGTAAGACTTTAGCCATGCTAAAACAGGTCCTCTAATTAAATAAATTTCAGGTTTACTCAATAGAATTGAGTGGTTAACCGTGTCAAATGCACACGATAGGTCATAGAAAATTCCACATGTTTTTAAGCGAGAGTTAAAATTATCTAAAATTTTACCATAGAATGAGAATATTGCCTCTTGCGTAGAGCGCCCCCTGGTTAATCCAAACTATCTAGCCGACATTACCTCATATTTATCAAGGAATGAAATTAGTTTATATTAAAAAGCTCTTTCAAATATTTTCGAGAATACCGACAATAGGGCAATTGGCCTATAGTTTTTAATTTCACTAACATCATCTTTTTTGTACACCACTACTATTATTACTATTTTGAGTTCATCTGGGAAATATCCATTTATCAACGAGAGGTTTATTAGGTATGTCAGTGGGGCAACTATATATTCTGCTACTTGCTTTAATAAGTAACAAGGTATTCCGTCATTTTCAGATGATTTTTTTTGCTGCTGGAGTTAATTATATCAAGTACGTCGTGCTCATTCATTTCTAAAATGTACATTGTATGTAAATTTTGATTAGCTGGTTGGTTATACCGAGTGAGGTTATCGTTGTCCAATTTAGGGATAGTGTTATTTATTGAGTCAATAAAGAAGTTATTAAACGTATCCGCAAGTAAATTTTCATTTACAGCATCGCCATTATGGTTACGCATAATAGGAGGCATATTACGAATTTATTTTGAGCAGTTTACATTATCACGAATTACTTTCCACACCGCCTGAGTCTTTTTCTCAACATTATTTATTAAATTATCATAATACGGTTTTTTAACGTGTTTAATATTTGTAAATTGTTATTGTTTGTTAATTTAGCATTAGATTATTGTGCTTCAGATAATGCATATTTTTTAATGAAAGGTGTTAACCAAGGATTTCTTCGTTTCTTTGGTTGGGATAATATTGTCTTTATGGGGAAAGACATATTAAATATATATGAGATTATACCTGCAGCTGTCTGCTTTAAAAATGTTAAGAAAAGAAGCAGATACCAAAAAAAGAAAAATTAAAGAATCGGCAATAATCTTATTAAATGAAGATAAGTGCGTATCGAATTGTTCTGTAGATATTTCTACAACCTGGCTACCAATGTTAAAATAAGAACTTAACAAACTCAACATTATCTAAAAGAAAAATATCATCAGTTCTATGTTCTGTGTAAGTAGTAAGTATCTATGGAAATAACATAAACAGAATCTTAAAGCTGTGTATTTGACATACACAGCAAAATAAGAGTTCTTCAAAAAAAACTTTGAAAACGGAAAGAGATTACTTTTCGAAACGTCAGCAAAATACATTATTTCTGTGTTTATTCCGATTTATATTATTTGCACTATTCCTTTGGCGTAAACGTCACGGGCGCAGAGGATTTTTTCCAATAATTATATTATTTTGTAGATTCGGTGATTTGTTTTTGAAGAGGATAATAATACATGTGGTAGAAAACCCAAATAATAGGAAAGATTATTCTAAGGAATACTTCAAATGTTTTAACTAGGCATTATTCCTCATAATATGCCATGACTCACTGGACTTTAAATAATTAATGTTTTCTTCATTTAGAAGGCGTTGTTCGACAGATTTGTTTATTAGATTTTTGTCTTGGACATTTAACGTAACTATTTGAGCAAAGTGGTCAGAGAGACATGTTTGAATAATTTCTGTATTTATTAATTCCGCGTCCGCAGTGGAAAAAACATGATCAATTTGGGTTTTTGCGTTCCCTTGCAAACGAGTGAATTGTGTATACACTGATTATTACCAAATGAGTAAAATATATCTTTTAATTCATTCTCGCTTTGACAGTTAAGATTAGCAAAATCAAAATTAAAGTCTGCACCGATAAAACTGGGGTCCTTGCTTTGGACTAAAGGTGTAAGTAATTTTTCTAGATTAGAGTAGAAGTACTTTTTGTCAGATCCCTGAGATCTGTATAGGCATGATATATTAAGACATAAACTACCTGTATAAACACTCACCAGGCCGCTTCAAACAAACCGAAAGCCATATATTATTAGGCAACCAAATATACTCCGTTCGTGGCCTTAATATAATTATTGATAATTCACTGTTAATTTTTGTTCACGAAACGTATGTCCTCGGTCACCTCGAATATTTATGTATTTATTTACATCCGCTTTTTATGTTATGTAATATATAATGCATAGTATAATATGTTTTCTTAAAAAATGTTTTCTTAACTTGCGACCATTATCAGAGTCTTAAAAACTGACCTGAAAGTGGTGGTTCACAGTATATATCTTAATCAATAACTTGATTTGCTATTTCTTAAAATTTAACAATACAGGTCGGAACTACGAACTTAATTTTAATTTTATTACTGCGTCTAGTAAAGGTTTGTCCATAAATTCTGTTTGTGTATTTGTAACGTTTTTATGGTTTCTTAGGGCCTTCTTAATTTCTAAAATTTCAAGCATGTCAAGGATTTTTCCTTTGTTGGCATTATGCAAAAGTTTAACACTGCTACCGTTAAAAACGTGATTTTGCTCAATCCAATGTTCACCGAGACCAGTTGATTGTTTATTATATAAAATAGCGGGTTGTGTTCTCTTAACCTCACATCTATGCTACGGCCACTCTGACCTATATATACGGCATCACAGTCGTCACACTTTATTTCATATACCCCCGATTTTTAAATATCTTCTGTCTTTTCTTTATTATTAACCAACAAGCGACCTAAATTATTTCTATTCGTTGATATTGTATTAAGACCTAATTTATTTAATCTATTACATACTGAGTTGTTAACCTTATTTACATAATTTTATACTATGCCACTTTTTGTTTTCTATATTTGGCACGTTATAAAAATATTTTTGTAATAATTTTCCCTGTTTATTTTTTATTAATTTGTCAGTAAGTAACTCATCATACCCATTGTATTTTGCTAGCGTTTTACGAATTCCCGATTTAAATTTAGAGATAATAGTCTGTGTACATAGCTATGAAACGGTGACATTTTTATCTTTCACTATTTCATAGCTATGTACACAGACTAGTATCTCTAAATACTGAACAAAACTAATGAAACAATAAACCAAGTGCGTATTGTAACAATTCTTTTGAATATTTATAATTATTCTAATGAAAATTGTATACTACATTGCTCTATAGGTTTAAAATGTGAATAAATCTTATTATCACATTACTATAACTTTGAAGCACTAAGTAATTACACATGAATAATTTAGTGAGAATTAATAAATACTTTTGTCATAGATAACAAAATGCAGATACTTCCGAAGTAGTAAATATTTTTACAATCATAAATCTAATAATATGATACCATATCTAGTGTCCTTTTTACCCTCACGCTGTGATTGTGTAAATGGATGATACGCAAGCCTAGGCACAGCTTCCTAGACAATGCAAAGGGCTTCTTGCTGTTTAATGTAGCCCAAGTCCCCTCGAGTTAATCCAGAAGTAATCCGGGGGTATTTCATGTCCATAACTTGCGCAATCATTACTGCTCTTGTCGGCTTCTCATAATCTTCGGAGTAATATCGTGCCGAACATACGGAACCTCGCCAACACATTGATTATTATTCGGGGATTACTGCAAAGTATTACAGGAAACTCTTGACCTATCCAAGCAGGAATATTACTCCATAAACATGTCAATTTTCCTGCAATAAAAGTTTCTACTGGTTTTATACTAAGCGTGCATTCTGGCTGGATTTGTACCAATTCCTTTGAATTATTTATTGGATTCTTCATAGAGGAAATAAATATTATAAACTGGTGAAGGCATCCTTGATGATAAGTTGAACACAGTTATGCAAAAAGGAACCAACGCCGAAAACTAAGTTTTGAGAAATGAAGGTTAAAAGTTGAGAAATTACTATTAAATCGGCATGAAATTATAGATGCAGATTTGTGCTTTATTTTGCGGTAAAAGTCTGTCGCATTTGCTGCTGGAAAAATGAAAAAAAAATTCTAGTTTATTATTACTTTTTTTGAAAAATGGTGCATGGTTTCTTTTTGCGTTTTATGATTTCGGTGATTACAAAATTAATAGAAACACTAAAAAATGGAAATCGAATATTTATTATTTGCAACTCAAGTATTAATAAACAGAATAAGAGAATACTAATTTAAATATTATTATGTAGTATTTTTATTATATTTATTCAGGGTCAAAGTCACACCTCCAAATCCATCTATATCATCTTCAATATGGTCATCTGCAAAAAGTGATGAATAGAAAGTCCTACAATCTTTGGGAATGAGGTGCCATATAGATTTTATATCCGTGAGTTTTTCATTCGAAATACCTTTTCCTTCAGGCCAGAGTCTGTTTTATATAAACCACTCTTAGGACGACCACGTATTTTCTTTGAAATATCAACTTCTACTGATATGGTATTCTCATTCAAGTTTTGCTTCATAAAAATGAAAACGGCTTTTCCCTTAGTATAGTTATTTCCCTTGTCTTTAACCAATTTATCTCTTCTCCATTTATTCCCTTCTTTCGGTTAGTTAGTTATACTACTTTCAATATTTGCCGCAGTTCCAAAAAAAAATAATTCTTTTTTCATTGGCTTAACCGACATAGAATTTTTTTTCCGACAGGTTTCCATGATTTTAAAGTAATCCTCTGGAGTGTATAGGCGTTGTTGCCTTTTTAGTGCCGACTCAATTTTACCAAAGTCATCATCATTGAGTAAGTAACTATGTCCTGATATTAAATATCGAAAAGTAATTTTTTTTTAAGGAAGGATGACCATCTAGAGCACATTTTAACATCAAGACTATTTTAATATTGCGGTTTTGTCCTCCGCCAAATCTGTAACACTATTAGGCACCGCCTCTTCGATATGTTTAAGTAAACAAGGGGTAACTTCCTGGGCACCCCGTCCCGCTGTTCCTTCCACCCAAGGGTAACAGATACCCTTCATTTGTTTACCGGAGTGAATGCCACAACTATATACCCAAAATTGTCTCTTGTAAAATATTATGTTTGTTGGTATTTGTGGAAGCAGTAAAGTCTTCTCGAGGTCATATGTTAAGCATTCAAAATAGTCGTTACTAACAGCAAATTTCATATCTTCTTTAATTTTTCTTTGTGCTTCTTGCCACATTCTAATATGATCATTATGTTTGTTATCTATCTGTTCTTTATCCTTGTCAGTGTGTGCGCATTGCTTTGTAATGTTGAAAGAGTCGAATTTGTTACACGTATCTTTTTTCAGTTTTAAATTTTAAATTAAAATTCTTGTAAAATATTTTTTTATATGTTGAGAAACTAACCACATTTGCCTTATTTCGCCCGTCTACATAGAGTTCATACATTTTCGTGAGAGTCATCTCTACTGGTAAAAATGAATATTCTGTTTCAGCACGTGTATAGTGTGACTTGTACCTGGGAAATTTATTTATGTGATTCATCACCTCTTTCCTCAGGGGTTCTCCTAACTTATTCCAACGGCCCTGAGTACCTCTTTTGTCAGTGATACTATCTTCGTTTCTCATCTTTAATAATGCAGTGTTTACACGTTTTGTCGATACAGATAGAGTTTTCACAAACATATTACGGCATACTAAAATTTTATTCAGATAGTATTCTATAGAAAATAGTTTTTGTTTCTTAACAACTCCTATACCTCGTTTTCTTTTTACTTTGATTTCTTTAACACTAGCAGCAATAAACAAATTTTAAGCTAAATACGTACCAAGCTCAGAAAACTTTTTAAACTCATTTCTGCATTGCTCTTCAGATATTTTTGTTGTACATGACAAAGTACACTGGCAGTCAAAAGGTACAAACTCCTTAGAAGCAATTCGTTGCTTCTTATAATTCACATATTCCGTACGTTTATATCCTGTTAGTTTTTCTTTCTTCCCTCAACATACCGTCAAATTTTCTTTTTCTGCTCTTTTTTGGTCTTCCTGTATATGGTTTTTCTTTAACATTACTTGAATCCCTATCCGTAGAAGTTTCCAAAGGTACCGGTATTAGTGCTGCATAAGTTTTTTGTTCAGCATCTTTGTACAAAATGTCGTCATTTGAATCGCCCTAGGAAAAATAAGAAACAAAAGTTAAAAGAAAAATGGGTGCGAGCAAATATATCAAGACATACCTTTCGCCTTATAGGAGAAGAAACATCACTATCTATACTAAAATCCGGATCTTTGACTAAATCATCCGATAGATTCTCTAGCAATTTCGCAATTTCAGGATTCAAGTATGGTGGTTCTGAAGAGATATTAGAAATATCTTAATCGTAATAATCTATTACTACAGTATTTTGCTTCACTTCCAAATTTGAATTACCCGCCAACTGATTCTCAGGCGATTGCTGACAAGCTGTTGTTTTTCTCGGCTTTTCTAAAAAATAAACATATTTTTAAATTATTTATGTTTAATAGTCAAATTTAGTTTCATACCTTTGCTTTCTGTAATAATTGTAGTATTACACATATTAACCAATTGTTTACTACGCCGTGAAATCATTTTTACACCACTTTTATAAACGAAAACAAACAAGTAAGTTCACACTTTCATCGCGTAGAAGGCACTGATATACTGATAATGTAAACGTCTAGCAGCCGATTCACATTTTACAAGAAAGAACCATACACCATCTAGCGGCTATAGCACAATTTACAAAAAAGAACCATGCGCTTGGTTCCCTTTTGAAAAATGGTTTAAGATGCTTTCGAGTTTGCAAATGGTTCTTTTGGCCTATTTCCTAGGGTTATACTGTAATTTTTATATGGATTTTTTTAATACATTTATTTAACGTCGGCCTATTTCCGCTACTGAGGCCTAACACCGACGCCTGTAGACGAGCTACCCCCAACCAGGAATTTTGCCGAACCTCTTCCCTTAAGAAGAGTAGGGATCTTTTACTTGCCTAACATTTAATAGACAAGGGACCGACGGCTTTACATCCCCTCCGAAGGATGGTATATCTCCTATACAACCCTCGCCTAAGGTTGTATAGCTTCCGCGCATACACTGATATACAAGCCGCTGGAAGATATGTGAGGGAGGACGCGGTTTCCGTTGGAATGGCCACCCATCCAAGTACTAACTGCGCCTGTCGTTGCTTTACTTCGCATACCGAAGTATGTACATAGTAAAGACGCATCTACGCTCGCCCCCTTTCAAATGGATCTTTTCTGCAAAATGTAGTTTATCTACTTCTGCAACTTTCAATGCCTTAATATTAATTTCGTAATTTTGTCGCAAGGTTCCTTTTTGCATAACTGCATCCAGTTTTACGGTGCTTTACATAAGTAAGGAAAACAAATTATAAAACGGACGAACTTTGAAATATCTATAGTATATATTTTCTAAACATTAATTATGGTGTTCATTTCATATTCTTTTTCTTTATGGGTTTTTATGCCGCATGTTCGTTATGCGCTTTTTAGTAATATATTATGAGAAACGGTGTCAAAGGCCTTAGTCAAGTCGAGAAATATAGCCAAATACTTCTCACTTCTGTCAACCTTTTCCTTTATATCAGTTACAGGATCATAAATCTCTAATATAATAATCTAATAATTATATTTGTCTAGGTGTTCAACTAATATACCAAGGGGCACCCCTTGGTGCGTCAAAGTCCAATATTGGCCTTATTGGAAGACTGTGGAAAATTATTTGGTATAATGTCAATAGGCGCACATTTTAAAAATGATTTTGAAATATACAGGGTGCATATACAAATTATGAAAAATATTTTAATCTGCAAAAAGGTACGCATTTACATAAATTTAGAAACTTAATAAGGGAAAAACAAATTAGGCAATTACTAAATATAAATAATAATCCTTTAATTGGCAGGACTGTCGTTAAATGTCAAAAAGATTTTTGTCCATTTCAGACAGGCTTGTCTTATCAAAAGGTTTAAATTTTGCAATAAACCCGAAATCTGTTCCAAAATTTGGTATAGTAGCGGCAATAGAAAAAACGGCTCAAAATTTACCAACAGATAATGGGAATGAATATCGCATACAGGCAAAAATTGCTTCAGTGAAGCAGTACAAAATTAAAGATAATTTAACTCCAGAAGAAAAGTTATCGATAAATTCCTTAAAACGCGATGAAAGTATAAAAATATTGCCAGCAGTCAAAGGTAATGTCACAGTCATTATAGATAAAGATATATATAACAAAAAAATCATGTCTCTTGTAAATGAAGGACCCTACTCAAAACTAAACAAAGATCCAACAAAATCAATAGGGAACGAAATTTACAGAACTTTGTTTAAATACAAACATGAATTTAATGATTTTGAACGAAGGAACCTTACACCACATCATAGTAAGCCTCCTCATTTTTATGGCTTACCAAAGACACATAAACAAAATATTCCTTTAAGACCAATTGTTAGTTCTATTAACTCACCATGTCATAATTTGGCAAAATTTTTACTCAAAATTATTGATCCATTATCTGGAAATACCGATTCATATATTAAAAATAGTAAACATTTTATAGAAAAAATTTATGAAAACGATATTCATGAATCACACCTGATGTTTAGTTTTGATGTAGTTAGTCTTTTTACCAATGTTCCGGTAGATGAAACCTTAAAAATAGTTAAAGACAGTTTGCTAAATGATAATAATTTGGAAACTAGAACTAAATTAAGTGTAAATAGCATAATGGAACTCTTAAAAATGTGTATAAAAATAACCTATTTTCAATTGGATAATGAGTTCTATCAACAGGATTTTGGTATGGCTATCGGGTCTACATTATCACCAATTTTAAGCAACATATTTATGGAGAACTTTGAGAACACACATATTCAAAATTGTATAAACAAACCGGTTGTCTGGTGGAGATATGTTGACGACATCTTTCCAATTTGGCCTCATGGTGTCGATTTACTAGATAGTTTTTTGGAAAATATAAATAGCAAGGAACCGTCTATTAAATTCACATTAGAAGTAGAAAGTAGGAATGAACTACCGTTTTTAGATGTTTTAATTAGAAGGGTAAATAATACAATTGAAATAAGCGTTTATAGAAAACCAACACATACTAATATATATCTAAATTTTAACTCAAATCAGTCAATAAATGTTAAAAGGGGTATTGTAAAATGTTTATGCGATAGGGTTAAAATAATTTCATGTAATAATGAAATATTAAATAACGAGAAAAAATGTATCAAAGAGGTTCTAGTACAAAATCAATATCCCGAAGCCTTTGTTGATAAAGTTTTCATAAATGTTGAAAATAGGGACAATCAGGTACGACAAACACCTGAACGTCACTATACAGTAATAATTTCTTATGTATACGGGCTATCGGAGAAGCTACGCCGTATATTTTAACAAAAACAAAACCGATAATCAGGGAGCAGAATTCAAAAAACTGTATTTACAATATCCCGTGCGAATGTGATAAATGTTATGTGGGTGAGTCACCCAGACCTTTTCGTGTGAGGTTGGATGAGCATAACAATTACATTAGAAAGAATGAAATTCAAAAATCAAAGATTTGTGAACATGCTTGGGAAAATGGACATAGAATAAACTGGGACTCGGTAAAAATTTTAACAAAAGAAGCAGAAGCAGAATAACATAATGATATCTTGTGCATATTTTGGTAACGAAAAAAAACATGAGAACTGACTTTGTATATAATAATTCTAGGCTCAAAACTTTATATTCGTTATTAAGGAGATCGGTAGGATATTACTCATTTTTTGATAAAATTACTTCAATGAGGTATTTTTGGGTAATTTTTAATCCTCCAATGTTTGTTAAGTATGCACCTCCATATTATTATTAAAGTATTGATCCAGCCAAGGCATGGTATAGCATTTTTAATATATAACTTGGTAATATATCTCTTAATTTGTACAATTTTAAAATTCTCAAACGAAATTTTCTATTTAAATTGTTGATATGCTTTATCCATTTGCGGTTCTGATCAATAAAATTAAACCAAGGTATTTTAATGTGTGTTACAGCTGTTATCTCTTGTGTACATGTGCAATTTCTGGTGCTTGTTAAAAATACAGTTATAATTATGTTAATGAATTGTATTTATGTTTGGAAGATATTTATCATATATACTGAAACACATAAAATTAATTTTTTTAAAGGTTGATTATCAAAAGGTTTTCCGAAAACCATTGTTGTACTTTTGAAAAATCTTCAATGATTAATTTTTTTACTTCATCCCAATTATTACCTTCCACTAAAAGAACGGCATTATCAGCATAAGATACAATAACATTTCGTATTTAAAAGTAATAATTTGTTAATATAAATTAAAAATAATGTTGGTCCCAGAACGGTTCCTTGAGGTATGGCAAATTTCACTTGCTGTTTCAACGTACCGAGTCGATAACAGACTTTAATACTGTGCATACTGTCCTCTAATCTGTAAGTAGCTATGAAATACGTTATTAGCTATTCCTCGTGTAGTTTGTCAATTAGCATATTGTGAGACATTGTATCAAATGCCTTAGATATATCAAGAAATACTGCGATCTGCTTTTTGTTGTTGTCAATGCTGCTGTATAATGTATTTGTAATTACATACATCGAATCACCAGTACTCATATTTTCCCTAAATCCCAAGTGATAATTAGACAATATTTTATCAGAATTTAAATGATTCTTTAACCTTGATTTTAAACACGTTTCTAATAATTTGCCAATATATAGAATTAATAATCTTAGGCCAGGCGACAGGTAGTTCAATAAGGAAATAATTAGTGGAAAGCTGGAAATTGCTTTAATCGCTTTATTTGGACCCAGATATTACCCTCCCAAGTTTTCCCACTCGAGCGAAGTCGGCGTTGGTCCTTCTGGCCCTAAGAAGGTACCATTTTCCGTTTTTTTGCAAATACCTCCCAAACCATCAACTTTATCAACAAAATACCTATTATAAAAAATAATGTAGAGTAAATTTGCTACAAAAAATTTCTTTACCGTTTGTCTCTAAAGTGAACTGTTCCGATGCTACGACCATTCAAAATGGAGCCCTTTTTGATTCCTGCGGAAAAGTTATCGAAATAATATGCCATATCAAAGTTTCTACATGTTATAAATAGTAGTTAGCATTCCAGGTGCACAAGTTGTTAACCATTTACAAGTATAACAGTTTTTCAATGTAAACAACTGTGGCAAAGTACCTACGATTAGTATTTTGACTAGTATTGACACAAAATCACTCTTTTCCACACCACTTGACGGTAGAGTAAATGGTGCGTTTTTTTGTAAGTGGTGTCCCCAGGAGGTCTAATCCACTGTTCAAATGTCAAAGTTAGTCGATTTTCAACCGTTTTGATGAAGGCTGGCAGTCTTGATCGTCTGCCTCAATTTCTCCGTCATCGCTTTCATCGTCTGCATCGGTACATTTGTCTGACGTCACAGGGCGCTCAAGATTAACATCGATGTCTCTGTCACAATCATCCATATCATCTTCCTCGGCAGCATTTGTACATGACCGTCCCATACAATTCATGCAGATTCTGGAGCATCGGAGGCCCGTTTTCCTGCAACCACACGCTGCGTTACATCCTTTCGAACATTTGCAGGACACTGTGTTTAGAAGCGTTTGTGGCGCCGGATCCCTCGTCGTAGGTATGGGAGCCAAACCACATTGAGAATTTTTCCAGCCCCAATCCAGTGCATTTGTATCATTTCCATACCATGTTTGGACTTGATGGTATGTTCTTAAAGAGTGCTCACGTGCCGCTGATTCGGTGGGAGTTAGGCTTGCGAGATTAAATCGATGTTTGCCGTGGTTTTGTTGTCATAAAGCCTAGCCACAACCAACTGGCCCGCTTTGTCAATTTCATCGGGGTTTGCGTTCACGATAGGTCTCTGTATCATAGATCGTGGATCTTATATCTTCCCTTATTATGTCTGCCGCGGCTTTTACAATTCTTAGACGCTCCTCCTGATCATCGATCTTTCGACAATGGTACCAATTTTCCGTGAGTATTTTGTAGCCTGCGTCGCGAAAACGAATCACCGGTTCATTGTTTTTTCTTGCTCTGACAATGATATCAGCACCATATTTACCAAGCAACTTGTTTTTCAACGTTTTCTCATTAGGAATATAGCCCTCAAAATCTTCGAATATCTCTTTGAATGTGAATTGACATTCTTCTCGATTTCGTTCTATATAAGAGCAAGAGTACTCGAAAGCAGCAGTGACGTTTTCAACTTCGGGCCGACCAGGTGGTCTTGTCGATGTGGAACAACTCTTGAAGAATGTTTTCACGCAAGAGCCTTGATATCGACCCTCTGCAGCGACCAAATCATTTACATGCGCAATTCTCCTAGTAACAGCCTTGGCCCATGCACCGTCACGCTTACCAACTATCTCTACCAGTGTGATTTTGAAATTGAGTGTTTCCACGCAATGAACAGTATCACGACTGTCAATGGGTTTCCCGTGCGAATGTGATAAATGTTATGTGGGTGAGTCATCTAGACCTTTCCGTGTGAGGTTAGATGAGCATAAAAATTACATTAGAAATAATGAAATTCAGAAATCAAAGTTTTGTGAACATGCTTGGGAAAACGGACATAGAATAAACTGGGACTCGGCAAAAATTTTAACAAAAGAAGCAGAAGAAAAATTAAAGGATCAACAGTATTCTTATTAACTGAAGATAAGTGCGTATCGAACTGTCGTGTAGATATTTGTACAACCTGGCTACCAATATTAAAAGAAGAACTTAACAAGCTCAACATTATCTAAAAGAAAATGTCATCAGCTCTGTGTTCTGTGTAAGTAGTAAGTATCTATGGAAATAACATAAACAGAATCTTAAAGCTGTGTATTTGACATACACAGCAAAATAAGAGTTCTTCCAAAAAAAAACTTTGAAAATGAAAAGAGACTACTTTCCGAAACGTCAGCAAAATACATTATTTCTGTGTTTATTCCGATTTATATTATTTGCAGAACATAACCTCTGACTATTCTTTTGACGTAAAAGTCACGAGCGCAGAGGCTTTTTTCAAATAATTCTATTATTTTGTAGATTCGGTGATTTGTTTTTGAAGAGGACATGAAGAGGACATGTGGTAGAAAACTCAAATAATAAGAAAGAATACTGGGTGACTCGCTGTTAAACCTTGTTCCCACCAAAATGTACCATATTCTTTCGGATAACTCGGCAACGCCACGACAAAACCAAAAAATCTGGATGTCGTTGGAAAGGTAATTTTACGCTAAATTCATAAATATAAACATATATAGGGTGTTCTATTTAAAAAAAATGACCTAGAAGATGCTCCGCCGTACCGAGCCATCCTGTATATTTCAAACTATTTTTAAAATGTGCCCCATTTGACACTATACCACTTTAATGATTTAATAATAATTTTCCAACGTCTTCTAATAACGCCGATATTGGACTTTGATGCACTATCGGGACACCCTGTATGTTTAGGAACCTTCATTGCTATGTTATCTGTTCCTGGAGAACAATTGTTTTTTAGTTCATTAATTTTAATAGTTATTTCATTTGTGGTGACTTTTCATAGAAATAGTGATAAAAAAACCTTAAATAATAAGTTCTTTTGTAGATTATCCGTAAATTTTGTAAATTTGTTTGTTGTAAATAAATTATTATTGCGCCTTGTTTTTTGGAACAAAATGAAAGTTCAAATATAGCATAACACTATTTTGAAACACCTAAAATTAAGAAAAATATATGTAATATTACCAATATTATTTAGAATGGTTTTAATAATATTACAGAGTGACTTTGGATTATTTGCAAAGAAGCTTGCAATAAGTAAGCGCCACTAATATTGTTGATAATGCCAACAGAAAGTTAATACGTACAAAGTAGATAGCGAAAGTATATCAAACGGTTACATTTAACAGATTGTTCTTACTCAAAAGCCGAAAGGGAAGATATGGTTGTTATTTTAAGTAAAGAGAAATATTATGAAAGGGCAAAATTTATTTAGTAACGGTCAGTTCTAAGAAATTATTACCAACGATTACTGAAGTACAAATGTAGTTAAAGTCTGAAACAACTGATGGCATTGTGAACCCTAATTTAATTGTACGTCAAATTAAATTTCCTCTTCATCAAGATGGGTTTAAAAGACAATAATACGGTATGTCTTTCACTACAGTGGCAAATCATTTCTACGCAAACGAGTACGACACGTTTATTGTTGCTATTAGTAATAGCTTTAACATCAATCTATAAAACTAAATTTATTCTTAACTACTCAGAACAAGCGACTACTTAAATAATGATAATTATATTTACCTAAATTTGTGTGCCGTTCTGTATATCGGATGGATGGTACATACCTGCAACAAAATAAGTCATTAATACATGGAAAATTGAGAACGTTTAAAGCACTTATACAATTAAATTAACTAAAATTACGTGAAATATCTACAACTAGTAGAGGAACTGGTGTAAGTTTACTTTCACGTGGCTAAAAATAATCGGTATAGAGGTTGAAAGTCTGTTCTATAAATAAAACCCATTATTCATCGGACCAGTACGGGGGAAACTCAACTCCAAGACAAAGAAAGAGTTTAGAAAAGGCGTCATATAAAAATTATTATGAATGTAGGGGCGAGTATAGGTGCATCTTTACTATAACATGTTTTTAAAGGCGCACATGGCCATTGCCCGCGGCGTATTACGACCGGTGGAAGATTTGGGTAAATGCTGAAAAGTCGGAGGTGGAAGCCAAATTTCCATTACACGGTGATTACAGTACGCAGTACACATGATGGTGATCAAACCGGCCAAAACATACGCGGTGCCGGCTTGGTGCAGCACGTTGGTCACGACAACGAAGACATTGAAAGAATTAGAATATAAATTTATGCACTATATCTTCCGCTTACCCCATCCGTCTTTTCTAAATGTCATATATATAAATCTTTAAATTCCTGTCTTATCTCTCTTCTTTTCTGTTTGTACTTTTTTGTTCCCGTTTTCCTTTTTATTAAATTCTTTATTACATTTTCAGAAACCGTTATTTTTTAAATTTCAATTTATGACTAGACAGGCCTTTGCGCAGCTGGACATTTTTGCATCTCGACGATGGATCATCTCATTTATATTGGGGTACCCCCATCAACTTTCAAATTTAAATTAAACAACAATTTTTGCTTTAGTTCTTTAGTTGTTTTAAATCTCTTTTGGTATTCTCAATTTTATTGCCTATTTTAATTCACATTTATAAAAGGAGGCTTAATTTTTATTTCACCGAACCAGCTTCACCCCGCCCGGTTCTATCGCGGCCACCATGCATCGTGGTTGGAGTGCCGGTCCCAAGATGGTTTCTGGGGAGGAATCCCTTGCACATAAATTTTAATAAACATGTGTTCAGTTCAATTCATATTTCGATATGTAATGTAAAACAACATTAAGCACGGTTGGTGCTTATATGCTTTCCATTTCAAGGAAATACAGTGTCCTCGCCCCATCTTCTAGCGACCTGTATATCAGTGTACACCCAGAAGCTACGTAATTTTAGGCGAGTATTGCGTAGTGGATATGCAATCCTTTGGAGGAGATGTAAAGTTATTGGTCTCTTGGCAAGTAAAAGTTCAACAGATAAGAGATTCGGCAAAGTTACTGTTTGGGAGTGATAGATAGCTCGTCTACAAGAGTAGTTCATAGGCCTCAGTCGCGGAAATCGGCGATCATTAAATAAATTTATATATATAAAAAAAAATATACAATAATAGCTGTATTGCATTCGAACTCCAGAGAATTTAATGAATTGGTTCCCGTTGACCCTTAATGTTTTGATGCCTTTATTTTTTTTACACTGGAGATAAAAACACGATACAAGAATCAGCTAGTAATAAAAGACGAGACTATTTAGTACAGATTTGACTTTATCGACAATCAACTTATCTTAACACGTAGTTATTAATTTTTATTAAATTCAGATTTAAAAAGTGGGATTATAAAGAAAATTTAAGGTTTAAACCGATGTGCGGCTTAACCTCCTTTGCTGTTTCAAATTTGAGGGGTGGGTGAACTGGCGTAATTGAAAATACCAAATGAAGATGTCCCCTTGTAAAATAAAATCGACGGGTTCGGCATTTTTCGGAAAAACGAACAAGCAAATAAAAAACAAGCCTGTTTCATTTTCGTATCTGTAAAATATAGCACGTAAATACCAAATAAATACAGGCCCAGTCCCTTGGACTTGGATTTTCGTGAGTCCTTGACATTACTTTGGAATATTCGTTTGCTTGGTTTATTCTGAGAACTTTGTCAGAGATGTATAGTTCTAGTGAACAGTATGGGTAATAGTTTTTCTATTTTTGTGTTTGCTCCTGGTACCAAACATTAGTAGGCATGAATGATGGAATATCTGTTGAAACAATAAATTCCATACACTTAAATATACTCATCTTTATAGTTATTCAAATTATTTCAAATGGATATATTCCTCAAGCCATGAAAGAGTCTATCATAACGCCAGTTTATAAAAAGTGAAATAAGCAATTGGCAACAAACTATAGGCCGATATCCGTCATAAACCAATTTGCAAAGTTAATAGAGAAGTGTCTTAAAAAAGTTTAATAAATTTTTTAGAAAGCAAAAAAAAATACTATATTGAAAACAATTTGGTTTCAAACAAAAACTATGTACTGAAGATGCAATTATAGAGTGTGTAAATAGTTTTAATGAAAATAAATAAATGTTTGACAATATTATTGAATTCAGCTAATGCATTCGATACTATTAACCATAAATTATTACTGAAACGTTTGGAGTACCTGGGCGTAAGAGGTGAACTATTAAACATTTTTCAGGACTACCTCTCAGGGAGTAAACAAAAAGTAAAAATTTAGTAATATATACAGTGATTCCCTCCCCGTCACAATGGGTATTCCCCAGGGTACTGTACTGGGACCCATATAACTCCATCTCACAAATAGTAAGTATAGACGGGGAATTTATCATTTGCCGATGATACAGCTATTATTTTCGTGAGTCCTGGAAAAATGTATATAAAAAAGCCAAACGAGGATTGGGAAAACTTAAAATTGGCTGGATAACAGTCTATTGAGCCTGAAAGTTGACAAAACTAAATTAGTAACATTCTCATCCATAGTTGCTGATCAACCAGAATTAAACAACATAAAAATTCGCTCTAGGCCATGCAACAATCAAGTAAACTGTAAATACGCAGCTATTCAGGAAACAAATTGTATTAAATATCTAGGCGTACTGGTTGATCAACATCGGAAGTGGAAAGGTCATGCTGAGTATATAGCAGGACGACTCAGAACACTGTTACACAAATTTTATCAAATAAGGGATATTTTAAGCAAAAAATTAATGATAATTTTTATAATGTATCAGCTGAATCCACAATTAGTTATCGTATATTGATATGGGGTGGTCTTCTAAACAATTCTATATATTGTCTAGAAAAAATGCAAAACACCATTCTAAAAATATTGTTTAAAAAGAACTACAGTTATCCTAATAAAATGTTATACGATGAGTTCTGCCTATTTACAGTGAGAGACCTCTATACTTATTTCGCTTTATTGTGGATATTAAATAATAATTCAAAATTACCTAAACCACCCCATGACTACGAAACATGATTGAAAAAAAAAACTTATCCGTCACATTGCCATCATATATCAACAGTCATACTTAACGATTTATATTTTACTACGGGCCAAATATCCGCGTTTTTTTAATGTGTAACCCCCTTCCGCACAAGCCCTGGCTTCTGGAATTGGGGGCTGTCTAATTTTTGTCTAATTTCTAATTTCTGTTGTGCCAAAAAATCTATAAGAAATTGTTAATAAAACTAAATTAAAGAAAAAAATTATTTATTATTGAAATCTTTGATAATATTTTAAAAAATGTATTGCTAATAGCGATTACTACACAAGATTGTTTTTCTATTGGTTCACTCTCTACGTTAATAACTCCCTTAAAAAATATAATTATTATTTCTAATAAGTAAATAAATAATAAAATGAAATTATTAAAAATAATAATTAATATTTTATATATTTTATCCCCCTTTATATATTATATCCACAATATCCTCAAATAATCTTTAAATGTGTTTTCGGTTTCCTTTATGATACTGCAAACAAACTTTCATAGTTTAGGCAGATCATAAAGAAATCAAAATATTTATGTTGAGAACAATAGCGTCAATTTGTAAGTTTTTAAAACCTTTTATATTTAATAAAATTGATAAGATTTGATCTGGGTTACATTAACTGCATCTGGTTGTGCTTATTTTTCTCTAATGTTTTATTTATAATTCCTGTAATACTGGTTTTTCTACTCTTTTTATATATTATTTAAAGCACTTTAAAATAATAAAGTTACTGTTATTTTTTAAAATATTGCTTTTATCTTTAATATTCCACTAATGTAGAAGCATGATACAACAAACAATATAACATTTTTACATTGTTATAAAATATATGCACCGTAAAGCTAGTTAAATAAAAAGTATCTACGTAAAAGTAAGTAATACGAGTAATATATCAGCAATTGCTCTGTACATAGTTCTTTTCATTTAGAGGTAAAACAAGAAATGGAAATCTAGAAAACACGTCGGTAATTAATTGAGAAATGCCATCACAGAGCAACATAATTTAATATCACCCATCAATCAGTAGAAGACTTTTCATAACGTCGACGTGCCGACAGCAACAGATCAGGCTGCTTAGTAGGCGCACCATGTTTTACTTAATCGAATTAGCATCTCTTAAAATTTATTATCGATCCCAGTCCTAAACATGACACAAATATCCCCTTGAAATTTAAAATTAAACTTTGAGAAGGCACCTTAAGAACGTGTTAAAATCAGGTTTTATTAAATTTCAGCTGTTAGTCTCTCGCAATAAACTATTAATATGCATCGTGTGTAGTTGAGCATTCTGTGTACAATGAATTGTTGGCACAAGGGGTGCCAGTTGTCTTCTCGATCAGGTGGCTGGTCTTTCGACGAACTTCTCTTGTTCATATATGTAGTTGTGTAATGTTTTTCCAATAGGTTCAATAAAATTGGCTCAGTGCCTCAGAGCTTATGTATTAGGCTTGTAATCAAGAAGTCCTGGGTTCGAGTCCTGCCTAGGGTATGAATATTTAGTGGCGGTTTCCGTATGTTACCAAGTTGGCAGCAGTAGACTAGATGAGGTTGTGTGAGAGACAACACGGCTAGTTGCTGTACCACTCCTGAGTTCGAGTCTCAGTTGCGACAGGCGGCAATGTCTTAGGGAATGGTAATTGTATAATTGTCTATGTGTATGTGGAAAAATATACAGCTCTGCGAGTGGGAACATTGTTCTTGTAGAGTCTTGAAAGAGGTGGAAAAACGGACAAAATATCGAGATTTGCTCTTCGAACTCCGCAGGCTTTATCCGGGCCATTCTGTTAAAATAGTGGTACTGATTATAGGAGCCCTCGGTGGAATGAGACAGACGCTGCTTTTAGAACTGAAGATCATACCAGCATGCCGAGATTCGGCAGAGATCTTAGCCGGCAGAATGCAGAAGGCTGTCATCTTCGGTTCATTGCGTCTACTCAGGGCACACGATTCACGGACCCGGTAGTCACTCACCCAACGGGCGTAGGGAGTGGCTATTGGTATTTAGTACCAGCTCCCCTCTGTGAGGATCGAAGCCACAGAGTAGGGTGACTGGTTTTTTTGTAATAATAATAATATCTTTATTGATCTTTTCAGCTATAATAAATTATAGATAAGACATGTCAAAATACTGCCATGTTAATGGCTTACAGAAGTAATATATTATATACATATGTATATATGTGAAAAAGAGTAAAAACAGACATATACAGGGTATAACACAATTTACAATAAATAATGAAGAGTGACATTAAAAGCATAGTAGGTATATCCGAAGATATATAGTTAAAAAGTATAATATATAATATTAATATAATAAGTCATTTGGCTTGTAAAAAAACTGTAAACTCACTTACTGAATAAAATGAGTTTTTTATTAAAAATTGTTTTAGATTGTTTTTAAAACTGACCAAAGATACGCGGTCTTTTATTTCTTTTGGTAGAAGGTTATAAATGCGACAACCCGAGTTAATAGGCGACTTTTTATAAAATTCGTGTTTATGTTTACTTAAGGAAATTAATTATCTTCCTCTTGTATCATAATTATGATAATCTCCGTTAAGTATAAATTTGTTTTTATTTACATGGATATATGTCAACAGTTTCATCAGATATATAGACGTCACAGTAAGAATTTTAAACATTTTAAAGATTTCGCGTCACGATTCGTTATAGCCAAGACTAAACAGAAGTCTGAGTATTCTTTTCTGAAGTATAAATATTCTGCAAATGCCACTAGCTTGTCCCCAGACTATAATATTGTATGCAATAGGGAAATAGACGAAAGCATAGTATACGTTTAAAAGGGCTTGGCTGTTTAAAGAATTTTTGAGAGAACTTATTATATAAAAACTTTTGTTTAATTTTGCAGATAGAATTTCAATATGGTAACTCCAACCTAAATATCTATCTAGCTATATTCCCAGCAAAGAAGCTGAGTTTTCCGTTTTGATGTCATGGTTATTAAATGCAAATATGGAATTGTTATCGATCATTCTGTACCTGTTTTTAAATTCAATGCAAACTGTTTTTGAGTAATTAATAATTATTGAACGGTTTTTATGGCACCAGAACTCAACAAAATGAAAACAACTCTTAAAGGATTTCTATGTAGAAATAGTTTTTATTCTTTGGAAGAATATGTTAAGTATGATACATAATTTTTAATAATTTTTATTATTTTAAAAAGTATTTCTTATGCCTCCCGGTTCTCAGCTATGGTATACGTGTTATACTTATTATGTTATAACTCACTGGTATGTACTCGATATACTTTAACTACTGTATGTGCATTGTATGTGTACATCTGATGTCCCTACGTATATGTTTGTATTTATATATTTGTTCCCCTTTTTCATGTGGCTTTTTACATAATGTATGCTTTTATTCTTCTTTTATCGAATTTATTTCCGAGATTTCTTAATGTCCTAAACATTACTTTTGTATTTGTTTTTGTTCTCTTGACATATTCTATCCAATGTAACTATAGGCCAAAAGAATCAATAAATATATTATTATTATTATTATTATTATTATTATTATGTTAAGACCAAAATATCATTTGCTTTGCCTAATCATTCAAGGTAACATAGTTGAAGAGGAATCGGCCATTGGAATATCAGGAACTAAAAAAACCTAAATGTAAAATAATTGTTTAGAGCCTGCATATAAACAAATAGTCAAAATGATAACTGTTAATTCCTGAACACAGGCCGAGTATTTCAAGAAGAAGAGGAAGACGGTGAAGAAGAAGAAGAATGTACCAAATCTCATCACACGTTTTTGGAATATTGAAAAAAATGTAATATAGGGTATCACCTTCTAAGGATCCCAGCTCGCTTAGGACATATGGCTATAGGAGTATTATTCATATTTTCGTAAATACTAATCAACTAAAGTTAACGATAGGTGTTTCCGTACATTCTGTAACCTGTGAAAATAATACGATGACCTAAAACTTTTTACATTATGCGTTCTTAAGCAAATAAATAAAAATATATTGCCGTGTTTCAATAATGTAACGCTAAAATCTACACCATTTTTTATTACTTCCCAATAGGGTAAATATTGTGTAAGTAGCACCTAAATATATATTTTATTGAATCGACCGAATGGCTTCATTGAAAAGCATTTTTCCAAATAAATCAACGGCCTTCTTGTCGCGCCTGATTGAATTTGTCCATGGGGTAGTGAATTTTTGCGTCATTGACATCGTAATCGCTTTAGGAGCGGATCCAAAATTTAGCTGACATCGAAACTGAGCGGCAAAACCAGTTTAGAAGGGCCTGGCGTTGACAGCCATTTGCGAATCATCTATTATTTCCCCTCTACGTCGATATACCCTATAATCGGTGAGTTTCATATAAGGACAATATAAAAAGAAGTAGGGCAGAAGGGAAGGTCATTCGTCCACCACTTTAAGAAGTATATAATGAATATCACACAGACGATTAAATTTACTGACATATTGAAGATTTTAATCGTTTGGAATGGGTTTGAGAAGCAATAATATTTAATTTATTTATTTTACAATTTGACAGCCCAACAAAAAGACGAATTTCCAATAACAGCTGCACGAAATTATGATAAATGGGTGCATGAATATGTTTAGCATAGCAAAAGGTTTTAATCCAAAATTTTTACACGACGCTTTCTTATAATTTGTTTAAATTGCATGTAATGTATAATTTATGGAATGTCAGATATAAAAAACAAGAATGTGGCATTCTTTTGTAAACCTATCTCAAACGAGTGCCATACATAGGCGGGCGCAACTTACTTTTCAAGGCAATGCATGCCCTACAATATTTTAAAAATTGCAAGCTTATTAACTAATAAATTATGACTAAAAGTAGTGAAATGATAGGTTGGTATATATATGTTGCACGTTCGTTTGTATAAAGGATTATATTATAATAATACCTATAAACTTTATATAAATGAACAACAAACTTTACTCACTTATTCACTGACTTTTCTACAGAACGTAAAAATTTCATTGACTCTTAATGAAGGGAAGTAGAAAAACTTGATATTATAGAAAATGTCACCGTCCCACAAAAACCAACGGAGAGGTGTAAGTAATTTTTGCCGGTATGAGGAGAAAGGTATATAATGTTAGTAAGGTAAAAATATCGAAACAAATTAACCTCGTTAATAAAAAATGTTAAATATGCGTACTATAGAAACAGAGTTGAAAATAATATCGGTAACATAAATAAAATATGGCAAATAACGAAGGAAGCAACTACCAGGTATCAGAAACAAGCAAGAATTATAACAAAAATCATAAACAATAATAATGAAATTATATACATTAAAAAACTAATCGCAAATAACTTTAATGAACATTACGAAAAAGTTAGTAGACACATTGCAGAAAAAATCAGTCACACAACGAATTATATTTAGCCCAAGAAAATGAAATACAAAAGACAATGTTTCTAGAAAATGCAACAGAGCAAGAGGTAATGCTTCATATAAATTGTTTCAAAACTGGTAAATCCTCTGGGTATCATGGAATTACTGCGGAAACACTTAAACGTTTATCTGCATCTATAACAGGCCCGTTAACAAAGCTAATTAAGTTGAGTCTAGAGCAAGGTATCTTTCCAGATCCTCTAAAAATTGCAATAATTAAGCCTCTTAATAAATCCGGTCCTGACACAAATATGGAAAATTAAATATCATTAATATCCACAATAGGTAAAATATACGAAAAAATTTTCAAGAGCAGAATGGAATATTTTATAAATAGACACAATATATTGTCTCCTAACCAGTATGGATTCCGCCATAATTTCTCAACTCAAGACGTTATATCCAAAATAGTAAAAAAAATCTATCATAAGCTAGATAACTCTCGGTCATCAATTGGTATTTTTCTTGAAGTTGCAAAAGTGTTTGATATTATGAACCATCAAAAATTATTAAGTAGTATTCAAAAATATGGCTTTAGAGAATGAATCTTCTCACAAGCTACCTCAAAAATAGGCAACAAATATCCAAATCGAAAACGAAAAAGTCTTCATGTTGTTGTGGAAACAGGCACCCCTCAAGGAACTGTCCTAGGACCGCTCCTTTTTATCTTATATATAAATATTTTATTTACTCAAATAAGTGATAGTACAGTTATCTCTTATGCAGATGATACCGTTGTGTACGTGGAAGGAATCACATGGGAATAAATAAAGTTTGACTGGTTTACTGGTTTGATAGTAAGGTCCTAAAGCTAAATTAGAATAAGTCAAAATTTATATCTCTTACATTTTATAAAAATAACTTACCTAACATTATGTATTTAAAAATTCACAACAGAAAATGCACAAACAAAAAAACATGGTCCTGTGGAAAAATAGAAGAGATAGATCATATAAAATATCTGGGGATAGAAATTGACTGTCACTTGCGATGGAACACACATTGCCAGCTTATGTAATAAAGTTAGACGGATAGTGTACTGTTTTCACGTTTTAAAAAGAATTCTACCTTTAAACCTAATAAAAAATGTTTACTAAGCATTAGTGCAATCACTATTATCATACGGTATATTGGCTTGGGGAGGTACAAACATGAAATTAATTAATAACGTAGAAATAGTTCAAAAGTGAATTATTAAAATTATACTCAACAAACCCTCTACATACTCAACGGAAATACTGTAAGGAATTTAACGTTATGAATATCACAGAACTATACGCACTAGAGATCTTAAAGCATTACTATAAAAATAAACATCAATTCAATTCCCCGGATCATATCCTGAACACGCACTTGCCTCTCGTGTATAGAAAAAATTAAAAATGTTTCAGAGAAAATTGAAGCTGAGACTCCTGAGGCCGTGTGTGCACTTTATTTCTTAAAAAATTCGAAGTTCGGAGGGATTCCTCGAAGACTGCTGGACAGGGTCTAAGACTACACCCTGTGTATCTCCAGAAAGATTCAATCACTTTTATTTTAAGAATTTATTTAATTTGATTTTTTACTGAATTTTAAAGTCACTGGCAGGGTCGTGAACAACGCCCTGTATACAAAAATAACGACACTGGTTTTTGAAACAATTTACTAAATTTATTTAAGTACGTGAACAGAGTTTCGAACGTAATTTATTTATTTTTCACAATAATCTTTTTCAGGTAACTTTTCGACATAAAATTTCGACTTGAAAGTTATTTAATTAATTTTAAAATATTTGTTTTAATTCTGGAAAAATTTATTTAATTTAACTTAGCACGAAGGCGGGTTTATTTTTATTTAAAATTTAACACAATATTTTACAAGGGTTCACCTTGGAAGTAGCGCGGGCACTGTATACAGAAATCACGAGAAACACCGAAGAAACTAACTTAACTCTGAGCTCGTGGAGCTCGGCTATTTATACCTTCAGAAATGTTGCGTTTGGTGCGCCCCGTGTAGTCCAGCATCCCCTTTTAAAAGAGCTGGATACGGCACCGTGTAGTCTGGATCGGCTCGATTGCGTAAGATTGCACAACATTGCGCAACCTCTTGCTAAAGTTTAGAATTTTGAAATAAAAGTTATATGGAAAAATCGGTCTTGAGAAGGGGAATTTTTTCGTATAAACAGAATTTTGATATCGATATTAGTTTGGAAGTTATTAAGGTTTTATTGATAGGAAATTAAATATTTTCGAACTGACCCCGTAATGTCAAAACGAAGGTCCGATAGGCGGGCTGTGTCTGGAAATAATATAAGATAACGGGGTTAAAGATAATGCCGATATGGAATGTGACATACGAGGGGTGACTGAAAAGTAAGAAAATTCAAAGTAGAAGCGGGTGGTATAATTTGACGAATTTGATGGGAGTGTGGTATCGAGAAGTACGGAGAGTAAGTTGAGGTATATGGGGGGGGTGGTCGAAAAGTGCTGAAATTAAAAACGTAAAATCTGGTTACGGAATGGTAACGAATCGAGATAAAATATCGTGAGTATGGGTATAAAAGGTGATTTTGATGAGGTTTAAGATTATATGGGGCGGATATTTTTAAGGTGTTTTTTGAATGAATTTGAGTTCCGAAAGGGCGAATTTGGGTGTTTGATGTTGTTTGACGATGAATATATATTAATTGAGAATTATCGGTTATGCTTGCATATTTCGTAATGACTTTTTTATCACTTTTGACATGGCGTACGATACTTTTGATTTATTTTCAAATTTTTTGAAATTTTTATATTTTTTATAGGGCTGATAGTAAGGAAGTACTATAACAATCCATAATACGCGATTTAAAACACAGCTACAAGCAATAATACCTAAAAAACAAACAATTGAAACTTCAAATTTTTGTCATAAAAAATGTATAATCACTTACCACGTGAGTTTATAATGACTAATTTTTCACTTAAGATATTTATTAATAAGGCAAAAATGGATCTATGAAAATTAAAAAAGCCTGGGAAAAATACTCGCAAATTAAAATATTGAATGTATATTTACGCGTCACGTGAATAATACATATAACACTATTATCTCAACTATTAACTTGTCACATAAAAGCTATCTGATAGCTTCTATGGCTGTATATAAACAAAACAATATGCTTCTGTTTTTATTACTGGAATTATTCCTGTTTTTCATTATATCCTGTACATTTACGAGTAATTTTGTGTACTATTATTTTGAAAATATATGAAATATATGAGTATGTATAGCATACATTTTGAATATATATTTTATGAATAATTGGATGTTCCATCTTTGTATTATTATTATTATTGTTATTATATCATATTTTTTATAGTAAACAATAATATACAATAAACAATAATATACAATAAACAATAATATACAATAAACATATATATATATATATATATATATATATATATATATATATAATGTGCTTTTAGAGGGCGACATAATATTTTTAGTCGCAAACTCCTCTATAAAATCCTTATTTTACTATAAGGAACGTAACCAGACTGCAACCAACAGCTACTCTCCGGGCTATGTGCCCCGCCGAGCACTGAATTACACGTTACAAGCCTGGCGCGTTAAGTGTAATAATTGCATATTACCATCAAAACGCTAATGCTTCGATTGCAACAAACACCAGCCGATAGACTGATCCTATTCAAAGGAACTCTCGTTTCAGTCGTCACACACCACTTGCAGCTGCTGGCTCTCATCAGTGCAAGGTAGGCATGTGACAACCGACACGAGGATCACTACTAAAATCACTACTACTACTAAATAGTCAAGAATATTTGCATAAAATTAAAGAGTACTGCGAATCAAATAGGACGTTAATATACCTTGACGTGACGTGGTTTGATAAGCATGATACTGTTAATTACGGTAGGGTAGACACGTCTCAAAATTGTACTTTAAATGCTCCATGTTCAAAAGGAAAACGTATTATAATTCTGCATGCCGGAAGTAAAAATTTGTAAGTACCCATCGCACTGCACTTGTCAGTCAAAAATATAAAACAGTGTTCTGCTGACTATCATGAAGATATGACCGCGGATTTGTTTGAAAAATGTTTCACTGAAAGCTGTTACCTAATATTTCCCCAAATTCAGTTATCGTTATGGATAACGCTTCTTATCATTCGCGACTATTAAATAAAGTAGCCATGTCTTTTTATATTCATGTATTATATATTATTTTTACTTGCTATTGATAATTAGAGCTGGTGACCAGCTTTGTCAGGTTTGGAAAATGTGTCAAGTAATAATTATTCTGCACTATAAAATTAAACAAAATGCTTCTTAGCATATTCGCTACAAAATATACTTCTCAAATATTCATTAATAAATTAAATATGCCATAAAAATAAATCAATAAATAAATTCTACATTCCTTCTAAATTAAATTTTATCGTTCATATTTCATTTCTATAGTATAAATTTGTTGTTTAACACATAAAATATATAATGTTTCATATTCCAATCACTGTTTGCAACCGCGCTAAACATAAATTTAAGTCTACCTTTATAGGAATATTGCTGAATAAGTATTTATAAATAGTCCAGAATTAATTTATAATTGACTCATTGATATTCAGTCATTCAACAAGCTAACTACCCGACTCATCTTTTCCACCATGGACTGGTAAGACCTATTTATTTTATATTTTATTTTTTGAACTCTTTCTTTTGTTGTCTTGTTTGATATTTAATTTGTAATAAAATGTTGGTTATATTTGATTTTAAATAATTATTTTACTTATAAAGCCAAGCTCCCCCAGCTCGTGACAATATAATAAAGTTTATGAGACCTAAAAATATAAATATTCCTCAAAAAATTCCAGTAGAAAAAGGATTTGTTGAAAACTATCAAAGAGCATAATTTTAAAAAAGAATATATTATAGGCCATATCTGCAAAACAAACGCCCATAGCCTCTTACGTTTACCGCCATATTGCTGCATACTTAATCCAATAGAATTGATTTGAGGCAGTGTAAAACACGAGTTGAGAAAATGCAATTAGAATCCGATTTTAAGCGCTATAATTCTAGGTTATATTTATAAGAACTATAATATCCGATTTAGACAAAACCGACATATGAAAAAAATCCGTGAATCATTATCAACAAAGAAAAATAGTATCCCATTTTGCCGCTCGTAGAGCCTATCGTTGTTCGGGTAGCGAATGGTTCTAGTAGTGAGCTTACTGATGATTCCTTTACCATGTGACCATTTATTTTCTCGAAATTATGAAAATGTCTCTTATTATTATTTTAACTTTCTTACTTTAATAGAACTTTCATTTTAATTGAAAAAATAACAACTAATTCTGTTTTGTTTGAGATACGATGGCGTATTAATGATAATTATGTTTTATTTTTATCGTTTTTAACAAGACTTAAATATTATAATTATGCTATTAAAGGTTTGTTCGGTTTATTCTAACGTCTTTTTTATATTAGATATATATACGTAAAGATACTCCTTTTTTATAATATCATTCCTTGTTTATTATATGTTAAAAGGGGTGTTGTAAAATATTTATACGATAGAGCCAAAATAATTTGAAATAATGAAATACTATATAACGAGAAAAAATGTATCAAAGAGGTTCTAATACAAAATCGATACCCTGAAGCATTTGTTGATAGAGTTTGCATAAATGTTGAAAATAGGGACAATCAGGCACGGCAAAAACCTGAACGTCATTATAGAGCAACAATTCCTTATGTATACGAACTATCGGAGAAGCTACATCGCCGCAAGTGAGAAATTTGATGTTAGGACGGTATTTCAAAAGGGGAACACTTTGAGATCTATTTTAACAAAAACAAAACCGATAAACCGGCAGCAGAATTCAAAAAATTGTATTTATAATATCCCGTACGAATCTAATAAATGTTATGTGGGTGAGTCATCCAGACCTTTCAGTGTGAAGTTGGATGAGCACAAGAATTACATTAGAAAGAATGAAATTCAGAAACCAAAGATTTGTGAACATGCTTGGGAAAACGGACATAGAATAAACTGGGATTCGACAAAAATTTTAACAAAAGAGGCAGATAACAAAAAAAAATTAAAGAATCAGCAATAATCTTCTTAAATGAAGCTAAATGGATATCGAATTGTTCTGTAGACATTTATACAACCTGGCTACCAATGTTAAAAGAAGAACTTAACAAACTCAACATTATCTAAAAGAAAATATCATCAGTTCCATATAAGTAGTAAGTATCTATGAAAATAACATAAACACAATCTTAAAGTTGAAAGAATGAAATCTTAAATCTATGCATTTAACGTACACAACAAATACGAGTTCTTCGAAAAAAAACTTTGAAAACGGAAAGAGACTACTTTCCGAAACGTCAACAAAATACATTATTTCTGTGTTTATTCTGATGAATATTATTTGTAAAAAAAAACCTCTGACTGTTCCTTTGACGTGAACGTCACAGGCGCAGAGGCTTTTTTCCAATAATTCTATTATTTTGTAGACTCGGTGATTTGTTTTTGAAGAGGATAATACATGTGGTAGAAAATACAAATAAAAGGAAAGAATAATCGTCAATTTTTCTAAATTTTTGATTTTTCCTTTTTCTTTTAACAGAGTGATCTACAACAACACCCTTTTTAATAAAAATATTAATAGTTTAAATCAGAATCTTAGTTAATTCACACATTCTTTTTATAATACCTATATCCGTCATTTGATTACTTTCTCTCGTTAAGCAAGTATGAATATTTAAAAGAAAACGCTGTATTTGCTCGTGTAAATCTTGGTTACCTCGTCTTCAACATTTTCATAATGTTAATTCTCTTCTGCATCAGATGGTCGCCAAGAGATATTTAAAAAATATTTTTCGAAAGAATAATAATTATCTTAGGTAAATATAACACAAACAACTTACGTCTTCTTTTGTTAGGAGAAAACTACCGCGCAAGGGTAAATAAACGTACGGCATTACCCGATTCCACGAAAATAGTTTCGCACAGCACTTTCTTGTTTTAGAACTGGTCCTTCCTAACACCAGCTTGAATACTTTACCTCCCGCCTGCATCGGCACAATTGTACATATTATCTACTGGATTACAACTCATATCGATAAAGCGACGCTTCCTGCTGTATGCCATTACAGAGAGGCATAGCAATGGATATCCCTGGTAGAGAAACTGAATTTATAATATTTTAAGCTGACATTGAATAAAGCACAACATGTAATATACACTTGAGTGTTTCTGATGTGATAGTTTTTGCTTTTTGTTGCTTATTAGTGGCAAAAAATTATAACAAATTGCATAGTTTTTGATTTATTATAGTTGACAAATTTATGATAACTATACGCGTTAAAAATTCATTCAGTTTTATAAGTTCTATTTTCTCTTAGATTATCAAGTACAATGTAACATCTGTAAGAGTCTCCCCGGTAAGCCTACTGGATGTTATAAAGCCACGCCAGATAATGGCTAAATTAATGACTTATTCAGATTAACAGCCTTGTTCCGACAATTGAAAATGATTGTAACTAAATTGAAAATTGTTGTCATTTTGCAGAGTCCTAGGGAACCTTGCCCTATTGATTTTTCGATATTTAACCTCAATTAAACTAAAACAGCAACGTAAATTGTGTGCGCTCTAGTTGTTTAATATTATTAATATTCGTAACAAAATAGTTTTCAATTGTAGTGTTTAAAATTTGTAAAATAAGTAAAATATTGACTGCGTCCTTGCCTCACACATCTTCCAGCCGATTGTATACCAGTATATGCGCGGAAGCTATACAACCATAGGCGAGGGTTGTATAGGGGATATACCATCCTTCGGAGGGGATGTAAAGCCGTCGGTCCCTTGTCTATTAAATGTTAGGCAAGTAAAAGATCCCTACTCTTCTTAAGGGAAGAGGTTCGGCAAAATTCCTGGTTGGGGGTAGCTCGTCTACAGGCGTCGGTGATAGGCCTCAGTAGCGGAAATAGGCCGACGTTAAATAAATGTATTAAAAAAATAATAATAATAAAAAATAAAATATTGTTGCCAAGTCTAGAAGATCATGTAAACGAAACTTCAAAAGAAAATAGTTACTATAATATATTAGTGGGAGATTTGAATATCGACATAAAAAAAAGATAGTGAAATCAGTGATCAATACTTAACAATTATGTGTGAGTAAATTTTAAATAATTAATTAATTCATATACTAGAATTCGAAGTCGTTATCGACCACATTTTTATGACAGGTAACATAATATTGATGATATATTTCCAGCAATAATCATAAATAAATTAACTGATCACTTTCCAATTGCACTCAGATTCTTAGTAGAGAAAGAAGCACAGTTCGTGAGTATATTAATATAATGGATTATAAAAAATTAAACATTGAAGTAAGAAAAGTAACCTGGAATGATTTCTACAATGCTGGTAACATGGAAGATGCAACAAATTTTTTAAATCGTATATTAATGACGGTAATTGATATATCTACAAGCAAAATTAAACTAACCCTCAAAAACATAACAACAACCTCATAGATAACTACAGGTCTAGCAAATTCTATAAAAAAAGAGATCATTTATATAAAAATTGCCAAAAAATCCAGAAAACCTTGATTTAAAAACCCAATATTTAAATTATCGAAATAAACCAAATGCAATAATAAAATCAATTAAAAGGAAATATTTTAAATATAAAATCACTAAACCTGGGCCAATAATTCGAGTCAGTAAAGGAATGTTAGTTGGCCCATGTATAGGCGGAGCGGCACATGCTTTTAGTATACTTAATTCAGTGCGTGCGCGGCCGCCTTGCTTGTCCGCTCCATTCTTATTGGTCACAATTACTGACTCGAATTATTGGTCCAGGTATATAAAAAAGGAAATAGCATAAATCTATGGAATATAATTAATGAAATTAGCAACTGTAAGGAAAAAGATAAGACAATTAAAGAATTAAAAACAGAATCTAACGAATTAATATCTGTTCAAAATAAAATGGCTAACATATTTGTAGACTGCTTCACCAATGTTGGAAAGAATCTGGCTAATAAAACTAAAAACCAAAACCTACTCGTCAAGAAAAATCTACACCTTATTAATTTTTTCTTAACGCATACACATAAAAAAATATGTGAAATAATATTTAAAAAACAGTTTTTATTTAAATGCTCTAATAAATCCATTGGTACCTATCCAATGTTGAGGCAAAATTTCGTCTAAATAATCTAGGCAAACCTGGGAATTGTGGGGAGGACCTCAATCTTGTTGAAAATATTGTAAGTTGTGTCGATTCTCTGACGGTAGTTAGGTCAGAATTCATTAAATTTATTTCTCAAAAAGTTTAGGTACCTTTGACCACTGAGGTGACCATCATAAAAATAAGGACGTATTAAATTGGTGTCTAAAATACCTATCCACACATTTATTGAAAAACGATTTTGTAATGAATATTGCGATTAAAAAATCCATTATTGGAAAAATGTTCCTCGTCGGACCAAAGTATTTTACTACATATTAATGAATCGGCACGCTTCTTTTCCAACAGCCACCTACAAAAAGTCGTCCTCCTTGGTTTGTCCCCCGCTTGTAAATTGTGAACTTTTTTGGCTTTATAACACCGGCAACCATTTTTCTTTAAAATTTTTCTAGCACTTGGTTTATTTATTGACAAGCAATTTGAATTTCTCTTAATGATGTTTCCAAATTTTCTGTATTTTTATTTCTTACATTATTAATAACTGGGTTTACCTTATTTACATTATCAGTAACACTTTTCAACCGTGTCTTCTTCTTTAAAAGTGAACCATTATTTTTCAGTTTCGTAGCTAATTTTCTGAACAGAGTTTTATTCGACTGTAGTGCTTCTGGAAGTTTGTTTCTATATTCTACTTGAGCTAATCCAGAGTTAAAATTGCATTGGCAATATGTAACGAACATATTATAACGATCAATGCGAGTGAAAATCATTTTTGAAAATTCTAAATTCTTAAACGAGTGTAATTGAGTGAGAGTTTAAGTATTAACTGAGATGATCTGTCAAAAAATTAAATTGTCTAGTTTATTCATAGCCAACTATTTTGAAATAATTGAAATAATAGTGAAATCATGAAATACAAACAAATGTATATTATACTGAAATTAATTAGTAAAGACGCTTTAACTTTCTGAGCAAGGAGTGACGCTTTTATGGAGGCCTCTATACATTGGCATAACTGCGAACACTCTTTCCATAATTGCTCCATGTTGCTTTCTTCATTATTAATTTGTTTTTGTTACCTGAATTTACTTTATTATTTTTAATTGTGTTAATGTTTTATTATAGCAAAGATTTGAACAACTTATTGAATTAATTTATTGTTTTATTTAATCATACTTCTCCACGGCAAGTATAATGCTTGTTAAAAAAAATTATTTAAAAAAAAAATGTTTTTATAATTGCTAACGTAGTACCAATGAATAAATATGGCATGTGATATATCGTTGAGAAAGGATGAAAATACTCTATTTAATGGCGCCATTTCCCGCCCGATTCAAAATAATTTTTTTAACAGCCTGAAGAGTAAATCTCAAAATACAGCTGTTTTGAAAAAAAATAGATAAAGCATCTTTGAAACACTCTGTTTTGCAAAAAATTTTCGCTTTAGAATTTTTCTCGTATCTCTTCAAATAACGGAGATATTTGGCTTAGACGTTTTCCGCATTTTCAATATATTTCGCCATAACCTCTTAAAGTAGGCCATGGACTTTAAATGTCTCCATTTTTGTAGGTTATATAAATCGGCATAATTTTCGTAAAAATATTTTATTTTGTACGACCGATATTAAGTGAGATATTCTCGAGGGCCCTGATAAAATGTACAGTTTGTATATATTTTGATCGATTTGGACCTAAATGACAAAATTTTTAGCCATATTGGCGCCGCCATTTTGAATTTCTGAATTTTGCCTGAAAATTCATAATCCGCGACCTAGAAAGCCCTCAGATATCGATTTTGTGTTGAATCGGATCTTAAACGGTAAAGTCGTCCGCCATCTTGAAGTTGCCATCCTGAAATAAATTTTTGACTAGAAATGCGTAATCGGTGAACCCGAAAACCCCCAGATATCGATTTTGATCAATTTGGACCATAAATGACAAAAGTCGTCCGTCATATTGGCACCGCCATTTTGAATTTCCATATTTTAACCAAGAATTCATAATTGGTGATCTCGAAAACCCCTAGATATCGATTTTGAGTCGAATCGGATCATAAACGGTAAAGGCGTCCGTCATCTTGAAGCCACCATTTTGTGTTTTTCTTATATGAAAATGTTAAAGTCTACTGCCACAGGACTTATACACATGCAAAATTTCAAAGCTCTAGAATTAAAACTAATCGAAATTTTGATTGCAAGATCTTAGCAAACTAACAAACAAACATTGCAAGTTAAATAAAAGCTTTTAAAAAGAGGACGAGGATACAATAAAGTCATTAAAAAGTGGGAAATGACTAAGATAGAAACACTAAAAGAAATTGTAGGAGGTAAATCTCAGCACATATCATTTCTAATCAATAAAATACTTGACACTGGTAAAAGTCCCTCAGCCTGTAAGATGGCAGTAATACAGCCCATATTTAAAATGGTAACAAAGCCGACCTTTCTAAGCATACACCGATATCAGTTATCAATAATTTAGCTAAAATATATGAAAAAATTTTGAGAGAGAATTACTAATCATAACAACAAAAATAATTTCATATCGGACAGTCAGTATGGTTTTCAGGAGAAAAAATCTACGCAAGATGCAATTGCTCTTTTAACATCAAAAATGTTTAAATAAATGGATGAAAATAAACCAGATCTGTACGTATTCTTGACTCTTGCCAAAGCATTTGACACCGTTAGTCATCCACAATTTTTAGATGCTCTAGAAGATCTCGGTTTTAATGGTTCAATATTGGAATTAATAAAAAAATATTTAATTAATCGAAAACAAGCTGTTTAAAAAAACTCTACTTTCAGCAAAGAATATGTAGTTGAATATGGTGTACCGCAAGGTACAGTATTAGGCCCAGTACTCTTCATAATGTAATTAAATAACTTATTTAGTCTGAATAGAAAAGGCAGTGTGTTAAGTTTTGCGGATGGCGTGGTAATTTTCTACGAAGATAAGACTTGGCAGGATCTAAAAATGTACGCAAAGGAGGACTTAAAAAGAATTAAAAGCTGGTTTTATTCTAGACTTCTCACCATAAACTTTACCAAAACGAAACACGTACCATTCAGCTGCATAAAAAGAAAGTAGATTATTTTAGTTTTCTTAAAATTGACATACCGATACATTGTATACAATACCTTAAGAAGCATACTATACAATTTAAATGTTTAAAGCTATTCTAGATATTTTCAACCTAAACACGATTTATTACTCTCTAATAGAATCATGAGACCCAAACACCGAAGAACTCAAGTAAAACGTAGACTCCGTCTCTGTATTAGTAAATTGCGTGACCAACAAACCGTCGAACAGCTAAAGCAAAAAGTTCAAGAGAATTTGAGTGCACTAGAAGAAACCAATTCTTGGCACTGCAGCAAGTAAAAAACAGGAGGACTGGTTCAATGATAATGAAGCTTTTATACAAGAACTTCTTGACCGCAAACATATTGCCTTCCAACACGCTATCAACCACCCCAACGACTCATCAAAAGCAGAAGCTTTTACCCAATCTAAGTATGAAACGCAACGCGAAATCAGAAGAATAAAATACGAGTGGTGGGCAAGCAAGGCCAGAGAAATTCAAAGGTACGCCGATTCACACGACTACAGGAATTTCTTTCAAGGAGTAAAAGCAGTGTACGGCCCCAGTCGGAAAAATATGTGCCCTATTAAAGATTTGAATGGAAATCTCCTCAAAGAAGACCAGGAAATAAGAGCCCGATGGAAAGAACACTACTCTAACATTCTTAACCAGCAAAGTCAAGCCGATCACGATATTATAAATCTTATCCCTCAATATGACACCTTCGAAGACTTAGATAAACCACTAACAACGGAAGAGATCTTAACCGCCATTGGGCAGCTAAAAAATAACAAATCTCCCGGCGCCGACTCTCCCAGCTGAGATCTTTAAAGCTGTGTCGTCAGAGCTCATACCTTACCTTAAAAAACTGTTTGATGTCGTGTGGGAAAGTGGTCAAGCTCCGCAGGAGTTTCGTGATACACTTTTAATCAACCTCTTCAAAAACAAAGGGAGCGCTGCGGACTGTGGAAATTACAGGGGTATAGCTCTCCTGGCTGTTGGAGGGAAGATACTCACTAAAGCGATGGCAAATAGGCTAACACCTGTTATGGAAAAGTTACTTCCTGAAACACAGAGTGGCTTTAGACCAAACCGAGGCACATCGGACCTAATCTTCACACTTAAACAGCTTCAAGAAAAAGCACTCGAACATCAAGGAGAAATTCACATGGCCTTCATTGATTTAACCAAGGCGTTTGACTCGGTGGACAGGGAAGTGCTCTGGAAAATTATGCTCCGCTTAGGTATCCCTAGAAAATTTGTGGAAGTATGTCGCAGTCTACATACAAACAACAACGCCCAGGTTATGTATAATAATGAGGCAACCGAACCTTTCCAAATCCTCACTGGAGTTAGGCAAGGATGTGTCCTGGCACCCCTACTCTTTATTTTGTTTACCACTGCTCTAACAATTATTGTTGACAACAAACTGACAGTCAGAGGAATAGGTCTCAGATACCGTTTTGATGGCGTTCTCTTTAACATAGGGCGCTTTAGAGCTTTCACGAAGACACGCACACGATTCATTTGTGATCTCCAGTATGCGGATGACTGTGCACTTTTAGCCTCTACGCCGGGAGAGCTTCAAGAACTTTTAGATGTGTATGCCCAGAGCTATGATTCCTTGGGACTTAAAATCAACATTGAAAAGACTAAGATTATGTCAACTCCTCATCAAGTGAACCAAATAGACATTACACTTAACGGAAATTCTCTTGAAGTGGTGGATCAGTTCAATTACTTAGGCAACGTTGTTAATGACAAAGCAAACATGGACAGCGAGATTCGCAATAGAATTAACGCTGCATCTAGAGCGCTCTGGGGACTTAGAGAGCGAGTATTTGACAACCACGACCTTGCTTTGCCAACGAAAATGGCTGTCTACAGAGCAGTTGTCATTCCAACACTGCTATATGGATGTGAAAGCTGGGTCACTTACCGTCGTCATGTGAAAGAATTAGAACATTTTCAGCAAAGACACCTCAGAAGTATGATGAAAATCCGTTGGTTCCATCACATATCAAACGTGGAAGTACTCAGGAGAGCAAACAGCTTTCCGATTGAGGTGCTTATTTCAAGAGCACGCCTAAGATGGGCAGGTCACGTTCATCGTATGCATGATAACCGCCTTCCTAAATGTACACTTTATGGTGAATTGCTAAGCGGTAGAAGAAGGCGTGGCGGTCAACGAAAGAGGTTCAAAGACGCTCTCCATGAAAATCTAAAATCCTGCGGTATTGCAGACGAGCAATGGGAACAACTTGCAGCGGACAGAACCGAATGGCGAGGGGTTGTGGCCAGCTATCAAGGAAATGTTGCTGCAAGAAGGCCGAATCCAAGACCTAACCAGATCTATGTCTGTCCTGACTGCGGTCGACATGTGCTCTCCCGAATTGGCCTCTATAGCCATAGTCGTGTGCACCGTAGATGAATGGGAATTACAATAGACTACACCTTTTACTTGTTTTTTATTGTACACAATTAATCGACTGTTAACATTTTTATACTCGGACTCGAGTAACGGCTAATAATAATAATAATAATAGAATCAAGACTGTCCTATGGAAGTATAGGCTGGGGAGGTGCTGTATAGGCTCATCTAACGAAACTGGATATTATTCAAAAAAAGTTCCTAGAAATTATGCTTAATCAACCCAAAACCTACCCATCCGATAATCTTTAAGAGGACGCTAATGTACTTGATATAAGATAATTATTTTGTTACAGTGTAATTATAAATACACAATCATCAGACAAGAACTAAAGCATCACCCTACAGAACTTCCTTTTCTCTCAAATATAACGGGAAATGAAATATTGCTTACTTTTCTCCCAGATTTTATAATATTCTTCCAGATGAGGTATATATGTGTATGTGCATATATGTTTATTTATTAATTCATTTATTTATTCATTTTTATTTATTTAAAGTCATGTCAATGCACACAAAATGCTTACATTCATCATAAATGTGCATAATATAAAACGTTAAATACAAGATACAAAATAAAGTATACAGAATACAAAATAAAAATGTATAATCAAAAAAATATAAAATACAGAATACAATATAACACAATATAAAATATGATTTTTATTACATAAAGAGGAAATTATCCTCAAAAATTTCATTTAATGAATAGAATGCCCTTTCAGTAAGATAGGTTTTTATTTGCTCTTTATATTGATTTGCAGGAAGTTATTTGCTATGGCTTGGAAGTTTATTATATAATTTAGGTGCATAATAATTTATAGAACTTGCTCTTGTTTACACCATGAAACTCTATTTCAATTTTTGAGTTATTTCTTGTATCATAATGGTGAGTGTTATTATGTTGTTTGAAAATATGAGTATTGTCACTTATCCATAGTATACATTTCATATAGCAAACATAAATGTAAAAGTAAGAATTTTTAAATCGATTTTCTGTTTTACACCAATACAATAACTTGATCCTGTGATAGCTTCAATTGCACGACGTTGGAGTTTTCAAATTAGCTTAGCACGAATAGAATGTGCCCAAACTAATATTGCGTAAGACATATTAGAGTGAAATAGACTATAGTAAGCCGTTAATACAATTATTTACAACTGGGTCTAGATTTCTCAAACAGGAATATTTTCAGAAAATTATTTGGCAGTTATAAGTTTCCCAAGAGAGACTGGAGTTTTACTGATGACAATATCAAAATGTTTTACTCTCATTGAGGAGAAGTTGTGTTTTATTCATTGAATCTAAAAGCTGTTTTAGGTTATGTTCATCCAAGGTCATGCCATCTCCATATAAAACCAGCTCACTATCCGGGAGGCAATTAGTTATGTCGCTTATATAGATCAGGAACAGCAATGGGCCCAATATTGATTCTTGTGGCACTCCATATTGGCTTGAACTTAAGTTGGAGTAGTTTTTTCATTGTAGTGAACCAATTGCTGGTTATTTGTTACATATGATTGAATAAGTTTCATGTTTTAGTGATTAAATCCATAAAAATTTAGTTAAAATTAGCGTCTTATGTTCTACAGAATCAAAGGCCTTACTCAGGTCACAGAAAGTCCCACCTATATATGTATCATCATCGAAGCCGTTGGATACCTTGGAAATAAACGTTAAAATTGCCAATTCGATATTACGTTTTTGTCTGAAACCAAATTGTTTATTAACAATAAGTTGTTGTTTTCAAAATTTTCTGCTATTGGTTTGGCTAAGAACCATTCCATCTTGGCAATGATAGGAACTAAAGATATTGGCCTATAATTACCTGGGTCCTCCAGGTTTCCTTTTTTAAAGATTGGGATTACTTTAGCAAATTTTAAAGAGTTGGGAAATTCATCTGTCTTTATAGATATATTTATTAAGTGAGTTAAAGAGGATATTATAATATTTTTTATTTGTTTTATGATTCTTACATTTATACCATAAATATCCATCGAATTTTTGTTCTTTAGATTATTAATTGCCCCTCGTACATCGTTAAATGTTACATCACGAAATTTGAATGGAAAGTGGTTTTAATATTTCTGTTCAAGAGATCTGCATGTAGCTGCCTTATTTTTTATAGTTGGGAAACTAGTACTTCTACTTGATTAGCAAAGTAATTATTAAAATCGTCAGGATTTATTGTGGCATCTATGGGCTTTTGGTCTACAATTGTTGAGTACTTCCCACATTGATTTAGGAGATTTGTTTTTAGATTTTATATAATCATTGTTTATGCTTCTTTTTGTATTTTAAATTAAAATTTTATATTGCTTTTTGTGTATGTGTATATATATTTAAGTATAGCAATAATATAAACGTTAAATATATATTTATGTTTAAACATAATATTTTTAGTCGCAAACTCCTCTATAAATCCTTATTTTACTATAAGGAAAATAACCAGACTGCAACCAAAATTACAAGTCTGGCGCGTTAAGTGTAATAATTGCATATTACCATCAAAACGCTAATGCTTCGATTGCAACAAACACCAGCCGAAAGACGTAGGATCAGTCTTTCGGCTGGTGTTTGTTGTAGTCTGGTTATTTTCGTTATAGTAAAATAAGGATTTATAGAGGAGTTTGCGACTAAAAATATTATGTTTAATATTCCGCCCTCTAAAAGCACATTTGAACTATATTTATGTTTGTATGTATGACAGCTGTAGTACATACTAATTGAAAAACAATTTTACTCTCTAATGAATTCTTCTTGAAAGAGGCCCTTTTGGATAATTTTATATATAAATAAATCTTATGAACTATTTTACTCACAGACAATCTAGACTTTGTAAGTTAATTTGTTTATCAGACCTAACACAGTTTATTAAAAATACATACGTATTATGTAATTATTATTTTCTGCAAATAAACATTATTATTGTCATTATTATTATTGTTAAAGTTGTTAAATATTTCCCTTAAACAATTTATAGTAAGTACCTAAATATTCCTATTTACTATAAGCTGTATCTCTATATCTTTATTATTTATTTAACAATGATACATCCTCCAAAAATAGAAACAGAATTATTTATATAAATCCTTTAATGTTCTCTTACAATAAATATGTTATTATTTTGTTACATCCCAGTTCTTTTCTTAAAATCTAGAATTGACAAAAGAGAACGGCGACCCCGAATAAATCTTATATTTCACAATCCTTCTTTAAAAGAAAACTGACCCAGAATCGCATATTTTTATTATTTTTCGACCCTCGTTCAGCCAACAGTTTGCGGCTATGACGAATTTTAATCCACGGGCCTCTAGATCGACTAAGTAGGTCACCAAGCAAGTTATAATATAATAATATCACAGGATTCATGTGCCAGATTTTGTAAAAAGAAAGATTTACTTGTTACGGTATGATAAAAATGCTATGTTCCGTATATTAAACCGGATTTCGGCATGAAAAAATACAATTTATGATTTCATATTTAGAACAAGAAGATACAACAAAATAAACTAATTTTTTGTACGACTTTATGCAGGCTCTTTAAATTAACCGAGTACAAAATTATATAACTCGGACGTTTTTTGTTGTAAAAAAAAAGTTTGTTAGAATGAATTTTTTTTATAAATATGATAAGTGAATATAATTTTTTTCCAGATCTTTCGCATGGGCAGAAAAATGCGTTTTTACAATTTAATTTAGGCCTAATGTTAAAACGGACGAGCGGAGTGGGACGTGTATTTATGAGAGAGAAGGGAAAGAAGTGGGAACACTAGGCTTCTCTCCCGGCATCTCGCTGCGCGGCTGCTGAATTGTCACGCTCGTTTTTATAAATGTACAAATTTTGAAACAGAATTAATTGTTCTTGAAAATGGCCCCGGCCCGAAATTCCTGACCCTTTCCCTTGCCCTTCTACAGGGCAAAAATTTTGCGAGCCCCCTCTCCTCTCCTAATCATCCGATCGCAATCTGGTTGTTGGGCTCAAATCAAAGAGAAAAAATTCCACATTCGTTGGCGAAAAAAAAATCTCCCCCACCACAGTACTTAGGTTCTGAGTGTCTATCGGGGAAAGAAAAGAAAAGTCGCCAAGTCACTTCTTCCCCGAGAAAAACGCGAAAACGGCTCTTGGTGTGGGTGGAAATGGGTGAAAGAGGGGGTAACTAATGCCAAAATGAATTTTAGAGGCCCTTAGTTTAAATCCCAATTTAATTTTTTACTCCTTATAACAGGGTGAGGATGGCAATGGTAGTGGTAGAAGGGGTAGCTGACGCCAAAAAATTTTTTTAGACGTTTCGTTTTTGTATACACACTAAATCACATTTTAATTTTTTTTACCCCCTTTAATAATAGGTTGCGGTGCGACAATGGGGGTGGTATAGAGGGTAGCTAATGCTAAAAAAATTTTTTGGACGTTTCTTTTTTGTATATACACTAAATCACATTTTAATTTTTTTACTGCCTTTCATAATGGGGGGGGGGGTGGGCTGATGCCAAAAAAAATTTTTGATGAGACCTTAACTTTTCGTACATGTCTTAAATTGCAATTTTATGGACTCTTACTTGCTTGTTTTGCGTATTTACCCTTATTTACCCCATTTATCCTCGAACCCTTCATCAAAATATAAGCTAGTTCCAGAATTTTTTTTCGCTCAAATTTAAAATCTCGAAGTTTCATGACATTTTAAGCCTAAAACATAATATTTTTAGTCGCAAACTCCTCTATAAAATCTTTCTTATTTCACTATAGGAAACGTAACCAGACTGCAACCAACAGCTACTCTCCGGGCTATGTGCCCCGCCGAAGGCTGAATTACAAGTTACAAGCCTGGCGCGTTAAGTGTAATAATCGCATATTACCAACAGAACGCTAATGCTTCGATTGCAACAAACACCAGCCGATAGACTGATCCTACTTAAAGGAGCTCTCGTGCCAGTCACCCCACACCACTTGCAGACTGCAGTTTCGAGCTGTTGGCTCTCGTCAGTGCAAGGTAGGCATGTGACGAACGACACGAGGATCCCTTGACTATTTGGTACATCTCGGTATCTTTACGATAGCGACATGTAATATAGTAAGCAGGCGCCATCTAGCGGTCTAGTGTCTGTTGCAATCGAAAAATAAATAGCCTGACTGGGCTTAGCGTAGTTCAATTGTGCTTTTAGAGGGCGGAATATTATAACATAATATTTTTAGTCGCAAACTCCTCTATAAAATCCTTATAATGAACGTAACCAGACTGCAACCAACAGTTACTCTCGGAGCTATGTGCCTCGCCGAGCGCTGAATGACAAGTTACAAGCTTGGCGCACCATCAAAACGCTAATGCTTCCATTGCAACAAACACCAGCCGATGACTGATCCTACTTAAAGGAGCTCTCGTGCCAGTCGTCACACACCACTTGCAGACTGCAGTTTTGAGCTGTTGGCTTTCGTCAGTGCAAGGTAGGCATGTGACGACCGACACGAGGATCACTTAGCTGGAGAGTAGCTGTTGGTTGCAGTCTGGTTACGTCCCTTATATTAAAATAAGGATTTTATACGCCATATTTATTAGTGTTATCAGTTTTGTTGTAAAATCAAATACGATAGAATTTCTCACCCTGCACAGTGCACAATGCACATTTTTAGGTCACTTGTCATAACCACTCTATATTTGATTTCTCCGTTATGATTGTTGTTTCACAGTATGCCAAGGGCACATCAATTAAATTTACATAGAAACGCTTTTATTCACCCTATACAAATGTAATTTAAATAGAGAATGCTCGATGTCGCGTAAGAGTGACAACAGTGTCATGTTCAAGTTTTAATTATGTTCAGTGCTCGGGCAAATACCAGCTTGTAAACTTTATTTCATCGCAAGGTCATTGAGGAGACGGCAGCAGAGCGCGGCGTGAGGAAAGCCCTAGCCGGGATGACATATTTCATTTGCACTTGGAGCACGAACGATGTCTCTTCTGGGTGGAAGTAAACAGAGTTGTTTTTGAGTAAAGTATTACGAACTACTTACTACGAGTCTGTTTCTTTTTAGTTTTGTGCAAAGAGGCAGCTCGGCGTTCTAAGTAATTTAGTTGTTGTTTTTTTATTTTAAGAATTAATTAAATGGATGGAGTGGATAGAGAGAGAGCTGGCCCAGTATAAATATGACAAAAAAGCGTTTTCTTAAGTAAATCTTTATTGCTGTAAATTCGAGACGAACATTGGCAGACAGTGTTATTTGGACAATGAAAAATTTCTCTCCTTTTGCCGTAAAGCAAGTTCTATAGATGAGACCGAAATTAAAGGTAGGAAAATAAATAGACAGTAAGATGAATGATAAATAAAAATATATTACAGAAATAAATAAATTTTATAATATGAGGTTATTTCAAATATAATTTATGATGGAATAGTGAATATGACACTAATCTCCTAGATTTCCAGACTGAGTATGATTGAAGGTGGAAAGCTCTGGTACTGCAGTTCAGGCCCCAATTATCTCGTAAAGCATCCAATCTAGATATAAGTTTGGCAATTTATTCTTGCAAGATGGCGTTTGGTTCAAAGGGAATTTAGGTGTAAAGATTGTAGAATAGCCTCTTATCTATTTGGTTCATGTAATTAATACAAGTTCGAAGGTATAAATGCCTTAACAAAAGCAAAGAAATATTATCAAACCATGCGACTTGGAAAAAGTAATAATCGCAAACCTAAATGCAAAATTACGTAAGAGTAAACGTAAATGCTAAAATATTGCTAAATAAAACTGCTTAATACGAAAGACTCCTTAATAAGTATGTCTGCTTAATACGTAGAAGTAAATATGACTGGTGGTCGAGAGGTGAGCGCACTAGCCTCTCACCCAAAAGTTCCGGGTTCGATTCCCGGTCGTGGCAGTGGAAAATACTGTGAAAGGGATTTTTCCACTATACACGGATATTGGTTGTGTGTCCCTTGTCTCTAAATGTGTAGCCTCCTCCCACACAAGGCTCTTCTAGAACCTTCCGGGATAAAGGGGGTCGTAATTACCTGTGGTGTTATTTATTTATTATTTATTAAATATAAAAGTAGATTTCCGCGTCCTCGCCTCACACATCTTCCAGCGGCTTATATATCAGTGTATGCGCGGAAGCTATACAACCTTAGGCGAGGGTTGTATAGGGGATATACCATCCTTCGGAGGGGATGTAAAGCCGTAGGTCCCTTGTCTATTAAATGTTAGGCAAGTAAAAGATCCCTACTCTTCTTAAGGGAAGAGGTTCGGCAAAATTCCTGGTTGGGGGTAGCTCGTCTACAGGCGTCGGTGATAGGCCTCGGTAGCGGAAATAGTCCGACCTTAAATAAATGTATAAAAAAAAAAGTAGATTTATAAGTAAATTTTAGATGCTGATTTCCAAATTATAAATTACCAGAAATGAGACGGAAAAGAATATTTTATTACCATGTGGTAACATGTAGTATTTTAATTACTTATTGAATCAAAAAAATTTAATTTATTAATTTATTTTTAAAAAACGAAAATTGCATTAGGGACATAATTGAAAATTATTGAAATTTAAATAACTAATAGATAAAATTTACCTGGTTTTCTTAAAAATGTTTTCTTAATGTGTTTTCTTAACCGCCTCTCAAGTTACCGAAGTAACCCCCTGGAAGATCTCAAGGATCTTGTGCTAGGCAAAGAGAGACGAGGCCCTACAGTTTAATGTGGACTCCGAACTACTCTTAGGGCAATTTCTTTTTGATGAAAAATTGTTTCGCCTTGCGGGAATCGAACCCACTTCGCTAGGCAACTCAGTTTGCTAGCCAGTCGCTTTAATACAATGAAACGCGATATGAATGTAATTTAAATTACTGAGAATCGCACAGTTGAACGTTTGTAATCTTAGTCAGATCAAATTCGGCAGGCAAATGATCACTTCGCGATTTTAACTAATAAGGTAAACTATTTTATGTTATAATCTGAAATACGGCACCAATATACAAACTTGAAAAATCTACTTTTACTAATAAAATTTAAAGCTGTAAAATTGTACAAGTGTTGCCATCTGTTGATGACAGTGTCTGCTGCAATCGAAAAATAAATAGCTTGACTGGGCTTAGCATAATTCAAATGTGCTGGACCGCTAGATGGCGCCTGCTGACTATTTTCCATGTCGCTATCCTAACGATACCGAGATGTACTAAATAGTCAAAGGATGTCGTTCGTCACATACCTACCTTGCACTGACGGGAGCCAACAGCTCGAAACTGCAGTCTGCAAGTGGTGTAGGACGACTGGCACGAGAGCTCCCTTAAGTAGGATTAGTCTTTCGGCTGGTGTTTGTTGCAATCGAAGCATTAGCGTTTTGTTGGTAATACACAGTTATTGCACTTAACCCGCCAGCCTTGTAACTTATAATTCAGCGCTCGGCGGGGCACATAGCCCGGAGAGTAGCTGTTGGTTGCAGTCTCGTATAATAAGGATTTTATAGAGGTGTTTTGCAACTAAAATATTATGTTTTAATATGCGTTCATGTGTTTTCGATAGTTGCTTTAACCTCAGATTGCACTATACTAGACGACTACTTTTAGTCAAGAGTAATGTAACATCCAGACGGTACAAATAAAATTAATTATTGGCGAAACAAAGCTATGGGGTATAATTCAACATTAAACATTTAAATGTTATACGGAGGCAGGTAACTCGAGCTCATCGATCACGCCCGCTGGAAATGGTCGAAATGTGTAACCGTAGAAAGAGGGAAAGCCTACAACGATAATTTTGACGTTAATTTAATGGAACATTTGGAAAACACCATCCCGGCTTCGTAATGTAAATAACAGCATATTATCTTTGAAAAATACTTCGTTTCAAATTACAGAAATGATTGATTTTAGCAGTGATTGACCATCAGTAAGAGATGAATTTATTTCTCTGTTTGATTTTTATGCAGATAGTTATTGCGCATGTTGCGTTAAAGTTAATGTATATCTGGGGCGTCCACCGACTAAATAATTTAATGCTTAAAAGAAAATGGAAATGTAAGCAATATACAGGGTGTTCCCTAATGACCTCCTAATATTTCAGTGTGTGATTCCTCAGGTCATTTTGTGGACACAAATTTGTATGAACATATGTCCGCAACGGCTTAAATTCTTGCTACAAGGTGTTGAATTTTTTTAAATCGTTATTTTTCAATATCTCAGAAAGTATTTTAAATATTATTTTCAATTTTGGCATGTATAAATAGGATATAAAACCACATATTTTAGTTAGAAAAGTTATTATATATTATATGTATTTCTTACCAGAAAAGTGGTACGACACTGGCATTTTTCCATGAGGATATATTTTCTGATTAGCCTGGTAAATTCTATATAAGTACAGTCCCTTGCGTTTTTCTCGTCCGATGCACAGTTCTTGATTAAAACAATTAAATTCAAATTCTTCGTTTAGCAGTATTCGCAATACTATAATATGTAACATTTAAAACGGTTATTATATTATGTTAATTACTATTTGTAAGTATTTTCGATCGTGCCGCTCAAGAAGTGGTTGGGACGCTACTGCAAGCTGTAGAACCTCGCTTCTCGTTACATAGCACAAAGTCCAAAATTTCGGATGTTCAAAGTGTTACTTGGTAACTCGAGAGGCGGTTAACAAAACAAATATTTTTAAATATATACCTATAATGGTACAAAGCCAATGGATTTGTTCCCTTGTGATATTCCATTATAAAAAATAACGAACACAAAATTACCTTGTTAAGTACATTAGAGCTACCGTTTTAAATTTGTCAATTTTCACTTTAGATTCATAACACCGACGCCTGTAGACGAGCTAACCCCAACCAGGAATTTTGCCGAATCTCTTCTCTTTGGAAGAGTAGGGATCTTTTACTTGCCTAACATTTAATAGACAAAGGGCGGCTTTACATCTCCTAAAAAGAATTGTATATCCCCTACACAATCCTTCTACTAAGATTGTATAACTTCCGCGCATAAACTGAAATACAAGCCGCTGGAAGATGTGAGGTGAGAACTCGGTCTTCCTTTAATATGAGGGATACTCCGGTGTTGTAAAAATAATAATTTAGGGCGTGGTTAGGTAAGTACTCTTTGAGTACGGTTGTGGTCAGTGAATATGAGGCATCAACATAGCAATTTTCGCATAGAAAGCAAAAATTTTGAAGAAAGAATTGTGGACTGTATCTGAAACGGCTATTGAATTATTTGAAATTAACTGCCAAATTAAGTCTAACGGATATTTGTGTGTTCCGGTAAGGTATCACGAAGACATTCATTTCGATCTGAGTGACAAATGTACATATCGGAGAGCTTTTGCAGTTAACTCGCAGTTTTAGGGTATAGGTAGGTGTTTTGCATTCGTTGAAGCGCAAAGTAGTTTTGATGAAAAAAGTTACCTTTTTAGGAACGGCGAGTTTGTGATTTAACTATTGAAGTTAGATAGTTTGAAGTGATGTGAAACTAACTTCTATATTGAATGAATGAAGGAAAATTAATACAAAATTAACAGAAATAAAAATAAAATGCTATGAATATACATTTGTAAGGCAATTTTGTTTGTAAAATTGTTATTTAGAAGGTTTGAAGGCTATTATCGGTAAATTTCGTGTATTTGGGAATTATCAGTATTCATGAATTTTTTCAGAATTTGATTTAAAAAATTCTCTTATTACAAAAATATCCACAAAACACAATTATCAATACTTATGACATTATTTCTAAGTATTGCATTTATTTAATCTCCAAATACTGTACTATAAATGTAATATATGCATGAACTGTTACGATATGGATTTTTCGATCCACCCTGTAACCAAGTTACAGTATATCTCGCGACTAGCCAAGAAATAAACAACAGTGTAAACTATAGTTTATACTAGTAAAAGGATATAAGTACACTTTGTTGTATAGTTAATCGTAGAGTTCCTGTGAATATCTTTCACCTTCACATTATCCTAGGGTAGTCAGCTTCCCCTCTATTGGTGAACTTATTTTGTCATATACATGCTCGATACTCTTGTAGAACTAGTCTCTTTCCAGTGGAGTTAAGCTAAAGCTGTGATTTATATGGATTGATAGGGCAGACAACGGTAAACATAAAAGGTCTTTGCCTCAAAAACGCTAAAAGGAAACAGGGTTAACAGAATTAGGGTTAACAAAACATCTAACCATTACTGAATCACCTTGTCCTACATTTGGGTATATTAAGTTCAAAATATTATCGTAAGCTTCTATATGGTAGCTGTAACAGGTTTCAGTACAGCGTTGCTAAATATGTATGTTAGTTATTGATGAACCATTGGAAGTCTTGATATAGGCGCTTGTTATTCATATAATCGGATGAATTTTCCTTATAAAATATTGGACAGAGCTTGAATTAGTTGCTTAAGCTGGCACCTAAAATGTTGAGGTTAGTCATAGGTCTTTTATGCCACCAGTGGTGGACTCATCATATGTATTCCTGGACAGTATTTATAGGTAACAGTCGTTTATTCTGCTGTGTGAGAACTTATAGAATTGTACCACCGTTAGATATTAATAGAGTAAGATTGGCGACCGAAATGAATTACTCCAGATCAAGAACTAGAAATTTTGGTTCGTGTGGATGGCATCCTCAAGTCAGCTCAAGTCGTTTGGCAGGGGCAACAGAGGTGAGTAAACAATCTGTCCTAAGAGTCTTACGTAAAGAACGCTTTTACTCATATCATCTCACTCCTGTACAAAACTTACTTCCACAAAGGCTACAATTTTGTCAATGTGTTCTAAATAAACACAACCGGGACAGAAATTTTGTTAAGAACACTTTATATACCGATGAAGCAAATTTTACTAGCCGAGGCGTTTTTAACGGAAGAAATATCCATTATTGGGAAGTAGAAAATCTTCATGCTGTTTGGCGTGGTATCATCGGTGAATCATTGGGACCATTTGTCCTTCCTCCAAAGTTAAATGGACAGTTTTATCTGTTTTTTCTTCAAAATACTCTTGCTGATATATTTCATGCTTTCATGCTAGACATTGTGACGCTTTTTTCTCCACCTTGTACGTTGACGTGGAGAAAAGGGCGCGACCACTCTTTGACACACGAGCTTCGGAAACAAGTTTTCGAATTACTCGGGCGCCAGTCCTAGTTTAATTGATAGGACACACTACCCTCAAGCCGAGTACGCGAGGCTGAGCAGCTCAAGTGGAGAAAGTTTATTCCAGTGGGTTAATATATGGGAAATTAGACGTTCACACACAGACAGTAAAGCTCAAGAGTTTTCAATAAAAACAATATATTATGATACTCCTACTATGAACAATTCTAAATTTTCTCTAACTATTTAGTTACTATTAAAATTTATTAGTTACTGGATACCGGGAGGGGCAAGCAAAAATCTAGTACCAAATGACTCAGGCGACAAGGATAGCAAGTACAAAACTACTATTTAAAACATTAGCACCAAGCAAACGGCAAAGTGTTAGCACAAAGTAAGCGGCGTTACGTGGGCAATTTAATAAAGCGATAACAGGGTGCAGACTAGATACGGATACCAGGCAGAATAAAGCAAGACCATAATCATAAAAATAAATCTACAGTATAACAGTATATGAGGAAATACAGAATACTTGGCTAGTGTGTGCAGTGACAGTTCCTTGGTATAAGCTAAAACATACAAGATATTATTAGTAGTTTCCTGTAAAGGTAAGGTATGATTAATAGAACAGGTCTGTTACTTTTCAGTGTCCCCAGAGCTCCGAAGATACATGGCGAGCACCTACGAGTAACAGTGAAGAAGGCTGAAAGATAAAATATGGTTAAGGAACAGATCTGTTACTTTTCAGTGTCCCCCGAGCTCCGAAGATACATGGTGAACACCTTCGAGTAACAGTAAAATTTTACAGAACAAGACAATGCTGAAAGATCAAGGTATGATTAGTATACAGTAGTTGCACTAGCCAAGTTTCTCCATTCCGTTATCTCTCTCCTATGGTCGTACTTACTTCTTGGACTGGATTCAGGCACGTCTGCTGGGGAAGGTGGTCAGATCGAAGTGACTCTCTATCTTGGCTTACAGGAACTGTTCTATAATTAAGCAGCTTATTAGAGCAGCGGGAGAAATGCGCCAATTGGATGCGCGGTTACAAAATTGTGGACTTCCGCGGCTGGGAATTAATATATGACAAGTATTGTGCCTGGTGTTCCAGACTTGGAGGAAACACGTCTAATTGCTTTGAGTCGATCGGGAAGATTCACTGGTCGGTAATTACTGCCTTCAGAGAGGAAGGAGTGGGAGAATCAGCGGAAAAACATATGCGCGATGGATCACTGCGACATTAAATGGACTTAACAAAATATTTGTAACATTTTACGGACGGAAAAATAATTCCACTACGGATTTGTGGACTTAGAAGAATAATTCCACGATGGATTTGTGGACTTAGAAAAATATAGCAAATACAGATTTTACGGACTTAAAAAAATAAATGTTACCTGGCGTCTTAAAATATTTAGCGTGAACACGTCTGCTGGCTTTGAGTCGATCGGGAAGATTAACTGGTCGGTGTGAATTTAATTACTGCCTTCAAAGAGGAAGGAGTGGGAGAATCAGCGGAAAACCATATGCGCGGTGGATCACTGTGACGTCAGCTGGACTTGTAAAAATATTTGAAATGTCTTTGGGGACTTAGAAAAATAATTCCACGATGGATTTGTGGACTTAGAAGAATAATTCAAATATAGATTTTACGGAAAAAAAATAAATGTTACCTGAATTGTGGACTTGTGATATTTTCGCTACAGCACCAAAGCAAACAGCAGACACGTGTACCTCGTGGGACGGCAGCCAGAAGACTAAATGCGGAGTAATTAAATTATTCCCGTGTACTGAAGGAGTGACGTCACGTAAGTGACGTCAAACGGACTTGTAAAATATTTTAAAACATTTTGGGGCTTAGAAAAATAATGCCACGACGATTTGTGGACATAAAAATTTACCTTACTTTTGTGGAAACACTGCGTGATTTATTTCTGGAGTGCACTCAACCACCTCGCACGCGTGTCGATCGATCACTGCTGTGTTTGCTTGCAGACCGCGAGCCTATACTATTTCCTCTCGCCGCGCGGTCCCCCTTAGCCTGAGTGCATCGGCAATTTACAATTGAAATACTTGTATGCGGTATTAACAATCACAAATATTAATTATTTTCTAATTAATTCGCTGTTAGCGGTACAATTTATACGGAATAATCGAAATTAAATATAACACAGCAATTTCTATAAAATATTTAAGAGATTAAATAAAATAAATCTTGGGCATATTTGGGTAACGAAAAACACTTCGTTACAACATACGGAACAGAATGTGGTTCATGAAAGATGAACCTCCGCCTCATTTCTCCACTGAAGTCAGGAATTATCTTGATGAGACTTTCCCACGCAGATAAATCGGTCGAGGGAGTAAGTTTGCTTGGGAGTCTTGATTATAATCCTTTGGATTATTATGTGTGGGGACATATGAAGTCCTTAATCTATGCAAATACTATCAACTCAAGAGAAGAACTGTGGGTTAAAATACAAAACGCAGCGAATTTTATTAGAAGACAGGAAAATGTATTTTTCAATGTAAGAAAATATTTTATGAATAGAATTAGAAAAGGTATTGAAGTAGGTGGAGACCATAACGAACATTTACTCTAAGTTGCAGCAATGGGGTTCTTGCATGGGGGGGGGGGAGTTTATAATGTCATTAAGTCAACTTTTACGTTGTTTTTTGATCTTCTAATAAGATTAGATCCTTATTTTAGACAATCTTTTGATTTATGTATTTATCTCAATACCTTGAAAATAATCCATTAGTTCATAAGAAATTGAGAAAGAGTTTACGCTGTTATTACAATTTTGTTTCCCCTTACGTTTTGTAATTTTTTCAATAAATACACTTTGTTTCATTACATTTTAATTTGTCTTTCAAAAAATTATTGAAATGTTTAATGGAACTTTCCTCGAAAACGGTTGGAGTTAAAAAAAAATGAAAAAAATTCATCATCAGATACAGGTTCTGCAGCGCTCTCTATGATCTAACATGATGTAATACATAAATTACTGTTTCTTAGAATAAAAAATCCTCTAGCAAATTTGGCGAAGATCAGTCAAGAGACTGTTGAGATATTGCAAAAAAACGAAAAAATAATTTGAACTTTGACACCCTGTATCTTTTTCAACAGCAACATTTGGTTATATCCTCATATTTTGGCCCAAAGAATCACTCCTGAACTATGGCCTATTATTAATTGTCCACCCTGTATATTCCTTTTTATTGGAGATAAGTAAACCACTGTATGGTAAAGATATATCTATTTGGTATCTACTCTTGATTAAATAACTGATTGATACCCACGACAACAGTAAATAGCGTGTGCTTACGAGTAGTCATCAATACCGCAGTTAGTAGGTAAAGGGGTTGTGTATCGGCCCACAAATTAAATAGATAATATCCTATACAGGGTGGTCTACATATATATTGTATAAGTTACATAATTCTGAAGTATTGTACGCCGTCCGTGAGTCACGTTTGGTACCTAATTGTCCACTATACATATGTATGTCATAAGATATTGTTCATTGTTCGTGTTATTTGCATCGGCACATCGGATTTAATCTTCACACTTAAACAGCTTCAGGAAAAAGCACTCGAACATCAAGGAGAAATTCACATGGCCTTCATTGATTTAACCAAGGCGTTTGACTCGGTGGACAGGGAAGTGCTCTGGAAAATTATGTTCCGCTTAGGTATCCCTAGAAAATTTGTGGAAGTATGTCGGAGTCTACATACAAACAACAACGCCCAGGTTATGTATAATAATGAGGCAACCGAACCTTTCCAAACCCTCACTGGAGTTAGGCAGGGATGTGTCCTGGCACCCCTACTCTTTAATTTGTTTACCACTGCTCTAACAATTATTGTTGACAACAAACTGACAGTCAGAGGAATAGGTCTCAGATACCGTTTTGATGGCGGCCTCTTTAACATAGGGCGCTTTAGAGCTTTCACGAAGACACGCACACGATTCATTTGTGATCTCCAGTATGCGGATGACTGTGCACTTTTAGCCTCTACGCCGGAAGAGCTTCAAGAACTTTTAGATGTGTATGCCCAGAGCTATGATTCTTTGGGACTTAAAATCAACATTGGAAAGACTAAGATTATGTCAACTCCTCATCAAGTGAACCAAATAGACATTACACTTAACGGAAATTCTCTTGAAGTGGTGGATCAGTTCAATTACTTAGGCAACGTTGTTAATGACAAAGCAAACATGGACAGCGAGATTCGCAATAGAATTAACGCTGCATCTAGAGCACTCTGGGGACTTAGAGAGAGAGTATTTGACAACCACGACCTTGCTTTGTCAACGAAAATGGCTGTCTACAGAGCAGTTGTCATTCCAACACTGCTATATGGATGTGAAAGCTGGGTCACTTACCGTCGTCATGTGAAAGAATTAGAACGTTTTCAGCAAAGACACCTCAGAAGTATGATGAAAATCCGTTGGTTCCATCACATATCAAACGTGGAAGTACTCAGGAGAGCAAACAGCCTTCCAATTGAGGTGCTTATTTCAAGAGCACGCCTAAGATGGGCAGGTCACGTTCATCGTATGCATGATAGCCGCCTTCCTAAATGCACACTTTATGGTGAATTGCTAAGCGGTAGAAGAAGGCGTGGCGGTCAACGAAAGAGGTTCAAAGACGGTCTCCATGAAAATCTAAAGTCCTGCGGTATTGCAGACGAGCAATGGGAACAACTTGCAGCGGACAGAACCGAATGGCGAGGGGTTGTGGCCAGCTATCAAGGAAATGTTGCTGCAAGAAGGCCGAATCCAAGACCTAACCAGGTCTATGTTTGTCCTGACTGCGGTCGACATGTGCTCTCCCGAATTGGCCTCTATAGCCATAGTCGTGTGCACCGTAGATGAATGGGAATTACAATAGACTACACCTTTTACTTGTTTTTATTGTACACAATTTATCGACTGTAACATTTTTTATACTCGGACTCGAGTAACGGCTAATAATAATAATAATAATAATAATAATAATTTGCATCTAAATTGATTTACTTAGCTTTACTATAATTGGGGGTTATCTTTTAGTTTGATCGAACCACCCCTCGATTCCATGAGCTCCGGAACGTGGTTGCACACTGGCAACCCACAACATGGTGAGTACCGGTATAAGTGCGTAACAGAACATAATATTTACGCGGTGATACATCATCTAAAGCCAACCTTAGTTTTGACGTGCTGATCTTTACTTATGATATAAGACTTCCCACTTACAGTCAGTTGTTTAATGCGTTATTATAATTGTTCGTGCCAGTTACTCCAACAAGTAGCTCTAAACATAAACGTGGCTATTACTAACTAATAACCGATTTTCTCGAGAATCCTTCACTATGACGATCCTAATCCTATATAGGTGTATCATTGCTAATTATCTTCCTCGTTATATGATAAGGAGTTCAGCTCATCATCAAGCTATCCGTATTTTAACATAATCGTTAGATTAAATTAGATATATTGCTAAGCTACGCTGGGATATTTTAACCCTAATTGCAATCACAATCTTCATTGATGTTTACATTCCGGAAGCACATAGTAAGGGAATATTTGAATAAGTATTATTAACTAATAATTTCTTGTGTTACTTGTTCTTCTCGCTTGACGTCATGGCAGGAGTTCATAATTATATAGAAACGGAACAGGCACAAGGCTTATGAATTAACTGGTAATTGGGGTGTTTGTTTATCATTTATTTATGACTCGACACAGTCATTCACGTTTTACTCTGGAAGCACGCATCAAGTATATAAAATGAAACCACATAAAACTGCGTCAAAATGTATTATAAGATTAAAAGCAAATTATTTTTATTATATTTTATGTACAGTGCTGGACACAGTACCTAATCATACCCATAACGATGAAGCCACTAAAAGGCCCGGTTGTACAAATATGGTTCAGAACTAAGTTTAACTGAACCACACTCAAATTTGAACTCGGCTAAAATACATAATTTCGTTGTACATGCGGTATTTGAGCTCAGCTCTACAGAACTAAGGTTCAGATGTCCAATGTTGGTAAAGTTCACACATGCGTGACAGGATTTATGACTTACTGTGTCAAAAATCGTCTGGTGTCGAATTTCGATTATTATCAAACAGCGGTTGTTTGGCATAAGAAAATATTTATCAATTTGTGCGTTATACGGTCGTGAGTAAACAAATAGGACAAGTCTTATAACGGTATTTTGCTAACATCTAGTTGTGTACATCTAACTTTAATTTTTGTAACATTGTCAGTTAGTTGTCATAATTTATTGCAAGTGTGCAAAAACTAATATGCCTCATATATGCGATTTAGTATTTAGTAAAATCTGGAGTTAATGCTACAGCAGAAGATGGATGGTCAATGAGACATATTGCACTGTATTATAATATTGACAATAATTTGATGTGTAACATTTTAAGAAAGTGGAGAATAAACGGTACGATTAGTAGAAATCCTGGATAAGGGCGACGAAGGATATCAACTCAACAACAAGATTTGAAATTGGTAAATGCTTTAGTACAAAATCCATCTTACTCGGTTATTCAGGCTGCTGAAGAAACGAATTTTCCTGGATCACTCGTACTGGTCGCCGGCGAGTAAGAGAATCGGAGCTATGCTGTCATGCAACAGCACAGAAATACTTACTTAAAGCTAAACATAAAGAAGCTCGAGTAGGATTTGCGCTTGAATTTTTAGCGCATGATGTAAATTTTTGGAACAATGTAATCTTTACAGACGAAAAACTTTCCAGTCAACATACGGCTGTCGTATTCGTGTTTACCGCCATCCGCATACTCGATTCGATGAGAAATATATATCTAATAATGATAAAAATGGTAGATTTTCCGTCAATATGTGGGTTTGGATATCGGCACGTGTGTTTTGTGGCATATTGAGAAACGATTTAATAGTGAAACGTATATTGGGATTTTAGACAATACTATGCTCTCTTCTGTGTCACAATTATTTCCTAATAATGAGTTCATATTTCAACAAGACAATTGTTCTGTTCATACTGCTTATACAGTAACTAACAGGTTTCAAGATAACAACATCAATGCTCTTAACTGGCCCAGTCATAGTCTAGATCTTAACCCCGTGGAAGAAGTATGGGGACTACTCGTAAGAAGTATCTAAAAACGAAATGTGGGACCACTGAATGCCGATGAATTACTGGAAATAGTAAATAATGCATGGGAAAATATTATTACCGATGATTATTTTATAAGGTTATTTAATTCTATGCCAAACAGACTTATAGAAGTTATAAATAGAAATGGTGCAATAACGAAATATTAATAGTTAGTTTCTTGTTAAGTAGGATATTCTTTGTCCTTTGATCCAGGATTTCTACTAATCGTACCGTTTATTCTCCACTTTCTTAAAATGTTACACACCAAATTTTTATTAATGTTATAACGCAATGCAATTTGTCTCATTAACCATCCATCATTTACTATAGCAATAACTACATCATTAAAATAAAAAATAAATTAAAAGTGATATCTGTTTTATTTCGGCTACTCATTACATATTCAAATAGAGACAGATTTACATTAGAAAAAAAAAGTTGTCCTATTTTTTTCTGCTCACGACAGTACCAGTATTTTAGGAATTTGTTTTAAACAGAACGTAAGTAAAATAGTGGTGAAAATAGATAAACAGTATAGTATTTGTCCTAGTTTTATGATTTTAACTTTTTAGGAAATGATAAATAAGCATAGTTTGAGGAGAAACTGAAAACGGAAATTTTTAGCGCTGCGTCAAGATGTAAAGGGCTAAATATTGAAAACTGGGAACAGGTGGAAATTCCTGTTGTCGCCTGAGGTCCGTTCCGACAATTTTCGTTTTAACCGTTGCATATCTCAGTACTTGCATTTCAATAGTGGGTATTTTTTAAGCTAATTTTGTTACTTCCTAATGTTCGTTCTCTAATGGAAAATATGTTTTATTTAAAAAAACATGTATGAAAAATATAAACGGACAATTTTCAACTTAATATGTTGAAAAAAATCATTTTCCGTCGCAATTCAGTAATAAGAGCGCAAAATTTCATATGGCAATGCAGCTGAACCCTCGATGATCTTTTCGAAACTGTAACAAAATCTGCATAAAAAGCGTGCTTCACGTAAAAAAGTCCCTTGGAAGAGGTATACATTAAATCACCTTTTTGCTCCACGGAGCGTTCTTTATGCCAAAATCTTGGAAACTTATCAAGGAGTGTAATTTTAGAACGTGTAGTAAATGCCGCTGCACAGGGGCGCAATATCGCCCCGGCCACCAAATTTTAGAAAGTATAACGAAAACCGGAACTTCGGAAATTTCTAAAATGAAAACCCTTTTACGAATCTACGTTGTGCAGCGCTGCAACTTATGCGTTATGTTAAATATGAGGACAAGTTATCCAGTCTCTAGTCAAAGTATTTCAAAAGTTTTAGCGAAAATAGCCCTTAGCGTCGAGGGTGTCCTATCATTTTCTAGCAGTCGGTTTTGACGGAAAAATGATGGGTTTTAAGCGTATTTGCCCTAAAACGGTTCCTCAGTGATTCGGTGTCAGGAAAGTATAGTTACCATATGTACCCAGAACGTGCATGGGATCTCCTTGCATGAACGTATGAATATATAATAGCCACAATATAATTCAAAGTCGTTGCGATTCAAGCATTTTTAAGCTCCGAACCGAGGAGCGAACTAAATTAATATTGAACTGATGATACGTAAATAGACAGTCAAGCAAAAGCCCACCAAAATTATAAACATTGAACTTTTCTTGAATCTTTTTGTGTAATCGTTAGCTCTAAACCGCACATTGGATGGTAGTTGGTTACATTATGAGTCATTCCGTTCCTCACTATGTGTTGTATATGGGCCAGACTATAGTTTGTCAATACATTTTTCTTGAACGTTTTTATAAATCATAATTTAAAAAAAAATTTAATATATATTTTTGAACTTTATATTGTCTTTTTTTTGCGCTTTCAAAATTCCTTTTCAGGTTTAAATTTAAGAAAGTGTTAGTATTTACTGTGTTAGATTTATAGTGCTACGATATCCAATTGGTACCATCAGTGAAGTAGCAAAAACGAACAGTAAGTATAGATTTTGTATTATTCTCCGCCTGAAACAGTCGTTTTGAACCCTTCTTTGTGAACGTTTAATATCCATTTTGGAAAGTATAATAAAAGTCCTTCAGACGCGTACAGATGGATCGTTCACATTAGTATAGAAAGCGCCGGAATCATTTTTTCAACTAAAAAGAAACCGATTCGCGCTTTGATATTCATAAAAATGCCGCCTTTTTTTTAACGGACGCAGCATTGTGGGAGTGTTTGTCTGAGGAAAATCGATTTTGTATTGTAATAAACTATGGCCTGGTGATCGAAATTAGCATAAGGTGATAACAGTTGATCTTGATTACGGGCTGCCATACAATTGTGTCATAACTGCAATTACAAAATACGATTGGTCAAAATAATTATTAATTAATTCACGTCTTACGACATTATTAATATTATGTATATTATAAATGTTCATATACGGTATGAATATATATATATATATATATATATATATATATATATATATATATATATATATTGATGCCATTAATGAAGTTAGTATAGCTAATTCTTCTTCTTCATTATTAGGGGGATCTGGTTCGTTTAAAAGTTTGGCAATATTATCCAAAACTGCTGTGTCAATCACAGTGGCAATGCTCTTTCCATCGAATACCAAAGATAAGTATAGGGAACCTTCTTTTCTATTGCCCAAATATTCTTTGAATGCAATTTCTCGTCCTGATCTGTAATTTATGAAAAAGTTCTCTTTTCCTCGTTTCAGGATCAATCAGGAGTGTTATTAAGTAACTTTTGATTGCATAACCACTATCACCAACTAGAACATGATTATGAAAATCATCCCGCTCAAATCTTGCTCTGATATTTGAATTAGCAAATATTAGCGAGCTATGGGTAGGGTCTGGCCAGCGACAAACTACATCACGAAACTTGCAACTATCATCACATACTGCTTGAACATTGTATGAAAAGAATCCCTTTCGATTTCTAAAAACTTCTGCGATGCTGCAACCTGGTGATAATATTTTAATATGGGTACAATCAAGTGCACCAATACACTTAGGAAATCTGGCTATGTTGTAAAATTTTTGAGAAAAGCTACTATTTTCAGTTTGTGTTGTAGGTATTTTTATAAACTGGGTATAAAGCCCTGCAATATATCTTGTTACTTTCCAGACTATTCGACTTGCTGTGCCCTTGTCGATACCAACAAAATTGCCAACAGTTTCAACAAAGCTTCCAGTGGCATGGTATTTTAAAGTTACAAGCAACATTTTTTTAGCAGTTACAGCATGGTTAATAAAACAAATTAAAGGACATTAGTAATATTAACCAAATCGCTAATTTTTCTTGGTTGCCTAGTCACCACAAGGAAACCTGCTGTTCAGTCGAAGAAACTATTTGTGCTTCAATTTAGTTGAAAAATTTTTTTACACCTTTCGGGGGTGTTTTGGTAACCGTTAGGGAGGTTGGAGGGGATCAGAAAAAATCAGCATCACCACTGTGTACAGTATCCTTGAAAACGGGCGTTACATACAGTTTGACGGTGATATGGATGTAACAGGATCATGGTATACCCCCTTTTTCTCCTTTAGTTTTGAAGATAGATAATTGATTGAAATTAAGGATATACTACATACATAATAAGCGGCACTCATTGACATATTGATTTTTTCACTTCCGGTTTTATCGGAAGCGACACTACAACATCGTGTATATTATTACATTTTTGAATTCTGTTTAATTTTCTGAATCCAACGATGCCAAATAAGTGACATTTCAGACATCCATTTTTTTTTATAATATAAGTTTTAGTTTTCCATTTAAGTGTACCATGACGGTTTCGATTTATTCTAAATGACCCGTGTAATGCTACAAAAATCGAAATCCCGTTAAAAACACTAAATTACGTGATTTATGGGCAAATAAAATTCACCAAAATTGTTTTGGGGCAAAACTCAATTTTGTTAAATGGAACCATATCGGTACTGTGGTACCATTTATTAGTACTATTAATAAGGAATTTATTCATATGTCGTATTAAAATGTGCGATAAATACAAACAAAATTACAGCTAAAAGAAAATAAGAAAATACAATTTTGTTCTAATTAAATGGTAAGAAGTAACTAAGGTGGCTTTGAAAACAATGAAATATTTAGCTTGTCAAACATTTGTTGGTTTAACGGTGTTTTTATTGTGTCGTTAAAAATTGTTTAAAATTCTTATTATTTGTGTTCAAAATGTCGCAAATTTATACAAGAGATGAAAAAGTGGACATGTTAATTATTTATGGAGAATGTAAAAGAAATGCAGTTGCGACTACCGATCTTTATGCCTAAGATATCCTGATAGGCAATGTCCAGCGAAATATTATTTTAAACGTGTTGAAAACCAATTCCCAACAACCCAGCCCAACAATGATCCCGAATAAAACTTGACGAAGGAACGGAAATTAATATTTTGGCTCGAATAGAAGTTGATAAGACTGTTTCTTTAAGGTAAGTTGGGTTTGAATTGGACATCAGTCACCAAACAGTAAGCCGAATTATGCAAAATACCACTATAAATCTTTTAAATACCAATTGCAATAGCATTTGTACGAAAGTGATACGAATATAGGATGGAATATTGCAATTGGATTTTGTATAATAACGTGCAGCCAAACAATTATTTTTTGGGACTGATTTTATTTTCGGACGAGTCTAGGTTTATAAATTTGGGATTATTTAATCGACAAAATACAAAATATTGATCACAAGAAAATCAGAATTTATTACGGGAGGGTAACTTTCAAGTACGGTTCGGTTTCACTGTTTGGCTTGGAAAAATCGGTAGTACAATCACTGGTCCAATAATATTTGAAGGACTTCTGACTGGTGCCAGATACTCTAGATTCCTGGAAAATGAGGTTGAGGACATTTTAGATGAGTTACCTTTAGATTTAGGACAGGGAATATATTTCCAACAAAATGGCACTCCTCCCCATAACTCAAGGATAGTAATTGATTACCTTCAACGGGCGCAGAGGCTTTTTTTCCAATAATTCTATTATTTTGTAGATTCGGTGATTTGTTTTGAAGAGGATAATAGTACATGTGGTAGAAAACCCAAATAATAGGAAAGAATATTCGTAGAATGCCACAAATAACTTTCAGACAATATCTTCAACGGAGATTCGGAGATAACGTAATTTCGACGAATGGTCCTGTGAGGTGGCCTTCAAGGTGACCTGATTTAACGCCCCTTGATTTCTTTATTTGGGGTCATTTAAAAAGTATTGTCTATGCAACCGCCGTTACAATTCTTGAAGACTTAGAGCTACCCGTGAAGATCTGGAGCTACGAGTAAGACGAGCAATTAATAGCATAACGGCCCAGCAATTGACGAACGTTCTTCGAGAAACAGAGTTTAGAAGTACATTGACGTTAATGGACAGCATTTTGAACAACTGTTGTAATGTTTTGTGTTAATTTTTTGTATTCTAAAACCACCTTATGTGTAACAAGGTTAGAATAAAATTGTATTTTCTTTTAGCTGTAATTTTATTTGTATTTATCGCACATTTTAATACGACATATGAATAAATTCCTTATTAATAGTACTAATAAATGGTACCACAGCACGGATATGGTTCCATTTGAAAAAATGGAGTTTTGTCCCAAAAACAATTTTGATGAAGTTTATTTACTCACAAATCACGTAATTTAGTGTTTTAATGGGATTTCGATTTTTGTAGCATTACACGGGTTATTTAGCAGAATTCAAAAATGCAATAATATACAGGGTGTTCCATTTAAAAATCGAAAGTTAGTGTCACTTTCGGCGAAATCGAAAGTGAAAAAAAATCAATTGTATCTCAAAAAGTGCCGCTTATTATGTATGTAGTACATCCTAAATTCCAATAAATTATCTTCAAAAGTAAAGGAGAAAAGGGGTTACCATGATCCTGTTACACCCGGTATAAAAAATGAGTTTTACCCGTTTCGGGGATGTTTATTAGCCGGTAGAGGGATTGAAGGTGGTCGGACGAAACATTCAGCATCACCACCGTGTTCAGCATCCTCGAAAGCGGGGCTATGCTAAGTTTCTCAGTTGGAAAAGATGTGATAAGCGTTTAACCAATTTTGGGGGTGACTATTGGCCGTTTGGGGGGTTGCGCAACTCCAAAAAGAAATTCTACCAGCACCATTGTGTTCCGTATCCTCGAAAACGGGGTAAGGAGGTACTATCGTTGTATAGCAAAATATTTACAATTTTTAGCTTTTCTTCCGACACACATACTCCACTACAGGTATTCCACTCCTAAACAAAATTATGCCTGCTATTAATAATTTTCTTAAAAGAACTCCAGTTTTTCTTTTTGGCTGAGTTAAGAGTAAAAACAAATTTAATTATATTTATTTTTGAATAATATGAACAATATTATAATTTTATATCTACCTCTATAAATATATGAATATCTGACTTTCGCCTATAAAAGCTCCGCCTAATTCACAGCAGTCAACAAATTATTAAGTATAAATGCGGCACGTTCGCACATTTAACCCATTTGGTCGGCTATGAATGCCGTAGTTGTGGTTTTCATTTATGGTAGAAGGTAAAAACGGATAAAATTTCATATATGTCTATGGTAGAACGAGGTGCCGGTTCAGTATTAAATAATGGCTAGATGAGATTGTCGCTGATTTTTTCCTCTACTATGTACTCTCTTTGGCTCAACTATATGCCTACTTCTTTTCTTATTTTAGCCCATAAAATATGATCCTTTGTTTAGGGAGATCGCAGCTTAGTGTGCTAAAGCACCATTTAAGCCAAATCATATGACTCAAATAAAATGAAATTACTTATGTAACCACTAGGAATGGAAAAGCATAATACACTTGATGTTTAGAAGAGTAGTGATATACCGCATTAATAATAATTGAATATTCAGTGTCTTTGGCATAACATCGGCCTACCGACACGTTTTGATGCTATAGCATTTTGTAACGCGCCGGGAACTGAACATTATTGTTAACATGAAGTAGTGACATAAATGAAATATTAATAATGAAATGTATATATATTCAATAAAGATCTTTTTAATGGTTAATGGCTAGCAAACTGAGTACGCCCAGCGAATGTTACATGACCTATGTCCATTTAACAGTTTTATATAAAAACTAGTGTTTTGGTATAACATTTTTGATTCAGTTTTTGTAAGTGCAACTGTTTTCAACCAACAGAATTTTATTTGTATAACTGCTAAACCATTTCACACTGTTTTATGTACATAATTTATATCTTAGGAACTCAGTCATGTTTTTCTACGCTATTATGTATTTCCGTTCTATACAGCATCCCAGGAAACAATTAACAATTCTCTGTAAAACATTTATTTACATCAGATACCTATATTTCAGTTTTTATATATTTGTTTACTATGTAAGTACATATGGTTATTTTCTTTACCTTTTCTCGTTACTATGTATAGTATATCCTATAATATGTAATATATTTACTGAGTTATCACAATACGTTTTTACTATTTATTTACTGCTGTTCATATTGTTGGTTATGTATTGTATTTACAAATTGTGAGGCAAGGCAAATTAGCTGTGGTATGGAAGTAATAAAAACTTTTTTTATAGATTCATTTTATCGATCATATGCCACTATTTTAGTTGTGAGTAAAGGAAATTGTAGAATTGCGACCTGCAAGTTGGTGTGCTTAACTTAACCATTGACAGATGGCCATGCTTGTACTATTTCTATATTTTTATAGCTTTCAATTTAATTGGGGAATTAGATATCTCAAGTTTATTAGTAGCGTTATTTTCCAGTAAATAGGACAAAAAAAGTTTACCTTATCAGTAAAACTCACCAGGAAATCATTTGCTTGCAGCCTTTGTACTGATTCGAACGTATATAAATTTTAACTGTGGACGTCAGTAATTGTTATTACATTTTTTATATCCGCGTTAACAACAACATCCAGATAATTTCATTTATTACTCATTTAAAATGTAATTAATCTTCAATTTTTGTCTTTGATGTAATTTTAATTATTTTTAAAATGAATTTAAATTCAAGGTCAATTCTTTTTAGTTTAATAAGTAGTTAAAATACTATATGTACCACATGGTTTAAAAAAATATTTTTATCTTCTTTTTCATTTTTTTGGCAATTTATAGTCCAAGAAAGGTAGTAGGTAGTCCAAGAAAGTGTAGTGGTGAGAGGTAAGTGAATCCTCTCATGCGGTCTAATGCTACTATACACCAGACATCACAGATGTCTCCATGGTGTATAGCGACTTGCCATTTTGCAAGTACCGAGAGCGGCGACCTTCAGCCCTTGGTGGACTTAACCTATATACTGTTATTATACATGATTTGCAGGAAACAACTACTCAGCGGGCAAATACCCCGACCTGCATTGAAATGCAGGTCGGGGTATTTGCCCATTTACATTAGTCTGTATAAGACTAGCAGGTTGGCCACTGTCATTTGTCTTCTCCATGACCTATGGCATACTGAGGAGAACTAATAAGTTCGAAACCGGTCTATGTCTGGTCAGGGAGTTGACAAATGACATTGGCTACCAATTTTTCATGATTTGTAAGGTGTAATTCAATGCAGGTCGGGGTATTTGCCCGCTGAGTAGTTGTTTCCTGCAAATCATGTATAATAACAATATATATATATATATATATATATATATATATACACACTTATATACTTAGATATTTATATATTTAAATTCTTAAATATATATATATATATATATATATATATACTTATGTACTTATATGTTTGTGCACGTATATACTTATACATTTCTGTATAATGTTTCTGCATAGCTTCTTCATTCCTGCATAGCTTTTGCACAGCTTATCTTTCATAGAGACAAAATTTCGTTAACTTTTCATAAACCACCTAGTTGGTTAATTTTCCTACAACTTTCACTCCATTTCATTAAGAGACGTAAATTGCCAAAGAAACTTTAGAATCCATTCTTGCAACAAGAGACAATTGTGGGCCTGGATTGCTCCCAGAACCAGTCACCTCGACAATCTATCTAGGATCCTGGTATAAATTTGTTATATATATTTAAGTTTCAATTAGCCTTTATAAACCGATTTGTCTATTTTTCTTGTAATATATTTTAACATTCATTTTAAACTATCTTTTTATTTCTCTTGCCAACAATTTCAGTCTGATCTATAGTAGACTGGTTATTCGAGAAAAAGAGACAATTTTGCTTATTTTACTATAGATGGTGCCCAATTTAACATCAAATTTTCTTTGTCTCCTTTTCTCGAAATAAACAGAAATCTGTCGCTTATGCTGTACGTGTACATATCAAAAAGGGTAAGTTTCTCTACTCTTACGAATACTCTGGACCCACGGCTCTCTGCTCCGACTTAAACCAGCCAGTCGTCCACACATGTTGCCTCAATTCTTTCTCAAAAATAAATAACAAGAGAAAGGAGGTAACACGAAGTGGGTTCGAGGCCCGCAAGGCGAAACAATTTTTCATTATAAAAAATTGTCCCAAGAGTGGTTCGGATTCCACAATAAACTGTACGGCTTCGTCTCTATCTCCTAGCACAAGATCCTTGAGATCTTCCTGGGGGTTACTTCGGTAACTTGAGAGGCGGTTTTAAACATTTTAAACGAACATTTCGGCCTTACATTTCTGAAGCACCATGTATAGTAAAATATTTTCCTTTACTAATCCAAATTTAACTTGTTCTTGTAGTGTGTTATTTATTAGTAGTAATTACAGACGTACAGCAGCTTTGTGCTTAAACTCCCGATTTATGCAACATTATGAGGAAATCCCTTAAATCCCCGTGTCATAATTTGTTACAATTTGTAATCCCTTATGTAATCCCTACCTACACTTTTATACTTTCCACTGAACACAATAAAATGGTATAATGGCAATATTAATTATTTACGCTGGCTTGTTGTAATTTGGAATTTATAATTCAGAGAACGTTGTATGTGTCTCTTTTATCTTGTTCCTTGTATGTATGTTTGGTATCTTTTGCTTATTTTGCTTCAATGCTGTTTATATTGTAATATGAGGTTTACTAAAAACTGTATATTTAAAAATATTAAAAAGATTACCTTGGTTGAAGATCATGGCTACATACATTTTAATGGGAGCTGAAAATATTGTTAGTAGCTTCGTTACATTTTCTAACGGGGGCGGTAGCACAGTGTTTCGAGCGCTAGTTTGCCAGTTGGACGTACTTAGCGAATGAGTTCGTTTCTGATGTTACAAAATAATTTTTAATTACAAATTAAATTATTATTAAACTGTAAGGCTGTAGCTACTTAAACAGATATGGATTTCCTTGGCTCAAGGGTGTCTTCGACGTGGCCTGGAAAACAGTTCGCAGCATTCAAGAAAAAGAAAACTTCACTTGAATTAAGAAATTCTCTCTTAGTGCAGTGTCACATTATGACGACCATAACGTGACATACAGAGTGAGAGTTTCGGTTTAATTTTTTTTAAATTTTACTCTGTCAATCGCCAAATAGAGTCTTGGGTAGCTACTGCGAAGAAAATATGTAGACAAATCAACATATTTACTTAGAGATATTTTATTCACAAATTTTGTTTTTTTTATATATATTTAGGTATTAGATTTTTTGTAGTGCCAGAAGAATAGAAGAAATATTCAAAAACTAAGTCGAACGTCCCTGCTTGGTGGTTAAATTTGTAATATACCGGCTTTTGTTTTGAGAAAAATTAAGAATGTGGCCACAGTGTCGCTCAAGGCAACAATGGTAGTTTTAGAGCACCAGTTTATTTATGTTTTAACGTGCAAATTCACCACCTTACACAAAAAGTCAGTTAAGCAGGGCTTGAACAACTACAGTGGAGAAAGGTCCAGAGGTCTCTATAATTATTTTAGAAGTAGTTTTATATCCACAAAATAATACTCAAAACAAAATCAATAGAAATCTGACTAAATAATTTTAGACACATTTTATTAAATATTCATTTAACGTCTGCCTATTTTGTCGGCCTATTCCATGAGATAGTGCGGATTCAACAAACGCCATTTTTAATATGTCAATAGGGACCATATATTCTGCGGCTTTTATGATTCTGTGACAGGAGCAGGTTATTAATTTAAAATATGTAATTTCTTTAAAATCTAATTTTTAGAATTATTTGTAAACGTCCATAGGTTTTGTTTTCCAAAATCTATACTTAGTAAATCAAATTCAGTATTTGATAATGTAGAATGCCCTTTCATCAATTTTACTTCCACGTCCAGTGAAAGTATAGTAACGCAATTTTTTTTTTTTGGAAATGGGCTTAAAATGTCATGAACCGTCGAGATTTTAAATTTGAGCGAAAAAAAATTTCTGTCGATCGGTCTGTCTGTAATTTTTTTTGTGCGCACGTTTACTCTGGAACCGTTAAAGATATTGACTTAAAATTTGGTACACTTATGTGTTATAACGAGATCTGGAACTAGATTGTATTTTGATCTAATTCCGTTGGGGGTTCGGGGGGTAAATGGGGTAAATAAAATTTAGGGCATATGCGAAAAGTCAAGGCCTCAAAATTTTTTTTTGACATCAACCCCATACCACCCCCACACTATTGTTAAAGGGAGTAAAAAAAATAAAATGTGATTTAGTGTGTGTACAAGATCGAAACGTCTCAAACAAATTTTTGGCGTTAGCCACCCCCTCTACTAACCCCATTGCCACCCCCACCCTATTGTTTAAGGGAATGAAAAATTAAATCTGAATTTAGTGGGTATTTGCCACCCCATATATCACCCCTACTCTATTATTAAAGAGAATAAAATATTACATCGGTATTTAGTGTGTATAAGACTTGGCTACAAAATGTGGATGTGGAAGTAATGATTCCTCGGGCAGCGCTTTTTTAACTTCATTTCACAAATTACTATTAAAAAGCAATACATTACCAACGGCATAAGAAGTGATTTCTCCACAAGTATTTAATTTTAACATAACACTTAGTTATATTAAAATAGTTGCGGGCCCAAAACTGTCCCCTTAGGTATACCAAGTTTTTCTTTTTGCCATTCACTTATCTCATTATGAATTGTGCTATAAGATTCTTGATGTGCTAAATAGTTTTCAAGTAACTGTAGAGTATGACCCAAATTCCTTTAGCAATAAGGGGTGTGACACACTGTCAAAAGCTCTCGCTAAATCCAAGAATACAGCAACTGCTTTTTCTTTTGATTTAAGTGTTCTTGTGTTTTGACATTAAAGTAAAATAGAGTATGATGAATTTTTTTTTGTAAAGCCAGTATATCATTTGTTTTGAGATAATTTTCAACCGATTTTCTATGCCTTTTTCATAAATTTTCATGAAAATAGTTATAATTAATATAGGTCTATAATTATTTGGACTTTTATCAGCATTTTTAAATATCAACTTGATTACAGAATGCTTAACACTCTAAAGTTTCCTTATTATCATTATATCAAAAACAGCTGAAAATATAGTTTTTATTTCTTTAAGTTTCAATGTAACCAAATTGTAGCTAGTAAGTATACAAGCGTCAAAGAGAAACTTTTAACAAACTAAATTAGCACACTCAGACTGAAACTTCATTTTTATGATTGTTACTTTGTTCAATAAAAGTTGAACTATCTAGAATTATCGTTCAAAAGGATAAACTTGAGTAATTTCAAAAGGAAATAAAAGTGGCAGTTGGGTTAAAATACTTTATTAAGTTTAGACTTTGCACCTCAGAACAAAAATTATTAAATCGAATTCCTCAATTATGGTGCAAATAAAGCCATAAAAATAAATAAAAATAGTGAAATATAAGGGGGCAAAGATAAAGAATGCTTAAAAAATCAAAGGAAAATTATTGCATAAAAATACTCAACATGAGAGGCCTGTTGATGCTAGAAAGTTCAATATCTAGCTTATTATGAAAAGATTTTTAAATAGATATTACAACTCTGTAAGTCTTATGGAAATAAATATATTATATTATTAACTTATAATATACCTATATGCTGGAATTATCTTAGGACAAAAATTAATCTTAAACGGGATTTTGTACTTCTTAGATAGTTAGATATATGTTTATTTAGTACATTATATACATATCATACATTTGTAGCAAGTCAGCATTACTGATGTTTCAGTTGTGTAAACTTAAACACATAGTTAACTAAGACAAACATTTTAACATAGGCACATATTAATGAGAAAAACAAATATATTAACAAAAACTAGCTTGCTATTTATAGCAAATTAGGGAATACTAAATTTACAGTCAATAACAATTTAAAAAAATTATTTGGGATGCATTATTTAAAAACACTAACTATACTTGACGATATAGATACTAAAATAATGTATAAACAGATATAAAAAAGAAAGAATTGAACAAATAAATTAGGAGATACTATATATAAGTTGATATCAAGTTCGGTGCCCATGAATTCAGCAACAGAATAAAAACAGTACGCAAGAATATGGGCCGTAATAATTTTTTTGAATTTATTAATGTTTAATTTTTTTATCTGTTTGGGTAACCTATTGTAAAGATTTAAGTTACAGGAGTTTTTAATCGATTTAGTAAGACGATATCTAGGTGGTTTTAATAAGTTTGCCGATCTTGTGTTATAATTTGATTATGATGATCAACTGGCCTTTCATATCTATTCATATATATAACGAAGGAATGGGCATAATGCCATATTTTATAAATAAAGGTTGGTAGTGTTCATTTAGATTTACATTTGCAATAATTATTCTAATCGCTTGTTTTTGTTGTCTATAGATCTTGAGAGAATTACTTGAGTTTCCCCATAGTACGATCCCATAACTTATATGAGAGTGAATCAGTGAATAATATGCCGATAGTAATATATTATTATTTACCATATATTTAAGCCTCCGAAGAAAAATGTAACTAGCCAATTTACTACTGTATTGCTCGATATGGCACGCCCAAGTTAAAGCATCATCAAGGACTATTCCTAAGAGTTTGACGTTGTCTCCCTTTATAATGTTGTTATTTGTGGAAAAAAATAGTTTTCGTGTTTCATCCCGATTTTAACATATTGGAATTATACCATAATTCGTCACGACTTTCAGTATCGCATATTGTTTTATGTAGATTTGCAAGACATTTATTTGAATCGCGCAAGGTAGCGTCATCAGCATACATAATGATTTGGCTAGGAAATAAGTAATAAAATAAACCATTTACGTAAATAATGAATAACAGTGGTCCACGAACAGATCCCCTAGGGACACCGTGAGCTACTGAACTAAGATTAGATTTTTTATTACTTATTGAAAGGCATTGCCGTCTGTTTTGCAGGTAAGACTCAAGGAGAGATAATGGTATTCCTTTTGTTCTATAAAAACTAAGCTTTTCCACTAAGAGACTAGGTTGGACACAGTCGAAGGCTTTGCTGAAGTCGCACAGCGTAATCGCTGTATGTTTGCCATCCTCAAAGCTCTCTACAATGCCACTCACAATTTTGCAGACTGCATTTATTGTCGAACAATTAGCTGAAAAATCAAATTGGAATTTATGTAGTGTTTAATACTTCACAAAATATTTAGTTAGATGATTCTTTAGAATTATTTCAATTATCTTGCCAAAAATATGAATGATTGATATGGGACGATAATTGTCGAGACTACATTTATCACCTTTTTTAAAGATTCGTATAAGTTCCGCAATCTTAAAAACCTCTGGAAAATATCCTCCACCAAAGCACTTATTTATTATAATAGTGGATAAACCAAGAAGTCTAATGTTTCTTTAAATATCTTGCTATTTATATCATATATATCTTTGCTATATGAGTTTTTTAGGGCTTTGATTGCATCACTAACATCCAATGTAGTGACCGGTTCTAGAAAAAATAAAGTGTGTGGTGCAGGTGTATGTTCCAGAAATTGTATTGCATTTCCATTGGTTTTCGGTAAGTCGTTTATTATGAGATCAGCTACTGTGGCGAAAAAAATTACAAAAGTGTCTGGATCTATATTAGTTTCCTCATTATTATTTTTATTACGATTACTTTCAAAATTTATCAGTTTCCAGCTGTCCCTAGACTTATTTTCGGAGTTTTGTATAAAATCGTACGAAGATTTTTTTGCAATAATTATTGATAATTTATAATTTTTGCGGTATATATTGTAAGCTGTTTTATCAGCAGGATCTTTCGTTGTTTGATATATTGATATTGATATAGAGGGATCAAAAGAGAGGTATAACTGAACGTGACAGTGCTTAAATAATTTTATAAAATCTGAACCATATAAACTAAAGTATACAGCAGTGGACCTAAGATAAATCCCTGTGGAACTCTCGACGACACACTGAGGGGTGGAGACATATTATAAATTTTAACTCTTTTCGTTCAGTTGGATAGGAAACTGCAAAAGAAACTGATAACATTGTTATTTAGGGGGATAGATTTCAATATAGCTTAAAGTATTGCATGAGTAATAGTGTCGAATGCTTTCGAAAAGTCGAAAAGCACTAACACTGTAGCCATTTTTTATCAGTCCCCCTCAATACGTCATCAATGATGTTCAGCAGGGCTGTTTCACAGCTATGGAGTGGGCGAAAATCTGATTGTACATTAGGCAAAATGTGAAATTTTTAAACATGCTGAGTTGCGAGTTTAGCTCTCTTCCCAGTACCTTCCACAAAACTGGTAGTATATTAATGGGACACAATTTTTTACATTCTTCAGCATTCGATTTTTTAGGAATCGGTTGTACTATAGTTTCCTTCCAAATTTCTGGAAATTATTATTATTATTATTATTAGCCTTTACTTGAGTCCGAGTATAAAAAAGAAAAAAAAATGTTACAGTCGATAGATTGTGTGTAACAAAAAACAAGTAAAATGTGTAGTCTATTGTAATTCCCATTCATCTACGGTGCACACGATTATGGCTATAGAGGCCAATTCGGGAGAGCACATATCGACCGCAGTCAGGACAAACATAGACCTGGTTAGGTCTTGGATTCGGCCTTCTTACAGCAACATTTCCTTGATAGCTGGCCACAACCCCTCGCCATTCGGTTCTGTCCGCTGCAAGTTGTTCCCATTGCTCGTCTGGAATACCGCAGGATTTTAGATTTTCATGGAGAACATCTTTGAACCTCTTTCGTTGACCGCCACGCCTTCTTCTACCGCTTAGCAATTCACCATAAAGTGTACATTTAGGAAGGCGGTTATCATGCATTCGATGAACGTGGCCTGCCCATCTTAGGCGTGCTCTTGAAATAAGCACCTCAATTGGAAGGCTCTTTGTTCTCCTGAGTACTTCCACGTTTGATATGTGATGGAACCAACGGATTTTCATCATACTTCTGAGGTGTCTTTGCTGAAAACGTTCTAATTCTTTCACATGACGACGGTAAGTGACCCAGCTTTCACATCCATATAGCAGTGTTGGAATGACAACTGCTCTGTAGACAGCCATTTTCGTTGACAAAGCAAGGTCGTGGTTGTCAAATACTCTCTCTCTAAGTCCCCAGAGAAATACGGAAATACCATTCAGAAAGGCAAAAGTTAATAATATATGTGACAAAGGGACAACACATTAATAGCAATTTAATATTAAGCCCATCTGAACCTGGTGCATTTGATTTTTGTTGAATATAATTTTTTGGGCCTTATATTCAGATAGAGGATGAGGAGGAGGTATCAATAATACAATCTCTAAGAGTATTATTAAATTGTTCAATTTCATTTTGATTGGTTGGCATATTAGGAATACTATTGATGAAGTAATTACTAATTGTCTTAACATTTATTTTCTTCCCCCGTGCTTTAATGTTTAACCCATCTAAGTCTTTCCAGAGTTTACTCCTGCCGGTTATCCTCAACCTGTGCTTCGAATTAACAACAACAATATTTATCTATTTATTTGTATTTCTAGAATCTCTAAAAAACAAACGATATTCCTGTCATTTCAAATCTCTTTCCCCGGGTTATATCCTGCGTATAAACCATTTAGACGAAAAAGTTTAAATTCTTTTTGTAGATGATCGTCACCTACACGCACATATACTTTTAAATTACCCTCGACTTTCTGAGAGCACACCGAAGCCGGAAAGAGTGACATCAGATTGATGATTATTTGAAGTGACGGCCCCTTGAACGCGCCGAAGCCATCCTCCTGCTTCATCTTAAGAGCTAAAGACAGTTTAACGACACTTCGCCTTGTTTAGCCGGTAGTTCTCTGTGCTTCTTTGTAATACTGCCCGTTTTAGTTGAGAAACTTGGCAGTATCACAAAAAATTGTATACCGGGAAGCAGATGGCATCAATTCGAAAAACTTCCATTCAACAAGCTGTTAAGGGACAAAGTTTTATTGGGGATTTCTTACTGAGATATCTTTGTGGAATACCTTTAAGCATTCTGCTGCTCCGGATTAATCTTTTAAAAGTTTCCCAGACACTTTTTATGTTATTAAACTTATAAAATAGGTTTCGGATTGAATATAAAATGAACGACAGGTGATGGCTGATAACTGAGAAGTTCGTGGTGATAAATTCTGTAGTATGTTTTTTTATCATTGTTGTATCCTCATACATGATTTATGAAGAATACTATGCACTGACTCTCCCCGTTGATAATCTCAAATATCGAATAGAATAAGCAAATATAAATAAATTACAAATCTCAAAATGCAATAATAATAATTCTATTCTGCAGAAAAATTTAACCCCCCCCCTCACAACATTTCCAATGTATAATACTACAAGCTAATTTCAATTCAACTAAGGAGGATACCATGTAAAATAAATGAAATCCCCCCCCCCCCCCCCCACAATACTTCTAATGTACAATACTACAAGCTAATTTTCTATGTGGCTTCCCCGCACCCCCTGACCATCCATCATGTTTATCTTTTTGACTATATACTTCATGATGACCAACATAACCTTTGCTTAAACCAAACTGGAAGACAATAACAAAAAATCCTTTACCGCTATCGTAGTCCCCTGCACCTTCTGACCGCTTTTACTTTCTGATACAGATAAAAAATTCATAAAATCGTGAAAGCTCATTTTTATCCTTTATTTTATTTTAACAGACTAAAATTTCACCTATTAATGTGCATTGATGGTACAGAATAAAATATAACAAAAATCGCGTTACTGTTGCCACAACAAAATACAGATTAGAAATTTATGAAATTGTGTAGAGCTGATTTTTACCCTTATTCATTTTAACAGGTAAATAATTGATTACTTTACTTGAATTTCTATTTTGTCTTTACTTCTAGTAGTACTACCGTAGTAGGGGGTACCTTTTTCGCTGACTTGGATACCCACTGAATTATGCAAGTAAAGCAGCAGCACAAAATACATTCCATAGGTGTCGGATTTCAGGCCGACGAGGGTATGACTCGGAGCAGGTTCAAAATTTCTAGCAACGAACACTTACTTTTTTCACAGGCACAAAAACTCAACTTTTTATTCCCGTGGGCGTTTCATTAAATTTGAATTTGTCTTTCAAAAAAATTATTGAAATGTTTAACGGCACTTTCCTCGAAAACGGTTGGAGTTATCATGTTCTACCAAGTGTACCTTTTATAAGTGGAAATGACGCCCTAATCAGATTTTCTGCTCAGAAGTATCGCAACATTTCGCCAAAAAAAAATATGAAAAAATTCATCATCAGATACAGGTCCGCAGCAACATTTTACTAAAGCATATTTGGTTATATCCACATATTTTGGCCCAAAGAATCTAACCCTGAACTATGGCCTATTATTAATGGTTCACTCTGTATAATAAATCTGCTGGATTGGGCCGGACGTTTGCCTTGTAATCCAAAGAGTGCGCGTTCGAATCCTCTTATCTGCTTGGCTTTTTTGTTCATTAGAAATTGGTATTTAATTAATTATGACCTTTCCTAATTTACCGAATCCCATTAATTCAAATTATAAATAATCGTACATTAAATATATATCCTCCCTAATGCCCGTCAGAGGCTTGTGTAAGTTTACATTCAATTAACACCATCCGCAGGCTTCTCTTAAAGTATACCAACAGAGACTTCTTTAATTAACAGCTATTCGACGGCTTTCTTTGGTGTATACCGACAGAGGTGGCGGCTTCCTTTGACATATGCCTACAAAGACCCCGCAATGGAAATAGTTCTCACGGTTGTCAAAATTTTCTCACGCTGGAGAAACGCATTACCTACTAATCTCAGTTTTTTTGAAAACTATACAATTGTACTTAAAATCGTCTCAGGAATCGAAAGATGTAAGAATATATAGGGTGTCCCATTTAAAATTTCAACTTTTCGGTCATTTACGGGGAAACTGGAAAGTATCGAACAATGAAAAATTGGCAGCTACATTAATCTTGCGAGGTTTGCGTCCTATACCTTGAAAACGCTAGTAATTATGGCTTGTGTAATGATTCCGTTGACACAAGGTATATGGAGTAATGTATTGACAAGTACATTTACGACATAAAAAAGGTTACTTTTACATTTAGAAATATTAGAAAATAACTCTCTCTTTCAGAAAATCTTGAATTTGAACCAGATGGAACACCCTATTGTCTAAGAATGTCAACATTGAACGCCACAAATTATTAGTATTATTAGTGAGGCAGTACGATCAACACAAGAAATATTTGCAAAGAACCATTACAAAATTATATTCTTTAATTTAAAATAGGTATATAAATATATTCCCGATTTTATTCCTATTTTCAGCACAATTTTTACTCTATTATTATGTTTCATTTTATCACAAATAAAGTCATTCTAGAAGATGCATTTGTTCTCACATATAAAATTGTTTACCTTTACTCAATATTAATTTTTAATAGGCAAACATAATAAATTCAAATGTATCCAATAAATTAACAAAAGTTATATAAGTGAGTTCCGGTTCACTATAGGGTCATTCCCAAGGGGCGGATTTCCTGAACAGAAATGCGATTTTCCGCTCATGGTGCTTGTCATTTTAAGAACCAGTCTCCATGCATGGGATCTGTGGAATAGTGGTTTGGGTTTAACTTAGTTACTCTCGTCATTTCTCATAGGAATTTGTGATTTCTGAACTAATCTTGGCGGTTGCAATTCGAAGAAAATTGTATCCATTTAATAACATGTTTTAAAAGTCATATACGTTCATAATAATTATAATAATTATCACAACATAGAAATAGAAGGTTGAAATTTATTTTCAACATACAGAAACGATGTAAGGAAAATGTGTCCAAATAAATTATAAGGAAAAAATTGTAGAGCGCCTTGAAATGAGAAAATCAAAACATAAATGAACTTTTAAATAACATATTTTATATGACACTGAAACCATTTACTACTTTACTCTTTGCAAAACACTTTTCTTTGCCTAGCATATAATAAAAAATCCTCTAATGATATCTATACAAATAAATACAGACGTCTCTCTGTTATTTCAAATTATTTGCACTTTAAGCAATGTATAGAACTTTTTAGTCAGATATTTTGAAAATTAAATAGATTCGGAAACTATAAGAAATGCTATTGGTGTTTGTATAAACAATAAACTTTCGTATCTGATAAGTTTGATCCGGCAATAAATACTATTCAAATGTTATTTTCCTACATACTGTATTTCGTACATGCAATCTTTTAGCTCCACAGTTTAAAGACATTAGAATCGAGGTTCTCTTGCCGAAAGAATAAAAAAACAATTCGTTTCTGTTCTTAAAACACCTAGAAAATTGTAAGACGAATTATCTGCCTCTAGGGTAACAGCACGATTGCGAGAGGCAAAGGAAAAAATATTTCAAATAGGAATTTCGTACATTTGCGAAATGAAATTGGTTGGGAGTTACTAAGACAAGGGATATACTGCGGTAATGCTTATTTTGTTTATGCTTCACTTTTGTTAGACCGAAGAGGAGGATAAAAAAATCACAGTCTCAGGCCTCTTATTGTGTATTAGCCACTGAAATTATACCGCGACATAATTATACCTGCACAATTGGGTAAAGTTAATCAATGAATCGATACTAATGCTCAAAGGCAGGGACTTATGCTTAGATGCTCCTGCTGGAAATGATTTACTTAAAGGGATACCGCTAAAAATTATAGTTTAAAAGAACTAAAAAAACACGCTTTAATAACAAACCGAACTAAAAAGTAAAAAATAATGTTACATATGTTAAATATTTTATTGTAGAAAGCATGGGGTGCTTTTTACTATATTTTTATTGCACCCCATGCTTTTTACAATAAAATATTAACATGTAAACACTAATTTTTACTTTTTAGTTCGGTTTGCTATAAAAGCGTGTTTTTTTAGTTTCTTTAAACTATAATTTTTTTAGTCACCCTCTTGCCATTCATCCTGCTTTTCGAAACTGCGGAGTATCCGCTAGTAGTACATAATTAATATTACATCATAACGTCTGTATTAAAGTTGGAGCTAGCGTTTAACAAAGGCGTATACAATGGAACATACGTTATATTAATAACTGCGGCGCCTCCGGAAAAATATCGACAATAGATTAGTCAGTTTTTTAAATTTTATTTTATCCTGATAATTCTGGTGAGTATGTGAACGATTCATCTTTTGGAGTCTGAAGGACTTTATATATATTTCAAAAATGAATGTTAACATTCACAAAATTAGGGTTCAAGATGACTGTTTCAGACGGAGAATAATATGAAAACTTCGTTCGTTTTTGCTTAACTGCTGCTCTGATGGTATCTATTGGACGTCGTAACACTATAAACCTAACACTGGATGTACTAACACTTTCTTAAAATTATACCTGAAAGGGAATTTCGTTAGAAAACACAATTAAAAGACAATATAAAGTTCAAAAATATATATTGAATCTCTTCAAAAATTCATGTTTTTACAACAACTTTAAGAAATATGTTTAACAAACACTAGTCTGGCCCGTGTACAATACATGGTGAGGAACGGAACGATTTATAATGTACCAACTACCATCCAATATGCAGTTTCGTGAGCTAACGATTACACAAGAAGATTCAAGAAAAGTTCAATGTTTCTGAAATTTGGTGGGCTTTTGCTTGCCTGTCTTATTCACGTATTTGTATTTCAATAACAATTTTGGTCGCTCCTCGGAGCTTGAAAATGCTTGAATCGCTACTACTTTGAACTGTATTCTGCAATTACAATTTTATACGTTCAGGCATGGCGGTCCCATGCACATATAAGTATATGGTAAACATACTTTTCTGACACCGAACCACTGAGGAACCGGTTTAGGGCAAATCCCGTTAAAACTCATTATTTCCCCGTCAAAATCGACTGCTAGGAAATGATGGGAGTCCCATGTCGCTAAGGGCTATTTTCGCTAAAACTCACGATATACTTTGGATAGAAGCTGGATTAACTTGTCCTCATATTTAACACCGCGCATGAGTTGCAGTGCTTAACAACGTGGATTCGTAAAAGGATTTTAAATTTTGAAATTTCCGAAATTGAAGTCAAATTTTGTTATACTTTCTAAATTTTAGTGGTCGGGGCGACATTACGTCCCTGTGCAGCGACATTTACTACACTTTCTAAAATGACGCTCCTTGAGGAGTTATGGAAATTTTTGCATAAAAATCACTCCGTAGAGCGAAAATATGATAAAAATATTAAAAACCTCTTCCACGATATTTTTATGTGAAGCACGCTTTCATGCGAAATAGTCGGATTTTGTTACAACGTCGAAAAGTATACCGAGGGTTTTACCGTGTTCCTTAACAAGTACACTAGGACAAAGTTGTCAAATTATTGTATTGTCATGGATCCTTGTTAAGTGTGCAAAGTTTAAATTTAATCTGACATCTTGAAGTGGGTGAGAATCACGTTCAAAGACTGAAAAAGTTACACACATACAAACAAACAAATAAACATACAGGTGAAGCTATTATAAAGCGTGTAAAAAAATAGTTAGTTGCACTATCGTCCATTAAAAAAACTAGTAAATAGTTTGGGAAGAAATGATATTACCTCAAGTTTTTAAAAATTTTGTTACGGTTTTATGCAGTAATTTACCTTTATACAAGGTGGTTCAAAATTGTTTCTCGATATTTCTGCAGTGGATAGTACATTCAAAAATAATAGTAATCTTTTATGTAAACTTATTTCCGAAAATGAATAACACGGGAGATATACCTCTTAAAAGGGAGATAATAAATTTCAGTTTTTCAGCAGTATTTTCCGACTTCCTTAAAATATCAAACCTATACTTTAAACTTAGTCATAGACCCATCCGGACGGGGTACATTGAAAGGACCATTCACAGAATGGAAGATTCATCGAATGGATAGTTCACCGTAGAACAATTCACCGAATCAGCAATTTCCCGAAAATGCATATGCATTACAACCCTCTGGACCTCTATTCTGTAAAAGCGTGAAAGCACATTCCCGTGAGAAGTGGACGGAGTTCATTTAAAAATGTATGAAAGTCAATCCTGTAACTACGGAAGTGATCACATAGTGCGAAAAATGCGTGAACTTCTACTGGTAAATCGTGTGGGAATCCGCTAGTTCCCCGGGAGAACGGCAATCCTAACCGTACTTTTATGACAGTTTGCGTCGGCCAAAAATTATTGTTGTCAAATTTGTGAATCAGAATGGACATTGCGGATTTGGTCATCGCCAACGAGGTAATAATAAGTAATATAATTCTTAGCAAATATTACAATTACTCTTTTAGTTTATTATAGTCATATTTAAAAAAAATTATATTACCAATAATGAGGGTATATCCTTACGGATTTTTTTATTAATAAAAATTTTACCACCTTTTTACCTACTTTAATTAATGACATGTGATATGACAATGACAACAACTGAGCACTGAACATCTGATGTTTTTGCGCTAACCTAATTGGTTGTAAATTCGGCTATTCTCGCTGAATCCCTTCACGTTCACCACCTATTGACTGAACTTACAGAATACAGTCTAGAACGGTCGGGTGAGATGCGTGTGATGTGAGCTGTCGCTTCGCACGATGAATGCTCACTCTCCCCATAATTACAGAATAGAGGTTCAGAACTGGTGTATCTAGATTCTCGAACGGATTGTTGACACTTGACCTTGACACTGACATTTCACTTTGAATTTTTAGTTTCAGTGTATACTCCATGAGGTTAACATGGAGCTGCAGTATATTATGAGTGAGAAATGGGAACCCAAATTGAATTGCAATAGGTATCTATTTGCAAAGGATAAAGTAGCTGGCAGCCGAATATATTGGAAGTATGAACACTACCACAAAATCAAGCGTCGCGTTCGGGCATCACCGAATATAATTCAGTCACCAAGGAAACCAGCGATCATAATCATAGTGCAAACGCAGCAAGGGTTGAGGTACTGACAGCGATAAACAAAGTTAAAGATACTGTCAAAGAAACTGAGAAAGCACCTCACATGATAATATCTAAAATGGCTAAGAATCTTAATCGTGCGGTTCGGTCCCGAAATTATCAATTGTTAAAAGAACAATTAGATGAACCAGAGAAGCAGCGTGCAGTGCTCTAGTCCCACCGCAATGCAGACGTGATCTGGATTTCCCTACAAAATATACAACAACGTCTAAGGGTGAAATTTTTTTGTTATATGACTCTGGCAATGAAGACGATAGAATTTTGATATTTGGTACGAGCAACAACTTCAAACTCTTGTCCACATCAAAGGACTGGTATATGGATGGAACATTAAAAACTGTTCTTTCACTGTTTCATCAGATGTACTCCGTCCATGGCTTGATTCAAAATATAGCTATTTCAATACTGTATATTTTGCTGCTCAATAAGACTAAAATTACAACCGTCTTCTGAATCGACTTAAACTGCTCCAAATTACAATGGCACCTGAATCAATTTTGATTGATTACGAAGTAGCAATGGTGAATGCTATAAGTGATCAATTTCCTGGCAGCGTAATACGCGGCTCTTTCTTCCATTTGGCGCAGTGCAGATACCGGCAGATTCAATGCAGCGGCTTCAAGCAACGCTATAACCAAGACGCTGATTTTGCTTTGAAGATGAAATACTTGCCAGCTCTGGCGTTTATCCCTAAGACCCATGTAATCCAAGCATTCGACGAACTTTTGGATATTGAATTTTTTCCTCCCGAAATTCAAAGTGTTGTTGACAACTTCGAGGACACGTTGATAGGACGACCCGCTAGGAATAATCGGCGTAAACCTTCGCTGTGGAACTGCTACGAAAATGTTTTGACTGACATGCCAAAAACGAATAATTCTGTAGAAGGCTGGCATCGATGTTTCGAAGCGCAAATATTGTGCAGTTGTCCCACCATTTGGAAGTTTATCGTAGGTATAAAAAGAGAACAAGACGTAAATGAATTGAGAATTGAACAATTTATTGCCGAAGAAGGAGGGCCTCACCAAAAGAAAAAATATAAAGACTTAAACGAGCGGTTCAAACGATTGGTGCAAGCATTTGATCCAACTAATATCTTGGATTATTTACGAGGCAGTACTCACAATATTTCCTTTTAGATGTAAAATGTGCTACGATTTACACGTACATAAACAAATAAATATATTGGATAGTGATGGTTACAAGATATTACATAAAGAAACTCACTTGGGCTACTGTAGCGCAGCAGATATCGCAGACACAACTTACCCCGGATAAGTAACGTAACGTGCCCATGATAAAATTTCACTAGCTCAGACTATCTCAGGACGTTAAGCCCAAGTTTACATAAACCATGACAAAATTCTTACACAAATCACTGAGGGTTCCATACGTAGTGGTTGCAGACGAAATAATAACACTTTCTTTAAACATGAAATGCAATATATTACAGAATTTACAAATATTGGTTCTCTAGCACGTAACCTGGTGATGTTCAGGTGTGGCAAATTTCTTGATTAATAAGTTACAACATAAAATGCCTCGTGTAGCTACACATCGGTCTAGAACATGAGGATAAATGGTAATAAATTCGGCCACCATGGATCTGATTTAGATAACCTCCTTAAATAAATATAAATGCATAAAATCTTTAAATATGTACAAGTTACAATACAGAAGTAAGTACGAATAATATAACCGCGCAGAACCACTGAAGGTGGTCCCCGGTAAATAAAAACAACACACTTATCTAAGGTGGTACGATACCGACTTCAACGTTAAAGAAACTGTAGCCCTACGGAGGTGTCTTCGGGACGAAAGAAATTAACCCGAGGATGGGGTTGATTATAGCCTCTCCAGCCCTGGAACTTTCTACTGTGTGTGGATGCCCCGTCCGTGGAACTTCACTACTGTGTGTGGAAGCCCCGTCCGTGGAACCCTTACTGATGAGGGAACAATCCACCAATGTTCCTAGAAAGCCACAGTTGGATGAATGGGGTCTTTCAAGTCGACACGATACTTCCAAAGGAAAGCCTTGTATACTTAAATATCCTGCTTCCGCAGTTAAAATTTACTCACAACAACAAAATATTCTGCTAAACGGAACAACAACAGATAGAGAAAATTTTCCTGTGTTGACAAAATCCACCAGGATGCCTCGGATAAAACGGGTTTTGTGAGATTATCAACCGCATACCGCCATCAAAAATGTCTCTCCCCTTTTCACCCGCTGGAAGTATATCGCGCCTCCCATGGACAATAGCGAAACTCTGCTACAGACGTAGCGGTTGTTATTATGCGGCCCACAAAACGCTAAGGCGTATGGTGGGTCGTATACGCTAGAGATCCGCAACAAATATTAGTATTTATGTATTTACAAACTTAATTACGCATATAAAAATAGATTATATGAGATTCGTATGAGGTTATATTCATACGACACGGCAAGGTTAATTCTCGGAATATGCATCTCTGGGCTGAAGAAAATCCTAACGCAACAATATAAACCCATTTTCAAAATACCTTCAAAATAAATGCATGAGCAGCAACTTTAGGGAATCAGTTAGTTGGATACTATATATTTCCTGAAAATTTAAATGGCGATATGTATTATAATTTTTTTGAAGACACCTTGCATGAAATATTAGGTAATATTTCATTACGAAGGAGAAGAAATATGTTCTTTATGCATCACGGAGCAACGTCGTCTAATATCAGAACATGTAGAACATGGTTACATAACCATTATCCTAATAGATGGACTGGCCGGGGTGCAGATTCACCGATCAAATGGCCTGCTCGGCCTCCTGACCTAACTCCTCTTGATTTCACTGTGTGGAGTTATCTAAAATCACGAGCTTATAATACGCAAATTGACACGATTGAACAATTGAGAGAAGAAAAAGATTAAAAGTTTACAATGCTACAGAATGATGAAGGAATTCTACAGGGTATTCAATGTTCCTTTAGATTGTGCATATGAGAAAATGGAGGACATTTCGAACAATTTTTGTAATTGATAATTAATTGATTTTCTAGTTTTAATTATATTTTAAAGTATTCTTTATGAATAAAAGAATTTGTAAATGCGCGTTGTTTGATAACTATTCTTTTATTGTATTTTAGTGTGACGTTTTTTATATAAGTACATCTAATAAATACATGTCTACGACATATAAAGCAATAATAAATGATTCTTTCACTTTTATTTTCTGTTTTCTTATTTTTGTTCAATTAGCACATGAATTTCTGACCTTTCCTTCTCTAGCATGAACTGTTTTACTTTCCTCACTATCTTCGCTCGCTCTCTCTCTCTCTCTCTCTCTAGTTCTTCTGTTGTATTGTGAAAGAACACGCCAAAACCTTCGATAAACTTTTCGAAACTGTAACAAAATCCGACTGATAAAAAGCGTGTTTCACGTAAAAATGCCGTTGGAAGAGTTTTTTTATATTTTAAATCACATTTTCGCTCTACGGAGCGTTTTTATGCCAAAATCTTGAAAACTCATCAAGGAGTGTAATTTTAGAAAGTGTCGCTGCACGGGGACGTAATGTCGCCCCGACCACCAAAATTTAGAAAGTGTAGCAAAAATCGGAAATTTCTAAATTAAAAACCCTTTTACGAATCCACATTGTGCAGCACTGCAACTCATGCGTTGTGTTAAATATGAGGACAAGTTAATCCAGTCTCTAGTCAAAGTACTTCGAGAGTTCTGGCGAAAATAGCCTTTAGCGACAAGGGTGACCGTTCATTTTCTAGCAGTCGATTTTGACGGGAAAATGATGGATTTTAACGGGATTTGTCATAAACCGGTTCCTCAGTGATTTGGTGTCAGAAAAGTATAGTTACCATGTACTCAGATGTGCATGGGACCGCCTTGCCTGAATGTATGAATATATAATTGCCACAATATAATTCAAAATCATTGCGATTCAAGCATTTTTAAGCTCCGAGGAGCGAACCAAATTACTATTGAACTGATAATACGTAAACAGACAGGCAAGCAAAAGCCCACCAAAAATTTATGCATTGAACTTTTCTTGAATCTTTTTGTGTAATCGTTAGCACATTGGATGGTAGTTGGTATATTATGAGTCGTTCCGTTCCTCATTATGTGTTGTACACGGGCCAGACTATAGTTTGTCAATACATTTTTCTTGAACGTTTTTGTAAAACACGATTTTTTAAAGAGACTTAATATACATTTTTTTAACTTTATATTGTCTTTTTCTTGTGTTATCAAAAATTTCTTTTAAGGTTTAAATTTAAGAATTTACTGTTTTAGATTTATAGTCCAATTGGTACCATCAGCGAAACATTTAAGCATAAACGAAGAGTAAGTATAGATTTTGTATTATTCTGCATCTGAAACAGTCGTTTTGAACCCTTCTTTGTGAACGTTTAACATTCATTTTTGAAAAATATAATAAAAGTCCTTTAGACGCGAAAGATGGATTGTTCACAGTATAAAGCTCACCGTCTATTTCTAGTTGGTTTGCTTTTATTTTTGCTTATTAATTTTTTTCTCCTGCGATTTTTTGATGTTTTCTTAGTACCTTTTGCTCTTCTCTATCTTCTGGACACAAATCATGTGTTATTGAAATGTTGCTTCCTTTTAGCTTCCGCGTGTTTTTAAAGATAATTATCTTTTTAAAATATGATGTAAACTCTATTATTACTGGAGATTTAGTATTTTTCCCAGTTCGATAAAGATTATTATCTTGTTCTATGAAGGTCGTGCCTAAATAAAGAGTATATTTATTTATTGTAATTATATACATGGATCACTAACTAAAATTGTGAAAAATAATGATTTCACAATTTACGGCAATATAAAAAATCATCCAGTTTTATTTAAATCTACATGCAAGTTATTTTTTAAAATAGAACAAAATTTTTTAATTAACACCATGAAAAATGTACGCGATCATTGGATCCATTACCGTAAATGGGTATTATATTTTAGACAGCCGTTATTTAATTTTAAAATCCATCAAACGTTTTTGTATGTCCCTTTTACACGCTTTTTATCTGGCGTAAAAAAATGTCAAATATACCAAAGCCGAAACTATCTGTTCCGTGTAATGAATCCCGCGACTAACAGATAAAATGAAATGGAATGAAGACTGCTGCAACCATTTGGTATAAAACGAGGCCCAGCGAGATCCTAGCTGTCCAACCGTAAGATATTAAAGAGGGTCGCTTTTTTAAGTCGACAGTTGAGCCACCACTGATTGAACTTGGAGCAGAAAAAAGGTTGAAGGTTAAAAATCGCAGTAGAATCTGATAAGGACCTTCAAACACGATCGACATTCAAATGGCTTTGATTAAATTTTCTCTCTTCATTTTCGAATCAACGCATTTTTAAATTGAATATTATTATAAAGGGGACGATAAATTTCAAATGGATTAGGAGCAGGGAACACGACATTTATATCGAAAATTCTATTAATGCTTCTGCGTTAAGTCCGTTATCTAGGGTATATGAGAAGAAGTAAAGTAAAGTAAATTTAAAAAGCAATAAATATTTCTTTTTTGACAATTCGCATTGTGCTGAATGGCGCAAAAAATATCCATCGTAGACAGTTTTTTTCGCTTGAAATATTTCTTTCGAACGTTGCTCAAATTGAAATGGAAGGATTACTTTGTACACGGGCAATGAGGAAGTTATCTTTTTAACCGTGTAATATGAGAAATGTGCAGGACGGGATTTGCTGCCGCTTGACAACCTCAGGGTTACCCTCAACCACTCATATCCGAAATATTTATCATATACAGAAATCGTGAGTGGTAAATATAAGCTTTATTATATACAGAGCTTTCAATAATGATCACAGGACACGTGATTTTTTAGTTCATCTTTTAGGCTTGTCATGTTTTAGCCATGTCAGAACCTTCCATACTAGGGATATTTTAATTCGTATGTATCTAAGGGTGCATTTTCAATTATCTTTGCTAACAGTTCTTTTCCACAAAATCTGGACGGAACGCACAGTTTAATTGGCTCTGAAACTGAACACGCCCAGCGGAACCATTAAAGCAACGGTTTGTCTACGCAGAATATTTAGCGCCGTATAGTCTTCTAGTAGGTATATCCTAACATTTAACTATTTAATTTAATCTATAATATCCTATCATAGACGTAGTATAGTTTTGGTGCATATTGCGTAATTTTCAGTTCTTTTCCACGAGTTTTGAACTGTTCTAATTATTATTTGAGTACTAATTAGTTCTTTTCGGAACTACATAATTTACATCAGTTATCTTCTGGTGAGTAATGATAAAGAGAAAAAGAATGTTAGGTTAAGTAATGTTTTTTAAATTTTATTGTAGTCCTGTCTTGCAATGGTTTTTACGCCAGAGCAAGATGCCTTCATTTTGATGGCTCATTTTCGAAGTGGAACTCGCAACGAAGATGGATCATGGAAGTATTCATTGCAATCATGCATCTAACAATTTATGGAAAAAGTTCCTGACGCGAATATTCCATATGACACATTTTCAAATCGTAAATATGTACTTGATCGATTTGCAAAGAAACACTGCCTTTCCAAGGGAAAATCCACTGGTAGGCCAACTGTTTTAACTGAAGTGGTTATGAACGACGTTCGAGAAAGAATGAATCAAAGCCCGACAAAATTCATACCAAAGTTGTCCGCTCAAACAGGTAGGTACTTTTACACTAAATTTTTTAATTACTGAATACGTTACATACCATTTAAATTTAGTTTCTTGAAAATATAAAATATGAATTTCTTTAGTGAAAATTATTATCAACAACTAATAACGATACCTACTAAAACTCTTGTTTATATATAAAACCTGAATGCAAATAAAAAAATATATAAAACTGGGAATCGGTTCTCTTCAGATGTCTTAATATACCTAAACGACAAATCAACGAAATTTATTTTTTTTAGGTCTTTCAGTTGGAACAACCCATAAAGCACTCAAAAAACTCCATTTGCATCCATACAAGGTAACCGTTGTTCAAGAACTATTACCCCCTGATTTTGAAAGTCGAGTAAGATATTGTTGGTTCAACGGAAATTTAAATAACAACAATATATTGGATTTAACCTATTTTACTGATGAAGCGTGGTTCCACTTAACAGGTTATATCAATAGTCAGAACTACAGGACATGGGCTACAAAAAACACTCACAATTATATAGAAACAAGTTTACACCCCTTAAAAGTTGATGTATGGGTGGCAATATCCAGAAGGCGAATTATTATTGTTTCGATATTTTTTCGTGAAACAATTAATGCCCAAAGGTATCAAACTCTTATTTTAGAGCCATTTTTGGCGCAGTCGCATGATGATGAACTGCAAGATGGTTATTTCCAGCAAGACGGCGCTACTGCCCATGCAGCAAGAGGTTCACTTGATTTTTTACGGAAGTTTTACGATGACCGATGAGTCAGCCAGGGATTATGGCCTGCACTGTCTCCAGATCTAACGCCCTGTGATTATTTCTTATCTGGACACATGAAGAACAATGTTTTTAAAAATAAATTACATACCATTGACGAATTACAAGAGGCAATAGAAAGAGAAATTCGCAATATTACTGTTGATTAGTTACATAACGTATTCGAAAACATAAAACAAAGAGTCCATGTGTGTTTAGAAACTCAAGGCAGCCAATTTGAGCATTTGCTATAATTTCTTGGCATTTCGTATTAAAATGTACCTATTCATTCATCTTCTAATTTAAATCTCATGTAACAAAAGTTTTTATTATGTAATTTCTTTTATTTACTGTGAATTGTTCGATTATAATGTTTATATTCATGTTGTCTGTGGAAATGAAGATTATTTTGAATTAGGTGTAATAATTTATTTCTTGCGAACATTTTTTTATTCAGATAAAAGGCATCCCATTTAAATTTGCTTTTAATATTAAAAACTTCTTAAATTTTATGAATAAATTAATTATAAATTTTTTACCTTTAACTAGAACGCCAATGGATTTAGGGTATTTCTGTTTAGTGCAATACCATCGTGTATAGTTGGTTGTCTATATTTTTGCGATCACGTGTCCTGTGATCATTACTGAAAGCTCTGTACAATGTGGAACTATTGTGCATATTTATAAAATATCCCTCGATTTTGGATTCTGAATTGACATCCTGCAACGTACAAATTTCATTCCTAAATTCAACCCCCTTCGAGTGGCAGTTGCAACCTCTAAATTTTTAAATGGGAAGTAGGGAGTTGTGATACCTCATTTGAAAGGTGTTTTCATTCTCTATTAAGAAATGCTATGGTTTTAATATTTATTGCAAACATTAATGGCAAAGAAATTCATTCATGTGCTTGGCGTAATTCATAACAGCAAACTAAAAAAAAAAAAATTTCAATGTAGTAAATGTTGAAAATGAATTCCTTGAACGAATTTGCAGCATCCTAATCGTGAATAAAAATGTCTTCTAACGTTCTCGAACATCTGAGGCGTGACCGGCCTAACCACATCCGTTATTCTGCTTCTTAAGCCAGCACTTATTTACATTTAACTCATTTTGAAAAAAATTTCTCTTATTGACAAACAGGGAATCAAAGTCTTATAAATACCAAAAGTGTCAAAGAAGTATTTCAAAGTATCGGTGTGTAAAAAAATTTATTAATTTTTTTTTTATACATTTATTTAACGTCGGCCTATTTCCGCTACTGAGGCCTAACACCGACGCCTGTAGACGAGCTACCCCCAACCAGGAATTTTGCCGAACCTCTTCTCATAAGAAGAGTAGGGATCTTTTACTTGCCTAACATTTAATAGACAAGGGACCGACGGCTTTACATCCCCTCCGAAGGATGGTATATCTCCTATACAACCCTCGCCTAAGGTTGTATAGCTTCCGCGCATACACTGATATACAAGCCGCTGGAAGATAACTAACTGCGCCTGTCGTTGCTTTACATCGCATACCGAAGTATGTACATAGTAAAGACGCACCTACGCTCGCCCCCTATTTATTAATAAAATATTGTAATTGCACATTGTTATTTAAACATAAATTACTCGAGAACGAATTGGTTTATCGAAATGCAATAATAATACCTTTTTTATTTCTAATGATCTGAGAGTTAGATTTTTATATTCATTAATTTAGTGATCTAAAATTCATAATTGTTTGCCAAGTTTGGTGGGTGTTGGGATCAACGTTTTGGCAAAGACCACAATTTTTAATTTGTCGGCGTTTCGTTTATTATTGTAAACATCCTCAGGGCACTAGAAATATACAGATTACTATAAAATTATTCAAATCAAAACTAAAAGTTTACGTTAAAATAATAAAATTGGTTGCACAACACGTTAAAATTTCAGTAATTTTTTTTTAAGTGAATAGATAAATAAATAAATGTTTATTTACCGCTGATACATTATTTTATAACATCTGTTGGTTTAAAATATAAACAAATAAACACACTAGTCCCACATAAGGTAAACGTTCTTCGTGGGCCACTGTGTAACTTATTCATAATTATTGTTATTTTGCAGTGTTTATGTGTTCCAAATTTCTCACATTTTTAATATATTTTCTAATAACATGTCTTTCTATTCCTAACTATAATAATACGTATAATATGTACGCCTAACTATTAATCCTTTAATACACCTATATTTCTTTACGACATATAAAGCAAAAATAAATGATTCTTTCACTTTTTTTTGTTTTCTTATTTTTGTTCAATTAGCACATGAATTTCTGACTTTTCTTTCTCTAGCATGAACTGTTTTACTTTCCTTTTAAAAATATTGTATGAAACTCAATTTCTAACGTGTAAAGGTAAGTAGTTAAAGAATCTAGGAGCCAGATCATCTTTGTCCAATACTTTTTGTCTTTACTTTCAATTTAACTGCATATTGCTTATACCTTGTTTCATAGATAAGATCAACAGGCTCGAACTCATTGCGATAATTATATTGCCTTGTAGCCACAATTAAAAAGTATAATTGTCGCAGGTCTTGAATTTGTGCCTCGCAGAAGAGATCGTCGGAGGGGTAAGTATTCCCTACCGAGCATTATTTTAAGAAACTTTTTCTGTAATGTTAGCAGTTGTTTAATGTGGTTGTAGGTAGTACTGCCCCATCCAATGATTCCATATTTTAGTCTGAATTCTATTAATCCGTAGTATATTGTTTTTAAAGATTGTCTGGTCGATAGCCGCGTGGGATAAGACGCGAGGTGGCAATCGTGATTAATTACGCGGGCATCGCACCACCGGGTTCGAATCCTGGCTCCGGCACTGTCGGGGGAAATGGTTGTATGTCCACGTTTTTTTAACGTGTAACCCCCTTCCGCACAAGCCCCTGGCTTCTGGAATTGGGGGTTGTCTAATTTATGTGGTGTTTATTTATTATTTATTATTATTATTTTATGTCGAGTAAAATTGTCATAAATTTAAATTTATATAGCTTAAATTATTTACTACGCTAGCTATGTGAGTATCCCAATATAAATTTGAGTCCAAGTGAACTCCTAGATATTTAATTAGAGTGGATTTTTATATTTCCAATTTGTTTGGATCTTGCATAATCTGTAGACAGTTAAAAGTTGGTAGGGTATTTTTATACGAAGAAAATGGAAAAAATTTCGTTTTTGAAAAATTTATCGTTAACTTTTTGTCGAAAAAGTTTTAACTCTGCCCAAGAATTAGCTGTGTAAAATAGAGCCACATCGTCTGCAAAACTAAAGATTTTTCCACTGGAATTTAAACAGAGTAGCTCATTTACATATAGGGTGTATAGGATTGGCACCAACACGGTTCCTTGTGGAACACCGTATTGAATAACTGATTCTTTACTTTGAGCTGTATTTATTTGAACGAACTGTTTCCTATTACTTAAGTAGCTCTTCATTAGTGTTAATGGGGTACACCTAAATACTACATTTTCTAAGCACTCTATGAGTTGAGAATGACAAACAGTGTCAAAGGCTTTAGAGAGATCTAAGAAAACAGTTCCGACTGACTGATAAATTTCGTTTATTAAGCATGCAATCGTGTCCTGCGTTGACCTGCCCTCTCTAAAACAAAACTGTTTTTCTGATAATATATTGTGTTTAGTGAAAAAGTTGCTAATTCCTTCCTTCAGAATCTTTTCAAAAATTTTACAGATGTTACTGACAAGAGATATTGGTCTATAGTTAGATACATTGCTCTTTTCTCCGCTCTTATATAGTGGCTTCACTACTCCTATTTTAAATATATCAAAACATACTTCTGTAAAAAATATTCTGTTGATTAAATAACATAAAGGTTGGCTTATAGTTTCTGCAATTTTTTTAAAGTCTCAGATTTGATTTGGTCGGCGCCAGGGGCTTTATGGTCTTTTAAACTTAGAATGGTTTTTCTGATATCATCTTCATTAGTTTGCGGTAAAAAAAATGAATACGGATTGATGTTCACAGTATTCCTTTTATTTAATTTCACCAGTTTGATTTTGCTAGTTAAGTCTTTACCGATATTTATAAACCATTTGTTAACAACTTCGCACATTTCCTCTTCTTGTGTTATCTCTGTTCCTTCTGTATCTATAAAAATTTTATTTTGTTTCTTGATTTTTTGCCTTCAATTTCCTTTAATTGTTTTCCATAGTATTTTGCAGTTATCTTTGCTTCCTTCTATTTTCCTTTTTTAGTAACTGCCTTTAGTAATTAGGATTAGGTCGTTTAGTTTGTTTCGATACATTCGATATTCTGTTGCTAACTCGGTGTTTTCTGGATCTATTTGTAGTTTTTTAAATAGTTTATCTTTCTTGCATATTGATTTTACATACATACAAAAAAAGACAAACTAACATAAACATCAATTTACACCGTAATAAAACCTTATACACAAAATTCAAAAAGTTGGAAATAGATTTACATTTAATTTGTGTTTTGATGTCATATAAAATATGCAACTTCTGGGACATCACTAGATACTGGTTCTTAAGAACATTCAATATTATAAACAAACAAAAGGTATAACAGTAAAACTGGTCATATACAAACACGTTTAACTTGAATATTGTGTATCCGATGATACGTTATCATATTCAGATTTTTTTGTTTGTCTAGGAGGAATTTCAATAAAATATTAATATACCTAGTGTTGTTATGCTATTGGCTTTATCTTTTAATTTTACTAATAGTATTGAAATAGCCTGCATTTAAGTTTTCGATATCGGATCGTTTATTTTTTGTTTTTCTTAATGTAAATCATTTTATATATTAATCTTTTCTTTAGATTGATTTGTTTCCCAATTATTCTAGTTTCATCAAAGTTTAAAGTATGTCGGATTAATACGTGTTCTACAAGTTGGGTGGGATTCTTTAATGCATTCCTACTGTCATTCTTATGCTCCATTATTCTCTGTTTTAGGTACCTTCCTGTTTGTCCAATATAGCTTTTATCACATTGAATACAAGGTATTTCATAGATTACATCCGATTCCTTTTGTGTTTTTGATTTTAATCCTGCGAAGAATTTATTTTTAATTCTATTTTCATTCTTAAAAGCTGTTTTCATTTTATCTGTTTTTTGAGTTATGGTTCTTTTTAATTTTTCAGATAGACCTCTTGTATATGGAATTTTTAAATATTTTATATCACCCTGTATCTGTGTAATATTGATTGTTGGTGTGGTAGATACAAAATTATTATTTAGGAGTCTTTTTATTAATTTTGGTCGATAATTATTTTTTAAAAGCGTGTTATGTATATAGTTTAAATTTTTTTTCCCAAAGACTATGGTCTGATAATTTTAGTACTGTCTTTTAGATTGTTCATAATATTTATTTATTGATTAAAAGAATGCTCTGAATGAAAATTAATAAATCTTTCAGAAAAGGTTGGTTTATGTTACCAATCTGTTGTGAGTTTTCCTGTGTTATGTCTAATAACCAACACATCAAAAAATGCAAGTTATTTTTCTTCTTCCACAGTAAATTTTTTTGATGAAAACCATTAAATGTGTCTAACACTAATTGTAACTTATCCTTGTCAATGGCCATATGTCATCCACATACCTTTTAAAGAATAATACACAGTTTAGTTTTGTAGGGTTAACATCTTGGAGTTCTGACATAATTAAATCAGTACACACTGGAGACATAGTTTCTCATGCCCAAGACAATAACTCAAAAAATAGATGAAAGTAACACAGCTTTTAAGAATGAAAATACAATGAATAATAAATTCTTTAGAAGATTAAAATCAAAAACAAAAAAAGAACTACAATCGTATGTAATACATGAAATGCCTTGTATTCAATGTGATAAAAGCTATGTTGGAGAAACAGGAAGGTACCTAAAACAGAGCATAATGGAACATAAAAATGACAGATCGTAGGCATTAAAGCAAAATAATCCCATCGAACTTGTAGAACACGTATTAACCGTTCATTCTTTTAACTTTGATGAAACTAGAATAATAATTGGGAAACAAAACAATCTATGAAAAGATTGGCATATGAAATGATTTGCATTAAGAAAAATGGAAAATGTGTTAATAAAAGATCCGATATCGAAAACTTAAATGCAACCTATTTCAATATTATTAGTAAAATTAAAAGATAAAGCCAATAACATAATAACATTAGGTATATAAATAGTCTGTTGAAATTTGTCCTAGACAAACAAAAAACTGAGCATCTGATGACGTATCATCGGGTACACAGTATTCAAGTTAAATGTGTTTGTATATGACCATTTTTACTGTTGTATATTTTGTTTCTTTATAATATTGAATGTTTTTAAAAACCGGTATCTAGTGATCTCCCAGAAGTTACATATTTTATATGACATAAAACACAAATTAAATGTAAATCTATTTCCAACTTTTTGAATTTTGTGTATAAGTTTTTACTACGGTATACATTGTTATTTATGTTAGTTTTTCTTTTCTTTTTTGTTATGTATCTATTGACTTAAAAAAAATTAACTGAAATTTAAACGTGTTATGCAACCAAGTTTATTATTTTAACGTAAACTTTTAATTTTGGTTTGAATAATTTCATAGAATCCTTTATATTTCTAATGTCCTGAGGATGTTTATAATAATAAATGAAACGTCGACAAATTAAAAATTATGTTCTTTGACAAAACGGTGATCCCAACACCCACCAAACTTAGCAAATTAGGTTTTGATATAAATTTTTAGAAATATGAAAAAAATAAAAGTTATGAGGAAAATACTGAAATTAGCCCTTAAGCAGGAGAGAGAATTTAACTGATACCATGTAAACAAGTGTCCAGATGGCCTATGTGTTTGTTCAAAATATGAATTTGACATTTAAGGAAGTCGGAAGATATTGAAGAAAAACTGAAATTTGTTATCCCCTTTCTAAGAAGAGAAAGAAATTTATATCGTACATGAAAACATAACCAATACAATGAAACAATAATTCTTGGTACCAGTGTTAAAGGGTAATATTAAGAAAATCTTCCGTGATATAATCTTTTCTTTTCCTTCTTTTAGTTTTAATTTAAACAGATTGAAGCCAGGTATTTGGCTCAAGCCATTAGGGAGGCGATTATATATTTTAATAGGCATGACCGTGACACCACGACTAACAATAGATAGTTTATGTTTAGGCAACAAAATTTTATTTGTGCATGTTTAACTGTATTTATCAGGAAAAAGTCTACTATCAGCTATATTGATGTTTTTACGATTGCCATGTAGTATTGTTTTTATTAGATGTTGTTTCCATAATAGGACTGTAATATTTTTTTTTGCATTAGATATTTTTCTTTTGTGGTTATTTTTTAGAAGGTTATAGTAATATTTCATTCCTGGGTTTTCTACAATTAAATTTTTTGCGTTTCTACTAATGTTTCTTTCTACTAATTGCAGAGACTAGGACTTATTGTAAAGAGTCATGAATAAAGTGTGTATTATGGCCATACATTGCCTCTTGATAATTTAGTTCATGATCTATTCCAGTGGTATGTAATATTTCAGTACAATTATGTGGAAATATATCTCGTTTGTAAAGTATGTAAAGAATTTTGGTTTGTTCTGTTGAAATGAAGAAAAGTGCTCTTCAAATCTAGTTCCAAAATATCTCAAAGTTTGGCCTATAGCTACTGTAGCTATTGAATTCGGAACATTTTATATGCACCCGATATTTACAATCTTTTGTTGTTTAATGCCTAAGAAAATTGCACACCTATATTTCTTGACATTCTGCGGGAGCTGTCAGTTGGAAGTATATTTAAAGTTTACCACTTTATAATATTGTGTTTTATCATTTTTATTTACGCATTACTCTACGGATTCACTATATACAGCGATAAATAGCACTTCCTCTTATTTTAAACTACTTCCTCTTTAATTAAACCCTCCTCCGCCAACATTATCTTGCATTGTGCACAAAGAAAACAGCGGCGCGATATCACACAACTAGAGAAGCTTATACTACAATACGTATGTCTTGAAAGTAACCATTCGCCGGGGACGTGTTGATCTAATGTCATTTCGTGGTAAAAGGCGTATCGGGGCGAAGTTAGGGTGTACGCCGGAGGGTAAAACTGATCCGACAGCTCGGCACGCCCCAACACTGATACAAACTATTCTCGCGTTTAATTTTATTTGCAAAAGTAAAGTTTGTTTGTAACCAGACCAACTTATCTCTCCATTCGGGTAAAGTTTCTCACTGTATGTGAGAAGCAAAAAATAAAAGCGTTAATAAATTTGTTTGTCTTAGCTGTGATGAAAATATTGATTTTATATTTTTTGTGTCTGTTAATTGCTTCGGGCGGGGTGTACCTTAATTAATCTCGTACGTGTTTGCTTGAGCATGATATCTTATCAGATTCTTTTAATGCATACTTTTCTTCAATTGCTGAACAATTTATGAATTTATTATCTTCAGTTGACGCATCTGCTACATAAAATTTTTAAAAATTGCCTAATGTAGAATCTTCTTTTTCCTTGAACAAGTAACCTCTATTAAGGTCAGAGAAGGAGTTAGTAGCTCAAGAAACTCTGATTGTACTGCTGTTTATGGTACGAATAGTTTAATTCTTGAAGAAATCATAGATACAATTTCACACCCACTTACAGTTCTTATTAATTCTTGCATTACCGAAGGACGCTCCTCTGGCGTTTTGAAAGTTACCAAAATTTTACCTCTTTTTATGAAAGGAGGTATTAATGTTATTGACAACTACTGTCCCATTTCTATCGTACCCATTTTTGGAAAAATTATAGAAATTATTCTTAAAAAAAGGCTTGTAAATTATTTAGACCCTAATAAGATTTTAAATTGTCGTGAATTTGGCTTTAGGAAAAATTATCCACCACTATGGCTGTTTTTAATTTAGTGTATGACATAGTCGGAGGCCTTAAAAAGAGAAAGCATGTGGCCATTAGCTTATGCGATCTCTCCATGGCCTTCGACGGTGTCTCACATAAAGTTCTTCTGAAAAAGACGAGTTTCTATGGTATTAGAAATTTGCCATTAAATCTTTTCCATTCTTATCTGAACAACAAACAACGGTGTGTCTCTATAAATCCAGAATTACTTCCGGCCAAGCATGGAATGCCCCAAGGCTCTGTCTTGGGGCCACTACTTTTTATATTGTATGGTAATGACTTCTCACTTTATGTTACTTAAAAAGAGAATAGATTATGCTGATGATACGTCTATTATTGACTTTAATTTGAGCTGTGTCAAACAAGCGGCTGCTTGGTTTTCTTCAAATAATTTAAAATTAAGTGGAAACGAAACCCAGAAACTTGCTTTTTCTACAAATAACTTACTAATTAAACTTAACAGCGTTAAAATTGGCGTTGTCTTAGACGACATTCTCAAACATGTTGAGCAACTATCACATAAATTGGCAAGTTCTATATAGGCTAAAAAAATCAACTATGTTCTAACACCTTAACCTTTCGTCAGTCACCGGATTAGTCGCGCATGTATTTGATAGATACATTGTTATCTTCAGGTCCGAAAAAGATACAGAAAATTTCTAAAAATTCGAAAATTGCTTTATTTGAACGAACACTCCTGACAAACTTAAAAAAATTTCAAATTAACCGAAAATATTTACTGAAGAACACAATCTTTACAAATATTTTTACAGTGTTCAAGGCACAAATATTTTAAACATTTTACACAGAAAAAATTTGTGAGACGGGATTTTTTAGTTATGTACAAGTTACAATACAAAAGTATGAATGGAATATAACCGCGCAGAACCACTGAAGGTGGTCCCCGGTAAATAAAAACAACACACTTATCTAGGGTGGTACGATACCGACTTCGACGTTGAAGAAACTGTAGCTCTACGGAGGTGTCTTGGGGACGAAAGAAATTGACCCGAGGATGGGGTTGATTATAGCCTCTCCAGCCTTGGAACTTTCTACTGTGTGTGGATGCCCCGTCCGTGGAACTTCACTACTGTGTGTGGAAGCCCCGTCCGTGGAACCCTAAAGATATCACGATTTAATTTGCATGGTCGGAAATGCACGAGAAGCATGCCTAATGGGAGCAATTTAAATCTGACATAACCTACAAAAGAAATATAATTTACCTCACTGATGAGGGAACAATCCACCAATGTTCCTAGAAAGCCACAGTTGGATGAATGGGGTCGAGTCCGCCTCTCAAGTCGACAGGATACTTCCAAAGGAAAGCCTGCAAATTTGTGAAACACGTGGGTAGAGAACGGGTAAGATGGCGTGAAGAGGTATCTTACGTTGTATACTTAAATATCCTGCTTCCGCAGTTAAAATTTACTCACAACAACAAAATATTCCGCTAAGAACAACAACAAGAGATGGAGAAAAAATTCCTATGTTGACAATTCCAAAATCCACCGGGATGCCTCGGATAAAACGAGTTTTGTAGGATTATCAACAGTATACCGCCATCTCCCCTTTTCACCAGCTGGAAGTATGTCGCGCCTCCCGCGGACAATAGCGAAACTCTGCTACGGACGTAGCGGTTGTTATTATGCGGCCCACAAAACGCTAAGGCGTATGGTGGGTCGTATACGCTAGAGGTCCGCAACAAACTATGGCTTTTAGAGGAAAGTTATAGAAGTAGAAAAGCTTTGTAACTAAATTTTCAATAAGATGCAGTTGGTTGCGAAACCAAAAATTCATTTTTACTATTATTATTATCATTGCTTATGATTTTTAGGAGCGATTAAGCCAAAAATCTGCCATACTACCCGATTAATCCAAACATAGGTGATTTTAAGCAGATATACCGCCTGGGCTAAAATGTAAAGAATACGCCTTTCCGGTGCCGTACTTGGAAGCATACACAAAAGTATATTTTTCCTCTCTTTAATTGATTATTTCGTTTCCGTATAGTTGTAACATGCGAAGCACGATTTCAAAGATATAGTTCACAAAATATAAAGAGATGTTTACATCAAAGGAAAAAATTCAATAATCCATACGTTGCGTACTTCAAAACGAATAAAATCTTTTCTTTGCAAGTGAAATGATTATGAAATATCTAGGCCGTTCATATTTTCCTGGATAATTTTCTATGAAATATATAGGGAAGTAAAAGAGGGTAGACGTATACAAGGAGCGAGTATAAAACCAATATCCATCACATGGCAAAAGTTTGCCTCATCGCTCAAGCGATTCAGGAAAATAGCTTCAATCATTTCGTAATTTAACCGGCCTGCAGTAGACGGCTGAGGATAATCTGACGTGGAACACGGATGACAATCATACGAAAATTTAAGTTGTGCCCTATTAATCGTAGAGAAAGCTTAGTTATCTGTTTGGTGTGTATCCTCTAACACTTTTATCTCTTGTTCTATGTGTCTCATTCGTTTCCATTTATTAGCTTTTAAGATCTTAATTTATACTGGAATGTACTAGTGCAATGAAAACGAAATAGGCAACACTTGTTATAATTTTATCTGTTTAATGATTCGAAAAACCTCTATTTTTTTAAGTTTATGCTTGAATTTTGAACTTATTGCTCAATAAATCGAAAATGGTTACAGATGTACATACCAAAATTGTTGATTTTTCATTCCTGGATCATATTGTTGCTTCAAGCTCTTCGAAGGTGTTATCTATAAAAAGATAATCCGGGAAATAACAAAACCCCCCTTGAAGGTAGTGCACAAACAAAAATTTTTACCTGGCTAGCTCAGTGCTGGTGGCGTGAACAAGTGGTTACAATTAATGGTCAAAAGAAAACAGAAATTTGAGCAAAGGCAAATATATTTGACAATAAAACTGGCAAAGGTAAATATCTTTAACAATAAAAATGTAAAAGTGTATATGTGGCTCGATGGAAAAATAAGGGTAGCGTCTTTTCTAAGGATATATCTGGTCGATAGCCGAGTGGGTTAAGGCGCGAGGTGGCAATCGCGATTAATCACACGGACATCGCACCACCGGATTCGAATCCTGACTCTGGCACTGGCACTGTTGGAGAAAATGGTTGTATCTTCGCGTTTCTTCAATGTGTAACCCCCTTCCGCACAAGTCCTGGCTTCTGGAATTGGGGTTGTCTAATTTCTGTGTTTTTTTTAACGGCGACTTCGACTACGAGGTCATTAGTCGCATCCCTCGTCTTCTTCACATTGGTTAAGAGGTATGGTGACCATATCTAGAGAGTAGCATCTAAGTACAACGATAGTAGTTACACGTAATATAGGAATCGTGGTGTTTCATATAGATGTAGGTTTTATAATTCATGAAAGACGCCTATTTCTCTCACGAAACTCAGAGTATTTTTTATGTTATTTCCCGAAAGCATGTGCGCTAATGTCCATCTTCTTCTCATTTCAGTAAGATTTGGACATTCCTTAAAAATGTGTTTTATAGTAATGGGTGTGTTACAATTATTACACTGCGGGGGGGCCTCTCTCCTTAACAGATGTGATGATCTTATGAACGAGTATCCTATCCTTAAACGAGTAAGAACTACTCGTTCCTTTCTTGTGAGTGGCATAGGGGGTTTCCAGGGTGCACAGATGGTGCACAATTTTGCAATTGTGTGATTCCATTCATGTTGCCAGTCACCGAGAATGTGTGCTTTCAGGTAGTTTTTGACATCATCTGGTCTCATTTTGTAAAAATCAATAGTGTCAACTCCAAGCAGCAATGTGGCTGATTAATAGTCCACGGAGGTATCTCGCACCAACCCATTTTAAGCATTTGGAGAAATTGATAATGCAGACGGTCAAGAGTTTCATGAGTGCGTATTCGAGCCGGTCTGGTTATGGTTTGACGTTGATCGTAGCTGTCTCTTTCTTTATCCATAAGATCATAATTGTTATGGTTAAGTTGGGGGTTATGGTTAAGTTCTGTGGTGTTTATTTATTTATTTTAAGTCGGTTGATTACCGAGAAGAAACGGTTAAACGTTGACCGGACCTGGTCTAAAGTGGCGACCTGCAGGGTCTCTCTCGGTCAACGGGGTGACTAGGGTTTTAACAAACAAAAAAACAAACACAATCCGTCTTGGCAATACGTCACCGACTTACTAGAATTTGGACCAACCAATAAACATATATACCGGGTGTAACAGGATCATGGTATACCCCCCCTTTCTCTTTTAGTTTTGAAGATAATTGAATTAAATTTAGTATATACTACATACATAATAAGCGGCACTTTTTGACATACAATTGATTTTTCTCACTTCCGGTTTCGCCGGAAGTGACAGTAACTTTCGATTTTTAAATGAAACACTCTGTATATTATTGCATTTTTGAATTCTGCAAATTTTCTGAATCCAATGATGCCAAATAAATGACATTTCAAACATCAATTTTTTTATAATATAATTTTTAGTTTTCCATTTAAGTGTGCCATGACAGTTCCGATTTATTCTAAATGACCCGTGTAATGCTACAAAAATCTAAATCCCGTTAAAAACACTAAATTACGTGATTTATGAACAAATAAAATTCACCAAAATCATTTTTGGGGTAAAACTCAATTTTTTCAAATGGAACCATATCGGTACCATGATACCATTTATTAGTACTATTAATAAGGAATTTATTCATATTTCGTATTAAAATGTGTGATAAATACAAACAAAATTACAGCTAAAAGAAAATACAATTTTGTGCTAATTAAATGTTAAGAAGTAACTAAGGTGGCTTTGAAAACAATGAAATATTAAGCTTGTCAAACATTTGTTGGTTTAACGGTGTTTTTATTGTGTCTTTAAAAAATGTTTAAAATTCTTGTTAATTGTGTTCAAAATGCCGCAAATTTATACAAGAGATGAAAAAGTGGACATGTTAATTATTTATGGGGAATGTAAGAGAAATGCAGTTGCGGCTACCGACCTTTTTGCCCAACGATATCCTGATAGACAATGTCCAGCGAAAAATTATTTTAAACGTGTTGAAAACCAATTCCCAACAACCCAGCCCAACAATGATCCCGAAGAAAACTTCATTATCGACGAAGTAATGGAAATTAATGTTTTGGCTCGAATAAAAGTTGATAAGACTATTTCTTTAAGGCAAGTTGGGTTTGAATTGGACATCAGTTACCAAACAGTAAGCCAAATTTTGGGCAAATACCACTATAAATCTTTTAAATACCAATTGCACCAGCATCTATACGAAAGCGATTACGAACGTAGGATGGAATATTGCAATTGGATTTTGTATAATAACGTGCAGCCAAACAATGATTTTTTGGGACTGATTTTATTTTCGGACGAGTTTAGTTTTACAAATTATTTAACCGACAAAATATAAAATATTGGTCACAAGAAAATTAAAATTTATTACGGGTGGGTAGCTTTCAAGTGCGGTTCGGTTTCAATGTTTGGCTTGGAATAATCGGTAGTAGAATCATTGATCCAATAATATTTGAAGGACCTCTGACTGGTTCCAGATACTTGAGATTCCTGGAAAATGAGATTGAGGCATTTTCGATGAGTTACCTTTAGATTTAGGACAGGGAACGTATTTCCAACCAGATGGCGCTCCTCCCCATAATTCAAGGATAGTAATTGATTACCTTCAACGGAGATTCGGAGAAAACGTAATTTCGACGAATGGTTCTGTGAGGTGGCCTCCAAGATCACATGATAACGCCCCTTGATTTCTTTGTTTGAGGTCATTTAAAAAATATTGTCTATGCAACCGCCGTTACAACCCGTGAAGACCTGGAGCTACGAGTAAGATGAGCAATTAATAGCGTAACGGCCCAGCAATTGGTGAACGTTCTTCGAGAAACAGCTATGCGAGTTCAGAAGTTCATTGACGTTAATGGACAGCAGTTTGTGCTAAATTTTTGTATTCCAAAACCACCTTATGTGCAACAAGGTAATTAGAATAAAATTGTATTTTCTTATTTTCTTTTAGCTGTAATTTTATTTGTATTTATCGCACAATTTAATACGACGTATGAATAAATTTCTTATTAATAGTACTAATCCGATATGGTTTCATTTGAAAAAATTAAGTTTTGCTTCAAAAATAATTTTTGTGAAATTTATTTGCGCCTAAATTACGTAATTTAGTGTTTTTAATGGGATTTCGATTTTTGTAACATTACACAGGTCATTTAGAAAAAATCGGAACCGTCATGGCACACTTAAATGGAAAATTAAAAATTATATTATAAAAAAAATTGATGTTTGAAACGTTACTTATTTAGCATCGTTGGATTCAGAAAATTATGCAGAATTCATCCGTTTAAAAATCGAAAGTTAGTGTCACTTCCGGCGAAACCGGAAGCGAAAAAAAAATCAATTGTATATCAAAAAGTGCCGCTTATTATGTATATTATATCCTAAATTTCAATCAATTATCTTCAAAAGTAAAGGAGAAAAGTGGGTATACCATGATCCTGTTACACTCGGTATAAAAAAAATTAGACGAGCAGGTACAGTTCACCATGACCCAACGATACAATAATACTACACATTAAAAACAAGGCGAATACATGTCTTCCATTATATGGCCCACTAAATTATAAAAAAAACACAAATATGTATAACACAGTTCCCTCCTCTTAGACAAAAAACCTTACAGACTACAAAAAATGGAAAATGGTGATATTTTACACAGGTATTAAATCACACAAGATACGTAAATGATTTAGTACTCAGCAATGAGGCAGAAGCACCTATCTTCGATGGATATGTTGATAGCCACCGACACCTTCGACGCTTCCTTCCAGACCCCTTCGGCAGGAAATGTTACATACCAAGATTGCCAAGTCACAAACAAAATCCATTTTCCAACAAAATACACACATGAAGACGACCACGTAGAGGGAAAATTCCAAGGTAAAATCTTATTTTCCAGTAAAAAAACACAAGAAAAGGAATTCAACTAGTTCCTACAAACTACTTACAACTGGTTCTTTTTCCTAACCAAAAAAACAGTAGACCAAAGTCACGCTGGCACAAATTTTAGAATTCTGGACGTGCGTGAGTATTTTCTACTACAAATTATCAGCATCACCAACCTCACCACGGTTCTTAAGTAACTTATGCTTATAAAGGCGTTATTCAACGAAAATTTATCAACCAATCTTAACTAAATCACATTCTAAGAATGCGAGACTCAGGTAGCTGGCGATGTAGTGGAAGGACAGAGGGTCATGCAGCCATCGCCAGATTGGCGGAGGAGGGAATTCCAATTTCCGCCCTTAAGGTGAGGGAGGCAACTGACCGCTTGAGATTAGAAAGAAAGTACACTCTAACCCTACTTAGTAGAGAAGAGTGGGCAGAAGGAAAGATTAATTTTCCCCCAAACTCCCTGGTGTGCTACACAGATGGTTCCCTTCTAGTAGATGGACAGAGGCAGTTATCGGGGGCAAGAATATTCCTGGTAGGCCGGGAAGTACAGGAGAGCTTTGCTCTAGGATCGTACAGTACAGTCTTTCAGGCAGAGGTATATGCCATCCTAAAAGTGGCATATAAGGAAGAAACGAGGAACGGTACGGAACAAAATATTTGTATCTGTTCCGACAGCCAGGCAGCACTTCGGGCGGTCTGCTCTCCCAGGACGAGGTCCCCCCTCGTTCAGGAGTGCGGAGATGCACTTGTCAGGCACAAGGAAGTGAGCCTGATATGGGTTCCGGGACATACCGGGATCCCAGGAAACGAGAGAGCCGATGAATTGGCTAGGCTCGGAGCTAGGGAGTCCTGTCTTGGTCCGGAGCCCATGTTGGGAATTACAAGGAAGCGTGTCGCTACGGCCCTTAATGAGTGGGCACATGCAACATTGAGGGAACATTGGAGGCTGAGCAGTGGCTGCAGACAGGCTCGAGACTTCGTAACGGGGCCGAACAAGTCAAAGGCGGCCTGGTTGCTAGGCAGAAGCCGGAGGACTCTGAACCAATTGGTCGGAGTCCTAACTGGTCACTGCAGGCTCCGAAGACACCTGTCACTGATAGGGGTTCAGGAAGATCCCACCTGCCCAAGATGCGGAAGTGATGAAGGAACATCGTTTCACTTCTTGGGACGGACAATGTGAAGCGTTCGGGCGCCTGAGGTATGAACTCTTCGGCACCACAACGCTCCCAAAAGAGGAAATGGACTCTCTCGAATGGAAACATGTCCTGACCTACATTGGAAGATCAGGAAGGTTTCAAGAGGGAGTAGGAGGTCGAATAAAAATGAACGGTTGAGGGGACGTCAGGGGGTAGGTAAAAAGGTCCCATTTGAGGCCTACTTGCCAGGCACCAGGCCTCCCCCAACAATTACTAGTAACTAAATCGCATCAGCGTGCCTCGAGATTCAACGGAACAATGGCCTCCGAACCAATTCGTCAGCTGTCAATAGCCTAACGCCTCTCGCGGCCGACCCTCGAACTACAGAAATTTAAAATTTTAAATAAAAGCTCCGACCGATATGCAACCAGCAATACATATGCTACGAACAATGCAAGCAGGGTGTAACAATATGGTCGTAAAATGTACAGAGTGTTCCAATAGGATTGGAATTGAGAAATCATTTTTGGCCACCCTGTATATTTTTAGGAAGTGAGAATTGTTCAGAAACATCACATATTATAGATGTCTCGTAACTGTCTTATATTTTCTTTCTTGAAAATCCATAAAAATGACTGTGGTGATTTTTTTAAAACGTATCTGCAGATGGCATTATTTCAAAAAAAAAAAAATCACTATATCCAAATGGTTGGAATATGGTCCATAATAATATAGGAGTGAAAGGAGTTTAGAAAGAGGCTTCTAAAAATGTACTGATATTTATAGCATTCCATTTTAAAAAATGGCACCTGTCCTGTTCCTGTATTAGAATACAATTTCCAGTTATCGTTGAACGCATTATTGTCGCACCCTGTATATATCCTTAAATGTATAAGTTGTTTTATGTATGTACATAGTATTACATGTTTTATACTTCTGTACTCAGGAAGAGTTGCACTTCGTATATTTTTCAGTAAACGTATCCTGCCGTATCGTACTGTATAATTAATTAATAATGAATAAGCCAAGGAAAGGGCAACGACTTTGGTAGATAGAATCTTTTATTTTCAGCAGAAGTAGTTAAAAAACGTTCTTGAATCGGTTTTCGAAACTGATTAGTCAATAATAATAAAATTACAAAAAACCCAAACAATGTGGAAATAAAATTATTATTATTATTATTATGTTAATAACAACACTGAAATGACTGTATACAATTTTTGTATGACTGACTTACTTTCATGTATTAAATTTATTCTGAAAAATTAATGGATTTTATTTTATAACTTTAGATGTAATATTTTTTTCACTTTGGTGTCTCTATATTTCTCCCTTTCAAAGATGATACAATCTTAGTAATAAATCTAAAAATGGTCTGCCCGCACGCTGCCATAAGCTATAAACAATAAGTAATATTTTATTAGAGTTTTCCTCCCATTCAAAAAGAAACAAAGCTTTCTCTTGTAAACGCTACTTGGATTTTCGACCGTCTATATCGACAAGTGGCTAATAAATCATTCATGATTTATATTTCTCATTTGCAAACAGAGATGTATTTAAGAGATAGGTTTGTGCATGGCGGAGTTTTGTAATATTCGAGCCTCTAAGTGGTATTTTGTAGAAAATTGCGAATTTAACCACATCTGTCAATGGAGAGAAATATATAGATTGTATTCCGATAAAGCGAATTATTTGTAAAAGTTATTTACGAATATACGCGGAATTTATTAAATTTACATTTTCTGTATTTTGTAAGTTTCAAAGGATATAACAAGAGAACCTAGTCTCATTAGTTTAACCACTTCGTTTACGTGGCCCATTAATAGGAAAATGCACTCCGAAAAGAACTCTTTTATGCCCTATGTTATACAGGGTTATTCACAGAAAACGGGTATTAGACGCTTTTCGGGATCTGTTGAGTTTAGAAGTTTAAAAATTCTTTTAAAGGAGTTTTAGGGTATGGCCAATTTAACGAACATATTTTTAACTTTGTGTCACTTCCGCTTATATCGCAAGTATTGTTAAAGAACATGCCAGATCTTCGATAAATTTTTCGAAACTGTAACGAAATCCGAAATAATTCGCATGAAACGCATGCTCCACGTAAAAACTCCGTTGGAAGAGGTTTTTACATAAACAGGCTGTCCATTTCATCAGGGCCCTCGAGAATATCTCACTTAATATCGGTCGTACAAAAAAAACTATTTTTACGAAAATTGTGCCGATTTATATAACCTAGAAAATGGTTTAAAAACATTTGAAATCCATGGCCTACTTTAAGAGTTATGGCGGAAAATATTGAAAATGCGGAGAACGTCTAGGCCAAATATCTCCGTTATTTGAAGAGATAAGAGAAAAATTCTAAGGCGGACATTTTTTGAAAAAAAAAGTGTTTCAGCGAGGTTTTATCTAATTTTTTTCAAAACCGCTGTATTTTGAGATTTACTCTTCAGGCTGTTAAAAAAATTATTTTGAAACGGGAGGGAAATGGCGCGATATATCACATGCCATATTTATTCATTGGTACTACATTTTTTTTAAACCAATAAATTTTTTTCTAACAAGCATTATACTTGCCGTGGAGAAGTATGATTAAATAAATCGATAAAATAATTCATTAAGTTGATCAAATCTTTGCTATAATAAAACATTAACACTTTTAAGAAGAATAAAGTAAATTCAGGTAACAGAAACAAATTAATAATAAAAAGAATATAGCACACAGAACATTAATATTTATCTAATCCTCAAAATAATTTTTAAGATATCATATCAAGTGTTCAAAGTGTCCACCGCGATTTCTTATGCACAATCGAGCGCGGCGAGGCACTGCATTTAAAACATTATTCAGCATTGCAGGGGTAACTAATACATGCCTGTTGAATTCGAGCTTTTAGGTCCTCTACATTTTGCGGTGTCGTCGAAAACACCTTATCTTTAATATACCCCCATAGAAAAAAAAATTGGTACCTATCCAATGTTGAGGCAAAGTTTCGTCTAAATAATCTAGGCCAATCTGGGAATTGTGGGTAGGAGTTCCAACTTGTTGAAAATATTGAAAGTTGTGTCGATTCTCTAAAGGTAGGTCATCTAAGAATTCATTAAATTCATTTCTCAAAAAGTTTAGGTACCTTTGACCACTGAGGTGACGATCATAAAAATAAGGACCTATTAAATTGGTGCCTAGAATACCTATCCATACATTTATTGAAAAACGATTTTGAAACCCAGTCGGTCTATGCCAGTGTGTATTTTCAGAAGTCCATTTGTAATGAATATTGCGATTAAAAAATCCACTATTGGAAAAATTTGCCTCGTCGGACCAAAGTATTTCACTACATATTAATGGATCGGCACGTTTCTTTTCCAACAGCCACCTACAAAAAGTCGTCCTCCTTGGTTTGTCCCCCGCTTTTAAATTGTGAACTTTTTGGCTTTATAATGTTAAAGAACGCTATAACCCCGATATACTTTTCGACGTTGTAACAAAATCCGACTTAGGAAATACTTCGTACGAAAAGCGTGCTTCACGTAAAAACGCCGTGGAAGAGGTTTTTAATACTTGTAAACATATTTTCGCTCTTCGGAGCGTTTTTTATGCAAGATTTTCGCTAACTATTCAAGGAGCGTTAATTTAGAAAGTGTAGCAAATGTCGCTGCACAGGGACATAATGTCGCCCCGACCACCTAAATTTAGAAAGTGTACTAAAATTTAACTTCGAAATTTTCAAGATTAAAAACCCTTTTACGAATCCACGTTGTCAAGCACTGCAACTCTTACGAGGTATTAAATATGAGAACAAGTTAGTCCAACGACTATTCAAAGTATATCGGAAGTTATAGCGAAATAGCCCTTAGCGACATGGGACTCCCATCATTTCCTAGCAGTCGGATTTGACGGGGAAATGATGTCTTTTGACGGGGTTTGCCCTAAACCGGTTCCTCAGTGATTCGGAGTCAAAAAAGTATCTATACCATGTACTCACACGTGCATGGGATCCGCCTTGCCTGAACGTAAAATGTTGTTATTGTAGAATACAATCGAAGTAGAGACGCTTCAAGCAATTTTAAGCTCCGAGGAGCGACCAAAATTGTGAATTTAATAATACGTTTATAAGACAGGCAAGCAAAAGCCCACCAAAATTTCAGTTACACTGAACTTTTCTTGAATCTTTTTGTGCATCGTTAGCTCATAAAACCGCATATTGGATGGTAGTTGGTACAGTATAAATCGTTCCGTTCCTCACCATGTGTTGTACACGGGCCAGACTAGTGTTTGTTAACATTTCCTCTTGAAAAAAGTTGTTGTAAAAACATAATTTTTTAAAGATTTAATATATATATTTTGAACTTTATATTGTCTTTTAGTTGAGTTTTCTAACAAAATTCCTTTTCAGGTTTAATTTTAAGAAAGTGTGGTACAGACAGTGTTAGGTTTATACGTCCAATTGATACCATCAGAGCAGCAGTTAAGCATAAACGACAGTAAGTATGATTTTTTACATTATTCTCCGTCTGAAACAGTCGTGTTGAACCCTAAAAATTTTGTGAACGTAATATTTATTTATTTAGAGTTAAGAAAAGGTTGAGGAAAAAGAAAATTAATTTTTTCTTTTTCCTATTTTTAAATTTTTCTAAGTTTTTAAAAGCAGAAAAGACGTCCTTCAGACTAATAAAACATGGATCGTTCACAATAACACCGGTAACCATTTTTCTTTATAATTTTTCTAGCACTTGTTTTAATTATATGACAAGCAATTTGAACTCTTAATGATGTTTCTAAATTTTCTGTATTTTTATTTCTTACATAATTAATAACTCGGTTTACCTTATTTACATTAGCAGTGACACTGTTCAACCTTGTCTTCTTCTTTAAAAATGAACCATTATCTTTCAGTTTCGTAGCTAATTTTCTGAACAGAGGTTTATTCGGCTGTAGTGCTTCTGGAAATCTGTTTCTATATTGTTCTTGAGGTAATCCAGAGTTAAAATTGCATTGGCAATATGTAACGAACATATTATAACGATCAATGTGTGAAAATCATTTTTGAAAATTCTATATTCTTAAACGAGATTGATTGAGTGACAGTTTTATTATTAACTGAAATGATCTGTCAAAAAATTAAATTGTCAAGTTTGTTCATAGCCAACTATTTTAAAATAATTCAAATAGTAGTGAAATCATGGAATGTAAACAAATGGATATTATACTTAAATTAATTGGTAAGGATATTTTAACTTTCTGAGCAAGGAGTGACGCTTTTATGGAGGACCTCTATACATTGGCAAAACTGCGAATACTCTTTCCATAATTGCTCCATGATGCTTTCTTGATTATTATTTGGTTTTTGTTACCTGAATTTATTTTATTCTTCTTAATTGTGTTAATGTTTTATTATAGCAAAGATTTGAATAACTTATTGAATTATTTTATCGTTTTATTTAATCATACTTCTCCACGGCAAGTATAATGCTTGTTAAAAAAAATTTATTGGTTTTAAAAAAATGTTTTTATAATTACTAACGTAGTACCAATGAATAAATATGGCATGTGATATATCATTGAAAAGGGAGGAAAATACTCTATTTAATGGCGCCATTTCCCGCCCGTTTCAAAATATTTTTTTTAACAGCCTGAAGAGTAAATCTCAAAATACAGCGATTTTGAAAAAAAATTAGATAAAACCTCGTTGAAACACTCTGTTTTGCAAAAAATTTTCGCCTTAGAATTTTTCTCGTATCTCTTCAAATAACGGAGATATTTGGCCTAGTCTTTTTCCGCAATTTCGATATTTTTCGCCATAAGTCTTAAACTAGGCCATAGATTTCAAATGTCTTTAAACCATTTTGTAGATTATATAAATCGGCACAATTTTCGTAAAAATATTTTTTTTGTACGTCCGATATTAAGTGAGATATTCTTGAGTGCCCTGATAAAATGGACAGCCTGTATATTTGTTTTAACTTCTTTTAAACCACCTATAAAGAGTATATTATTAGAGTAACCTTATTATATACTCAAGCTATGTTTTTGAGAACTACATTTTGATTCCTTGACATATTACAATTACATTTTATTATCATAGAAAATATCTAATTGAAAATACAGCTTCTTTATATTCTCAAATGACCTGAAAAATAAAATATTTCTCTACCATTTCCAACAGCTCTAAATTTTCTACCGATATCCTTAACTTTTCTTCATACGTATGTTTTGTAGAAGTACATTATGCAGAACTGAATGGCATATCGCGATCGTAAGTATATGTGAATTAAAGAAATAAATCAGAAAAAAAGACGATGGCTAAGGCTATCCCATTTCATGTATCTGATGTGCCTATTGTTCTTTGTCGAATTTGATGCAGGAGGGAATCATTGTGGTGTAACAAAACTATCACTTTAGACATCATGTCGGACTAATGTTTGCAGCAATGGACCTGTCGCGACACAAGAGAAACATTGCTGGACGTCGTATTCTGCCAGTGACAATTCAAACACTCTCGCCGGCTATTATAGTAGCAGTAATTGTTTCATAATATTGCTTTCTACAATCTATCTAATCTCATCATTATGTCTATAGACAATGTTAGGGGCTTTCTTATGATTAAAATAACTACAACAATGTCCTCCAAATTCAATCAACATCAAATTTTGTAGTATTTTATGGAATTAAAGATTTTCGATTCTCTTTTTAAACACAGAACATCCAGTAAATTATTATTAATTTCTTCTCGTATCAAAGAAATACAATCTCTTTAAGAAAATTATTAATTGAAAACATTTTACGCCATTCATATGATAACGTTATTGCCTGCTTGTTAAACAACCTCGCATGTCTTTAGTTCAACAACTTTGATACTTATCAGTTAGCTATGCTTATTAGAGCTTAATAGCAAATTTCAATCTGTCAACAATGTTATATGTTGCGTAAGGAAGTGCGTGGAATGTGCCAACATTGCATCACAGGACACATAGATCCTGACAGAGAATGAGAGAAACTAGGCAATTGAATTTTACGTCGTTCTCTTTGAAACACCGAATATCTCGTGGCGATTGGGAATATATGTTGCTTTTGTAGTATAATAAGCTGCTGTGCAAAATTCAAGGACCGCCTGAAAATTTGATCACAATTTCTTGCTGTATATCCTCTGTTAGAGTTTATTTATTTTTTTATTTAGATGCATCATCCAACAGTCGTAAGACCAATTACGGGATGAGGACAATGCATATTTACATAGAAGAAAGAGAAAGTAGTAAAGGGAAAAAATAACGACAATAATACCTTACAATAGTATAACACAGGTAAAAATACAAAATGTATACAAAACAATAAATATAATAGTAATAATACAAAGCAATAGTACAGCACAGGTAAAAACTACAGAGTGTATATAAAAGTAATCACAAATTCAAGTATTTAATGGACGAAATAGAACTATGGAATATATCAAGCTTATCTTGCAGGTGGTTGTAGATGTTTCACATGAAATGTAAGAGAGAGAAATTCAGTATATTCATTCAGGGTCTAGCAAAAAAAAATGTAGTCTAAAAAATTAAAATTTAAACACGTCTAATTAGTAAAATATTTTCATTATACACATCACAGCAGAGTATAAAAGATGGACAAATAAAAACGGTGTGAGCATATTCCATGCAAGAAATATGGTTAGCTCACCATAGAGGAACTCATATACTCGTCTACAGAATTTTTTTTTAATCATTTATTTAACGTCGACCTATTTTCGCTACCAAGGCCAATCACCGACGCCAGGAGATAAGCTCATCAGTGTCTGTATAGGCATTGAGACCCCTAACTTTGAAATTTTGCCGAACCCCCACAGTTTGTCCTGGGGTAGGGATCTTTAACGTGCTCACATCGTAGATGCACGGAACCCACAGTTTTACATCTCTTTCGAAAGATGGTGACGCGAGCATATCCGCTCATCCACTATCTCATCGACTTGCTCTGACCCGGTTTTGAACAACAGCATTTTAAGAGATGACCTTTGATGCTTGTTTTGAATCTGATATAGTTCAGTTTTCTCACATCGTATTTTGTTGTAGAGTTTGTAATCTAATGAGTTTCTTGTCTGAGTGAGTAGAAAAGCTATTTTTATTTTTATGAATCTCTGTATGATACTTGGAATAGCAGTTTTTCGGTTATTTCAGGACACTTGATTTTCTTATTTACTAACTTAAAAATGTGACTGCCTACTTTTTCCTCCGAATGTTCAGACTGTCGATTGAAAATCTACTCAAAAGCGCATTATGACCATATCCAATAGGATGATATGCACCATCCACCTTATTGGACAGAAATTTCAAAAAGCGTCTCTGGTTACTTTCGAGCATATTGCTATATATCCCGGGTGCCATATTAATGATGCATATTCCAATTTAGACTTAACAGAGGACTTAAATAATAAGATTAAAAAGTGAGTGACCGTAAAACCTCTGATGAGTTTCTGATAATGAATCCGAGACTTTTGTTTGCAGACAAAACTGTGCCTTCACCGTGTCTATTAAATGTCAGTTTGTTGTCAAACAGGACACCCAGGTTTTTGAAGACTTCGACTCTTTTTAGTGATGTGAAATCAAGTTTATAATCATAGAGAGACGTTTCTTTTTTCCAAGAAAAAGATATTACGTTGCATTTGTTGACGTTGAGAGCCAGATCATTATGGTTGCACCAAGTTTGTATTTTCAGAAGATTATCTTGAAGTTCTTTACAGTCAGCTGGAGTATTTATAGCAGAAAAAAGATTGACATCATCAGCATATAATAAGACATCGACATTCAGGTCCACCACGTTGTTATTAATAAATAGTACAAACATCAAAGGGCCCAAGGTAGAGCCCTGCGGCACTCCTAAGGTGGCACTAATTTCAACTGACCTATAACCGCGGTACTCAACATATCGTGTTCTATTGTTAAGATATGATTTAAAGAAGTTAATAAGTAACTGAGAGAAGCCCATAGTTTGAAGTTTATTTAATAATAGAAATATAAAATTATCTTGAATAAAGTTGATCGATTAAGAAGGAGTTAGCGATTGTGATGCCACTTGTATCCTAAGATGTATAAGGCGATTTTCAGACCACTCATAATTTTCCAAAAATTTTGCAATCTACCAATTCCTTCCACATATTTTTAACTACTTACTTCTAATCCTTGAGCTGCACCTCGAAACGATTTTTTTGGCCTAACTCTTCTTCTTTATACTGATTTCTTTTTTTAAAAATCTACCGCATAAATTCGACTACATAATTGAATGATATTTATCAGTTACCATATTCAGAGCTTGTGGCGCCGTCTATATCAATTTCGCAACTACCTCTATACAGGATACGTGAAAATTCAATAAAAATACTAATTAATAAATGCAAATTGGGGATGGGGAGTTAATTTAATATCTGATGACAAATGTGTAAGGACAGTAACCATAGTATCGTCATATTGAATACTTATTTATCTGTCAGAATTTTAGAAACATATCGCAATTTCTTAGGCCTAAATGAACTTGGAAATGCAATTCGATTGATCAATGACGGGCATAATAAGCCATAGTGTTATCTCAAGAGCTCTTCAATAGCACCGGGAAAGGGGAAATGTTGTTTTGGACGTAATAGTGGAAGACAAAGAAAACTATAAGCGCTGCAAGTAAGGTCTCTCCGACACAGGTTGCATAACTTAACTATGTTGAATGGTAGTATTTGAGAGACTACTAGAGTTAGTGTCAAATTGGACAGCAAGAACATTTCATGACCGGGAGCTAAGGTACATATTTATTTATTTGTTTCAGTTTAATTACTATTTTTTTTATTTGTATACCAAATTTCAGTACAAAATCTTCAATCTACCTTTATGAATTTGTAATATATATACATATGAAGTGTTGTTGTACTTCCGAGTGCTCTCCCGCGTCGATGATCGACTCCTCCAGGAGCCACGGTTGTCTAAACAGTTCGAGTAACGAGGAGCAGCAGTAGGCAGCTTTCAGTGATAACCTGAAGATGGCAGATGAGATTCTGCCGAAACGTCGTTTAGACAACCGTGACTCCTGGAGGAGTCCACCATCAACGCGGGAGAGCACCCGGAAGTACAACAATACTTCATTTAACACCCGCGAAAACCTAAAAAACAACATATATATATAAGAGCTAGACGTCGAGCTGCATGTCTATTGCTAGAACGGAACCATCAGGCCGCACGGCGCTTATGGGTGGCAGTATGCTGCTTGGGGGGTTGCAGACTGGGGACGATGCATGTTTACGTGTGAAAACAAAGTGAACATACACCATTCGGACGAAAGTAGACTGTAAACCTTTTACAAAACTATTTACTTTTCCATGTATGTAGTGTTGTGATCGTGCAAAAAATAACTATTGAGTTTTTCACTTTCATGTCACAAAATGTTTATAGTCTGTTGTCTGCGGTCTGTGGCCGCACCTAGAGAACTACTGGATCGACTTTGCTCAAATTTTAAGGATGATCAGATCTCGAGACAAAATTGCAACTGATAAGAAAATATAAAACAATTTTTTTTTAATTTTCTAAAAAAATAGGCATTAACGATTTTTATCAAACTTAACAAATGGATACTCACTTAGCACTAGTATGAGATGACATAACCGTTACCCCCAAGAAATGCAGGGACGGAGGCTGTGAGGTAAGTATTATTATTTTTCGATAAAACTGTTTAGTCATTTTGATTAAATTTGACAGATAGATACTTCTTAGTATCAGTGAAGTGTGTTAACAAAACTTAAAAAATTACTGAATTGTCGTTTTGTTGAAATAAGTTAACTTCTGGGTTTATGTCTGTATGTCTGTCTTCTTTTTGTTATTAACAAATTAGACTGTTTACGCAAAATCAAGTTTAGTATGTTCAATTTGAAGCGAACATCTTCAAGCTTAAAGTAAAATAAACTTAGAAGCTCGCCAAATAGGTGGACCGAATTTGGTGTCAACGTTGTTTAAACATTAGGAAGAACTTAAAAATATAAGGCAATTTTGCGCCGGATTTGTGGTTTCACTCTCAATCAAAATTTCGCATGAAAAAATCGAAAATTGGTAAAGTGCCAATTTAGTTCCTGGAGGGCGTAGAAAAATTCAAAATTAGTTGAAAAGTCTAATACCGTATTTCATTAAGATGTACCGGTCACCCGTTAAAACAGAAACACTGGTGTTGATATCTCCGATCAAGCGACGAACCCCAACAATATTCTTGATTTTGCTGGATGCGCCAATTGGAATTTCACATTACCAGTGCGTAAACTCTACGATTGCATGAAGGACAACGGGTTTAGACAGTCATGTGACCCAAAATGGCACATTGTGCTCTAATAGGTGAGGGGTAGCCAAATTCACGAAATTTATCATTCTTGTATAAAAATTTATTGCGCGTCTTATTTTGAATCTGCTATAAAAATTAATGAATTAATATCGCCATCCTATATTACCGTTCCATAATTATAATATATGTATGTAAGTAGATTAATTCATCCGGTTTTTATAATTCTTTAGAAAGAGAGATTGCCTGCCAGAACGTTTCTAGTATGTTTTAATATTTTTGTAAATGATTCCACGTTTGTGAAAACATTCAATCTATCTTTGACATTATTTGATACGACTAAAGCTTTTGATTGCTTAGATATTAGTTGCCTAGATGCAAAATGAAGTTATTGTGGCATAATATGGAAGTATTTTTTTGATGGCTTCAAAATTATCTTAATGGCAGACGGCAGTTTATTAGTGCTAATACAGAAAATTAGATACTGACACAAAATAGACCAGTTGTATCCGTTGTTTCACAAGGATGTATTCTGGGACTACTTATTTTTAATATAATTATTACAGATATCTCGAAATATCTGTTCCACTCAAAACTATACATTTACGCTGACGATATTCAGCTAATATACAGTTCTTCTCTTTCCGTATTTCAAGTGACAGTATTTTACATTAATAATTGTTTTCATAATTTTATTAATTAGGAATGAGATATATCTTTTAGTTAGTGTGTTGGCCTGTGCAAGTGTTTTGAGTTGCTTGCACGGGTGGCGTGAAGAGGTGAAAATCCAACGAAATCACCTCAGTGTCCACTTAAGTCTGAAAGCCAGCATCTCTTTAGTCTTCTGTTATACATCATCGGTTGTAGTAATGTCTCTAGTAGTGGGTTGGTGTGACTTCTATTTTATTGTGATGATAGATCCAGATGGGTCTAATAATAGTTTTTATATATCAATAATTTATTTTGTATTGAGAGTTTTGATTTACGCCCGATAAGCCAATATATCCCTTTAACTTTTAAATCAATTTGTTTCCTCTTTTTGGTTATATGTTCTTTCCAATTTAGTTTACTAGCCAGGTGGAGTCCAAGCTATTTTACTGCATCTGCTTGTAGTATCGTCTCTTGATTAAAAGTGATTGTAGGGCGGTGCTCTTTTCTAAGAGTAAAAGTTATGTGAGTTGATTTCGATTCATTTATTTTTATTTTCCATTTTTTAAACCAGGATTCAAGTGATCCTAGTGTTCTTGAAGATTTTGTAATGCGGTCATTGGGTCTGTATATGTTGATATTAATACTGTGTCATCTGCTAATGTACCGGTAGTTATATCTCCTGGCGTTGGTAAGTCAAATGTATATAATATATACAAGAGTGGGCACTCCAGAAAGAATAGAAAAATGATTAGACGTTTCTCCATTGGCTTTGGTTAGGAGTTCTCATTGACTTTAGGTGTGATTTCAGTAGGTTGAAGTATTTACTGGGAGGCTCCCTTTGGTTTTAAATAACAGACCTGGGTGCCAGTCAAAAGCCTGACTGACGTCTAGTAATGTAGCAGTGCAGTATTGACGATTCTTCATGGATTTGTTTATTACGTCTACAATCCTATGGCATTGTTAAATCGTGGAGTGTGACTGTCTAAATCCAAACTGATGATCAGGCATCCAGTTCTGAGTAACAATATCTGCATTAATTCGTTTAAGAATGATTTTCTCGAGCAATTTTGATATATTAATAGCAATCTTATTGGGCGATACGATGTAACATTAGTATCATCTTTACCAGGCTTAGGGTTTGTGCAATCTTTAGTACTTTGGGCCAATACTCTAATCTCGTGATTACATTGTATAAATACATAAAGTATGACGTTTCCGCTACAGCTTAACGGTAATTGTTAACCATCGCAAAACCTATAACGTTTTCGTCACAGCTCAGCGGTAACCAACAACTATCGTGGTCGGATAACTAACAGTGGAGTAAATTCAGGATTCAAATATATGTCAAGGATGATAATATCAATTCAACAATATTTATTAATGGATAAAACAAATGATAACATGAAAGGATGATGTCTATTTACAGACATAAAATATTACCGTACAAAACCTACTGATACGAAATATTACCAAGATCCATTGGTAACGCAACTAGCACCCTTTGCTAATATAAATGGATTTATAGACAGCTCTTAATTCGAAAACGTCGAATTGCGATGAACGGTTATATATATATAGAATATGGCGTTCTATAATAATATATTTTTAGTTGTTTATCAACTGTGACATACGATGCTTTGACAATTGAACTTTGACAACTAGTATGACATCTATCAATTTGACAGTTACAATGACAACTTTTAAAACACCTGTCAGTTTAACAGTTACTATAACATATGTCACTTTTGACAACTATTACGACACCTATCATTTTGACAGCTACTGGCATATGGCATATGTCACTTTTGATTACTATTATGACATCTGTCACTTTGACAACTACTATGGCTTATGTCACTTTTGACAACTCTTATGATATATGTCACTTTGACAACTAATATGACATCTGTTGCTTTGACAGTTACTGTGACATGTGTCATTTTGCTTCCGTAAACGTGGTCACACTCAACAGTTGGGACTCAACTTCACGTGCAGTGCAAGCATACGATAAAGGACGTTATCTACAGTTTCAGGCATGAGGTCGGACTCCCATACCTGAGAGACTAGCCGGGCGTTTCTCGGCCATAGTCATTACTACAGTTATCGCAACCTAATATCCAGCAAACGTCGCTCACAAAATCTCTATACCACCTGTCGGGTTATTGACATATCGTGCACTCAACTCTACAAATGGTACGAGCATAAAATGTAGACGGTCATACTCAGTGAGGGCGTTCTCTCTACCGAATTTGTGACGACATTCCATTCAACAAGTATTAATCATAAAATCGCGTACCAATGTTTGAGGTTAGGAGAAGGCTGCTTTCCCGGTCAGGTCTCGGGACTCTTCTCGCTAAACTAAGCTCGTACATCGCTGTATATAGTGGAGGGTTGCTAGGTCGTTATGTTTTCTTAGTTACAATACTGTCATGGATACTAACAGATAATGTGTTCGTTACGATGATCCTAATTTATCTTTGTTCATACGTACTCAACTTATTTTAAATTACTAACCAATAAGTAAAATTAGGATTCACCGTTACAAAAGGGTCTTAAGCCTTCTTCTGATAGTTTTTTAAGCATTTTAGCGGTAATAAGATCAAATTCTGGTGATTTCTTTAGATTTAGTATCTTAATTTCTTCTTAAATTTCGCTTAACGAGATTAATTTAATGCGTTGTTGCACACAGGCGGCTGCATTTAATTCTTCTTCTATTTCTTGATCATCATCACCATCATCATCATCATATGGGGTGAAAACTTGTGATAAATATTCTGCAAATAGATCAGCTTTTTGTTTATCGCTTTTTGCCCAAGGTCCAGGGGGTGGTTTTTAGCTTTTTAGCATTATAGGTCTCCAGATTGAGTTGCCTTATCTAGTGAGGTTTGATACGTATTTTTCGAAGGACCTGTTTCTCATTTCGTTGAGTTTGAATTTTAGTGTGTTACTTTTTCGCATGTATTTTCTTTTGTCGTCCGGTGTGTGAGTTCGTTGCCATTCTGACCTTGCTTTTCCTCTTTTTGACAATTAGTTTCTTGCATTCAACTAGTATTTGAGTATTTAGTGTTAGAGAGGTACTATTTGGAGTAGCTTCTTTGGCAGCGAACTGAAGCAATTTGATGTAATTATTTGTTTCGGTTACTATATCTGCTTGTTCCTGGAGTCTGATCCATAGGTTTACATTACTTTGAATTATTAATCTGTAGCTACCTCAATTTACATAAATAATGATTCAAGTCTTATATGCCAATGAACACTACAAAATACTCTTGTTTTAAATGTCAACAAAAGTCAAAATATTGTTTTTGGAACTCAATCTTACAGAATTATATGTTCAAATAAATAATGAGATCATTACATCAACTAACAGCGTAAAAAGTCTTGGTATTAACTTTAATCATTTACTAATCTTTTTCAATCACGTTAGTATTTCTAAAAAAGACATGTCAAGTAAGAAGTTCGAAACCGGTCCACAGACGAATCTGGGAACTTACCGAAGAGGCGGGATTCCTTTAATTCACATGGTTTCCTTCATCGTCATTTGTTACAAACACTTCACTACTTTTCTAGTAATGATAACAAAAATATCATTCAGAACGCACATATCGATAAAAATAGTATATTGGGAAATCAAGAGCAATCCAAGATTTCAAGTTCTCGCTGTTGGCTGTTTACTACTGCTCTCGTTGCTTGAACTGTCAGCTCAGTTAAACTAATGAAAAATGCATATTTCTGAATAAAATATTTTCACCAATAATATATGTTTTATTCAAATGAATTTTCGGTTATTAAATCGTAACTTTTTGTCTACCTAAAAAAATATATTATCGAATTGTAACATATTATACCACCATCATATTTTATCATCACAAAAAATGGATATGGAAACATAACAATACTAGAATAAATGCAAATGAAAATTTCAAACTTATAAATTCGCTGTATAAATAGATTTTCCAAGTAAAAACTGTTTGACCTAGATTTGCATTCACTAAAATTGTCGATATTTCCGATATGTTCCAATCTGCCACAAAAACTAATATCAGCATGATAAAGCAACTTTTCAAATAGACTTGTTATTGGGGTTTTATATGTACGAAAATTTATAACGTTGGTTTTGAAATGATTAATATTTAAGTTCAATATACACGCAACGAGAAAACTTAAAGATAATAACAGGAAATTTAGAAAAAATTTATTTCTTTCCTCCGCAAGTCGGGAATAATTACGAAGGTGTTTCAGATTCCTAGCCTTACTGCGCTCCTGTTCTAATTTACTCTGTCCACTCTATCACTCCAGTAAAAGTAATATAAATTGAAACAGATTATTGTTTTGTTTATGTTGGTACCAAATAATATTTCTCAATTTTCATAAACAGTTGAATGAAAATGAATTTAGAATTTTCAGATTTCTCAGATTATTTTGAATTTCCCAGCCCTGCAGCGGTTTAGGAGATCCGCTCTGAAAATTCTATTTTTCTGACAATTAATTTTTTGCAGAAATATATATTACTAAAACTCAATATTAAACGTCTAGTTCGTTTTACTTTTCATTTTCAATGTGTATAACTTATGTAATAAATTGAAAAAAAAGAATAAAAATCTATAGATAATTAGAATATCCATTGATTTGTATATCTTTGTACCAAATATTTTTTCTTAATTTTCATAAAGAGTCGAATAAGAGAGGGTATGCTAAGATTTCGACGACGTCTGGGCTGTTAAGGTAGATGAACTAAATATATAAAAACAAAAGCACAATAATACCTCTATCTGTTTTTAATGTTTACTTCACATTCAAGAGGTTAACTTTATGGGTGTACTTTACTTCTTGTGTTTGTATACTTTCAGTAAGAATAAAGTTACCCATTATAGTAAGTAATTTCTTTGAAGTAAGAAATTCTAATATATATATATATACATATACACATATATATATATATATATATATATATATATATATATATATATATATAACATTACCATACATTAACGTGCATTATTATATCATATTATAGATAATAATAATACATAAAGATACATATATGTATTAATTAATGATTTGAATTCTTAACAATCTTTATATATACATAAAATATATAGAGTATAAAAAATATAGAATATAAATGTAAAAAAATTAAATGTTTTTTTTTAATGTCGAGACAGGGCTTTATATACAAGAGATACGAACTCACCTCCAACACATATATATGAGTAGAAACTGAAGCATCGTTAATACCTCTAGCAATGTTGCCAAATTTTCGGAGGTCAAAACGTAGCGCCATTATCTGTAGTTGTTAATATATATAAACATTATCGAACCCACATTTGAATTTGTAAGTTTCTGGAAAACGATGGTCATAATTTTATAACTTCTTAGTAGGCAGAAAATGTACATTTTGAACACAGCTCTTGGCAAATATTTTATTATTAAAACTAAATTAAAGTCTGAATCTATGTCCCCTAAGTCTTTCACTCAGAGAAATCTTTCTAGATATCTAAGATTTAAAAGACTCATTCAGGTGGTTTGGAAGGCCTTTAAAAACATTTTTTTCGAATTTTGGAATGAAATTGGGTGAAAATAAAGAATTACTCTTCTGATCAATCAATATTTCAGAAAATATTAAACTCTTACGTAGTGAGATTTTTTTTCATCTAATAATATTTGAAATATAATGTAACAGATTTTAAATGGTATTAAGGTTGTTTGATGTTTAGAATAAAATATCAACAGTTCTGTGTAAATAATAAGTAGCTATGGATATAACATAAATAAAATCTTAGGGGCTATGTTTAACATACACAGCCCATAAGAATTTCCTCTAATCTGTTTCGAAAAAGATTTAGTGTCCTAAACGTCAGCGATATAGGTATATTACATTTATTTTTCTCGTTATAATTTATATTAGTTGGCAAGAAGTAGCTTCTGGCTATTCCTTTGACATAAACATCATAGACGCAGAGGCTATTTTTTCATTATACTGAATAATTGTGTTTTTGTAAATTCTGATGTGATTTTTTTTAGAAGATCTATATGGTAAAAACTCTAAAAAAGAGAAAAAAATATAAACAGAACACCACAGTTAATATTTAGACGATATCTTGTATATTTTTACACCATTTCAGCGTAAAATTACGTTCAGCATTAATTTTCGTTTTGAAAATGCTGTGGCGTCGCCAAGTTATTGCAAAAGGTATGAAAATTTACAGAACAACAATGCATCACAAATGCTACAAAATGAACTTTGCTAACAACAGTTAAGAGAAAATATTTGATAAGGGCAAAGATAAGGGATAGTTGAAATGTAGTGGACTGGATGGATCTACAAGGAATTTTATACGGGGGCGTTAATTTGGAAACCTACAAATATCTAGAATATCGTTTTTACAAATAGAACAGCAAGTACATTATCCCACTATGCACGAATATATTGTCCTTTATGATATTAGTCTCCAAAACTAATAGTTTTTGAGACATTTTCAGCTTAACCGATAATTTAAAAATAATTGTGTTTTTCTTTGTTCATAAGAAAGCTATGGCTTTATTGTATTATAGTAAATGAAGATTTTAGTACTGAAAATGAAAACCAAATGAAAATGATTCAGAATTATATTTTTTAATTCGATTTTAAAGCTGAAAAATAATTTAAATAATTAAAATATTCAAATATAAGAGCAACGGTAACTAGGAAAAATACATAATACATTTGGAACATTCGTCATTTAAGAAATTATTTATACATTTTTTTCTAGTTACCGTTATTATTTTTATATACTGTAATTATTTAAATTATTACAATTACTAAATGACGGCAAAGCAATAACTTACTAGTGGAATAGGCGCAATTATTTTTAAGTTAATCAATTAAAATGAAAATATTTCAAAAGCTATCAGTTTTAGAGAAATATCATATTAACTAATTATTATTAAAGAAACAAAATAGTTGTGCAAAATGGCGAAAAAATATACAGGGTGTTCCTTTGGAAAAAATGAAGCATTAGATATAATATGGAGGTTGGCAAGTTAATGCCCCTGTATAAAATCTCCTGTACATAAAAATAAACTTTTGTTTTACTCAGATATTTCAGTTCACCCCTATGTTTGCATTTACTAAATAGTTCCTCTTAGCTATTATTAACAAGGTATTTTAGTGACATTTGTGATGCATTGTTTTTGCGTAAATTTTCATATTTTTGACAATTATATAAATTTCTCAAAACAAAAATTAATACCAAACGTAAAATTTTACGCTGAAATAAGTGGTGTAAACCGGGTATGTTATTTTAAAGTCGTCATTCAAGCTGTCTCACTTTAAATAAACCCACTGTATATTTCACGTATTTTAAAAATAGGCAACAAAGTATGTTCTATAACTTTTACATATTTTTTTTTTCATATTCCTCATAATAGCAAAGATATTAAACTTCCTTGCACTAATGAGCTACCAAATAGACCAATTTACTATTGAAAGCAAGCACTAGAATTTCAAGTGTATCACTAATAGGGACTATTTTATCCGCTTATTAACTTATTATAGAGAATTTGAATTTAAACCTAGGAATTGTATTCTTTGAATAAACATAATGGGTGTATTAAATATTATTTATCAACCAATCAATCAATCAAAATATGTTTTATAGTTTAAAAATCAGTCCGCGACAACTCGGACAAACTTTCCCATTTAGGAGTAGATCGCCCCACAGCTTCTCTCCCTGTATTTTCTAGGAGCAACTGGTCATGTCATTTCAAAGCGGTATTAGGGGAGTGTCCATATACCAAATTTAATCAAAATCGTTAGAACCGCTTTAGAAGAAAAATTATTTAATTTCTCCTTGCCCTCCCCCCGCAACTCCCTTTCTACATTTCTTAGGTACAACCGGTCATGTTACCTTATGCTACTACTAAGTCAGTATTGATGTGTTAAATTTGATTAAAATTGTTAGATCCCTTTAAAAAAAAAATTATGAAATTATTTAAAACTCAACTCTCCCCCCACAGCTTCCTTCCTGGTATTTTCTAAGAGCAACTGGTCATGTCATTTCATATCGGTAGTAGGGAAGTGTCCATGTACCAAATTTAATCAAAATCTTTAGAGCAGTTTTAGAGAAACAAATTATTTTCTATTTTTTCCCTGTTTTTAGGGGTTCACTCCCCCCATATTTGAGCTAGGATCGATTTTGCGATCTCGCCTCGAGGTGTGGCCGTCTTGAATACACAGGTAAAACTCGATGCATCAATTTGGCCTCTAGGTGGGGCGACAGACGGCAGACAAACATTTTTTAAAAACCACTTTTGTTGGTTCAAGAGACTTGAAAACGCGTAAATCCATCAAAAACTCAAACTCGAATTTTTGCACGATCAACATACTTTGGTTTTATACTATGTATATGGAAAAGTAAAAATGAAATACTCCTATTGAGAAAGTTATACTCTACCTATAACATATTATAATAATGATAATAATATTAATAATACTTTATTCACCAATAAGCTACAAAAACATATATATGAAAGTCAAATTATATATAATGTTTTATAAAACAAACAAGTAGTTATAGGTTATAACCACCTAAAAACATATAAAATAACAAAATATGTGTGAATCATAGTATGCAGTATTAAATTTACAGTAAAATAGAGCAAGATGCTGGTACAATGAAAATTACATGCATATATATTATGTACATTGTACAAGCATACACCAAATAAAAAGAAAATAAAGTCAATCATATTAGATAATAGATATTTTCGCATGTTTGTCACCATATCCAGATCTAACGAATGATTAAAGAAAAGAAAGTTGAAGTAATCAGTTCCCGGCAAATGAAAAACGCAACAAAAACTTCACGACATATTTATATAGCTGCGGGCCGTGGCGCCATGTCTGTCATGAAACGACTAGACGTACATTAGAAACCTATAAAGGTAAGCGAGTCAATATGCGAACAGCAGTACAAAGAGTACCGGTATTTTAATGAGGTCGTAAAGTTTTTGTTGCGTTTTTTATTTGTCGGGAACTGATTACTTCAACTATACTGCTGTTCGCAAATTGACTCGCTTACCTTTATAGGTTTTTAATGTGCGTCTGGTCGTTTGATGACAGGCATGGCGCATGGCCCGCGGCGATATAATTATGTCGTAAAGTTTTTGTTGCGTTTTTGAGGGCAGAGAAGTCCTTACTTGGACTATACATTCATAGTTAAGAGTAGTCATATATAAAAATAAGTATTTAAACAAATTGGGTATTAATATCAAAGTAAGTAGTGGTTAGAACTGCCATACTTCAGTCTAGAATTTAAAAATTAATGGACTAAAAACTTAGAGGAAAGGTAAAAAAAGCAACAAGTAGAAAATAATTGAGAATAATGATAAATAATCGAGATATGGTTGCTACTTGATGCTGTGCAATTTGATTTTTTTTAAACGCATACCTTTGCATGGCGTTTCACGTACGTTTTTAAAAACATCCCTTTGCAGTATGCATATTAATAATAATCTCCCGCATTTTTATTACTGATGCTTCGACTTGGTCGTACTACTGTACCAGCTATATAGAAATCGAAGTTTACTTTCTCAATCATAAAAGCGCGACGCCTTTCCTAACTATTTGTAGGACACTGTAATATATTATGTACTTCGTTTTCTGAACCATGATGTCTTTGATGATTTACTTTCCGTGATGTTGCCAATATCAAAATACTTATAACATTATGACAAACAAATATATTTACTCAATGTGACACACTTCTCATCTCAATATGCTCCGGGAATCAAATTAGAAATTAATCTAATAATCAAGTCAATGTTGTTCAAATGCTTTTTACATTAATTATTATTATATTGATAAGTTTTAAACGAATTGGTTGAATGTAGTCGAATTTAGCGTCGCACATATACAAATCTAGAAAAACCCAGCATATAACTTGAATAAGGGAGGCAAAGCCAAAATGGAGCGTGCATAGAAACTATCCCGAAATTATAGTGAAATATCAAAAAAATCTATGTCCATAAACAATTAAAAATTATCAATTAACAAACAGAATACTATCAGCGCATTTAAAAGTTCTGTATTATTTCTTTCAACGAGTGTTTAAAAGGGTCGTCAGTGTTTACTACAAAAGGACCGCAATAGAAAAGCAGGTACTAACATCTGGTTGTGATAAGAGAGAAGTAATGCATAATATAGTCTGTACAAATATAATAAAGTGCCTAAATTCTTCTTTGCACAATTTGAATTAATTTCCGCAGAATTAGCGGGATTTTAATTCTCATTGTCATTAATTGTTCTTGCTACAAAAATGTAAATAAATCGATATCAAGTAGATATCATAGCAGTCAAGTAAACCAGACGAAAATAATATAAAAGATAAGCTTTTCATCGTAACCATATCGGCATTAAATGGTTTTCTGCATGCAATTTTTTACGGAGTATTGTACAATGTCGAACTTGTACTTTTGTCCTTTTTCTTGATTATTGATAATTACGTAAACATATTGCACTTAATAAACTTTAGTCAACATTAAATATTTCAGTTATCAGATTCCTATAGCCTGTCGCTATATATTCTTTATCAAAGTATTTGTTTTCATACACATTTCTTGTCGATAGTACTATTAAAACCTTAAAGCCTAATGTTTCAAATTACAAATTAAATGAAATTTTTGGAAAATGCGGAACATGTTTTTTTGAACAATTTATCTGTTGAAGCACGATTTTCTTTAATTTTCTAAAAGAATATCTCCGGTTGTACTTGTCATACCAGGAAAATAAAAATACAAGCCTCTACGCAACTAAATTTGAAATTAAAAAGGCTATGAAGTTCCGACCGATTCCGAGATAAAAATATAAGTTTCCATCACTATTTGTTGATTTAAATCTACTGGATTTAATTTACCAGTCACATTCAGTTTTAAATTATACTACACTTCACTGAAAAACAAAGAAATATATTTAATTACAGCTAAATACAACATGAGATATTTACAGCTAGCTTTTTTTATTAGGTGCATTATTTTATCTTTCCTGATAGACATATTTGAAAAAATCACACACACAAGTTCACAATAGAGACAGAGAGATTTAAAACACATGTAAAAACAGACATGTACTGTTGTTTTACATAATCAATATTTTGTTAGAATATTAGAGCAAAATGTTAATAAGGTTTTAATAAGTTCTGTGAAAATAAAAATTTAGTGAAAATTGCATCAAAACTGTCTTGTCTTATATAAATCGACGCTTTCTATAAGAAAACAACTGAAAAACCGCGACAATTTCCACACGCTTTTCAGGAATGAATATTTGAAAAATACCTCATTTAAAGGTTAAAATCAATATTAACCAGAATGATAGAGATTTATTTTAAATTGAAGCTGTTGATATAGAGAAGAACTGCTAAAAAAATAATTATTGATTTAAGTTCTGAAGAAAATGCAACACGTGTTTCTAAAAACTGTAAAATTGCTTCTATCATGTTTGACTACAGTGCACAATGACTAAGAATAACGTCAATTACGGTTCAAAAAATGCTTAATAAAAAAATTAAAAATCGATTTTTTATTATTTTTTACTACAAATTTCAAAGTTAAATGGATTTGACCATATATATCATTTTAATGTAACTGCATAAAAATACTTCAAAACTGAATATTTTTAATTGTTTTTCTACTGCAAAGCATCAAACTACATACTTTTCATTCTTTGATATTTATCGGAAGAGTACAACATTTTCAAGACATTTTCACGCGCTTTTCTGGAATAACGGTATTTAAAATGTATCAGTTTTTCCGTTGTTTTCTCGTAGAAAACATCTATCTAAATACTTTTTGTTCCCCATTATTCTTCAAAAAATGCCCAATTTTCATGATAATGAGGTTTATAAAATTTCACGTGCTTTTCCGGTACAATCGCGGAAAGGTAAGTGGAAAATTTATGAATGTTTCTTTACCTTATTGTAGAAAATGTTGATTTAAACACTTTTCCTTCTTTGGCGTATTTTGATAAATTGCTTAGTTTTCGAAATACCATTGATTTTTAATTTATGTAATATTCGTTTTTGCGTGATAATGCTTGAAATATGACTGATTTTTGTTTTATCTGTTTATTGAAAACATCTAAGCATTTTTGCTCTTTGTGATTTTTCGAGAAAATGTAGTTTTCTTGATAAGTGATTTTTATACAATTTTTGGATGTACATATGTTAGTTTTTCATTTAATGCGAAAAAGCGGTTGGAAAAATTAAAAAAATTCCCACATAATGTTGTAGAACATTTAATTACGTACCTACATTTTTTTACACATTCTCATTTAAAGCGGGAGTGTAATTTCAACAATGATTTTTTTATGAAGAAAGTACTAAGTTAAAACTTTGAAAACAAATGTTGATTTTTGGAATTTCAGAATGCTAAGCCCTTTTTTACTTTTTTGTTCCGATCGCTCTGTAATTTTTTAATATTTTTTGTCAGAGCGCCCGCACAAGATCTTTTAAGGTCGACTTTTATTTGTTATTTGCACGTGGTCTTTTAAAGTCTAGTACCGCCTGTACGATCACACAGTATTGATGTATTATTTGATATATTCATATATTAGTGCATATACGCGGATTGTCTTAGTGTTTGTTGGTATTGAAATAATTTAAAATCTTTTATTCCCGGTGGAGTAATTATTTTAAATTTGCTGCTCTATTTTACTACTTATTAAGATCTAAGGTAGTGTGTGAACTTTAAGAACTTTCAAAATTTTTCATCATTCGTGTTTTAGAAAATTTATATGGACATATGGATATAGATGCTTTAAGGTGAGAATATCCAAGAGAGAGAGAGAGAGAGAGTGGTCCGATTGGGAAATATTTATTGTTTTTGGCCATAACTTCATATTCTAAAACACATATTGCAAACAAAGTATAAGACTACTAAGTAGAACTATAACAAGAGTAGTGTTAGAAATTTTCACTCAATAATTTCAAACATATGCGAAATAGTTAGATTTAAATTTAGGAAATACGGAAATTGACATGATCTTTAAAATTAAATCTAACTATTTCGCAAACAACTGTAATTATTGATTGAAAATTTACAACACTACTCTTGTTATAACTCTACTTAGGTAGTCTTATAGTTTGTTTGCAATATATGTGTTAGAATAAAAAGTTATGATCAAAAACAATAAATATTTCCCTATCGGACCTTTCTCTCTTGGACATTCTCACCTAGTAGTACTAGTTCATATAGGATGGAAAATTATTGATAATAAAATGACCCCTGTTCTCAGTACCAAATCATCAATGCTGATTAAATCACATTTTTTTATCTACATGTAACTGTAGACAAGATTTATTGATTATTATATTTCGAAACACCTAAACTATTTCAGCAAAATTTTATAGGTTGTAGTAGTCTGCAATGCTCCTGTACGAAGAAGACATTACCATGCATCGGATCCTACAAGTGTATGGGACAAAAACCATGTTATAAAAACCCCAACACTAAGGAAACTCGTTTTACTTCCGAAATAGTTTAAGAGTCCTCGGATTCAGATTGAACAAGTATAATATAACTTGAGCAAACATATTATTTGAATTTTTTATATATTTGTTCAACAGTCCATAATATAATTTTCACATTTTTTATGTTATTTTTTAGGTATAATTGCTATTTGCTATATTTCTAATTTTAATTATCTCCTAATGATACTGTCTTGATTGGCGATACGTTCGTCAGTACCTATATCATATATTATTTTCGAGTCTGTAGAATCTTATCAAATGTTACAATACTCCACATTGTGTATAGTTATTTTCATAAAATATTTCATATTTTTTATGTTTACTGAGCAATTTTTTTTAAACAATAGGGTACCTTCACTAGCAGCACTAACTAACTGTTAAAACTTTGTTCAAATCAGACGTGTCCTTCTCAAGTTATCATGCTTACAAGAAACGTGAGGGACGGACAGACAGACACTTCAAAAGTTGCTTAATTTGATCACTAACACAATGATATGAAATTTTTTTTTTCTCCACGAGTGATATATACAGTTTTAGAAATGCCGATCAAATGCATTATACTCCTCTGCGAAAACTCGAAACGTATAATAAAATGTAATAATTACAAGCTCAGTTTCTATTATTCACATAACAGTCAAATGAACAACTATTTATTGCGAGAACAGGCGATGATACTGTGCCTTAAAATACCTCGTGCAGCTCAAATACAAATGACAGTCGTCCTTAAAAGATCTTGTGCGGGCGCTCTTAAAAAAATTATTGAAAAATTAGAGCGATCGGAACAAAAAAGTAAAAAAAGGCTTAGCATCCTGAAACTCTAATTTATAACGTTATTAATGAGTATTTTTGATCACGTTAAGAATAAAGTAGCTAGGGCGGTGGTAAAAGAAAACGTTGCCTATGCAATAAGATGCTTTTCACCAGCGCACTTTAAACGTAAACGTCGTCCATTTAACTCCATGCTTTGGGAATTGTATAATATTTTTTTCTAATGTTCCCGTTGCACCTCGTACAGGACGACATGTTGACAACCTTCAGATTTTGATGTTTTAGAAGCTAAGGAATCATTTGAAATAGGTACTAGCTGTTAATGTCGAAGTGCAAACAGAAATCATTTATAAAGGACTTTGAAGCTGTCGTGGCCTATATTATTATGTATTATTTACATTTTTTAAACGATTCTATAGCCTGTTAGTTCCATATTAAAGGAATAATATTTTTCTATAGTTTTACTTTCATAAAATAAATCGTGATTACGGAAATTTTCTGATAGAAGCCGCTGAGTTTTATTGAAACTTACCTGTGTAATAATAACACCAATGTGAACAGATTTTCTATATTTTTATGTATTGAATGGGTATTCATTGTTTCATATAAAAGAAAAGTTCCCAAGTTCTTACATGTTTTGCGATTTGGAAATTCACGATCAAGAAATTTAAGGGCCCAAAAACAGTAATTTACCTAAACAAGAACAAAATAAACTGCGTTGTCTTAAAGCTAAGAAAATATGCTATGAAATATTACATTTTAGCTTTTTTCTTGGGAAACTTTCTATATTGCAAATAAAAATTCATAAAATAATATAATAATTGAATTAAAAAACTAAAACTACATTTAAGTTGAAATATAACATATTTTATGGATACTCAAATATGCTTATGAGAAGCAATTTAAAAAACGCATTTTATTGCTCATATTTGTTCTCTGGTAAACATTCCAAGTACTAGTAGCGTAATTCCTGTTCAACCGCATAATTTTTGTCAATGAACCAAAAAACTAGCCTTTCGTAGTATAGAGGAAATGAATCATGCTTGATGTAGACGAAATTTTATTTGTATTATGAGGTAGGCATTATGGGCAGTCCCGAACCCGGTATACTGTAATTTTTTAAACCTGATACATTTCTATAGGATATTTTAATAATGCCCATTCCGGCACAACGCTACGCAGGTATATTTCTGTTGTGTTGAATTTATCCCGACATTCATCGCGATGTTGCCGATATTTGGAGGTGATATCGTACCCTCTGTGATCTAAAGAGCAACATATATAGCCGGAGGTGACATCGTATTGGCTGTTGTACAAATGAAAACGACAGCAGCGCCATTGATATACAGTTGAACTAAAAATTAAATTTGTGGATATAAAAGGTGTCTTTTCACCTCCACACGAAAATTTAAACATAGGTTTCTAATGTCATCTAAATGCTTGTAAAATTGAAAACTGTGCAAAACGTTGCCACCTCCGAAAACGGAGGTGGCAACGTTATATATGAGGTGACAACGTATAGCCAGTATCTGTTTAGGAGGTGGCAAAGTAGGATTTCTCAGATTATTTTGAATTTCCCAGCCCTGCAGCGGTTTAGGAGATCCGCTCTGAAAATTCTATTTTTCTGACAATTAATTTTTTGCAGAAATATATATTACTAAAACTCAATATTAAACGTCTAGTTCGTTTTACTTTTCATTTTCAATGTGTATAACTTATGTAATAAATTGAAAAAAAAGAATAAAAATCTATAGATAATTAGAATATCCATTGATTTGTATATCTTTGTACCAAATATTTTTTCTTAATTTTCATAAAGAGTCGAATAAGAGAGGGTATGCTAAGATTTCGACGACGTCTGGGCTGTTAAGGTAGATGAACTAAATATATAAAAACAAAAGCACAATAATACCTCTATCTGTTTTTAATGTTTACTTCACATTCAAGAGGTTAACTTTATGGGTGTACTTTACTTCTTGTGTTTGTATACTTTCAGTAAGAATAAAGTTACCCATTATAGTAAGTAATTTCTTTGAAGTAAGAAATTCTAATATATATATATACATATACACATATATATATATATATATATATATATATATTTATAACATTACCATACATTAACGTGCATTATTATATCATATTATAGATAATAATAATACATAAAGATACATATATGTATTAATTAATGATTTGAATTCTTAACAATCTTTATATATACATAAAATATATAGAGTATAAAAAATATAGAATATAAATGTAAAAAAATTAAATGTTTTTTTTTAATGTCGAGACAGGGCTTTATTGAAACTTATATTAAAAATGACACTAAATTACCGTTCTCTAATCTGCCTGTTCAAATTGTATTTAAACAGTTTAACTGAAGGGCTGTTCTAGGTTTCAACAGAGAGTTTGTTAAACTGATCAATCCCTTTGAAGAACAACGAATCCACAGACTTCTTTTGATGGACCTGATTTAAATGGATATTATCGCTTGACCTTGTAAGATGGTCATGGGCTTCATGATTAAATGCAATGAATTCATTGATGTAAGACGTTTGCAGTTTGTTCACAATTTTGTAAATAAAAATCAGTGCATTTAGGTACAATCTGTCAATAATATTTTTTGAGGTGAATCCATTACGTTTGTGTTATTCTCATACCCCGGTTCTGTAATTTTTGTAATTGGCAAAGTTTATTCAGGCCGAAAACGTACATTATAGTTGAACACTAGTCAAAATTTGGTTTAATAATAGTGTTAGGTATATACTGCAATTTTAGTTGATGTCAACATATGATGTGAGATCCTAGAAAAATAGTATATTTTTTTAACTATCTTTGCATATATGTAACGAAAATGGCTAGAGAACATTAATACATTGTCTATTGTCTATTTTGAAGCTCAAATATTTAATTTCAGTCACAAATTCGATAGGTTCTTCGTTTATTGATAAATTGAAGAGTTTGTAGATTGTTTTACGGGGTCGTTTGGCTTCGAACAGCCTTACTTCACTTCGATCTAAAAGATCTTTTGTGATTTACCCTACATCTAGTGGTTATCCCAGGATTCCCAGACTTTTTACAAAGCTTGTGATTTTCCTGGGAGCTAATTTCCCTATGTCTTCAGGCGTTAATTCCGCCTGTTCTAGGAATTCTAGCCTAGTGCGGACTAACACCTTGCATTCACAAAGTATGTGTTCCGCAGTTTCAATTGCAGTATCGCAATATCTGCATTTATTATCTACCGCCTTGCCCATATTCTTGAGATGGTATCTCAAATGGCAGTGGCCAGTTAGAAGGCCTGTGATTAGCGTTATTTCGGACTTTTGCAGTTCGAGAAGCCTTGTGGCATTCTTTGTCGAATAAGTTATAAACTTTTCCGCTTGTTTTTGGACTGGAGTATTCCTCCAGTAGGACTTTTTCTGATCCTTTTCACATTCTTCGATCTCCTCCGCTATATGTCCCTTGGCTAGGCCACAAAACGGTTCGGGTTGAATGAACGGTGCTTCAGCTCCTTTTCTTGTAAGGCTATCAGCAAGTTCATTTCCTTGTACTCGCTTATGTCCTGGCACCCACATCAAGGTAACCTTGTTGTTATTAGCCAGTTGCTTCAGGGATTGTTACATTCCCAGGCAATTTTAGATTCAAAGGTCATCGACCTTAGAGCCTTGTGCTATCTGATAGTATATAGATCTTTGCCCTTCGGATGCTTTTATTTAGGCATATCTGGGCACACAGCTCTATGGCATACATTTCTGCCTGAAAGATGGTTGGGGTGTTACCGAAGGCTTTGGATAGCCTACAATTCGGCCCTGCTGCTCCCACTCCTACCCCTTCAGCCATCTTGGATCCATCTGTATACCAGATAAGTGACCCCTGTTCCAATCGCAGTGACTCCATCTTGCTCGTCTGACGACTTTCAATTAGCACGTCAAAATTGAAGAGCTTAGTATTAATTTTACTATATTTAAATTTAATTGTTAATATTATTGCCTTAGTCTTATCTATATTCAATTTCAACTTGTTTATATTAAAATGATCGTTAATTTTAACAAGGACAAGATTGAACTTATTTATTGCATTCATCAAGTTTTAACCTTTGCAAACTAATAATGTGTCATTTGAGAATTAGTTAATAAGATCACAATCAATAAATAAGTATATCATTAATATATATTGATATGATTTTTACTTGTACTTAAGCTAAAGAACATATTCGGGTCAACTTGAGTTATGTATTGCGATTAAAATGCATGTTATTTTATTCTGAGTATAGAAATGCATGCATGTTTTCTAGTTAGTTTTATTTATTCTGTTTGATAAACCAACAAAGTATTTTACAGAAGACAGATATTTTCTATAAATACATGCAATTTCTATATTTCAGCCATTAAAACAGATAGAGATGATTATAACATAATTTAATGGTAATTAGAATCAGTTATTTTATTCAAATGTACTTAATTATTGTTATATTAATTATTAAAATGTTTAAAACATTTAGAACTATATACGCATTTAATATGTTCAAGTAGATATAAGATTATTAATTAATTTGTGCGGGCAACTGATAAAACTGAAAAAGGCTCAATATCAAGTGATGAGAACCAATTCGTTTTGTTAAGTTATGCCACGAAAGATTAAAGTCGGTATTGTGAACGATTCATCTTTTTGTGTCAGAAGGACTTTAACGTTCACAAATAAGGGTTCAAAACGACTGTTTCAGATGGAGAATAATTCAAAATTTATATTTACTGTTCGTTTATGCTTAACTGTTTCACTGATGGTACCAATTGGACGTCGTAACACTATAAATCTAACACAGTAAGTACACTTTCTTAAAATTAAACCTGAAAGGGAATTTTGAAAACACAAGAAAAATACAATATAAAGTTCAAAAATATATATTAAATCATGTATTACAACAACTTCAAGAAAAATGTTTTTTGACAAATTATAGTCTGGCGGTTTATAGCTAACGATTACACAAAAAGATTCAAGAAAAGTTTAATGTTTAAAAATTTTTGGTGGGCTTTTGCTTGCCCGTCTATTTACGTATTTTCAGTTCAATATCAATTTTGATAGCTCCTCGGAGCTTAAAAATGCTTGAATCGCAACGACTTTGAATTATATTTTGCAATTACAATTTCATACGTTCAGGCGAGGCGGTCCCATGCCCATATGAGTACATGGTAACTATACTTTTCTGACAGCGAATCACTGAGGAACCGGTGTAGGGCAAATCCCGTTAAAACCCATCATTTTACCGTCAAAATCGACTGCTAGGAAATGATAGGGGATTCTTGTCGCTAAAGGCTTTTTTCGCTAAAACTCTCGATATACTTTGAATAGAGACTGGATGAACTTGTCCTCATATTTAACACAACACATGAGTTGCAGTGCTTAACAACGTGGATTCGTAAAAGGGTTTTTAATTTTGAAATTTCTGAAATTAAAGTCGATTTTTGTTACAATTTCTAAATTTTGGTGGTCGGGGCGACATTACGTCCCCGAGCAGCGACATTTACTACACTTTCTAAAATTACACTCCATGATGAGTTTTCAAGATTTTTGCATAAAAAAAAAATATGATTTAAAATATAAAAACCTCTTCCAACAGTATTATTTAAGTCGGAATTTGTTACAGTTTCGAAAAGTTTGTCGAGGGTTTTGGCGTATGCTTTAACAGTATCTGCGATTTTATTATTTGAGGAAAATACAAAGGAGATTGTGGGAAAATTGAAAATTTAAGATTTCCAGGGGATATGAAAAAAATAACAAGAAAATCGTGAAAATTGAAGGGGTGAAAAATTTCTGGAGAAAATAAAAGATTGGAGTAAAATAGAGAAAATAGATCGTCTTTGATTAGATTGAAGAAAAGCAAAACGAAGGAAGACCAATAACTAAAGAATTTGGAAGAAAGAAATAGAAAATCGAGTTTTTCAAGATTTTGACAAGTAGGAAAGGAGTATAGTCATAATTTATTTTAAGGTCCAGAAAACGATTCCTGGTGGAAATAATATACCATGTTAAAGGTAAAGGAGCTTTGGAGACAACAGCTGAAGATCGCAAATAAGTGATATTCTGCGGCTGGAACTTATATTGAGCTACGCGGACTTAAAAGTTTCTAATAAACTTTATATAAGTTTCTTGTTCATGTTCATTGTGTTTTATCGTTTGAAAATAATTGAGAATATTCTAAATTACAAATTTTGACAATTAATTTCGTTTTTATTAACAAATTTTATGTTTTACACATTATTTTATTTTACTGTCATGTTTATTTTATTTAGGTGGATCTTTTAATTGTGTGGAATATTGTTCTCGCAATGTATTGTTCAGTTTGATTTGAATTTGTTTCATTGGTCATTTGTGTTTCTAGAATTGTGTTTCTTTTAATGGCTCCGAAGGTACGACTTTGAGAATTAAAGTAGAAATTATTTTCTGTGACACTTTAACATCCTTCAGGTGGGATATCATAGCACTACATATAATAAATGAGAGCGTGCTCAAGATACTATTCTGGGGTACTCCATGTTTACAATACAATTCATTAGAAAATGAATTTGATTATTTGCTTTCTGTTTGACAAATATACCCGAATCCAGTTTAATACATTACCCTGAATACCGTAGATTATTAACTTTTTTTGTAAGAATATCGCGGTGAATAGTTTCAAGCGCTCGTGTAATTCTAAAAATACAGCTACTACATAATTATCTAGATCAATGAAGTTTTAAAATTTTATTAATGTTAGTTTAACGCTATTTCTGTCTAAAGCCTGATTAGATTAGACTAGATTAGACGCCATTACCACCACGACAATGCCTGGCTGGTTACTTATTAATATTTGGTTTTCTTCAAAATACTTAAGAAATTGATCGTATACAGCTAGTTCTAAAATTATTTCCGGTGTACGTAGAGTGATTATAAGTCTGAATTCAGACGCTTTTATTGTATTTGTAATTTTTTGGATGGGGTGTACAGTGCTAGTTTTTAATTTAATGGAAACCTTCTTTTATAATTTTCCCATTAAAATTTCATAAATATCGAATTTAGCCTTACAGGATCTGACCAACTGAACAATAAATATCTTGTAACGTTAATATTGTGAACTCTCCAAATTTAAAATATAAATTACAATTTACATTTGACCAAGCAGTATTTACATCAATATTCAACACTATCTGGTTAATACTACCTAAAACTATTAACATTTTCTGCTAACCCACTGCTGTTTCTAAATATTTTTACTCCCCATTAATTTCAAACTGAACACAATTTATTACTGAATTATCACTCATACTTACTAGTTTTTTAAAAGTTTTTCACATATTTTTTGGATTACTTAAATTACTATCGATTTTGTTATGATACTATTTAGTTTTATTTTAGTTTTAGTTATACTATTTTAGTTATATTAGTTTTGCTATATTATATTATTATAACCTAGAAATATTATTAAAATGTTGGTGCCTAAAATTATATGTTTTGCTACAGCAAACTAGAATTCTTCCAAAATCATTCTTGGCATAAAGTTTCCCGTTTGCGTTTATGGTAATGCTGGCAATAGATATGATCGATGGTAAATTCTAACGCAACTACAACATTATTTAGAAAATTATCCCAGCAAGGCGATGCAATTGCAATTCAATCAGTGCCATCAGTGTCCAGAAGTTATATGCTTTAGTACAAAAAATTTACCTCAAATTCATCGAATCAAATAATTTCTCTATATCACAACAAAGATTGGCAATTGCACACGTTATATTATGGCCGATTTAATTTTACCCATACACCTCCAAGAAATAATGAGATCTTTTATGACATGTTTCAGTTTGGAAATAAATTTGAATCTATATTAAATTTACGGTATACGATTAGGATTAGAATTAATAGTGTTGATTTCGAGTAAATAACAAAATCTATGGACAGAGCAGTTATAAAAATTATAACTTTGGAAATCGATATTTATATCGACGAGATATTTACAAAGGATTTTATTTACTTACCCTCAGACGTCGTCGTGAGACTTATCGACTTGACAGGCTTTCAAGAAGACGAAATTTTTATTGAACTTTAAGTCGTTCATGCAAAATTGGCTATGGCTTCCAAGTCTAATACCTCGCCTAACATAGGAGCGACAGGGCAGGAATAAAAGTACTTAACCTCCACAAAAAGAAAGAAAAATGGATGTTATGAAATTTTACTTCCCGCTTCGTAAAACCCAAATAGATATATATTTATCTTACATCAAAGTCTATTTAACATTCGTTAGAATTTATGTAAAACGAACAACTATGACGCGACGTTTGAAAAAACTATTTTTGTATACAAAATGTTTACTATTAAAATATGGTGCAGTATGGTGTAAAATCTTTGTGAACCTCTGAACAATTTATTGTTGAAATAAAAAAGTCTCCATGCTTTCGCGGTAAATGAAAATTTAAGACAGTTATCAAAGCGTTTGCGAGAAATAAATATTCAACGTGATTTTGCAGCTGAAGCTTATTTAAAAAATTAAAATTCTGTTATAATCACCCACCGTTTATTTCGTCATCACTTACATTTTAAATCCACGAGATCCAATTTCTAGTCTATAACAATTAAAAAGTGGGTACATAATTTTCTCAGTACTGCTCCATATTCCAGAGAAACACCAAAAGGAAGAACTCGTTCTGTACGCATACTTGAGAATGCTGAAAGAATAAGAGCAGCTGTGTTACGAAGCCCTAAACAAGCATTAGCACTCAATATTTCGAACAGTAGTTATCGCCGCATTCTCAAAGACTTACACTTCCATCCCTGCAATATTCAAGTTGCACAAAAAGTTCTGTCTCAAGATTTTGGAACTGCGTTAATTTTTGCGAACATTTCGAAGGACCATTTGCTGAAAACCCGAATATCGTTAATTGCCTGCTGATGTCAGATGAAGCTCATTTTCATCTTTCTGGATATGTTAACAAATAGAACTTTCGCTACTGAGCGACGGAAAATCCTCTGCAATTGCATGAGTTACCGATTCAAACCACAAATGTTAATGTGTGGTGTGCAGTATCTTGTATAACCGCGTCTATTTGTCTACCAAAACAATTATATCATCATACCAACATGGTTTTATGGCTAATAGATCGACCATCACAAGTTCAATTCCGTTCATTCAAAATCTGTCAAATGTCAACGATGATCAAGGGCGGGTAGACGCGTTATACACAGACATCTCTAAGGCTTTCGATATACTATAAATTATTACTGAACAAATTAGAGAACTTTGGTTTTAATAACCAGCTGTTAGTGCTCCTTGAATCATATCTGGAGAATAGATATTAGTTTGTATTCTACAATGGTTTCATGACATCTATATTTTCATACACATCTGGAGTACTGCAGGGTAGTAACCTTGGACCCTTGCTGTTTCTATTATTTACTAATGACTTATCCGAAACTCTTGAAACTTCTTGAATTCTTTAAAAATATAAAATCTGAAGATAACTACAGAGATATTCAAAAGAACTTGACAAAATTAGTCAGTGGTGTTCACTTAATAAGCTAGCTGAACGTTGACGAATATAAAGTTGTACCATATACAAAAAAGAAGAACAAATTTCAGTGAGAAATTGCAAATCATTTACCAAACTGGAGGCTTTAAAATTATTGTATTATTCATATGTAAGATCCAAACTTGAATATGGAGCAATAATTTGGAACCCACATTACCAAACCGACAAAAGCAGTATAGAAGAAATACAGGGAAAGTTTTTAATGTTTTTTTAAATATTTTCTTAACCGGCTCTCAAGTTACCGAAGTAACTCCCTGAAAGAACTCAAGGATCTTGTGCTAGGTAAAGAGAGACGAGGCCGTACAGTATAATGTGGATTCCGAACCATTCTTGGGGCAATTTTTTTAATGAAAAATTGTTTCGCCTTGCTGGGATCGAACCCACTTCGCCAGGCAACTCAGTTTGCTAGCCAGACGCTTTAACACACTGAGCTACCGTCCCCCGTTTTAAAGTTTATAACATTCAAATTAACAGGACAGTAGTATAAGAGATGTAAATGACAGCAATTTATTATGCACATTATTTAATTTCGAAAGCCTTGAATTTAGAAGAATTTGCTACTTTCTGGTAGGTATTCTTGTATAAAATCATGCAGAACAAAATTGTCTTGCCGCAAATGCCTATCCAGTTAAATATTCACATTCCAAGGTTGCATTTTCGTCAAAATAGCATGTTTTACTGTGAATGGGCTAATACAAATGTATTGTTAAAATCACTCATATACTGTGTGTGTAATTGCTACATTAAAATAAGTGAATTGTGCGGTGCAAATGTATGCTCTGAAAAGGAACTGATAAAATGTGCAAGACAGGTTTTAACATATAATAATAATACACCACAGGTAATGACAACCCCCTTTATCCCGGAAGGCTCTAGAAGAGCCTTGTGTGGGAGGGGGCTACACATTTAGAGACAAGGGACACACACCCAATATCCGTGTATAGTGGAAAAATCCGTTTCACAGTATTTTTCACTGCCACGACCGGGGATCGAACCCGGAACTTTTGGGTGAGAGGCAAGTGCTCTTGTGATAATCCTTGGGCTATGGATATCCACGCAGATTGTTATAGTTAGCCTCCGTGGAAATGCTGTTTTGTTGGTCTGGAATGCAGGGTCTTTCCAGCGGCGCCACAAATGTGCAGCTGGCTTCCTGCCTGTGATCCATTTGTGTCGTTTGATTCCTAAGTTGAGCCCATCCTTTGAACTTAGCTACATCGCACTGATGAGGACCAAAAAGTTCGAAACACGTGTTTGCGGTTTGCACTTTTTTTACATTCCTTTGGAGATGTGATGGGGCATGATCTAAGAAGTAAATTTAGCCCTAGCATATATTATGCAAAACTCAAAAGTTTTTGAGATATTTAATTATTTTTGTTTTTCTCAAAAAGTAGATCTTAATGTCCTAAAAGTTAATTTTCGAAAAACCTATTTAACATTTTTTAATTTTTTTTTTACTGGATTACTTGTCCAATATTATAGATATCCGTTTGGAATGAAAAATATCTGGAAACATTTCGATCATGTGAACATCTGAAATAAAAACTTACAAAATTTTTTTTTTAAATCAACTATGAAATTTACCTATTAGGTTTTTTCAAAAAAATATTAACGTAACACGCTTATAAATTATTATAAAAACTGCCTTATTTCAATAGCTATCTAACAAGGTACAAATGTTCAATGTACCCTTAATAGTTCTAAGAAAATACTAGTAGAAATAACACAAGTAGTGCGAATTTTATTTTTAGATAGTAGTAAAAAACATTTTAAAAGTAGAGTTTAATTCTTCATTAATTTCAAAGTTGTACTTTATTTTTCATATGTCTTGCTCAAAATGGGAGCCCCTATTCCGTACACAGACACGGCTGCGTCTTCTTATTTCCGTCCTTGTTACTCTGGTTGTCAGATTATGCCTTATGTGTTGGGCAGCATCGACTATCCTTTGTCTAAGGTTTTCTATAGTATTGACTGGTGTGGTATAGACCATCTCCTTCATATGACCCCATACGTAATAATTAAGGGGTGTTAAGTCAGGGCCTCGCGCTGGCCAAGGTATTAGGCCCGCTCTTTCAATCCAATGGTTAGGGAAACGTTGATCAAATAACTGTCGTACTGTCAGCTGATAATGTGCTGGACAACCGTCGTTCTGAAACATCATTCGCTGTCTAACGGCGAGAGGAACATCTTCTAAAATCACCGCCAGATCATTTCTTAAAAATTTTCCATAGATTTCCCCGTTTAAATTTTGAGGAAGAAAGTGTGGCCCTATTAAATAGTGGCCAATGACTCCCATCCACACATTAATAGAAAACTTCATTTGGAAACTAGTTTCACGTGTTAACTTGGGATTTTCCTCTGCCCAATAATGTAGGTTGTGGAAATTTGTTATACCCTCGCGATTAAATTTCGAATCGTCCATCCATAAAATACTTGTTGAAAAATTTGCACTTTCTGCATCTGAATTTAACATAAAGCGGCAGAATTCCACTCTCCTTCCAGGATCACCTTCCTCCAAGCCTTGGACAGGGGTATAGTGGTAAGGATGACATCCAACTCTACGTATCGTAGACCAAACTTTCCATTGTGACGCTCCGGTTAGTCTTGCGACTTTATTAGTTGAAATAGTTGGGTCTTCCTCAAAATACCTCAATATTTCTTCCTCATCATCTGGTTCATAAACGGGAGGAGCACCAGCGTCACTTCTTCTACATTTCACGGAGCCAGTTTCAGCGATATCTCGATATGCCGTACTGAATACACGTGCATTTGGCAAGTGGCGGTTAGGGTACCAAAGACCATATTCTCGGCGAGCTTCAGCAGCGTTGCCGCCACAGTATCCATAGACAAACAAGATATCAGCGTATTCTGCGTTGGCATACGCGGCCATGGCACAGAAAATACAATAACAACAACTAATAACAACAACTACGAGCAAAATGAAAATCTTCGATAACTAATTTAACAAGACCAACAAACTTAAGGGACACGGAGATAAGAATGTCAGTTGATGACATATATGCACAAACGTCAAAGTCAAGGACTGACTGACTTAAATGAAAATGAACGATTAGTCGTTTAATAAATTTCGCCACCAGCATTATCTTTACTAATTTTTTATTAGAACTATCAAGGGTACATTAAACATTTCTAGCTAGTTAGATAGCTATTGAAATAAGGAAGTTTTTATAATAATTTGTACGCGTGCTACATTAATATTTTTTTAAAAAACCTAATAGGTAAATTTCATAACTGATTTAAAAAAAAAAATTACAAGTTTTTATTTTAAATGTTCACATGATCGAAATGTTTCCGGATATTTTTCATTCCAAACGGATATCTATAATATTTGACAAGTAATCCAGTAAAAAAAAATTTTAAAATGTCAAGTAGATTTTTCGGAAATTAACTTTTAATACATTAAGATCTACTTTTTTGAGAAAAACAAAAAAATTGAAATATCTCAAAAACTATTGAGTTTTGCATAATGCATGTTAGGGCTAGATTTACTCCTTAGCTCATGCCCCATCACATCTCCAAAGGAATGTATCGAATTACCAGTAACCCTGTATATATATATATATATACAAATTTTAGAAAGGTAGTCTTGACTGACTAGTTAAGGCACAAACATAAGATTTAGTGAGGTTGCAGTCAGTGATAAGATATTTTGGCCAATAAAAAGAAAACTCTTTTTTATTGTCAAGCTTTCGCTAATGTTTATTAGCTTTCTCAAGACATTAACTTGAGGTTAATTTGATAAACCTGCGTCGAAACACGCGACAGGAAAATTACTTGAAATGTTACTAGTGGTCGAACCCACACACATAGCTACACAATTATTAATAAGCCATTTAACTTAAGTTTAATTATACATATTAATAAAATATGATTAAAATTTCATTTAAAGTAATTTACAAAATGGACTCAGTTGAAACTATCCATTTTGTAAATTATTCTCTGAATTTGTCTCAAAGAGGTTTCTTCATTTTGGTTAACATAATTCTCTACTATATTCACTTTTCTTACATTATCCGCAACATGCCCTCGCCTTACTAATTTTTTTGAAAATGAACCATGCATTTTTAGATTTTGAACTAACTTCCTAAACATAGTTCGATTTGGTTGCGGAGCATCTGGAAATCTATCTCCGTAAACCGTGATTACCATCTCAGCGTCAAAATTGTACTGACAATAAATGCTAATCGTATCGAATTTGTTATTATTGGTGTACACCATAATTACTGATATAAAACTCTTAGAACTCGATAACGCAACACACAACATACCACAGTGACAATTTGTCAAATTTGTTAATAACTTTATACATTGATTTTCACTAATCATGGCAAAGCTGGCTTTTGCGGTTCAATGATATCAATTGTGGTTTTTCTTAAATATTGATACTATCAGTTAAAATTTTTGTGACATGTTTTACTTTGAGATTTGTGCTTTCTGTTTTTGCACAAGAGCGTTTGTCAAAGCCAACTTCGTTTCTCGAATTTTTTGATACACATTATTATCCTTATTGTCTTTGCCGTCAACTTTCATTCCGTTAACTTTTTCGTATCTCCTCAAATAAGGAAACTATAACCGTTTGTGATTTTCCTATTTTTCAGGTTTTTGAAATATATCTCACAAAGTAGGCTATGGATGTCAAATCTCTTTTTACTGAAATGTAGCTCACAAAATATGGGATAACTGTTTCTAAAACTTTATTCTTCTATAATATATATTAAGCTAGATATTTGTTGTGGCCCTCGTAAAATAGACAAACGGTATATTTCATGACACTTACTCTAGACTTTTCTCTTTTATTCCAGTCTGTCATTCGAGACGGTTCTACTGCTTTCTAGTTTATCGACGGTAGAACCAATGGCGCCATCTCTGGGCCGACTGATGAACTATTGTTCTATGGCCAGCTTCTTCTTTTTACGAGATTAAACCTTTCTTCGTAAGAGTGCCAGTTTATTTGATGCCAGACAGCTGTTCTATTACACGATTTGTGTATACCAATATAAAAATAAAAATACTCTTTTATCTATACATCATAGTTATTTCACGAGAAAAAATCGCGAACAGTATACTGTTCAATTCATGAGGAAGTCAATAGGTCAAAGAAATTATGCATATCTAGCTCCAAAAATTTTTTCGAACCTACCTGAAAACATAAAAAAAGCAAAATCTTTACCTCTCTTCAAAAAGCAATGTAAAAAACATATATCTGAATCATCAAGAATAGAAATCCACAGACAAATCGATCTTAAAAATAATTAATCAGAAAATGTCTCGGATTGTGTAACAATATATTATTATTATTAGCCGTTACTCGAGTCCGAGTATAAAAATGTTACAGTCGATAAATTGTGTACAATAAAAAACAAGTAAAAGGTGTAGTCTGTTGTAATTCCCATTCATCTACGGTGCACACGACTATGGCTATAGAGGCCAATTCGGGAGAGCACATGTCGACCGCAGTCAGGACAAACGTAGACCTGGTTAGGTCTTGGATTCGGCCTTCTTGCAGCAATATTTCCTTGATAGCTGGCCACAACCCCCCGCCATTCGGTTCTGTCCGCTGCAAGTTGTTCCCATTGCTCGTCTGCAATACCGCAGGATTTTAGATTTTCATGGAGAGCGTCTTTGAACCTCTTTCGTTGACCGCCACGCTTTCTTCTACCGCTTAGCAATTCACCATAAAGTGTACATTTAGGAAGGCGGTTATCATGCATACGATGAACGTGACCTGCCCATCTTAGGCGTGCTCTTGAAATAAGCACCTCAATTGGAAAGCTGTTTGCTCTCCTGAGTACTTCCACGTTTGATATGTGATGGAACCAACGGATTTTCATCATACTTCTGAGGTGTCTTTGCTGAAAACGTTCTAATTCTTTCACATGACGACGGTAAGTGACCCAGCTTTCACATCCATATAGCAGTGTTGGAATGACAACTGCTCTGTAGACAGCCATTTTCGTTGACAAAGCAAGGTCGTGGTTGTCAAATACTCTCTCTCTAAGTCCCCAGAGCGCTCTAGATGCAGCGTTAATTCTATTGCGAATCTCGCTGTCCATGTTTGCTTTGTCATTAACAACGTTGCCTAAGTAATTGAACTGATCCACCACTTCAAGAGAATTTCCGTTAAGTGTAATGTTTATTTGGTTCACTTGATGAGGAGTTGACATAATCTTAGTCTTTCCAATGTTGATTTTAAGTCCCAAGGAATCATAGCTCTGGGCATACACATCTAAAAGTTCTTGAAGCTCTTCCGGCGTAGAGGCTAAAAGTGCACAGTCATCCGCATACTGGAGATCACAAATGAATCGTGTGCGTGTCTTCGTGAAAGCTCTAAAGCGCCCTATGTTAAAGAGACCGCCATCAAAACGGTATCTGAGACCTATTCCTCTGACTGTCAGTTTGTTGTCAACAATAATTGTTAGAGCAGTCGTAAACAAATTAAAGAGTAGGGGTGCCAGGACACATCCCTGCCTAACTCCAGTGAGGGTTTGGAAAGGTTCGGTTGCCTCATTATTATACATAACCTGGGCGTTGTTGTTTGTATGTAGACTGCGACATACTTCCACAAATTTTCTAGGGATACCTAAGCGGAGCATAATTTTCCAGAGTACTTCCCTGTCCACCGAGTCAAACGCCTTGGTTAAATCAATGAAGGCCATGTGAATTTCTCCTTGATGTTCGAGTGCTTTTTCTTGAAGCTGTTTAAGTGTGAAGATTAGGTCCGATGTGCCTCGGTTTGGTCTAAAGCCACTCTGTGTTTCAGGAAGTAACTTTTCCATAACAGGTGTTAGCCTATTTGCCATCGCTTTAGTGAGTATCTTCCCTCCAACAGCCAGGAGAGCTATACCCCTGTAATTTCCACAGTCCGCAGCGCTCCCTTTGTTTTTGAAGAGGTTGATTAAAAGTGTATCACGAAACTCCTGCGGAGCTTGACCACTTTCCCACACGACATCAAACAGTTTTTTGAGGTAGGGTATGAGCTCTGACGACACAGCTTTAAAGATCTCAGCTGGGAGTGAGTCGGCGCCGGGAGATTTGTTATTTTTTAGCTGCCCAATAGCGGTTAAGATCTCTTCCGTTGTTAGTGGTTTATCTAAGTCTTCGAAGGTGTCATATTGAGGGATAAGATTTATAATATCGTGATCGGCTTGACTTTGCTGGTTAAGAATGTTAGAGTAGTGTTCTTTCCATCGGGCTCTTATTTCCTGGTCTTCTTTGAGGAGATTTCCATTTAAATCTTTAATAGGGCACATATTTTTCCGACTGGGGCCGTACACTGCTTTTACTCCTTGAAAGAAATTCCTGTAGTCATGTGAATCGGCGTACCTTTGAATTTCTCTGGCCTTGCTTGCCCACCACTCGTTCTTTATTCTTCTGATTTCGCGTTGCGTTTCATACTTAGATTGGGTAAAAGCTGCTGCTTTTGATGAGTCGTTAGGGTGGTTGATAGCGTTTTGGAAGGCAATATGTTTGCGGTCAAGAAGTTCTTGTATAAAAGCTTCATTATCATTGAACCAGTCCTCCTGTTTGTTACTTGCTGCAGTTCCAAGAATTTCCTCACTCGCATTTTTTAAACTGTCTTTAATTTGTGTCCAGGTAGCAGCGACATCTACAGAATTGATTTCTTCTAGTGCACTCAAATTCTCTTGAACTTTTTGCTTTAGCTGTTCGACGGTTTGTTGGTCACGCAATTTACTAATACAGAGACGGAGTCTACGTTTTACTTGAGTTCTTCGGCGTTTGGGTCTCATAACAATTTTCATTTTAGAGACAACAGGACGATGATCGGTCCAGCATTCGCTATCAATGCGCGCCTTTGTAATTTGGACGTCCTTGAGATGCTTCCTACGTACGATAACATAGTCCAGTAGATGCCAGTGACCTGATCTGGGGTGACGCCAGGTGCCTTTAAATTTATCCTTTTGTCGGAAAATGGTGTTTGTTATAACTAAATCATGTTCGGCGCATTTAGTTAGGAGTAGTTGACCGTTAGCGTTCATGTTGCCTAAACCGTTCTTGCCTATGATGCCTGGCCAGGTGTCTGCATCTCTCCCTACTCTAGCGTTAAAATCGCCAAGAATAACGAGTCGTTCCGTTTTAGGTATTCTACAGAGGGTTTCTTCCAGCTGTTGATAGAAGCTTTCCTTGGTTTCGTGACTTGCATCCAGAGTGGGAGCGTAGGCGCTTATTAGATTTACCGCGTTGCCATCTGATAACTCATAGCGTAGCAGCATTAGACGCTCGGATAGGCCTTGTGGTACTTGTGTTAAGTTGGATACAAGTTGATTCCGAACGGCAAATCCTACTCCATGTTGTCTTCTTGAATTGGCGGGAAGACCTTTCCAATAGAAGGTGTAGTACTTTTCTGTGAGAGAGCCTTCCTCCAAAAATCGAGTTTCGCTGAGAGCTGCAACGTCAACATTGAGTCGGTGAAGTTCTCTATCTATTAGAGCAGTTCTTCTTTCAGGCCGATCGGTGCGAGTGCTGTCGTTCAAAGTACGAACATTCCAAGCGCCGTAGATGAAAGAATTAGTTTTCTTGGATTTAACTTGTCGGTGTTTTTTCGACATTCGATGAGGTGTCCCTGTGGGCACCCTCCCCCGGAGATCCGATCGGGAGGGTATTTTACCTCCGGATGATTTTGTCCCACTTGAACGCTCCATCATTTTTTAAAGCCTTAATCGACTGAAAACGAAGCTGCATTTGAAGTTTTAGCTGGAGCAGGTATGCAACTGACCAGCTCGGTTGCGGAAGGCGAGTGGTGTGGTCCCATGGCACAGAAGGAGACTGCGACGATGGGGTAACCAAACGATTCCAAAAGCAACCTTTGTGTGCGGTGGGTTATTTTTACCGCACTCTTCGTGAGAAGGTGGATGTGCTCACGGCAAAAGGTAAGGGTTATTCCGCCCTTACTCGGTCGTTAGAGCCTCGTTAGTGAAAACAGGGCGCACCAAGTTCAAATTGAACTCATCGGGAAGGTGAGGTTAACAATTGAGTAGGAGAGGCTATAACTTGCGCTTCACTACCATATGGCTAACATTTACTAGTTTTATATTTGTATGTATATGTGTGTATGTATGTACGTGTTTATATATTTATATATGTATATATGTGTATAAATATCTCATGACCTAAAATAATGAGTTGTATAACAAATACATTATATATTAAAGAGATTCTTTCATAGTGTAGTGAGTAATATTTTACTATTAGATTTATATTTAGTGTTTTTACTTGTTGTTTATATCATTGTTGTTTTATTAGGTTATACTTTTTTTTTCCACGCTCAAGTATCCTCTGGGATATTTTGTGGTAAATTATGTTTATATGTGTACATTTTTCTTGTATTTTCATTGTACTTTCTCAAATAAACATTATTATTATTATTATTATTAGTGCGTGGACATGCACATGACAATAATATATCTCTTTGTTAACCAAATGAGCTGAGAATGACATGTGTTAAACTTCTTGAAAACCAGTGTAATTCATAATGCATAACTCGTGTTACAATAAAAATTTTTTAAAATATTCCTATGTTAGCGACTTTGTAATGCAACATTAAGACAAGTACATTTAACTCCATGTTATTAAAATTTTTCTCCTTAATGAACTTCCTTGTTAATTTAAAGATGTAATTAGGCACTTTACACCTGCATGTTAGCAGAACTTTTAAAGCAGTCGGTTCTTTATTTAATTTTTAAAGCACTGCTTAATAAAATTGTAAATTAAGTTGGGAAAGTTTTTATCCAGTTTTACATATTTATTTATATTTCGCAAAAATTAATTCTGGCCTTGTAATTAAATTGTAATAAGTTGCACAATATGGAAAATTCCTCGATTAAGCGATTAGTAAAGATTGATTACCGTCCTACGCTAGAGTGTATTTATTTTTAAATTTAATTCAAGACCTGCAAGTGACACTGGTTATATTACTTATTATATTATTTTATTAAATTACTGTTTCCACAATATAACACAAATACTACTAATTTCTAAAAAAACTAATTTCTCATAATGCCTGCATTAAAAGCTTTCAATAACTGAAATAAAGCCATATAATACCATCAGTAGGGGTCAAAAAGGTCCTTTGCCTTACAAAAGGTGGGGTTGTAATAATTTGTAAATATGTTGTTCAGGTATGGGACTTCACAAATAATCCAAGTTTTCGACCTTGGGGGGGTATCGCTCGAGCCGCGCCATCTTGAATATTGAAATTTGTTTTTTGAAAATAACTCCGCAATGGTTGATACAACGACGAAAATGTCTGCAACAAAGTTAAAGAAGGCAAAATTCCTCACATTTTCTTATATATATATATATATATATATATATATATATATATATATATATATATATATATATATATATTGTTATTATACATGATTTGCAGGAAACAACTACTCAGCGGGCAAATACCCCGACCTGCATTGAATTATACCTTACAAATCATTTGGTAGCCAATGTCATTTGTCAATTCCCCGACCAGACATAGACCGGTTTCGAACTTATTAGTTCTCATCAGTATGCCATAGGTCATGGAACAGACAAATGGCAGTGGCCAACCTGTTAGTTTTATACAAACTTAAGTAAATGGTGTACCGGTGAGAGGTAAGTGAATACCCTCATGTGGTCAAATGCTACTATACACCAGACATCATAGATGTCTCCATGGTGTATAGCGACTTGCTATTTTGCAAGTACCGAGAGCGGTGACCTTTAGCCCTTGGTGGACTTAACCCATATACTGTATATATATATTTATTGTGTCTAATATGTAACGAGTTACAGATGCGAGAAGATGAACATGTTTCCCAAAAAAATAGTAAATCCCCATTTTTGACGGCAAATTTAGTAATAATAAATTACACTTGTTTTTAATGTATTTTCAACACTAAAATAAAAAATAAAATTATACAGTGATATCTATTCCAAATTACAGTGATTTTTCTTGTTACATACAAATTTCCTTACCCCTGCAGTGGCGTAATATAAGTTAGTAGAAAATAATTATCTATTTGAAGTTTCTTTCTAGTTTGTGGAACAGAAGATTCCTAGAGCGGGTGTAGCAGACCTTTCCTCGTGCGTGTTTTTGTTTCTTCTGAAAGGGCGGCCCTCTCTCCACTCCAAAGAGTGAGGGGTACGGCAGGATACCGCGCGCTTCTTTACAGTGAATTTTGTTCGCCTGTCCAGAAAACTGCAGGACTCAGTGCCGCCATTAACATTTTTAAAGATCAGGAAGCGAGACCAGAGCACATCGCAGAGGCTGGAGCACCATTTTCTCATTGCTTTGTATGGTGACAACATGGAAGAGTCCGCTATGAACATTTCGTTAAATCTACAACAAAAAGCAAATTTAACCTTGCTTCTTTGCCATCAACGAAGGATGCTGCGCGGTATCATACGTTCAAGATGTAGCACTATGTCTAAAAATGGTATGGGATTTAAATAAATCCAGAAGACTGGGGCTAAACTTGGCACCATTGGGCTCGCCTCACTCACATTACAGAACAACCAGCACCCGAAGACTTATTGAAATTCATTTCATGCATTTGTCGAAAAGGATACGGGGGATGTGGTTGCAGGGAAGCGGGGTTGAAGTTTTCTGTAATGGTCAGTCTTGCGAAAATGTACCGGAGGTTCGTATCGAGGACGAATATGACGAAGATTTATCAATGGAAGTACAATGGACTCTCAGAAGCACCGATGATGATGACCTTGATTACATCAACCTGCCAGGACTATTAAAAAAGGGAAAACACTAATAATATAATTGCGTGGCTCAAGCGTCATTTACATCTAATATCACGGAGCTGTGGATTAGGCCATTCGGGGATACCACAATAAATATACGCGCCATTTATCCTACCTCAATGTGTTGTGGAATATTTTAAATTTACAAAATTAATACAATTATGTAATAAATAGCGAGAAACAATTGAACAAAATCAAAGAAATAGCGTTTTACAATTTTTTGGGAAAAGTGATCATCGTCCCGCCGCTGTCACTCTTTACATTTTAGACTTACAAAAACAAACTTCATACAAGAATTGTAAGGAATTATGTCTTCTTCAACTTTGTTCGAGATATTTTCGTCAACTGCTGCGGAGTTATTTTCAAAAACAATTTTTTTTGTACCTTTTATTCAAAATGGCGGCGCGAGCAAGAAAGCAATTCACTTATGAATTTGATTATAGAATTGAAAATACCTCTCTGAATAGAACTAATAATGTTAAAGATCTCGGAGTTATGTTTGACTCAAAGTTAACATTTGTTGATCACATTAACTCTACTGTTACATCATATTTTAAGATATTAGGATTCTTCTTAAGAAACGTTAAAGATTTTCAAAGTATAGATACGTGCAAATTATTGTTCAATTGTTTAGTAACATCAAAATTTTAATACGCCTAGATTATATCCAATCCAATATATGATTGTCACATAACATCATTAGAAAATATTCAACGTCGGTTTCTAAAAAATGTACATCTCAAAACTTGAAAATTTACTTTAGTGTAAATTATTTATTTATTTATTCGCCCAACAGATTTCTACAATCTAAAAACAGGACAATTAAAAAAAATAACATGTAAGATACACCAACACATTAATTTGAACTTACTAACTAGATTCAAAATAACAAAAAACCCAATTCAAATACCAAATGCAAATTAACTATGGGAAACAAATAAAATACAAATATAATTTAGACTTAACTTGATATTTAAATGACAAAATATATTCTACATAGTAATAGAAAACCAACCCATACCAACCGTTACAACAGACAATCCGAACTACAAACATTAGAAGAAGCACTTCTACAAAACGGTTACGACAAAGGACATATAACGCGATCCGTACACAAAGCACAAATCCTTCCCAAATTCAACAGACAGAAACTCCTCCTCAGCAAAAAGCCTTCCTACCCTACATCAAAGGTATAACAGACAAAATTTCAAAAGTCGTGATATCCAATAACATAAAAACCATATTCATAACACACCAAACAATTTCCAATTTAATCACAACCTCAAAAGACCAAATACCTAATGATTCCCACGGTATATACGAAATACGTTGCTCAAACTGTCCCCAAACCTACACTAGACAAACCAATAGACGGATTAACAATAGACCGTATGAACATCGTCTTGCAGTTGGAAAATCCGAATCCACATCATCACTTGCCCAACACCGCCTCCTAAACTGGCCATAATATATATAGACTTCGATAACACCAAGACCATAGCACCCTCATTTCTCCAGAAATCGCGAATCATCCGCGAAGCAATTGTGATTGTAAAACGTCCTAATTTTCCAAACAAAAGGGATGACGGTCATCGTCTTCCATTCGCTTGGAAATCATTGATCTCCAGACTATGCCCACAATCTTCATCCACACCTCATAATCCTGATAGCAGCCGTTCTGCTCGGATGCCTCCAACAACAGATCCTCAACCCCCCACCGCTCTCCCACCCACAGACACCTTTCGTATAAATAACACTTCATCAGATACTGCCAGCGAGTTCGCTCTAAGGAGTAGGCATATTGAGGCCTTACAGACGGATCGTGGTGAGATCTGGGGAGTAGGGAGATTGAGACCCTGGAATCGAACCAGTTCTACGAACTCCTAGCATTATTTTCTTTAACAATTTTTTCTTGACCCTCTTTTTTTCTTGAAAATGGCTCCAAAATCTTATTCTCAATCACCTTATTTAGTTCACTCTGAAGACTGCCACAATCATCCAGGCTTAAGATGTTACAATAAATTTTAAGATCGTCGGCAAGAAATAATCTGCCACACGTTAATTCCTCAGCTAAATCATTGATACAATGTAAAAATAGTAGTGGTTCCAAATTCGATCCCTGAGGAACAACTGAGCTAGCAATGACATAAGAAGACCTATACCCATTTTTTATTTTTAAATATATTTCGTTATTGGTTTGTTATTTATTGTTACTTGGATGGAAATTATCTTATTTAGTTCGGTTTTAGTTTGCTCTGCTTTTTATTAAGTATGAAATATAGCTGATTTTCTTGATTTAAGTAACTTGTTGCTTAGGCCTAAATAATTTTATTATCTGGCACTTTGATAAGCGTACTATGATTGAATATATATTTTACATGCACTTCTGAAGGATCGTTACTGTATTAGCTGTACCTAATATGAATCCATTATTCGAATCCCTGTCAAAGTTATGACAAAAAGCGGTTTTTGCCACAAATTATAACATCTTATAACATCGTAGTGAAGGTCCAATGAGAAATATCTATGGGAGGTTCTGATTAAGGTATGTCTCTCTCCTAATGCAACACCATGCATAATATGTTTAAATAGTTATAAAATGCAGTACTTTTACAGAAAATATCTATATTTATATTAACCCAGTAGCAGGATCGAGAAAAAGGGTTTTAGATGCAATTAATTCCGGGAATTCTGAAACTTGGTAGATTTATAGATTTCGGGGTGCCGAATAAGAATTCGCAAATTGTGATCTCTTCCGCTAGCGCCGCCATATTGACAAAATGGCGACATAAACAAGTTTCTCCGAAATATCTCTCTTGCCGTGTACTTTTTGGCAATAATAGTTATTACAAAAATGAAAGAGGACTCAATTTAAAATAAGTTACATCATATGCATTTTTTATCTGAAATCGACAATTTCAGCGCAGAAGCCGAGTAAACTTAAGCACATTTTTTTCATTTAATGCATGCGTTCCTTATGAGCAAAAGCAAAGTCAACCTTGCATCTTTGCCACCGGCTATTGCAGCTGCACAGCAACACTTACTAAGGACATACCGTCAAGTCTAGTGGTGGTATGGCTCGCAGAAAAATGTAGAAGAATGGGGGTGGAAAAGGAGTGAAACAGGTCTCACTCCAATCACAACATCTGCATCCTGCTCTGGAAGCGCTGCTCAATGCATCATGTAATTGCAAGAAATGATGTAGGGCAGCATATAGTTGGAGAAAAGCCGAATTGAAATGTTCAACTATTTGCGGATTTTGCAACGGGCAATCTTGTGAAAACACACCGTAGATACTGGACGATTCCGACGAGGAGGAAGACATCGATGCACCCATTGAAATGTTTCTGTTGCGCCAGAACACGGACGAAGTCATTGAATTGGAGAATAGGGACACAGAGGTATAAGATGTTGACTCCGAAACATTCAGTGCACGATACCGACCAACACGGACCATCCACAGGATCAAGAAGAAGGAAAGTGGAACGAGTGAGCTACTGTAGATTAGGCCTACAGGGATACCAGATTTAAAAAAACGCACAGCATACTTTACCTCATGATGGTATGGAAAGGTGTAGGTACTTTCTTTCCTTTTATAACTGTATTGTTGGAAGAAAAGTATATTAATCGCATTCTACAGACAATTTTGCATATAAAAGCAAATTTTGCCTTGTGAATTTGCAATAAAAGTTAATAAATCTGGTGATAACATAAGTAACAACAGAATCTATACGTTTTCCCTAGTTCAAAGAAATATTTTTAAGTTTACTCGGCTGCTGCGCCGAAACTGTCGACTTTAGGTGAAAAATGTATACGACATAACTTATTGTAAATTGAGTCCTCTTTCATTTTTGTAATAACTTGTTATTGGGAAAATGTACACCGGAAGGGCGATATTTCAGAAATATTTGCTTTAGCCGCCATTTTGTTAATATGGCGGCGCTAGCGGAATAGACTCATTTTGCATTTTGCGAATTCTTATTCAGCACCCTGAAGTCTATAAATCCACAAAGTTGCAAAATTCTTGGAATTATTTCCATCTAAAAGTACCCTGCTACTGGGTTATATCTCCTACAAAATATTCTACAGACTGAAAGCTTACATTGCGAGATTAAAAGTTGATATTTTGGATAATCTCTTAATTGTCAAAATTTTACGGTCAATATAATGCAATAAGATCTATATTAGATATGCCCTTAATCACTGTTAGCCTAAACCTTTTAATTGTCCGAATTATTACTAGTTTTCTTATTATTGATAAACTATCAAAACTTATTGGGATTGAATTTAATATTATTTTCAATGTCAATGAAAATAATTTTTTATTCAACATCAAGATGTATAAAATAAAGTTTGAAAGAAAAACTTAACAATCTGTTTTCCTTTCTTCGTTCATTACACTAAGTCACTCTAAAAGTATAGTTTGGCAGCTTGTGTGCGCCAACAATGTCGACTCTTGTGTTTCCACGTTCAAATGTTGAAGTATCATCTGGCGAGAATTTCGATCTACATCACCGTGTTCGTTGTTAGGGGAACATTCATCAATTTTTTTGTGTTTGCTCTTTCTGTCTGTTTCTTTGCGACACATCACGTATGAATTTATTCCGTATTTGTGTTGGAGTAAGAGAAGACAAACTTTCCACTCAAATAAAGCTCATGTGCATTTCGCTATGCCAGTTTACAATTTCTTTTTTGTTTCCGCCCGCTTTCTTGTTCCTCCGTCTTTTTATGTGGGCATAATTCATTGGTAATTTCAACTTTGCAGTATTTTTCGGGGAGTTTGCTAAGTTTGAAACAATAAACGTTATTTCCGTAAACCGAAGATAACGAATTATGGTAATTTATTTATATATGCAGATACAAAGTATCTCACGGATTTACAATTAATTTCTAGGTCTAGATTGCCAGATTACAATAGTAATAACATTTAAGGTATTCAGACTATTAAGAACCTTTGGATTATTCAGTATAATGCCTATATATCTACAGAGCGTTCGATTTCTGATTCCTCATGCAATGTAAAGACCAGTACCACATATATATTTAGAGAAAAAAAAATGTACTTGAAAGCGGGAAAAATTTTTTCTGTCAAATATGTAAATGTTTGAATGTACCTATATTACTATTTATATTATATCTCGAAATAGGAGCCCTTAATACGACAGATTTCTGTTTAGTTCGAGAAAAGGAGACAAAGAAAAATTGATGTTAAATTGGGCACCATCTATAGTGAAAATAAGTAGAATTGTCTACATTTTTCGAATAACCAGTCTACTATAGATCAGGCTGAAATTGTTGGTAAGAGAAATAAAAAGATAGTTTAAAATTAATGATAAAATATATTACATGAATAGACAAATCGGTTTGTGTAAAGTGAAATTTTGAAGTTACTTAGTAATATCGGCTAACAAAGACTAATTAAAATTTAAAAGAAAATATATAACAAATTTATACCAGGATCCTAAATTCCGGGATTGAGTATTGTTGAGGTAACTGCTTCTGGAACAGCAATCTAGGCCCACAATTGTCTCTTGCAAAATTGGTGACAAAAGGTTTCCTTGGCAATTTAGTTTACGTCTCTTAATGAAATGAAGTTTGAAATGTAGAAGCTATACAGAAATGTAGAAATGTATAAGCTGATTTCGTAAACTGGATGTTAAACACTTGTTAACGCGGATATAAAAGTGTAATAGTAATTATTGGGGTCCACAGTTAAGTTTATATACGTTCGAATCAGTACAAAAGCTGCAAGCAAATCATTTCTTGGTGAATTTTACTAATAAGGTAAACTTTATTTGTCCCACTTACTGCAAAATAATGCCACCACACAAACTTAAAAAAATTTATTTCCACTAATTATATATAAAGCTGTAAAAAGGTGAAATGGTACAGGTATGGGCATCTGTCAATTGTTGAGTTAAGAGCAACAACCTGCCTTATGTAGATTCCCGTACTCAAACAAATTACAGAATCGATAAAAGGAATCTATAATACCACATACCACAGCTGACTTAGATTGCAACAATTTGTAATTTTTATTCTATACATAACCAAAAATATGAACTGCCGTAATAAATAGTAAAGCTTATTGTGAGAATTCAGTAAATATATTACATCTTATAGGATATAGTATGTATAGTAATGAGAAAGGTAAGAAAAATAACCATATATACTTACATAGTAAACAAAAATATAAAAATTGAAATATCTGCATGTAAATAAATGTTTTGAGACAATTGTTTCCTGAGGTGCTGTAATAGAACTAGAAAAGAGATACATAATGGTGTAAAGAAAACAGGACTGAGTTCCTAAAATATAAAAATATGTACATAAAACAGTGTGAGATGATTTAGCAGTTATACAAGTAAAATTCTGCTAGTTGAAAACAGGTTCACTTACAAAAACTGAATCAAAATGCTATACAGATCGTGCTAAATATAAACAAAATACTAGTCTTTTATATAAAACTGTTAAATAGACATAGGCCATGGAACAAAGAGGAAGACAATGACTAACAAGAGGAATATGAAGCTGAATGCCTGCTATTAATAATCAAAATAACAGGAAAAAATCCCCTCACATTTGAACTTGAATTGTTATAGATTTACCATATAGGATGGTAAATAAAAATACAATTAAAATGTTTTTCTACTCCCTTATGTAAATTTGCTGTTTTCCGTACAGTCTATAGAATGAATAAGTGGGCCATTCCAGTTAACTGAACGGATATATTTCATATACGTTCTAGGATGGATATGAAATCGACCAATCACAGTTCGTGTATTACGTACATAGGCAACTATTCGTTTCAAAATATTCCAAGTTAGTGCGTAAGCTGTCAAAGTAATTGTCAGTGTGTATTCGCGCAGTTTGAGCTAGAAAATAATTTTAAATGAGTGATTCCAGTGAAGAATCGATAAACGGTATACCACCTAAAATTTTATTGAAATTATTATACACAGACAAAATTTTAGAGATATATTATGACAAAAGTAGCTATGTGTGGGGATTGAACCTATGATCTCTTGCATTCGTGCATATAACCGCTAGGCTACTGAAGCTTTTATAAAATGTTTGCACCTAGAGCATAAGATTTAGCAGAAGCTAAGTTGGTATATTAAAATTTGATTAAAACTATTATTTGTAGTTTTTTCTTAATCCGGTCGTAGAAAAAGTATGCTGTACAACTCGAGTGGATTATCCATATCCACTCTTGTTGCTCAAACTACTATTTCAAACCATTTTATTTTAATATCTGATTATTAATATGAATGAAGTACATATTAATAAACGGTTGTCTTATTTATGAATATCTATAAATATCATTTATTAATTAGTAAATAACTAAGGTTATGATTACAATATTTTTAGTAAATAATTAACTTTACGAACCATACTATGTATTGGATTCCACAGTTGGCCTACCGTTACCATACATACAGCTAAACTAACCTGGTATACACTGATTTAAAACGTACTAATTATTCGTAGCTAAAACTTGAGCAACCCTTAACTTCTATCTAAACCTACAGAAATTTGGGTGACTTAAGACACCTAGTTTATTATTATCTAGACTCTACTACTAATAGGAAGTTGAAAAAATGCCGATCTTTATCGATTATGGTTTTGGCTAGCTTTTTGGAAATTTGTCCCATTGTACAACGTCTGAAAATGAACGCTCACCAAGTTGATATTTTATTTAATTAAAGTAAATACTTGAAGTGCAATCCATCATTATCGAGACATGCTTGAACCATTTTTAACATGGAATCAAGCACTTTTCTCAATCACTACTTCAAGGCATTGGCACAATAACATAGCAAGCACGATGTCCCTTAATGGTTAGAAAATTCACCGTGCACAAGGCAGTGATATGCTGGGCAAAAGGACTGGGCGTGCATGTTGTACGGTTGCTGGCATAGACGTTACTTTGACTATCGCTCATTTACCCTCAATTTAATAAGTGCGTTATTATTTTTTCCATTTTATGGCCCAGAGCGAGACTGGCCTCTATATGAAGCCTCTTAAATGAGGACAATTCGTTGAAAGGTTTAACAGCAATGCGTTTGAAAACTATTACCTACCAATCTTATATTAATAAAGAAATTACAGACCTATAAATATTACTCTGAGATTAAAATAGGTTTTGAAATCAATAAATAGTAAATTAAATTCTGTATAAAGCGCATAATAAAGTAGTTTGTGTTTAAGTATTGTAATATGTTATTGGATTATGCTTCAATCGAGTTTAAATTGCTTTACTACGGCTGAATATTAATGTTTGAAACGAAATGAGAATTTATGTAGGTAGCTTTAATTAATTTTCTTATATTCAAATGTATTTCTATCCCATAAAGTTTCTTGTTATAACCAGAAGAAAGATAACTTTTTCTGGCTAAGAAAGTAAATACAAAAGCAAATGGGGTTGGATTATTCTAATTACATAAAAAAATTGAACAATGTCTACAAGATAATACAAGATATTTTTTGTTGTTTATTACCGAAGAGATAATTTAATATAACAACTGGCTCATTGGATTGTTTTCTTGGAGTATATATGGATCAATATTTCTGAGTCAGAAATATTATAAAGATGATTCTATGAAAATTTGGAATACCAGAACCTAATGCTTTAAAAATACCATATGCAGTAATAGTCGAATACTATTGTCATTTTATACGTCGTTGATGTATAATCTGAACAGGTTACGGGCCCAGAGCGATTTTCACTTAGCCAAGTGTAACATTCAACCAAACTATCTGACCATTCTTGGTGTGGAGATAACCTTACGCTCGGTCTGGGTCCTGGCGGTGAGGGTGTTTTTATACGAGGATTATTTTTCACAAATCGGTACCTGGTGTCTAAAAGTCACTTTTACAAAACACAAAAATATTTAACACTACTCGACGCGCATTTCGCTAACCATATTGGCATCATCAGGAGATGATTAAAATTGAAGACCAGTTTTACTCGTCTCCTGAATGACACCTAGAAAATGCGGTGTAACAATCATTTGACAAAGACCTTATCCACACACTTAAATATAAAAATTAAGCATGGAAGCAATATCGTAATGAGCGCACTGAAATAAACTACAATTACTATAAAACAATAAGTGACTTAAAAAATAAAATTAGCCAAGCTTATCAACGATATGTTCTCAAAATTGAACTCAATATGAAGTCACATCCAAAAAAATTTTGGTCGTGTATATCCAATAAAAAAATAACACTCGTCAGTTACATCCGTCATGACTCACAACTAGAATATACTGGGTTCTTCTCAGCAAATTGTAGATAGATTTGCTTTCTTGCTAACAATTTCTTTAATTCCATTACATATGATCCCCAATATGCATCGATAAGCAACAATACTAACCGCATTTTACATATTACGTCAGTAAATGAGTATGAAGCCACAAAATCATTAAGACAAGTCAAACCCAAAATGACAGCAGGTCCGGACCTAATTCCGATGTTATTAATAAAAGATTTGTACTTTCCAAACCATTGCAAATCGTATTTAATTTAATTTTTAAAACACAGATAATTCCAGATGTTTGGAAAATTTCCAGAGCGTGCCCTGTATATAAAAAAGATAATAATATGAGCATAAAATCTAGAGACCAATAACAATATTATGTAATTTCAGCAAAGCTTTCGAAATTCTTGTGTATAATTGATGAAAGAGGAGAGGTATACGTCATTTACACTGACTTCTCCCAGGCTTTCGATAGTCTGGATCTTGGTTTATTACTCATGAAAGTAAATAAGATGGGTCTGAGCTACAATATGTTAATATTGTTCCAGTCATATTTACATCGTCCAACATGTTTGGATACAAATCGTCCAACTTACCTGTTATCTGGTGTTCCTCAAGGATCAGAATTAGAGCAGTTATTTTCCATAATTTTTATTATTGACGTCGTAGCCGGTCTAAATGTAAACTGTTTATTATCTGCGGATGACTTAAAACTTCCCTTAAAAATTGAATCTGAAAATGTATCTTTTTTAAAAGAAATTTAAACACATTAAACTTATGATGTAAAGAAAATAAACTATTGCTTAATGCACATAAATGCAATGTAATGCATTATCGTAAGGAAGAACAATGTAATATCATAAAATTATAATATTGATACTGTAATTCTTCCCTGTCCAAATACTATTAATGATTTAGGTATAATCATTGATAGTAAGTTTACTTTTGTCATCCATATCGATACAATGACATCTAAGGCTTATAAGAATCTTGGTTTTATCTTACATAATACGAAAGATACATTAAGCTACTTTTTATTATCTTGGTAAGGTCGCAACTTGAATATGGCTCAATAGTTTGGAATCCTATACATAATATTTACGTTACCAATATCGAGCGAGTTCAGAGAAATTTGTAAAACAGCATCATATCATCTCGACAATCAATATCCCCAAAGAGACATCCCACAAGAAATTTTTACAATATATTTCAAATGAGCAGCTTGATTAAACGCCTGCTATGCATTTTGTCGTTGTCTTATATAAAATAGTCAACAACATAATTAAGTGTGAGTCGCTACTCAAAATGTCTCAGTTTCATATACCGAGAATAAATCCTCGACACAAACAATTATTTTATATAAGAAATCATAATACTAACGTTTATAAAATATCCCCTATATAACATATAATTAATAATTATTGCAATACTGGGGATGATTTAGATATTTTATTCTGTAATATTAGAAGCATTAAACGTTTATGTCAATAAATATATTATGATATGATATATCATTATGAAATTTGTGGTACTGATTGTAATCTAGTATTAAACATTGAAGTAATTTGTCTTATATTTAGTAAGTACTGTTATTATGTTTTTGTCCTTTTTATTACTACAAGCTTTTATTTAACTTTACTTGCAATATTTGTTTGTTTAGGTCAAACTTGCAAGCTGAATTAAAGCCAGTTCCTCCTAACCGATTTTGCTGAAATTTTACATACACCTTTAGTTCAGGTGACAATACAATATGCAGTATTCAATATTGTAATATTTTCAAAATAGTCGCCGCGACAAGATGGCGGATGATGTATATTTTGTCAACCCTGTTAATATGGATATCAAATGGAAAAGCTTGAACAATAAATAAATAAACACCACATAAATTAGACAAACCCCAATTCCAGAAGCCAGAGCGTGTGCGGAAGGGAGTTACATATTGAAAAATTGCGGAGATACAACCATTTCCTCCGACAGTGCCAATGCCGGAGCCAGAATTCGAACCCGGTGGTGCGATGTCCGTGTGATTAATCGCGATTGCCACCTCGCGCCTTAACCCACTCGGCTATCGACCAGAGAGTAGGAAATGATAGAAATTAGTGACGTTATTTTAAAATGGCCGCAGCCACAAGATGGCAGATTACATTTTTCTGTCAAACTTCTTAAGATAATAATAATAAATATATCACAGGTAATGACGACTCCCTTTATCCTGGAAGGCTCTAGCAGAGCCTTGTGTGGAAGGGGGCTACACATTTAGAGACAAGGGACACACATCCAATATCAATCAATCAATCAATCAAAACAACTTTATTCACTTTACAGAACAAATATCTAACCAGATATCTACCTCGCATTTGACACTGTAACCAACGCATATTGTTTGTCACGTTTGTGGTAACAGGGTCTAGCGGAGCAATGCTGGTTCAATTTATAATCTTGTTGATTGTATCTTGAATATATTTAGTGATGCATTCAAGACACAATCAGCACACTCATTCTCCTATTTACAAATAAAATTTAAAATGAGTAATACAATAATTGTACACTACTAAGTAGCTGAAAACAGTTAACAATAAAATTTATTGGTATATCACTTATTTAATTTTGTGCTACTGGTGCGGGTACCAAAGTCTATAATGATGGATCTCGTTGCAAGATTTCCAATGGCGAGCAGACGTTACTGCTGAATCTTTTGTACTCTATAATTTCTGGTCTAAATATAATTTTGATTTTACGATGTACTAGAGATAAATTTATATAACAAACAAAACAAACAAGAACAAATAAAACAAAAATGTACAAACATAAACCAAGAGTAATAGGAAAGATTTAACAGTTATGAAATATCAGTACAGATAGGTAGGGGAAGAAGAAGTTATAGTTGGTGAAGGTTTGGCTATAGAGGTTGCAGGAAGATGGGCAGCGTCTGGTAAGGTAAGGTGTGTTTTATTCGAAAGGGGGCATTATGCTGTCTAATTTGTGTTATATTTTGGGTTAGCGGACTATCACCCAGTTTGAAGGTGTAGAATTTTTGAGATATATTCTGGATGTAATCCGCTATTGGCATTATGTCGTGGCAGCGTGCATAGAGATCTCTGAGGGAGGTGTACCTGTTGGAATTCGAAATGAGGCGCACAAATTTGTGTTCTAACACTTTCAGTTTGTTCATTGTCGTGGCCGACGTGCTGCACCACACCGGCGCCGCGTATGTGATTGCTGGCCTGATCACCATTGTGTACAATAATTTTTTATTTTGTCTGTTAAGTCTGCTACCCCTGACCATGAGCGGATACAGACTCCTGGAAAAGGAGTAGACCGTCCGTATTGTCTCATTTATATGCGTGTTAAACGTCAGTCTTTGGTCCAGTCTTACCCCCAAGTACTTCACGCACCTTTTGGTTGGTGTCCCCTGATCGAAATTGGCGTCAGAATTTTGTTCTCAGTGAATCGGCGCGTGAAAACTATCGCCTCTGATTTTTCGATGTTTATCCGAATCTTCCACTGACCGTAATAAGCGGTGGCACGAGCCATGTGCGCCTCTAGCAACATATTGGCCGCTTGTGCGTTGTGCGAATGCGCATACATGGCTGTGTCATCGGCGTACTTGGCCAGCTTAGTATTCGGGAACTCTGGAAAATCGGAGACGTAAATATTGTACAATTTTGGTGATAGGCACGATCCTTGCGGGACTCCCGCGCGAATATCCCGCCGTGTTGACAGTTTATTATTCACTCGGACTTGCAGGGATCTGCCTGTCAGGAACGAGTGAATAAGTTTAATGATATAAATCGGAAAGTGGTAGTCGTGTGCATTTTGTAGAGTAGACCTGGGATCCAGACGGTGTCGAAGGCCTTTTCAATATCGAGGAGCACCATGGTGGTGCTCTTCCCGAGGTTGTATTGCACTTTTACATCGTTAACTATCCTAACGACCTGCTGCACCGTGCTCCTGCCCTTCCTGAAGCCAAATTGTGACCCATCGTCGATGTGAAGCTCCTCCTGAACAGAATCGAGCCTGACTAGGACGACCTTCTCCACCAACTTAGAGATCGCCGACAGCAACGAGATGGGCCTGTAGCTGCCGGCGAGCTTCGCATTCTTGTTTGGCTTCAGGATGGGAATAACCACCGCGCATTTCCAGTGGCTAGGCCAGTGCTGTAGCCGCAGGATCGCATTATCATCCAATATCCGTGTATAGTGAAAAAATCCCTCTCACAGTATTCTCCACTGCCACGACTAAGGATCGAACCCGGAACTTTTGGATGAGAGGCATTTACCATTTACCATTTAAAAGACTTTTATTTTATTTAACTATTTTTACAATTCAACTAACTAATATCTCATTCATGTCAGTACAATACATATATCATATCCCGTCGCGTTACAAAGAGTATACACTCTGGAACGGTCCGGTTGGCGGATGTTGTGCCTAGAGAATTCATTGTTAGTTTTTATTATTATTCAGCTATTCTGCAACTTTTGCCAAGGTTGAGAGGCAAGTGCACTTACTTCTCGACCATCAGTCAGTATAGGTATCAAATTAATACGGGTATCAAATGAAAGGGCTTGAAGAGTAGAAAACGATAAAATCAGCGACATCACACTAAATTCAATACGGCCGCCGCTCCAAGATAGTGGATTACATTTTCTTTTCAACCCCCTTGACCTCCTCAATGATTAACAGCACAGATATGAAATTTTGTATACGCATTCAATAGCCACCATGAGATGGCTGCTGCACTCAGGGTTGGCTCCCGATGAGGGAACTGCTCAACGGTCCTGCAAAACTGCTGAATGAAGAATGTTGCCAATTATATTATGCTGGGCTTGCACAATACCCAAAATGCAGGGTAGTACTGTCGACATGCTGTTGTCTATTTAGGCTCAAAGATCTTTGCTGCTGGCCAAGCATATATGACTTTAAGTAAGGTCAAGTCATTAGAAGGTCTTCTTATTAAAGAACTAGACTGTAGTAAATTAACAGGCAAGCGACCATGCAACAATGACGCATTAATTGAAATGAACAGACAGAAATATGTACGGCAAAAAGTAAAAAATTAATAAAAAAGTTAATAGTAAAAACGCATTTTTAAAAACAAATTTATATAGAAATGCTCTAAAAAACAACTTGGAGGTAAATCAAACTCATCATTTTGTTACATTATATAATTTTTTTATGATATAAAAGCTTGTCGCGAGAATATATCTTGGCACAAGTATAATAGAAAGGAGATTTCCCAAAATAAATCTGCTATAATAATAATAATAACGTTCATTTATGTAACAACATTTAGAACAACATGGCATTGCATTACACTACATTTACATACAATATAAATTATAAGCAAAATATAAATAAACAGAACAGATGAAATGTAGATAAACAATAGAGTACATAATTTAAAATGTAAATAAATAATAATCACTGAAGCAGTAGCAGCAGTACTGCTTGTTTGTGATATATTTATTTCATTCAAAGCCTTCGTTCACATACACACACACAATAATACCAAATTTCCATCCAAGTAGACATGCTCTGGTTGTCAATTAAAACTATGGTTTCATATTATTCCTTTTTCAATAAAAAACCACATTTCTTTTCTTAAAAACACTTTAAATTAACCAAGTTATTGAATCGACTTCTTTCGATTTCAAGGACCCATTCCTTTATTTTTAGTTTATATATATTAAAGCTGTTCACACTTCTAATACTTTCAGGGAAGTTATTATATAGTTTGTGTTCGAGATAACTACAGCTACGTTGACCTACAATTTTCTCGCATTTAGGTATGGTAACATTTCTCTCATTAGTTCTAGTCTCATGTTTGTGGTTAACTGGATCTAATTGATTTTGTTTCTTTATATTCATTAATATATTAAGACAAAATAATTGTCGAATACAAATTTTTTTTAAATTAATTATATTCTATTTAAAAGTAAATGAAATCGCAATATCTTTAAATTCATAGTATTATTAAAAAAAGTATAAAGTCGAAAAGAAAACTATGTTATCAATTATGTTAAAAACTGTTAGGTGCTTTGTTCAGAAAATCAACCAAATGGGGTGATTTGAAAAAAAATATATTCGTAGCTGCAGCGATATAATTTCTATGTGGTTTCTTTTACCGTTCATGTAAAAATTATCGCATTTCCTAAATGGACAAATGAAAAAATTAGGGGCCTTTCCTCCATACAAATTTGGACAATATTCTTTACACAGAAAAATCTCGCGACAAGCTTTTATATTAAAAAAAATTATATAATGTAACAAAATGATAGGTTTGATTTACTTCAAAGTTTATTTTCTTATTTTTAGAGCATTTAAATAAAAGCTTGTTTTTAAAAATGTTTTTACTATTAATTTTTTGTACTTTTCATAAATTATCCTATAATTGGATTCTGTCCGTTGGATGTTATAAATAAAAAAATAAAAACATTTTTATTTAAATATTGTAATGATTCAATAGCTTCAAAAAATAGACTATAGTATTTAAGGACAGCATGTGCTACCTACTCTAAAAAAAATAATATTAGACTCCATTTCTGTTACACCCCATATATGTTTAAATGAAGTTAATTACTTCACTGTATTAAGTCCCTATAGGTGATATGCAGATATATTTAGGTTGGTCCTAGCATTCCATAGTGTATTTGGCTCCCCAATCCTCCTTTATAGTCAAGTAAATCATATAATAACGTTTCATCGTACACGTCCAAAGCTTTTAAATCATAATTGAACCCAATTTAAATCTTGCGATAACTCTAAATCAGATTTAACTATAGAGTACCAGACTCTGACGTATAGGAAGCTTAAAATGAGTTTATACCGCACAATGGTGGCTTGAAATAGGTGGCTTCGCGCGTTTTAAAGACAATCCCTTCGGGAATTCCATTTTCGTGAACTTTAAATTGGATGTTTATTATTTTTAAGTCTATCGCTGTGATCTTCTATGCATGTACAACCTGATAAGTTGCCTGGATGTTGAGTTTTAGTCTTTAATGCGTATCTTTGCTCGACAGCTTGTCAATTAATTATTCCAACGGAAGAAAAGTGACGCGATTTTATGGCTTCGCAGCGTTGCGTGTAATTTGTCGCTAGATAAAGTAAGGCTTTGCGTAAACTAGAACATAAATTTTAAATTAAACTCGAAGACGACAACGCCTATTTATATCGTATATATTCACTACGTACAGTGTCACGAGAGTGAACATTGAACATATTTATGAAAAATCTGAAAACACAAAATTTGATATAGTCAAGGTCTGGTATGATTACTGAGAGTGCTATAAAATTTTTAAAAATACTACTGCTAATGAAGTCAGAAAAGAGAAAAGAGGATGTTTATAGTACTGTCTCCAACATTATGGTAGTAATGGTAATGTGAACGATCCATGTTTACACGTCTGAAAGACTTTTATTATACTTTCCAAAATGGATATTAAACGTTCACAAAGAAGGGTTCAAAACGACTGTTTCAGACGGAGAATACTACAAAATCTATACTTACTGTTTCGTTTTTGCTTAACTTCTTCACTGACCAATTGGACGTCGTAACACTATAAATCTAACACAGTAAATACTAACACTTTCTTAAATTTAAACCTGAAAATGAATTTTTGAAACACAAGAAAAAGATAATATATAGTTCAAAAATATATATTAAATCTTAAAAAAAAAGATGTTTTACAAAAACGTTCAAGAAAAATGTATTGACAAACTATAATCTGGCACGTGTACAACACACAGTGAAGAACGGAACGACTCATAATATAACCAACTACCATCCAATGTGCAGTTTATAGCTAACGATTATACAAAAAGATTCAAGAAAAGTTCAATGTTTATAATTTTTGGTGGGCTTTGCTTGCCTGTCTATTGACGTATTTTCAGTTCAATATCAATTTAGTTAATAGGAGCTTAAAAATGCTTGAATCGCAACGACATTGAATTATATTCTGTAATTACAAATTCATACGTTCAGGCAAGGCAATCCCATGCACGCCCTGAGTAAGTGGTAAGTATACCTTTCTGACACCGAATTACTGAGGAACCGGTTCAGGGCAAATACGCTTAAAATCCATCATTGTCCCGTCAAAATCGACTGCTAGAAAATGATAGGGCACCCTCGACGCTAAGGGCAATTTTCGCTAAAACTCTCGAAATACTTTGACTAGAGATTGGATAACTTGTCCTCATATTTAACACAACGCATGAGTTGCAGTGCTGCACAACGTGGATTCGGAAAAGAGTTTTTATTCTCAAAATTTCGTTTCGGTTTTCGTTATACTTTCTAAATGTTCTGGTCGGGGGGACATTACGTCCCCGTGCAGCGACATTTACTACACTTTCTAAAATTACACTCCTTGATGAGTTTCCAAGATTTTGACATAAAAAACGCTCCGTAGAGCGAAAATATGAATTTATATATAAAAATCTCTTCCAACGGCATTTTTACGTGAAGCACGCTTTCATGCGGTCGGATTTTGTTACAGTTTCGAAAAGTTCATCGAGGGTTTTGACGTGTTCTTTAACAGTAACAGTGGAGTAAAAATACCCCAAAATAAGGCGATATAGAAAATCTTACATGGAGCAACGCGACAGAAAAATAGGTTTCTTTTGATGAAACTAAGAATACTTCAAGTAGGTGGAGAACCCTTTTTTTTCGCGGAAAAGGGGTAAATCGGTCATTTTTAAGGGTGGTATGTTACTGCGCCAAATTTAATTAGCCTTTATAACAATAATCTTAACGAAAATTTTAGCTCTCTTTTTTCTTTCATTGCCGTTGATGAGGCTGTTGTTTATAAATATTTGTTAGAAATAAAATCCACTGCTACCGGAGCCGATAAAATTAAAATTTACATGTTACTTCTCTGTTGTCCTTATATATTACTTTTTTATTCCACATATTATTAATACTTGTCTTATTGAAGGTATTTCTCCTGAATAAACTTTTTAATATTTTGCCTCTACCTAAGAAAAAATCTATAACTAGCTTAAGCTAACTCCATCCCATTTCAATTTTGCTAATTCTGTCGAAAGACTTAAAGAAAGTTATGAAATTTCAAATTTGCTCACATATTAACCCCTTCAGCTCCATGTTGCCCCAGATGGTAACAAGTTCATATGGCGTTTGCATACCAAGTTGCCATAAGTGGCAACAAATATTAAGCTTCTATAATACTGGAATAGTTTTGTAGGTAGTTATGTATTTCAAATAAAAGTTGACATTTATATCGACTATAAATCTACGTCACTGTCTTCTTTTTTACCCTTACAACTCGCCTACAAAATTGTTTTTTGGTAGAAGAAAGTCAGCAACGATAAAAACTACAATACAAACAAATTTTTTTTTTTCCAAATTAATGTCTTTTTTTCAAAATTAATAAAGTAAAAATACACTTTTTGGGCCCTTGTAACTACGCCCGTAGCTACGCCTCTGGATTTTTTTTTTTTAAATAAGTCCTTTATCATAGTGGGGCAATGAACAGTACTTACAAAAAGAAGAAGGAAAAAAATTTTTTTCACCTAATCTGATATTATATTGCAGTCTACAAAGAGTGACTTGGAGCTGAAGGGGTTGATGAGTACAATGTTCTACCGGCAAGGCAATCTGGTTTTAGCCCAGGGCACAGCAGTACCCCAATGTTATTAGAGGTTACAGATGATTTATTCAGACATATCGTCTGGTCGATAACCGAGTGGGTTACGGCGCGAGGTGGCAATCGCGATTAATCACACGGACATCGCACCACCGGGTTCGAATCCTGGCTCTGGCACTGTCGGAGGAAATGGTTATATGTCCGCGTTTTTTCAATGCGTAACCCCCTTCCGCACAAGGCCTGGCTTCTGGAAGTGGGGGTTGCCTAATTTCTGTGGTGTATATTTATTTATTTTATATTGATAATATCAAGACTGCGACATTAATATTACTAGATTACTCGAAAGCTTTCGAAACCATTAATCATGAGATGAGAGATTACTGTCAATCTTGCATTTCATAGGATGCTTTGAATATTCTTTAAAACTTTTTGAAAGTTTTCGTCTTAAACGTAAGCAGTGTGTGGTGACTAGTAATGGTGTTTCTGCCTTAAAATCAGTTAGGTGTGGGGTACCTCAGGGTTTGATATTAGGTCCCGTTCTGTTTTCTCTTTACACATGTGACTTTATCAAATGTATACGTCATGGTAAGACTTATTTATAAGCCGATGATTCTCAAATTAAATATTCCTTTGGCTATCGTGATTGTCTCTTAGGCAATGAAATGATTAATCAGGAACTCAAGCGTCTTGCTGCCGCCTCTGGTGCCCATCAACTTACCATCAACCTACATAAATCTACTGTGCTAATCTTTGGTAAATTTCGTCACTGTATTCAAAATCTGTTAAAAATTGCTATTAATGAGAATGTGTTGCCTTATACGAAAGTAACTCGAAATCTGAAATCATTCATAATGTTACTGTTCGTTTTCGTGGATTGATCTCACCTCCGACTTATCGAATTGCTTTATTTAGAAGCTCATGCTCTTACTCCATTAATTCACTTCCTTATATTCACTATTCCTCTAATCTAAAATAGTTATCTTCATATCAATTTAAAAGATCTTACAAAAAATTGTTGTATGAAAGATTTACTTGAATACTTTTTTTCTTTTTTTGCGACCCCGTGTTCATTATTGGACTGTCACTCATTTTTACTTATTTATTTACTTTGTAATATGAAGATTTTTTTTCTTTGGAAATTTATTACTTAGGATATGTGTATTTATTTCGAGTGCCGGCACTTTTCATCAGTTTTACTCTCTGCAAGTCCTCTTTTGTAGTTTATAACTAATATCTCTCATTTTAGTGGTTGTTTAGATATTATGTTTATGTTGTAAATTGCAAACACATTATTCATTATTATTAGTACTATTATAACTTTGGTCTAATGGTAAATTTTGTCTGTCAATCGGAATTCCAACGTTTGATTTTTACCGCCATAGAGGTAATCGATACTCTGGCGTTTTTCTTTTTTTTATAATTATCTAAGTAATTTTAAAAATGCTATATACAAATAATAATAGTACCTACACGGAAACATTCTTTGGAAAAGGTATAAACAGTCAATCAATAATAATACTTATAGGCAGTTTAGCGACCTAAGAGAAAAGGTAAGGCATGAGTAAGACTTCTACAAATATAATCTATTGAAAAATGAAGAAAAAAAAAACATTAACTAAAGAAATTCTGGTCTTACATTAACAGTAAAAATGGAAGCGTTTTCATTACCGATAATGTTGCATATAATGACACTCAATGTGCAGATCCCTAGGATGTTGTCAATGCCTGTGCTATCTTCTTTAAAGCTGCTTATTTAAAATCTAACAACGATGATGAAAAATGTCATTCTCACCTACTTTGTCGTCATTTTCTGAATCAGAGGTACTTAAATCATTAAATAAATTCAAACCTAACTTTACTAAAGGAACTGATGACATTTCCGCATGTATCGCCAACAAAAAGTTGCAAATACAACTCTATAAATTTTGTTTATGATTTACAGACTCAATTAAAATAAATCTCAAAAAATTGCTGGTTTATAATGCCGTCACAATTATTATTTATCACCCATACGGTGTAGCATTTCAGATAATCCGTATACATAAGAAATTAGTGTTGTGTAATGATGTTCGGGGTTTTATCCACCTAAGGGCTAAGTCCATTTTCGATATTAATGAAGGTTCTGTTAACAATGGCTTCAGGGAGTATTGACTGTTTATTAGAATCCATTAGATAAAATGGTTTCATTACTTAATATTTCATTATTGTAGAGTCCAAGTGCAATGAATTTTTGCTTCATTTAGGCATATTTTAACAGGCTTTTTTTATTATTTTATTATTAGCTTCACATTTATGTTTGTTTGTTCTTTGTAACGGAATCTTTGAATGTAATTTTCACTCACTTGCGTCTAAGTGAGCAGCGGTAATTCACTGCAGACAGCTACGCAACTGTCCGCCCTTGCTTAAGCTAATATCGCAGAACGCAAAAACGGAATGAATTTTGGACGTTTCTCGTATTATTATATAAGCATCAACACCCAGCGCTCGACGAGAGTTAAGCAACCGCGGTACAGTTTGTGATCATTGCATACCAGAGTACATATACGTAACTTCGGAATTGTCTGTAACGTATTTGCCGTTGTATAAGCCCTTTTTAAACGCTAGTTCCAACTTTAATACATACATTATGATGTAATATTAGTTATGTACTACTAGCGGTTACTCTGCGGTTTCGCTAAGCTGGCGGGTATCAGCTGTTTTCTATACGTATCGGTGTTCATGATGCTAATTCTAAAATTCACCCAATCCAATATATTGGTGAGAAACATGCCGACGGATGAATGACAAGAGGGTGACTAAAAATGTCGTGTGGCTAGCGTCAACCTCAGAGAACCGAGCACACCCTGTTGTAAAGTGTATACGAACTTAATTGAAACCGTATTAAAACTAAAAGCCGGCAAAAACAGTCGGCATCTCTTTATTGTACACGGGCGGAGGTAAATAGAAATGCTTGTCATAAGAAAATGATAAAATTTTCGGGCGTTATTATATTATCCTCTGTTTCAAATGCTCTCTAGAAAGCCATGGTAAATTAGTAAATAATTAAAATATTTCACCTTTTATATAGTAGTAAATATTTATAAATATGAACAATAACTAACTAAACTCCTACGCTTGATATTACAATAGGTATTTATGCACTGCACTGGCACATTGACAGCACACCTCATCGACTTCTGAGAAACGATTTACGAGTTTCTTTATGCTAGTAGGCCTGTCCGTTTTATTATCTTTAAACCAGTGCAGTCGGTAGATGGTTCATTCAGGCTGATTACATTGCCAGTCTCGGACTCGCCTGCACAGTTTCAACTACCGTTCGAATCTCGATACCATTGCTAAATATATATGACAAAATATCAAGTTCAGTGCGCACGGTCCTGTGCTTTAACGCTGACCAGTTTCAATTTTGCCCGCATAAAGTATCGGACCTCTAGGAGGGTTTAATTGTCCAATACTTGTGGGAACAATAATAAAAAATGAAACTACAACACAAAAAAATTATAGTTTAAAGAAACAAAAAAAACACGCTTTAATAGCAAACTGGACTAAAAAGTAATTTTTTACTTTTTAGTTCTGTTTGCTATTAAAGCGTGTTTTTTAGTTTTTTTAAACTATAATTTTTTAAAAACTAGGTTCATAGTATGTAAAATATCCTGGTGAATATATTTCAGCAGAGCACAAGTTGATTAGAGCTTGCGTTCATCCTTTATAATAATGTTCCTCGTCTTTTCGGACAACGGTATTTCTTGAAATACCTCAAATACTATAAATGTTACAAGGACCAAATTTTGAACGAATATTGAACAATGGCGATATTATTTGAATATTTTTCATACTCCTTCCGTACGCCTGTCATGAGTTATATTTAAAAAAATATAAATGCCGTTTGCCACTAAAAAGGGGTATAAATTTAATATAATCTGATTTCACTTGCACGGTATTATGCGACCAAGGGCATAACAATTCACCCGTTCATTAATGGGAATGACATTTACTGACATAATTTACACAAATTTTTCTAAGGCTTTCGATAGATTTATCATAAACTGATAATACACAAACTTCGTATTCTTGGTTTATCTGACTCTCTAATTATTCTTGTTAAATTTTGTTTATTTAATAGAACTCGATATATTGTATCTGGAGGATTTAAGTCTGTCGAATGCGTGGTAACATCAGACGTCCCTCAAGAGCCCAGACTAACATTTAACATCTTTATCAATGATATCGTACAAACCACAGATGTAAACAACCTCGTATATGCTGACGATTTGAAAATATTCATTACTGTTGATACTCTTGTTAACTGTTATCATCTTCAAAATAACCGAGATAGGGTAAATAACTGGTGTGATGCAAATAGGCTACCGTTAGACGCTGAGAAATATAACATTATAAAATTTTCAAAATAGACCGAGTATATAATGTTTAATTATAATCTGAGTAACTTCAGTTTGAAACGTCCGGCAACATTTCACGATAATTTTGTACCATTTGTTGTTTAGCTTAAGTTAAATATGATTCTGGAAATAATTCATTTTTATTTATAACTAATATAAACACAATTTTCGGTATTTTATGAAAAACCATTTAGACAATTACTTCCTATATTTCCAGATGCTTTTGTGACAAATTCAATAGATTCTTATTATTTACTGAAACAAACGTTGAAGTCGTATTCCGATCGAAGTAATTTCATCTCCTTTAAGTAAGAGCCGAAAAAAGTCCTTCTATACAACTTGCCCAAGTTGCAGCGTAACAAAGAATCGAACGGAGACACGTCTCAATCCATCTAGTTTGCTTTAAAATACATTCAGATCAATAGTGCTGGAAACTAAAGAAACCAAAAAAAATATCCCAAGAAGTTTTCGTCGTTGGAAAGCCGCAACGTTTTCAGTATTGCTCCATATTAAAAAATCTAAGAAAGAAAGTTAGCTGTGGTAAACGTTTACAGTTCTCCAAAGTATATGAAATGACCTGCACTTATATGTGAATTTCACTATTATTTTCTTTTCCCTTGCCATTTCTGCGCAAAATAATCTCTTAGCATACAAAAACCAGTAGCAGTTATTGACATATTACTAACTATATAAAAAGTGGTCCAATATGATATTTTGTAATTTTAAAGTAAGTTTAGGTATAAATATGTCAAAACTAATATGCATACCTATGGTTACACGTATTTGATAATATTTACACAGCAGTAATCATGCGAACACTATTTTAATATAATTTACATAATTGTAAGGATATATTCACGATAAATTAAATGCATTCTTCTATGTCTGATATTATTACATCTTGTTATGTATAGCCGACACAACTGCAATTCGTTAACATAATAACAACCGATGAAGAATTTAGAACACGGAACAAAACTGAGATAGATTTATCTAATTCATTCAATAATATATCAGACAAACATATTGCAGCTAAAATTATTAAAGATAGTTTTTAAAAATTCATTAAAAACTTTCACAATTAGAGTCACAACATATAAATCCAATAAAAACAAAACAGTATATAACGTTAGGATTTTCACAACAACCGATAAAGGTAAAACTGCCACTGCCATAAATAAAGTAGATTATATATAAAAAAAACAACAACTTTTTAGATACAGTACAACATCAAAAAATTTAAGACTCTACTAACTCACTTCTTCTGAGAAATATAAATTAACAACAATGAACCCCCAAACATGCAAAATGTGTTCATTAGTGAAGTTACACAAAGAAAATCTCCCTGTTAGACTTATAGTTTCCTTTATAACAGCACCGTCATACAATATTTCACATAAACTAATAGATATAATAAAAGAGAATACTAAATTCACCACAAAATGTAGTATTATAAATTCTTACAGTTTAATAGAAAAAAGTTAAAAATATTTCTTTACCTGATTAGGTAAAATTATTTTCATTCGATGTAAAGAATTTGTTTCTTAGCATACCCCTAAATGATACAATTACCCCAGTCGAAAATATTTTAGGCAAAAAAAATACTAACATTGTTGAAAAACAAGAAATTCTAAATCTTTTAACCATTTGCTTAGAACAAAGTTATTTTCGGTTCAATAATATATTTAAACAAATAGTGAATATCTAATTGTAGGGACACCCTTCAGCCCACTTCCCTCAGAAATATTTTTTCACTCATCAGAAAACACATGCTAAGCCACAAAGTGGTAATTTTCTCTATTGGTATAGATATGTAGGCAAATTTTTCTTATTTTACAGGCACAAAACAACAATTCAATAACTATTAAAATTTTCTTTCAAAAAAATAAATTCATCCTCGATACAGAACAAAAACAAAAAAACGCAGTCTTTAAAACCACCTGTTTAGGAAAACAAAAATACAACAGATAGATTTTCTACCACATGTATTATTATCCTCTTCAAAACAAATCACCGAATCTACAAAATAATAGAATTATTGGGAAAAAACCTCTGCGCCCGTGAAAAGTCAGAGGTTATGTTTTGCAAATAATATAAATCGGAATAAACACAGAAATAATGTATTTAGCTGACGTTTCGGAAAGTAATCTCTTTCCGTTTTCATTTTTTTCTTGAAGAACTCTTATTTTGCTGTGTATGTCAAATACACAGTTTTAAGATTCTGTTTATGTTATTTCCATAGATACTTACTACTTACACAGAACATAGAACTGATGATATTTTCTTTTATATAATGTTGAGTTTATTAAGTTCTTCTTTTAACATTGGTAGCCAGGTTGTACAAATATCTACAGAACAATTCGATACGCACTTATCTTCATTTAATAAGATTATTGCTGATTCCTTAATTTTTCTTTTTTTGGTATCTGTTTCTTTTGTTAAAATTTTTGCTGAATCCCAGTTTATTCTATGTCCGTTTTCCCAAGCATGTTCACAAATCTTTGATTTCTGAATTTCATTCCTTCTAATGTAATTCTTGTGCTCATCCAACCTCACACTGAAAGGTCTGGATGACTCACCCACATAACATTTATCACATTCACACGGGATATTGTAAATACAGTTTTTTGAATTCTGCTCCCTGTTTATCGGTTTTGTTTTTGTTAAAATAGATCTTAAAGTGTTCCCCGTTTGAAATACCGTCCTAACATCAAATTTGTCACCTATATGGCGTAGCATTTCCGATAGTCCGTATACATAAGGAATTATTGCTGTATAATGACGTTCAGGTTTTTGTCGTACCTGATTTCAGATTTTTAGAAAAATGTTATAAGAAATTAGCCAAATCAGAAAATAGCATAACCTTTTTGTGTAAGAACATGACATAATTTCGAAGTTTTTACGGCTAAAAGTACCTTTCCAAAATGCGAAAACCAGAAAAATTTTGGACAAGGCAAGCAAGTCCATGGTTAGGGAAAGAATTCAATATCATAGGTACCAAAAAGAACGAGCTATTGGCGACATTACTTACACGGAGAATGAACTAAGCAGGAACATTATACACTGAGAAAATTCGACCTATTAAAGTATCTTGCTAAAAAGTTCTTAATAATGCTGATTAAAAATGTTGTAACTATTATTATAACTTTAATACTTACAACATTTTAAAGTACTAACAGCTATTGAAGTCATTTTCCTAAAACAGTATTATTATAGTTATCAGTTATCTAGCTATGGTAATTAACATACTTTATTGGAGTAAGTCGGTATTTTTTTATAAAAAAAAGTTGCAGCTAATATTCTGTTATCTTAATAATCTTTATTACGCATCTAACAAGCTTTATTAAAGATCAAATTGTACTGATCGTATAAATAATCATGCGTAGCGATATTGCGCACAGACAGGCCTCGGCTCTCGCAAGTTGCGCCCATCACATCACATCATCATTATCGTATTTCGTGTGTTCTTGTATCTCCAGTGCCCACAGGATTAAAGTTATTAGTGATGGCTTACAAATTATTTTTATTGCAGTGGGGCCTCGATGCATATCGAGATGCATATATATAAATGCATATGTATAAAGTTATTCTATAAGCTCACCATCCCAGTAATTAGTTCATGTAATTGTTATTAAATTAACAAAATATAAGCCAAGAGAGTGGGTTAGTTATTACAGAAATAAATGTTTCGTAAAATACACACTACGAAAGATAAAAAATATTCCACTATTTCCTATAAACGGAAATAAATTCATTGCCACCCATCAATGTGCTATTAAATTGTTTAATACCTCCAGTTCTATTAATTTAGCAAAACCAATGCAGCTATCTAGTACTGACTAAAAGATTATTTTGTAGTGCTTATAGGAAACGCTAATAAATTCAGCATAATAATGATAATACTGACCAGTAGTTCAATTTGCAGCAGTAGGTAAAGCACTTAATAACCATAATAAAATAAAGAAACTGATGGTAACACAAATGTTATTATAGAAATTTCCATGGTCTTTAATAACCGTTAGTAGATGTTTTTAGGAAAATGATTTTAATAACAATAGCAAATGACTCTGCCTGTCCTCTATTTAATTGAAGTTTTATGCAAAGGTTATTAAATTTTTAATAACGGCTAATAGATTTTTCTCTCAGTGTAGAACACGATTATCAGTTTATAATCCAGAATGTCAGGTTGAGTTACGAAAAATATTTTAATCTGCAAAAAGGTACGCATTTACATAAATTTAGAAACTTAATAAGGGAAAAACAGATTAGGCAATTACAAAATATAAATAATAATCCTTTAATTGACAGGACTGTCATTAATATGTCAAAAAGAGTTTTGTCCATTTCAGACAGGCTTATCCTATCAAAAGGTTTAAATTTTGCAATAAACCCGAAAACTGTTCCAAAATTTGATATAGTAGCGGCAATAGAAAAAACGGCTCAAAATTTACCAACAGATAATGGTAATGAATATCGCATACGGGCAAAAATTGCTTTAGAAAAGCAATACAAAATTAAAGATAATTTAACTCCAGAAGAAAAGTTATCGATACATTCTTTAAAGCGCGATGAAAGTATAAAAATTTCGCCAGCAGACAAAGGTAATGCCACAGTCATTATAGATAAAGATATATATAACACAAAAATCATGACTCTTGTAAATGAGGGACCCTACTCAAAACTAAACAAAGACCCAACAAAGTTAATAGAGAGCAAAATTTACAGAACTTTGTTTAAATACAAACATGAATTTAATGATTTTGAACGAAGGAAACTTACACCACATCATAGTAAGCCTCCTCATTTTTATGGCTTACCAAAGACACATAAACAAAATATTCCTTTAAGACCAATTGTTAGTTCTATTAATTCACCATGTCATAATTTGGCAAAATTTTTACTTAAAATTATTGATCCATTATCTGGAAATACCGATTCATATATTAAAAGTAGTAAACATTTTATAGAAAAAATTTATGAAAACGATATTCATGAATCACACCTGATGGTTAGTTTTGATGTAGTTAGTCTTTTGAAACTTTAAAAATAGTTAAAGACAGGTTACTAAATGATAATAATTTGGAAACTAGAACTAAATTAAGTGTAAATAGCATAATGGAACTCTTAACACTGTGTATAAAGACAACCTATTTTCAATTGGACAATGAGTTCTATCAGCAGGATTTTGGTATGGCTATGGGGTCTGCATTATCACCAATTTTAAGCAACATATTTATGGAGAACTTTGAGAACACACATGTTCAAAATTGTATAAACAAACCGGTTGTCTGGTGGAGATATGTTGACGACATCTTTGCAATCTGGCCTCATGGTGTCGATTTACTAGATAGTTTTTTGGAAAATATAAATAGTAAGGAACCATCTATTAAATTCACATTAGAAGTAGAAAGTAGGAATGAACTACCGTTTTTAGATGTTTTAATTAGAAGGGTAAATAATACAATTGAAACAAGCGTTTATAGAAAACCAACGCATACTAATAGATATCTAAATTTCAACTCAAATCAGTCGATAAATGTTAAAAGGGGTGTTGTAAAATGTTTACACGATAGGGCCAAAATAATTTCATCTAATAATGAAATGTTAAATAACGAGAAAAAATTTATCAAAGAGGTTCTAGTACAAAATCAATATTCTGAAGCCTTTGTTGATAGAGTTTTCATAAATGTTGAAAATAGGGACAATCAAGTACGACAAAAATCTGAACGTCATTATACAGCCATAATTCCTTATTTATACGGACTATCGGAAAAGCTACGCCGTATAGGTGACAAATTTGATGTTAGGACGGTATTTCAAACGGGGAACACTTTAAGATCTATTTTTACAAAAACAAAACCGATAAACAGGAAGCAGAATTCAAAAAACTGTATTTACAATATCCCGTGTGAATGTGATAAATGTTATGTGGGTGAGTCATCCAGACCTTTCAGTGTGAGGTTGGATGAGCACAAGAATTACATTAGAAGGAATGAAATTCAGAAATCAAAGATTTGTGAATATGCTTGGGAAAACGGACATAGAATAAGCTGGGACTCGGCAAAAATTTTAACAAAAGAAACAGATACCAAAAAAAGAAAAATTAAGGAATCAGCAATAATCTTATTAAATGAAGATAAGTGCGTATCGAATTGTTCTGTAGATATTTGTACAACCTGGCTACCAAAGAAGAACTTAACAAACTCAACATTATATAAAAGAAAATATCATCAGTTCTATGTTCTGTGTAAGTAGTAAGTATCTATGGAAATAACATAAACAGAATCTTAAAACTGTGTATTTGACATACACAACAAAATAAGAGTTCTTAAAAAAAAAAAAAAAAGCTTTGAAAACGGAAAGAGATTACTTTCCGAAACGTCAGCTAAATACATTATTTCTGTGTTTATTCCGATTTATATTATTTGCAAAACATAACCTTTGACTTTTCCTTTGGCGTAAACGTCACGGGCGCAGAGGTTTTTTCCCAATAATTCTATTATTTTGTAGATTCGGTGATTTGTTTTGAAGAGGACAATAATACATGTGGTAGAAAACCCAAATAATAGGAAAGAATATTCGAAGAATGCCACAAATAACTTTCAGACAATACAACAGATAGAATTTCAACAAATAATAAGTTAGATGTCTATGAGTTGATCTGCGCTACTTGTTCTAAGAATATATTGGACAAACTGGTAGAAATTACGAGAGAAGAATATTAGAACACATGAGTAGTTACACCAATAAAAAAACAGCCTATATATGCCAACTATTTAATAGAAGAGGATCACTTATTCAATGAAGACTTCAATATTTGATACGGTAAACAATTCTTTCTTAGAGCAAAAGCTATATAGTGTAGGAATAAGAGGAAACCTACTGTCATGGATAGATAGTAATATGGAAGGGAGGACACTAAACATACAACTAAATAATGTGCAGTCAGAAATAGAGAATTTAATGTACGGCGTTCCTCAAGGCTCTGTTTTGGAACCGCTGTTATTTATGCTATATATAAACAACCTTCCTAACTTTTGAACTACTGGCCACATGTTTGCTGATGATTAACAGTGACATTAGCAGCTGATACAACAGAGCAAATGCAAATATTAATTGACCAAACCTTCCAAGAGGTAAATACTTGAGCGCAGAGAGATAAGCTTATCATAAATCCAGATAAGACTGTCATAATAAATTTTGGTTTGCAAAGACAATTGCCGCACGATGTAGTGTTGCATGACAGCATTATATTGTCCAATAACGCGAAATTACCGGGAAGGTATTTAGTTGATAAATTCTTATGGGACAAGCACATTGAGCACGTATGCTCATAATTTAATAAGGCCTACTTTGCTACATTGCAAATGCAAAGCACGTTATATGAAGCAGGGCTATTGGGTATTTATTATGCTCTTGCATACTCACATACTTCGGACAATATCATTGCCTGGGGAAGTTTAAGAGATAGGGACATAGTCTTAGCGAAAAAATACTCATTAAACTTTATTTCCGATGAATTACAGAGAGCTGTAAGAATGTATCTAAAATAAAAAAAGTACTAACGACTCATGTATATTTATACTAAAATGTTTAACGTATACCAAAAAAAAATATAGATTCATTCACACAAAGAAATGATTGTCATTCATATAGTACAAGACGTGTGGTGATCTACTTAGTATATCTCTACATCATACTTCAAATTATAAACATTCACCATATTACAACTGCGTTTTACTTTTCAATAGTTTTCCGGCTGATACCCGAAATATGCCAAACTACGAAGCCTACAAAACCGCAGTCAAAAATGTCTTATTTGAAGGTAGTTTTAAGTGTTCGAGATTTTTTGAATAGAGGATCTTGAGGCCACATTTATTTGTTTCTATCCTCCAACCAATTTTATGAAAAACTTTGCAATTCACTGTTTATATTTATTATATTGTGACTATGTCATTTATATGTTTTTAATTCTATTATAAACTATATCTTTTTAATTTTTTATCATGTAACATGTTCAATATGTTTATACATAATATTAATTTTTGCAAATGATTTACCATATAAACATTCTGTATCTAAAATGGTCAATAAATATTATTATTATTAATTCTACATACAAAAAGAAAATAATGAAAACTCAATTTAGAAATAAATAAACTTCGAGGCAACAGGCTACTTTTTAAGTCAAATTATTACTTTCGATTTATATTGAAATCAAGATACATCCTAGGTTATAGGAAACTGGTTAGCTACGCAAGACATTGCCAGATACTTTCCTAAAATTGTCGCAAAATAGACACGTGCAAGACGTCGGATATAAAAGAAATAGAAAATCCGGATAAAATAGTAATAAAAAATCTGAAAATGAACGAGAATATGGCTAAACAATTGCATTAAACCACAAGTAATATTCTTTCCTGTTATTTGAGCTTTCTACCATATGTATTATCCTCTTCAAAACAAATCACCGAATCTACAAAATAATAGATTTATTGGAAAAAACGTCACAGGCGTAGAGGGCCTGTGACGTTTACGTCAAAGGTACAGTCAGAGGTTATGTTTTAAAAATAATATAAATCAGAATAAACACAGAAATAATGTATTTTGCTGACGTTTCGGAAAGTAATCTCTTTCCGTTTTAAAAACTTTTTTTCCAAAATTCCAAATTTCCAAAAGAAAATTATATAAAATAAATAAAAACAATATAGTGTAGTGAAAAGTAATCTACTTTTGCCTAAATAAGACTTACTTCAAGGTGCAGATCAATTTCACAAAAAGTAATACATGTTTAAAGTCTAATAAATGAAACCCGCTATGACAATCAAAGCCTATGATTTTTGACTTTAGATTTAAGTACCTAATAAAAAATAGAACTGTTGCCATATTATTTTTCTGTAATTCTCTATACCGATGGCATCTCTACAGTCCTCTATAATTGATGTTGCTGTAAAAAGTATGTTTGTACATGAGACATGTGCTAAATTTGATATCTGTAGCTTTAGATATACTTCTATTATCGTAACTTTTCTGAAGTATTGGAAATCTTATCGAATGCCTGCCTTAACTGAAGAAGTGTCGCGCGCCGTTCCAACTGTTACTCTAAGAATAAATGAAAAATATGATGGAAACTAAGCTTTACAAGTTACATGCCATTGGGGAAGCATTAATAAAAACAGTAATTTAATTAATCACGGCGATATCAAACCTAGGTATTCTTGCACAGCACAGAAAAAAATCTAGAAACTCTTATAATCTCGGTTTCTGACGAATCACTGTGTTGTAATAAACAAAGGATATTAATAGTGATGGATGAATGATTTAGTATATGCTGAGAATTACAAAAGCTGGGTGGAGATTAATTGGATCAGATTAATGATTTTAGATGATTGATAGATGAAAGGTTCTCGCTTTTATTGTTTAGGACTCTCTGAAATCGGATCGGGCTGGCAGGGACGCAACAGAATGTGGTGTTGCCCGAAACGTAGTCCCGTACATGAGTTGTTTTGTATTTTGTTAATTAAAGTGAAGTTAGATAAATGTCGGTACGTTTATTGTAACATACAGGGTGTATGCTGAAAGTAGGGAAAATAATAACTTGATTTTGTAAAATCAAATCACAAATTTATTTTGTATATTGCTCCACAGAAACTCTACCAATAGTAAGATACAATTTCAAACATCTTGGGGAAATGATGAATAGGCTGATGTTGTAACTCTTATATAAACGTTAATTTTATATCAAAATCAGATTTTTTACTGGAGAAATAGAAACAACAACCACAGTACATGATACAACAAAAACTATCGGAGGAAGTTTCTGTTATATGGCTTGTGCCCATTTAATAACTTTATTAAAATAACTGATATTTATTTATATTTATTACGATAAGTATGACATTTTATTTTAGATTTTGTAAGCGAGACTACTTCAAACTAACAGAATTTCTTTGAAACACTACTAAATTTCTTCACAATGTTCATAGCTTTATATTTGTATCTTAAGAACTGCATGTTTCTTTGTACTTCTGTTACATAACTTCAGGTCACCAATTGTCTCTACCATACCTGGAAAATATTTACAATCATTTAAATTCCCATTTGTTTATTTTATTTACTCTATACAACATGTGGCTATTTTTCTTACCTCTAAAACTTCTTCCAGTCACACCTGTTATATAGTGTATGTGCCAGTTCAATAATTTAATTAGAAAATAGAAACTTTACTAGAGAAGGAATCCTATTATAAGTTGCTCATCAACAGATGGCGAAACTCTTATGAAATTTACAGTATTCATTATTTCTAGAGAATATATATAGGTACTTTTAAGTTTGTATATTGGTATCACAATTAAAATTTGTGATATAAGAAAGTTTACTTTATTAATTAATCATTCGAAGTAGCCATTTGCCTTCCAAATCTGAACTGACTAACATCTATACGAACTTCTCTATTGTGAGATCCTCGAGTAATTACACTTGATACATACATAATCCACATTTATTTGTGTTAAAACACCATACCGGTAAATTTTATTTATGATTTATTTCTATTTCAGTCATTTTCAATTATTTTATTAATATGCTTTCGTTATTTAAATAAAATTAGATTTACTTTCTTTAATTTTATGTAACTAAAATTCTACATGCAGCCACATGGTAATAAAATATTTAGCAATTTGGTTTGCAATCAGCAATTTTACAATTATCTAGAGTTTTGTAATTATCGAGCAATTTTCATAATTACCTGGCAATATTAAGTATATTATTTAATCAAACTTATTTTGGCTTATGCTAATATGTCGTTAGCTTTTTTTATTAATTTTTATTAATACCCGGTTATTGAAGTAACCAAGAATCAATAATACCGCATTAGAAGCTGTTCTATATTCCTTAAAATCCACAAGAGCCTTTCCTTTGGAATCATATATCGTAAAGTGATAGAACTATATTGACCAACAACCAATTATATTTTTATAAATTCATATATATTTTTAAGACCAACTTTTAGATTCCACTCATTAAAAATTTGGACCCCGCACTTTTCTTATATAAAATGGATCTCGGTTAAATTTTCCGAATTTTTAGTATATTATAGATCTTAACCTCCTGATTAAAAGTATCATGGACCCAATCTAATCCCATGAATCCTTCAATTGTCATTAATATATTTCATAAAAATAGCCACTTTTTGACTTTAACACTCTCAAAAACTATTCATAGGATTAGATTGGGCCCACGTTAGTTTTAATCAGGAGATCGTCATCTATAACATACTAAAAATTCAGAAAATTTAACCGAGTACGAGTATAAGAAAAAGTGCGTGGTGTAAACTTTTATTACTTTAAATATAATCTTTCATCCATTTTAATAATTAGTACTTTTCCTCGCCAACAGATTTCAGTCTCATCTATATGAGATTAGTTTTAAGGGAAAAAAGACAAATTTACTCATTCTTTGCTATAGATGGTGCCCTCATAGCATCAAATATTTCATTGTCTCTTTTCCCCAAACAAAACAAAATTGTTCTGTTCTACCACACACACACACACACACACACAAAAGGGTAAGTATCACCTCCCTTGACAGCTCACTGAACCTACGACCATTTGCTTTGATTTAAACCAGCTAGTCGATCACATTTGGTGCTTTGTTTATTGACTATTTCAACAAAAAGGAAAGTAAGCAGGTAACATTGTCTGCAATAGTTTGACATAATTGTAAAACCAAAATGTCGCGTCTTTTTTCATTTTATTTTATTGGTGTACTGTGAAGGTTTACAAATTAAAGAATTGCGAAGTTTAATAAACTTGACGATCTCGTTTCATTTTAAATTGGTAATAAAAATAATGACTTAAAGTATATTTAATAGCGAAAATTCACAAAATTACTTGATACAAAATAAATAGTTTTGTGTCAGTAAATAAAAAATTTGTCCTGAATAAATTCATAGATAACAAATTTACCATTTTCTTGACATAAATTATTTGTTGTTATATGTATTTTATTTTTGGTCGTACATAATGAGTATCATTTAGTAATGCTATTCAGAATTATTGAGAGAATATAAAACCGTTCAAATAGTCAATAAAATTAAAGTCCGGCACATGATTTAAATTCCATTACACAATTTGAATCCCATATCGGAATTGAAATTTATTTTCTACTAATTTCATTTAATATAGAATTTTGGATTGCAAATTATATTTACTCCATAATTTTATTAGATTGTATACAAAACACAATCATGCAATATAGCAAATTAAATTTTAATCTGGCTGCTATATAACGTTATAAATTTTATTTAATATCGGTTTTATTGAATTAAATAAAAATAATGGTTATATCTGGTTTGAATTGTGCAGTCCCCAATTTATTTATTTTATGTTTTATAATAAATATATCGGACGTAATGAACTAATTACAATGGATTATAAAGTATTTAAAAGCTTCACTCTGGTTCACAATATAATGTTTATATGCAGCCTACAGTTTGTCAAATTGGTGCAATTTTGGATAAAGTTAAGTCGTAGCATAAAATTTGAATATTTTATTTTCTAGAAACCATTAAAACTGGAAGTAAGGCCGATCGCTCTTCAGTACTACGGGATGGCGACGATACCGTTACCCGAGGTATCTTCGAAGGCGCGGCAAATTGTTTTAAATATAGACTTGCCCACTAAAGGAATGGTGACGCGCTTGATCTCGCAAGACTGAGCATGCCAGTCTCCTTCTGAGCGACGATACCTGTTTATGCTTTTTATTTAATCTATTACGAAAATAAAAAAAATAATATTAAATTTGTACAAATAACTGAAAGGTATAGTATATACGATTGGAATTGAAACTGGTCAGTTTTAAAGCACAGGACCGTGCGTACTGAACTTGATATTTTGTCCTATATATTTGGCAATGGTATTGAGATTCGAACGGTAGTTGAAACTGTGCAGGCGAGTCCGAGACTGGCAATGTAATTAGCCTGAATGAACCATCTACGACTGCACTGGTTTAAAGGTAATAAAACGGACAGGCCTACTAGCACAAAAAAGCTCGTAAATCGTTTCTTTATCTTGGAACGTGGAAGTCTAATATCGTGCTGTCTATGTGCCAGTGCAGCGCATAAATACCTATTATAATATCAAGCGTAGGAGTTTAGTTAGTTACTGTTCATATTTATAAATATTTACTACTGTATCAAAGGTAAAATATTTTAATTATTTACTAATTTACCATGGCTTTCTGGAGACCATTTGAAACAGAGGATAATATAATAACGACCAAAAATCCCGAAGTAGTTGAACCGGTTATTGTCGAAAAAACCGAAATAAATTTAGAGTTTAAAAACCAAGATTTACACGTACAAAGTCAACGTATTATTTTAAATATACATGAATGTTTGAAAGGCGAAAATCCTGAACAATGCGAGAAAGAAATAATACGACGTATTAACGAATTAACTAAAATATCAAAATCAACAATTTATCGTGTAATTCAAGAAGGCGATGTTATAGATCACAGCGCAAAGAGGAAACGGAAAAATACGAAATTAAAAAATATTGATGATGCCACTAGAGATGTAATACGGCGTATAATTTATAATATGTATGAAGAAAATATAGTTCCTACGTTAAAAATGATTCAAGAAAAATTGAGTGATTATCCTGATTATAATAATTGACAGTCGTATGGTAATTATGGAATCGCGACGTATAGTTTCACTTCGGCTAGATTATTTGGAAAAAATTAGAGAATATCGTAAACTAAACAGGCATATAGTTTATCTAGACGAGACGTGGTTTGACATGCATGATGTTGTTCAGTATGGTTGGGTAGATAGTTCGCACAATTGTGTTTTAAATACTCCGTGTTCTAGAGGAAAACGCGTTACCATACTTCATGCGGGAAGTGAAAATGGGTTTGTACCCAATGCGTTGCTCTTGTCGGCAAAAAAAATATCGCAGTCTTCTGCGGACTATCACGAAGACATGACAGCCGATCTATTCGAAAAATGGTTTTCTCAACAGCTTCTATCAAATATTCCGCCAAATTCGGTAATTGTATTAGATAATGCTTCTTATCACTCGCGTATATTAAATAAAATACCAAATAACAGCACAAAAAAGGAAGACATTTTAAAATTCATGAGACAAAAAATATGGAAATTCCTGTAAAAGTTCCAATAAAACGCGAATTACTGAAAAGAATAAAAGAACAGAATTTCAAAAAGGAATATGTTATTAATAACTTATCCAATATACACGGTCATACACTTTTACGGTTACCTCCATACTATTGCATATTTAATCCTATCGAGATGGTTTGGGGAACACTAAAAGTACGTTTACGAAAATGTAATAACTCTCCAACGTTAAGCGCGATAGTAGTTGATCATATAAGAGAAATAATAAATGACATTGACAATAATACTGATTTATGGAAAAATTGCATTAGGCATGTAATTGGAGAAGAAAATCGATATCCAACGCTACCCCCTAGTGCGCCGATTTTAATTCAACTGGATAATGATTCCTCCTAACAAAGTGAAGATTCGGACGCATCAATTAACATTTAACTATTCTTCATTTTTTCATTAAGTTTTTTATTGTTACATTTCGTGGAATATATTTTGTTTAGTTGTCAAGAAATTTTAATTTAAGTTACTTCATTCTAGAGAAATATTTTAATTTTGTTTTTATTTATGTTTTATATAAGTATACAAATTTTTATTTTTGTTTTCATATAATAATTCTTTGCTTTGTTCAAGAAACTTACGTTTTTATTTTAGAAGAAACTTAAATTTTTATTTTATTTTTGACTAAAATCGTTGCCCCTCGTTAATCTAACCTGTCCCATCCCCTCCTGGCAAGATATGTTCATACTTCTCGTTGGTCCTTGCTGAGCAATAACATATTTCAATATAATATGGGTTAACTTTAAAACTAAAATCAATAAATTTAAATATTTAGACTTTTTATCTAAAACTGATATAATACCTCAAAAATATGTTATTGGCGAAATGAACCTAATAAACAAAAAGTAATAAAAATGAATACAATTTTAACATTTTATTGTGACAATCATTTCCATTTACACCCGCCCATGTACAATAAAGAGATACCGACTGTTTTTGCCGGCTTTTAGTTTTTATACGGTTTCAATTCCAATCGTATATATTTTATCTCTGCACATCTAATTATAATTTAGCGGAATATTTTAGAAATAATGTGACTGAAAAGGCGTGGACAGCAATTGCAACAGAAATAAAATCCACAGGTTCGTCATTGGTGATATATGGATGAATCCCAAATCTCAGTTCTTTTTCGATACAAATATAAAACAACCACGGGTTCTTCAACACTCGACATGCTCTACCTGACTAGCTTCATAAATGTCACAGGAGAACAAATATTAACGGTGTGCCAGTTCGCAACCAACTGGTTATGGATTTGGGATTGTCTATATACGCTGTTTATATGTTATGTCCATATTATCTGCATTTATAAGGTTAAGTGGTAAGCTTTTATACCTGGTATATATTTTGTTTTTAAATTTAAGTCATATAACCATCCTCAAGAGACATAATTATTAGGTCATTATTATGTCTTTTTGTGCGCGGAAAGTATTATTACGTTTTACTACTACACTAAAAACCGCTTTCAAAATAAAACGAAGTATTGTACGTACTTATAAGTAAAATATATATGTCGCATTAATTGTGGTCACCTACATATATTATTATTATACATTTCTTTTTATAATCGAAATTATTACGAACAATTAATTAACAATTAACATTTCAATTATCATAACACGAATAACAAATAAATAAGATGTACGCACTTTTAAATATATGTATATATATATATATATATATATATATATATATATATATATATTAAAAAGGTAGTCTTGACTGACTAGTTAAGGTACAAACATAAAATTTATTGAGGTTGCAGTCAGTGATAAGGTATTTTGGCCAATACAAAAAGAAAACTCTTTGTTATTGTCAAGCTTTCGCTAATGTTTATTAGCTTTCTCAAGACATCTACAAAATACAAAAGTTGTCAGTAAACAAAATCAGTTAAAACAATTTATTTTTACTACTTACTAACTTGAGGTTAATTTGATAAACCTGCGTCGAAACACATTTATATATATATATATATATATATTCCTTTCAACGTTCCTTTTATAAAAAGATATGTAGATGACTTATTACTCTCAGTGCCACATGATAAAATAAATGTGGTGTTACACACATTTAACAATTACAATCCAGATATACAGTTCACAGTGGAGAAAGAAACAGATAACTGCATACCTTTCTTAGATATGTTAGTTATCAGGGACGATAACACATTACGTACCAAATGGTATCGTAAACCTATAAGCAGTGGTAGATACATTAACTACTTCTCTTACCATCATCCACGGATGAAAATGAATCTTATATTTGCACTGAAGAATAGAGTTACCAAAGTCACACACCCCCAATTTAAAATGGAATCGTTACAGGAATTGAAGGGTCTATTAGTTGAGAATTCTTATCCAAGAAATTTAGTGAACAAACTCTTATTTAACACCGAACAAAATCGTAATAACTTTACCCGTGGCCTTAATGTTGTCAATCATACTGGTTCAATTAACAATGGCATTGTTCAAGTGTCAAGAAATGTTGGTGAAGACAACATAAACGAGGCTGATGGCAACATAAATGGTGGTAACGTCACAGAAAATAGAATAATTTATAAATCTTTACCTTACGTAGAAAATTTGACCTCTATGTTAACAAACCTTTTTAAAAACTCTAATATTAAAATAGCTAAAAAACATCTAAAAACTGTTTCCCAATTACATAGTATCATCAAGGCTCCCTTAAGGAATAAAGAAAAATCTAATATCGTTTATCGTATCGAATGTTTCAATTGTAGTCAAGCGTACATTGGGCAGTCGTCAAGAGCACTTCAGGGTAGAATAACGTCTCACAAAAGTGATTGTAATAGAATGGTAAAATCTTGCGCCCTAGCAGAACATGTCACTACAACGGGCCACAAAATGGATTATGAAAATGTAAAAGTTTTGGCAGTAGAGAACAATTATCAAAAAAGGATTTTCCTTGAAATGGTGCATATTAACAATGAAGTTAACAGCTTAAACAAAAAATCAGACATCAACAATTTAAGTAAAATTTACACCTACATTTTAAAATTAGAACATGACAACTATAGAACTTTTCAAAATAACCGCGAAAATTAAGTTGGCAACACAGTTGGTAATCATCAATATCACTAAGTATTCCCATTTCTATGAAATTTAAAATGAGTTTTTACTTGTAATAAAAAACATTTCCTCTTATCTCTGGGCTTCAGCATAGTTTCAGCTGAGTCCATTTTGTTAATTATTTTAAATGAAATTTTAATCAGATTTTATTAATATGTTTACCTAAACTTAAGTTAAATGTTTTATTTATAACAGTAGCAGTGAGGCTATGTGTGTGGGATCGACCACTAGTTACGTTTTAAGAAATTTTCCTGCCATGTGTTTCGACGCAGGTTTATCAAATTAACCTCAAGTTAGTAAGTAGTAAAAATAAATTGTTTTAACTGATTTTGTTTACTGACAACTTTTGTATTTTGTAGATGTCTTGAGAAAGCTAATAAACATTAGCGAAAGCTTGACAATAACAAAGAGTTTTCTTTTTGTATTGGCCAAAATACCTTATCACTGACTGCAACCTCAATAAATTTTATGTTTATATATATATATATATATATATATATATATATATATATATATATATATATATATATATATATATATATATATATATATATATATGTTATTATACATGATTTGCAGGAAACAACTACTCAGCGGGCAAATACCCCGACCTGCATTGAATTATACCTTACAAATCATGAAAGATTGGTAGCCAATGTCATTTGTCAATTCCCTGACCAGACATAGACCGGTTTCGAACTTATTAGTTCTCATCAGTATGCCATAGGTCATGGAACAGACAAATGACATGGCCAACCTGTTAGTTTTATACAAACTTAAGTAAATGGTGTACCGGTGTATATATATATATATATATATATATATATATATTGCTATGTATTCGCATATTGGGCGATTACGAAGATTGCATGTTTGTGTTATTTGCTGAATCAGGGTTTGAATTTGTTTGTTTCCTTTAGATGATTTTCAAAATTTATTTAAATTAGCTGAAGATCCGAAAGGTATGTGTTTTAGAATATTAATACTTGTTTAGAGTTGTTTTAATAGTTTTTAAGTTTTTATTTGATGTCAACAGTAAGTTTGATACTGACATCTGTTAGTGGTTAGTAGTTGAAATAATTTCTGATATTTAAGTCATTATGACATTTCTTTTAAGTAGGAAATTTTATTTTTATAGTTGGTAAATGTTTTCCTGGAGAAAGACACGGAGGTTTAAGTTAGGTTATGTTTGGAATGAAATTAATCAAAATTCATATGGTGTTTTGTTTTGTTTATTTTGGGTACTTTGATATTTAGTGATATAGAAGAAAACAACAGATAAAGGAGAGGTTGTAAAATGGGAAAAACAAATTTAAGAAAAAGAAGAACAAGTGAAAATTAGGAAGTGAAGAAAAAAAATAATAAAAAAGGGATTAATAATTTGAAATTGAATAAAAAGTCAGAAATTATGGAGATCAGCGAAGAAGAGTAAAAATAGACTGTAAATAAGAAGGAAGAGGTGTTATTGTGGATAGGAATTGCAGAGGAGATAAGGCCGAGATAAGGTGAAGAATTAATGAAAGGAGAATTGTTGGATTTGGAAAGAGAAGAGTGTAGCTACGAAGAAGGAAGGTTTTGTGTGTTTAATTTTGGACACGGTTGTATATTAAAATTTAAATAGTGTATTAGACTTTCGAACCTGTTATAAAACTGCTAAATTATCTGAATATCAAGGAAAATAAATTACTTATATCAGATTAAAAATTTTACTTTAATAAAATTTCATTTTTAAAACAGGAACTGAATTTGAACCTGCTCCTGAAGGAAAAGATAAGCTAGCCGGTCCATTAAATAAATTTGACATACTTTCGGATCAAAAGGTAAGAGATTTTAATTTGATCTTTTTGGTTTTAGAGTTTTTTTTTGGGTTTATCTATTGGAAATAAACAAGTTAAAGTTTGATTAGTACTGCAAATTATTAAGTTCAATAATAGTAAAACAGTACAATATATATATTAAAAGTTGTTGCTACCTCCGGTTGAACCGGAATTTCGTTGTCACCCGGTATATATCGTTGGCTAGCTATAAATCAATAAATAGATAAATAACCCTGTATATGATTTTAGTTAGGAGTTGATATACTTTGTGGTTTCAGGAAACTATTTTGTTTGGTTATTGTGCACTAATTTAATTTTTAATATTTTGGGAGAAATTTTTAAACAGAATTAGTATTTTTCAAATATATGCTAACATGGTATGATACTCCGTGAGTGGATTTGAACTCTAGAGTTAAAGTAAAATTTTCTAGAGCAGACTAAAGTATACAAATAAGTATTCGCATTTTGCCAAGTTTCTCTGGAAACAGTGTCTTGTAATTTATAATAAAACTTTAGACTAGACAAAATACGTAAGTTTTAAATTACATATGTACTTAACCTGGTTATCTTTATCTCTTTCACTGTTTATAACTTTTAATGTTTCTTTTATTACTTTGTATAGTATACGTTCAAGATGTAAATGTTTTTTTTATGGAAATGAATTTGTGTTGTATTTCAAATTAAGAATTTCGTAAAATAATCCTGTTTTGCTCCAGCATCAGCGTAGTGTTGTGTAGTATTTCTTATCCCATATACACCCAACAAATTTAATCAATGATCTACGCTCGGGAGAACAAATTAATCATAATATTCTAAACCTTTTCGCCAGTTAAATAAATAGATCACTGAGATCCTCTTTATTGAAATTAAATTTCCTCATTTTAATTTTTTCTTCGCTCTTGGAGTGAATTAAGAAAAACTGACTTCGAAAGCTGTTCTTGAATAATTATACTATAACCCGCACAAATGATCTTTATGTAGGGACGTATATAAAAGCTTTGTCTTTTCTTGTGAAATAATGAAATATTTAATTATTTCTGTATAGAAGCCCTTAAAAAATACAGAGGAGCATCTGAAGACAATTTGCTGAATCTATAAAAATGCAATTAAATTAAAGACAAATCTGACAAATGCCACCAGACAATGCAATACAATTGGTGAACAAATTTTTTTTGCATAAAATTATCTAGACCCATTTCTATTAAATGAATGTTACAAATCTGGAAAATTTAGGTTAACGTTAGCATTAACTATTGTATTGTTATGTGCACACCCACGCCCTCTTACGAAGAGAGTTAGACCCTGGTGGCAGAGGAAGGAGGCGTGCCCAGTTAGCTACCGGCAAACCGGTTCCATCTCTAGGCCAACTGGCGAACTACCACTACCGCTACCACGGATGGATTGAAAAGCAGTAGAATAATCTGGAATGGCAGATTGCAGTGAAATAGAGGAATCGAGAATAAACGCCACGGATATATAAGAGGCGGATCCAACGCTCGGAGTTAGTTAGTTATTTATGGTGCATAGTACCATATAAGGAGACTAATACGGCAGGTCTGGGCCCTGGCGGTCTTTTCGTAGCTTCACAGTATCTTTTTTCTAAAAATCACTTTTACAAAACGCCAAAGCACTTGAGCATTACACTTGAAGACACTACTCGACGTGCATTTCGCTAACCATGTCAACATCATCAGGCGACGAATAAGACTGGTTTTCAGTTTTAATCATCTTCTGATAATGCTAACATCATGTTTCTGGAAATGTATTTTAAATGCTTTATTTTATTCATCTGTATTATTTACGTTCGGAGTTGGACTTTATAGGGATGGCATTATAATTGTTCAAAATAACCATTTATGGGCTGATGAAAATCCTCACAGAATAATTGAGCCGAACGCCAATAACGTTTTTAAATTAATATTTGTACTGATATTGTAACAATTTTTTAATTGATACATTTGTCCTACCCAGAAATAATAATGGACAATATCAACTCAATTTTCTTCATGATGATTTATCATTTCTATTGATGGTTGTTCCAATAGTAATAAGACAACGTATTTTATATCCCAATCATTGGATATGTCGTGGAGGACCTATAGCATAGCCACCCCGTTCTCCAGACCTTAATCCACTGCGTTATAATTTTTTTTTTATACATTTATTTAACGTCGGCCTATTTCCGCTACTGAGGCCTAACACCGACGCCTGTAGACGAGCTACCCCCAACCAGGAATTTTGCTGAACCACTTCCCTTAAGAAGAGTAGGGATCTTTTACTTGCCTAACATTTAATAGACAAGGGACCGACGGCTTTACATCCCCTTCGAAGGATGGTATATCTCCTATACAACCCTCGCCTAAGGTTGTATAGCTTCCGCGCATACACTAATATACAAGCCGCTGGAAGATGTGTGAGGCGAGAACGCGGTTTCCGTTGGAATGGTCACCCATCCAAGTACTAACTGCGCCTGTCGTTGCTTTACATCGCATACCGAAGTATGTACATAGTAAAGACGCACCTACGCTCGCCCCGTTATAATTTATGAGGCAAGTTAAAATGTTATGTTTATGCTGTTCCTATTCCCGATGGACAAAGTCTTTTTTATAAGATCGAGGGAGGATGCTAGCAAATCCGGCAGAGTCCAGCAATTATTAGTAAAGTGACTATGAGACAATGTGTCCAATGGTATATTGAGACAGATGGATGTCAGCTCAAATATCTCTTGTAAAGTTATGGCAATGATTCTACAAGAGTGTTAAAAATTTCATGTTTCGTTTATGCTTCCTAACATTTATTTTAATTAAAAATTATAATTTGACGCGAGTTTGTTTTTCTTCGATATGACAATTTTAAATAAAATAAGTCCTTAGAGAATAAGACCTTAGTTACGCAAACGTCAAGAAATCATATTTGTTCAAAAATAAATTTGCAATTCAAAATTTATTCCTATTGTCTGTTGTTAGTCTCCTTCCTCTGAACAGTGGGTGCAATCTGTTCATGGTTGCGTAAGTTTTGTTAATTGTATGTGTGATGTGAGGTCCGAAACTCTGTCTCCTATCTAGGATTATCTTCTTCTCATTTGTTTTGAGTTGTGTAAATTTATTTATGTTCGTAAATTTTCTGTATAACACTATGATCTCTGCCTTGTCCTCGTCTATGTGTATTTTCCACCTGTTGGAGAAGTCAGTCAGCTTTATGAGATGACACCAGATCGTCTGTGCAGCCGTCTGTGCATATAACGACTGCCCGAAGCTCACGGCATCGTCTATGTAGAGTTTTAGCATCGTATTAGGATACGTCGATATGTCGGAAAGGTAGCGGTTATACAGGAGAGACGGGGGTTTGCAAGGGGGCCACCCCATGCGAAACCCCCGCCGACAATTTTTTTCTGTGGAATATTGCTTTTTAATTTTTGTTTATATCAAGCGATCTGAGATAAACAGTTTCATAGGTAATACAGTAAGTGGGTAGTTTGCATATATCTTTAAGCTTGCAGATGACGTCATTATTGCCACACAGTATCATAGGCCGTCTCGAAATTCAACAATAGTAATGCGGTGCACTGTTTTTTTATAATGCCTATTAGGGCGTCTTGAGCTATTTTGATATTGTGTCCGATTCTGAAGCAGAATTATTGTTTGGGCATTAAAAATTATTAAGAATTCGAAGAATTAGTCACATAACGGGCGCTAGCCGACTGAGCTACCATGAAGGTTTAAGAATAGTATGTGCGCCCGTTGCACATAATCTATAATATTCAAGGTATAAATGACAGACATTTTCCATGTCGCTTAATATAAACTCAAATACCGCTAGTTAGTATTAATTAAACAACAAAATGTGTGTGTCGTTATCATTAACCTAACCCTAATTCCACAATTAAAGCTTAATTTCGAATAAAAGGGCACATTCAATAATCGCCCCCTTTGAGTCATAAAGAAGGTTTATGACATCAATAAAAAGAATATGAAGCATCTGTATATAATCCAGCTGCATAAAGTGCATATTTTGCAAATTTTAATGAGCTTATCTGCATTACGTTTTACTATAATGACACAGAACGTCGCAATAATAGCGTGAAATATTTATGATCTTGGCAATAAACAGGAGTATTTCTTTTAGTACACATATTTAGTTATTAATTCAGCACTGGGAACACCGAGAATGCATAAATTGTGTATTTTTATAGGTACTTATGGGGCATTTGATATCCGCATGTGTACGGTACGTGTACCGTCTGATTAACAGTTTCACGCCTGAGGATTGAGGCAAGCGATAAAAATTTCATTGCATTGGGAATGTAGGTGGCGCTATTCGTATAATATCACATTTAAAACAACTGAATTATTTAGTGGATCACCTAGTTCTACGACCTATAAGTATAAGGACATTGTAACACTGTTTCTTTAGATCGAAAACCTGCAAGTCAATATAAGGGTGTTTGCCAGCTGTCTTTTTCACTATACTACTGTTATTATTTTGGAAATTACTTTATGCAAATAGAGCTACTCATCATCATCAACATCTTTTATTTTATATTTATGTTAATACTATCTATAATATTTTTTCAGAGTGCCCTTTATTATATCCCAATGGCCGTCGTCCATTGAATGTCAGTATGTCAGTACTTACTGTCTCCATGAACTGAGTAATTCTGGCATCAACGTTCAGCGCTATGCTAATGACCCGGTCGTGGCTGTGGGAGGCAGACATGAGATTATGATCTCAAACCAAAACAGTTATTGTGTGTGCCAATCATCAAAAGGAGAAAACTGAATTTGAGAGCTCCTCAAACCAGACGACCTTGTTGGTCAGTTAAGGATTGTAGAACTTATCCGTTTTAAGTCAGCGAGCTGAAATATTACAGCCCTATTTTGTTCATTAAGGAATTTACCAGCGAGTCCCGAAAATTATACCTATCTTATATTATCCGGTTTCAGAAGAATATCATAAGTTATGCAAGGTGAAAATTATTACTCTAAACTATTCCGCTTCCAAGCTGATAAATTTTGACACCAAAAAAAGATATAATTCGAAGGGACTCTGACCCAACATTACACGGAAAACAAAGAGCATTAAGTAGTAACGAGAGAGAGATAAAAATCTGTAAACCAAACTCCGCCCAAAGAAAGATTTACGAAGATCACAGTTCTATTCCTTATGGTTATAAATAGTTTAAAATATAACACTTTTATGCTTGTTATGTTATTATGTGGCTGTTAAATATTTTATCATAAAGCTGAATTCTTTGGTCGAACGAATGAAATTTTTCTAATAATCGATTTTTCAATAGAAATATGCATTATAAGTGGACACGAAAAAATACACATTGGTGCAGAGAAACTGCTTTCCAATTTTTCTATCAATGTTTGGATGGACCTTTTAGGGACCAAAGTAATTGAACCTTATTTTTGTGATGGCAAATTAACCATTCATAGGTACCTTAATTTCCTGAAAAACGAAATTCAAGATTTTCTTTACGAATTAACAGTGGCAGAACGATTTAATTATTCATATTTTCAACAAAATGGGGCTCCACCTCACACTGATGTAATACGTACAAATTATTTAAATCAAGTCATGCTAGACAGCTGGATAGGCACCTATAAACACATTTTTTGGCCAGCTCGATCACCAGATATTACTCCTTTGGATTTCTTCGTCTAGGGTTGCATTAATGACAAAGTATTTCAAACTGTCCCTGAAAATATTGAGGACATCAAATTAATTAGAAACTCACGTGAAGCAATTACTCCCGAAATTCTCCAAAATGTAATGCGTGAGGTGTCTCGTAGGGCACGTTTCTATATAAGATTGCATGGAGCACAATTTGATCTTAAAATAGACATCGGTATATTCTCTAGTGTCGGACATATATTTGAATACATTTTTTATATGTATATTTAAATGCATAATTTGCCAGCATTTTATGATATACGGCTTGGCATATGTAGTTCCAACGAAGACCGCGTCCTCGCTTTACACATCTTCCAGCGGCTTGTATATCAGTGTATGCGCGGAAGCTATACAACCTTAGGCGAGGGTTGTACAGGAGATATACCATCCTTCGGAGGGGATGTAAAGCCGTCGGTCCCTTGTCTATTAAATGTTAGGCAAGTAAAAGATCCCTACTCTTCTTAAGGGAAGAGGTTCGGCAAAATTCCTGGTTGGTGGTAGTTCGTCTACAGGCGTCGGTGTTAGGCCTCAGTAGCGGAAATAGGCCGACGTTAAATAAATGTATAAAAAAAAAAAAAATATGTAGCAATGTATTACAGAAAGCCCTGTCTAATAAGTTCGTATAAAACACTGTTGTGTGAGTGCCACGATTGCTCACCGATGTAGCGTTTGCCTTTCCATCCAAAGTGTGCGCGTTCGCTCCTCATGCCTGCTCGACTTCTTTATTCAATATAAACTGAAATTGCTGTTCTTAGTATTCCGGATCCTATTAATTCAAATTATAAGTAATTATTGTGCAATAAATATATATACTCCCCAACCTTAGGCAGAGGCTTGTGCGATTTCTCAGAATCCCGAAGCAACCACGTTGACATTGCCGCGAATTCATACCGCCCTCATTTTACCGAACCAAAATTGTGCAAAATGAACCTTTATAAGAAATTACATGGGAACGTGTGTATGTTTGCAGAACTGTCAGCATATCTACTGCTATAGATCTGCTAAAGGCAAAGATCTATATATTTTCAGATAGCCAGGTAGCATTAGAGGCTCTAAGGTTCTATACCTTCGAGTCTAAAATTACTTGGGAATGTAGACAATCTCTGAAGCTAGTAGTAAAACACAACAATGTTACCTTGATGTGGCTTATCCAAGGGACACAACGGAAGGAATCCAACAATTGGAAAAGGTGGAAAAGAAGTCCTACCGGAGGAATTCTTCGAGACAAGACAATGCCACGAAGCTTCTCGAGTCCGAATTAAGGCAGATTACAGCCCCTCTAACAGGCCACTGCCTCTTGAAATACCATTTTAAAAAGAACGATATGTAGGGCAGTAAATGATAAATGCAGATACTGCGATGCTTAAACTACAATCTACAACGTCGGCCTATTTTCGCTGCTGAGGCCTATCGCCGATGCTTGTAGACGAGCTACCTACAACCATGAACTTTGCCGAACATCTCTTTGATCTTTTACTTGCCTAACATTTAATAGACAAGAAACCAATAGCTTTACAACCCCTGCAAAGGATGGTGTCTCCACTACGTAATCCTCGCCTCAGATTGCATAACTTCTGCGCATTCATTCATATGCCTAAGTACCTACACCTACACTCGCTCCCATACACTTGTTACATGCCTAATGCATATGCGACTCGCAACACACCATTTGTGTTTTGCGGGCTACATATCATCAACAGCCGCTAGTGGGTGGTCATGCGCCTTCCAGCTGCGAAGAACGGTCACGTGAATTCCGTCTGGAGTGTACTCTGCCGATAACTCCAAAAAGCTTGTTATTTGAGCCATCTTTATGGATTTCGGATTATCGGTAACGGTAAAATTTCGTTGCTACGGAGGGAGTTTAATCCGCATCTGCGGGATTTATGTGTGCACACGCTAGTTGATAACTTTCCCTTGGGAGTATCTTCGCTGTCAGTTGAGCTGCACCGTTGTACAGGAATTTTGGTGGATTGTATCCATCAAACAACAAAGAGGTAAATTATTTCGTTTGTGGATTATATATGTTTTGAATTGCTCTCGCTAGGCACATTTTACGTACATTTCCAACTTAAATTAAATGGGTATATCTTAGGGTCCACGGACTAGGTTTGAAAGTTCCACGGACTGGGTTAGAACTTCCACGGGCTAGGTTAAAACATTCCACGAACTAGTTTAGGAAGTTCCACAGACTAGGCTGAAGAGTTCAACGATTTAGGGAGGCTATAAAACCCACCACCATCGTCTGTCCTCGAAGTTACACCGTAGGGCTGCAGTCTCATTCCTAGTTGACGTCTGGGTATCGTACCAAGTTTTTGATAAGTATTATTGGGTCCTTTACCAACTAACCACCTTCAGTAGTTCTGTGTAATAATATTTATTTCCTTTCAACTTACGTTTGCATATATTTAAAACCAAGATTTTATTCACTCATATTGATTAAGTAAGTTCTCTAATGTAACCTAATTGCGGCCAAATTTATTTTAGTTAACCCTTGTAAACCAAGTGTAGCTACACGAGGTGTATTTACCTTTATTTTATATTGTAACATAATCAAAAGGATATAGCCACAGAACTGAACATCGCCAGGTTCATATTAGAGAACCAAAAATATAAATACTGTAATATAGTACATTTCATGTTGAAAGAAAGTGTCCTTATTTCGTCTACAACCACTACGAATGGAACACTCAGTGATTTTATGTTAAATAAGCAGAAAGACTTCTAATAGTTTATGTTAAACTTGGACCTAATGCCCTGATCTTTCTGTGCTAGTGAAATTTTATAGTGGGCACGTTACATCACTTATCCGGCCTAGGTAGTGTCTGCGATCTGCTACGCACAGCAACCCAAGTGTGTTTTTTATATTATCTAACAACAACAAAGTCCAAATGTGCCTTTAGAGGGTGGAATATTAAAACATAATATTTTTAGTCGCAAACTCCTCTGTAAAATCCTTATTTTACTATAAGGAACGTAATCAGGCTGCAACTAACAGCTATTCTTCGGGCTATGTGCCCCTCCGAGCGCTGAATTACAAGTTACAAGCCTGGCGCGTTAAGTGTAATAATTTCATATTACCATCAAAACACTAATGCTTTGCAACAAACACCAGCAGAAAGACTGATCCTACTTAAACGAGCTCTCGAGCCAACAACAAAGTCGTTGAGGTAAATATGTTAATATAATTTCGTTTTTGATAGTCCTCCCTGTATGTATTCGGTGTACAAACACATAGCCTAATGGGAGGTATATGACACTGAACTAATCTTAACATATATAATATAAACCTTATATTTTTCGTTATTGACATAAAAAAGATTTACTAAACTTCGTAAAATTTTTTAATCATCAAATTTTTTAACTAGATTTTATCCAATTAGTTAAAATTTAGCACACTTGTCTGTGGTATTTAGTGTACACATAACAACATGCTTTTAAAGGGTACAAATTCGGACTGGGAACATGATGTATTTGGTTCAAGTCAGCAACAATCGCCGTGTGTAGAATTTTTTAATTGTGTGTACATTGATTTTAATTCACTAATAGAAATTTATTTATATTTACAGTCTAATTTTATGATCATGCTTCTGTTTAGTAATATAACCCAGCAGACAGTATTCCAGTTGAATATCTCTAAAAAGATAAACTACGAGTTGTTTAAAGTCATAAATCAGCGACGTTTCTGGGTTATATTTGTTTTTGTTTTCAAATGTAGCGTTACATACAAAGACCTTCAGAACGACCACCCTATGCGCTAATCAATATTTAAAAAATTGCTGAATCATCACTAATTCAAAGTGGAATTTTGACATACGTCTGTTATTTGGTATTTACGTTAATCGATAATGAACAAGTTGATGACATGACGGCTTCATTTCGGGGACGGCATCGAGGTTTATGATTTTTCAATGGTTTCAATGAATATAATATGACGATGATTTGGTGACGTTGAGTTCCATATTTATCGGTAAAATACGCGTTGAATTCATCGGGCGTACAGGGCTGCACTGCAAACTACCCATCCGCTTATGTCTTCAGATTTTAAACACATTTTAATTACCATTTAGGTTAGCGGCTTAATTCTGTATCGTGAAATTCTCACTATATATCTATAAAATATAAATTTACGGCATCCCAAAACAGCTTATAGAAACAAGAATTTAAGTCCGATAAATTAAGCAAAAAGTGAAGCAAGGTGTACAAGTGAGGTTGAAGATTCATTTATAAAAAATGTTACTATTAGTGTCAAAAGAAAATATATAGTAGAACTAAATTATTGGTGTCAATTTGTGGATGATAACATTTGTGGTGCAAAATGGTTAATTACTGGGCTCTACCACTCAGCGGATGCTAGCTATGCTACCATTTTAGAAAAATTTGAGTAATGGTGTGAAGATTATTTGCATCAAATCGAAAGTGTATTGTAGTTGGTTTGGTAATATTAATATAAACTTCTTAGATAATGATAATTTCTGTAGCAAAAAAATAAGGCAGTTGCTTCAAACTTTTGGCATTACGCAATTTGTGACGGAGTTCACTAGATGCTATAAGTGTACGTTCACTCTAATCGGTTATGTGCTATCTAACCAGAGTAACTTAATTGTTAAAGTTCATGAGTTGCCCAAAATTAATGGTCATTCTATTATTAGTGTTAACTGGTCAATTGGTGAAAATCTAGTTAAATTTAATCCAGGGCTCTCATATTGAAATGAGGAATATTTCTATACCATAAAAAACCCCGCAAACTTCCCATGGAAATCCGGAAATCATTGCCGCAACTTTTAATAATTTTGAACAAATTACACTAAATAAATTAAGATTAATCATAACATCATTAAAGAACAAAAGTGATTGCAATGAAGTTCTAAGCGCATAATTCTTGAAAAAACATTTTGCACTCTTGGCTATACTATTAAACCTTCTAAATACATCACTTCAAATTGAAAATTTTCCTAATTTAAAAACAGTACAGTAGCTTCCGTTCCAAAAATTACAAACACAAATGAAGCATGCGATCACCGGCTCATAAATACTCTTCCAAATATAGAAAAAGTGCTTGAAATTGCTGCCAAAGAACAACAATTAGAATATTTTAATAGCAATTTGATAGAAACCTGTCTGATTTAAAAAAAAATCATTCCTGTAAAACAGCTCTCCAACTTACCATGTCCAAATGGAAACAGTTGCTCGACAAAGGGAAATATATTGTAGCAATTTTGGTTGATTTCGAAAAAGCATTTGAAACTATAAATAGAGAAATTCTTTTAAAAAAGTTGAAATATTTTAGGATTGGTAACAATGTTTTAAAATTTGTTGCGGACCTCTAGCGTATGTGACCCACCATACTCCTTAGCGTTTTGTGGGCCGCATAATAACAACCGCTACGTCCGTAACACAGTTTCGCTGCTGTCCACGGGAGCGCGATATACTTCCAGTTGGTTATAATCCTACAAACTCGGTTTATCCAAGGCATCCTGGTGGATTTTGGGATTATCAACACAGGAAAATTTTCTCCATCTGTTGTTCCGTTTAGCGGAATATTTTGTTGTTGTGAGTAAATTTTAACTGCGGTAGCAGGATATTTAAGTATACAAGGTAAGCTAACCTCTTCACACCATCTTACCCGTTCTCTACCCACGTGTTTCACAAATTTGCAGGCTTTCCTTTGGAAGTATCGTGTCGACTTGAAACGCGGACTCGACCCCATTCATCCAACTGTGGCTTTCTAGGAACATTGGTGGATTGTTCCCTCATCAGTGAGGTAAATTATATTTCTTTTGTAGGTTATGTCAGATTTGAATTGCTCACATTAGGCACGCTTCACGTGCACTTCCGACTTTGCAAATTAAATCGTGATATCTTTAGGGTTCCACGGACGGGGCTTCTACAAACATCAGTGAAGTTCCACGGACGGGGCATCCACACACAGTAGAAAGTTTCAAGGCTGGAGAAACTATAATCAACTCCCATCCTCGGGTCAATTTCTTTCGTCCCGAAGACACCACCGCAGGGCTACAGTTCTTCAACGTCGAAGTCGGTACCGTACCACCCTAGATAAGTGTGTTGTTGTTTTTACTTACCGGGGACCACCTTCAGTGATTCTGCGTGGTTATATTCCATTGAGACTTACTTTTGTATTTTAACTCGTACATATTTAAAGATTTTATGCATTTATATTTATTTAAGGAGGTTCTCTAAATCAGACCCATTGTGGCAGAATTTATTATCATTTATCCTCACATTGTAAACCGATGTGTAGCTACACGAGGCATTTTATTAATGTGTAACTTATTAATCAAGAAATTTGCCACACCTTTTGAACATCGCCAGGTCACATGCTAGAGAACCAATATCTGTAAATTGTGTAATATAGTGCATTTCATGTTTAAAGAAAGTGTCATTATTTCGTCTGCGACCACTACGTATGGAACCCTCAGTGATTTGTGTAAGTAAGTAAACTAATAATTTGTCATAGTTTATGTAAACTTGGACTTAACGCCCTGAGATAGTCTGAGCTAGAGAAATTTTATCGTGGGCACGTTACATCACTTATCCGGGTTTAGTTGTGCCTGCGATATCTGCTACGCTACAGTAGCCCAAGTGAGTTCCTTTATGTAATATCTTATAGCCATCAATATCCAAAGTATTTATTTGTTTATGTACTTGTAAATCGTAGCAAATTGTTTAAACAATACCTCAGTAATACGCCACAGGTAACTAAAGTTGGAAATAAGATAGTATCTGATGATATAGTAAGTGAAGTATCTTGGGCCCAATTTTATTTATTATTTACTTAAATGATATAAATTATATTGAGGGGTATGATTTCTTAAATTTGTTTGCTGATGATATACTTGTTGCTTGTTACGGTGAAGACCTTGAGGAAACTCTTATAAGAGTAAACGTAGTGATGAAAAAATTTGAAAAATATATAAGTATAACAAACTAACTATTAGGTAGTAAATGTAAATTGAATTATATTAATTGTGAATTATTACAGATTAAAATTGAAAATGAAACTATTGAATGGGTGCACGATATTAAGTATTTAGGTTTTATTATTGATGGATGATAGCGTTGAAAAGCAATTATGAATTCATAAGAAAATATCTAAAAAAAAATTTTTGTATACAAGAATAGCTGCCAACTTATCATTATGCTCCAGAAAAATTATCTACAGTACTATAATTCAGCCTCACTTTGATTACTAATCTTCGTTTTTGTATATTTTAGATAATAATAATAAAAGTGCGTTACAGAAACTCCAAAATAGCGGTATGAAAACTTCACTACGTAGTAATCGGTATAGTCCGAGTACATCAATACTTAAAACCTTAAATTGGATCACCCTTGAAGCCAGATTTTAGTATTTATCAATGATTTTCATTTTTAAAGTAACAAGAAACATGTTGCCAGGTTACTTTAGTTCTTTTATGATTTACAACGAAATTCATAGTCACAATACAAGAAATTAAAATAATTTTTATATCTCAAGAACACGTCTCAAAAAATCGATGCAATCCTTATTTTTCAAGGTTTTAAACTGTTTATTAATATATCACATGTATTTCAATTAATGTTGTATGAAATATTTGTACATTATCTTATTGACCTTTAAAGGGCTGTACATATGTCTTGTTACAAAATATAAAGCAAGTTGTACTTTTTTATGTCATATATTTAGAGCATAAGAAATATTTGTATATTAGGATCTATTCCTATAAATAAAATCTATTATATTATATTATAAAAATATTCCTTTTCTGTGCTTCTACAAAAACCCTACATGAATTAAATGTATTCACACGACTTTCAAATTAGGACTCGTATAACTAATTCCAATATTCCTCTCTACAGTTATAACGCCAGCAGAATGTGTTACAATTTGTTAACTGTTCATTAGAAAAGAGCGAATTACTCTTGTTGATGTAATTAAGGCAGTCTAATGTAGGTAAATGACTAACTATAAAACATGTTCTGTTGGCTCCTATCCCGTTTCTCCCTCGCCCCCATGATTTAAATGAAGGCTCGTTTCGGAATGAAATAAAATTAAATGTAATAAACTATACAACAATAACAAAATGCCCAATTATTTCACTTGAGGTGTGAGTAGGGAAGCTCCTCGTTGATTTCCAATTTTCCAATAGTATTCACAACTGAAACTCTGCGCCATTTTGCCTTAAATTACATTTTATTAACCAGGATGGTGGATGTATTAGAATTATCGCTGCGTTTGTTTTCAAAATATGACAATTTTAAATTCGTGAAATTTCGGAATATAAGAACTGTTTTTAGTATAGACGATGCCGTATTATTATTAAATGAAAAAGGAGGACAATAAATTTAGAGTCAAAATTAGGAGAACAACATAAGTCAATATTGAAGTGTAAACATCGGCAGTTCTAGTAGGAGGAATATAAATTACAAATGATGGCTCTAGTTTGTCTTGAAAAAACTGTAAATTTAAGGAAGTTAAGGGATGGAAGTGCGTAGTATGTGGATGCTGCTTTCATATCAGTTATCGTAAACTACGTAATGTGAAAATAATAAAAGAGAATTTGATAGCGCATCACATAATAGTGATGCTGACTTTTTTGACGCTATGGAGGAGGTTAGTGGTTCCAATAAGAAGGTAAGCTTCATTTATTTAATTATATAGTTAAATAAAAAGATATAAGTCACGAACTTAACGATAATGTAAGACTTCTTAAAAAACATACTGAACTTTTAAGCAAAACCAATCAATCAATACAACTTTATTAACAATCGAACCTGCCTCCCCAGAACCCACCTTGGGACCTACCGTGCAACCACCGCGTTGTTCAACTTGTACAAGGTGCCATCTGCGGGGTATGTCAATGCTGGGCTGCGCGTGGCTGGCCTAAACTTTGATTTTAAAAAATTTAATTTTACGACATTTTGGTTTGGTGAAAATTTTTATGTGAAATGAATTTAGAAAAACAAAAATGCACAAAAGGAAAATAAACAAACGGAACAAAAAGACACAAACATAAAGGAAGGAAGGAAAGGGGGACAGGAAAGATTTGAAGATACAAAGGATATGAAATCTCAGTAAAGGTAGATAGGGTAAGCGGAAGTTATAGTTGTTGAAGTTTGGCTACAGAGGTTGCCGGAATATCGGTAACGTCTGTTATGGTAGGGTGTCTTTAATCCGAAATGGGGCATTATGCTGTCTAATTTGTGTTATACTCCTTGTTAACGGACTATCGCCCAGTTTGAAGGAATAGAATTTTTGAGAGATTTCCTGGACGTAATCCGGTATTGAAGTTATGTCGTGGCAAAGTGCGTATAAATCTCTGAGGGAGGTGTACTTTCCAGAATTTGATATGAGGCGCATAAATTTGTGCTCAAGCACTTTTAATTTTTTTATTATCGTGGCCAATGTGCTGCATCACGCCGCGTATATGATGGACGGTCTAACCACCATTATGTACAACAACAGTAGATATTTTTTTTTGTACATTTATTTAACGTCGGCCTATTTCCGCTACTGAGGCCTAACACCGACGCCTGTAGACGAGCTACCCCCAACCAGGAATTTTGCCGAACCTCTTCCCTTAAGAAGAGTAGGGATCTTTTACTTGCCTAACATTTAATAGACAAGGGACCGACGGCTTTACATCCCCTCCGAAGGATGGTATATCCCCTATACAACCCTCGCCTAAGGTTGTATAGCTTCCGCTCATAAACTGATATAGAAGCCGCTGGAAGATGTGTGAGGCGAGGACGCGGTCTTCGTTGGAACAGTCACCCATCCAACTACTAACCGCGCCTGACGTTGCTTTACATCGCATATCGAAGTATGTCATAGTAAAGATGCACCCACGCTCGCCCCTCAGCCGTAGTAATGAAACTTCTGGCGTAAAATCCCATGTTATTTCTTATGGAGCTTCATTGTTTTCCAAGGTCATTTGTGTAAAGAGCTGGCTGCACGCGCAGGTCAAATGTCTCCACAGCAACCCATCCGTTCCTATAGACGTCATCACGTCGCGTCAACATGGTCTGTACGACCGTGGGTAATTGTGGATAAAATGTGGATAATTGTGTACCCACAGTCGTACAGGCCATGGTGACGCAACGTGATGATATATGTAGGAACGAATATGTTGCTATTTGGAGACTCTTAACCTTGAATGACCTGCGTGCACAGCCGGCTCTTTACACGAATGACCTTGAAAAACAGAATGAAGCTCCATAAGAAATAACGTGGGATTTTGGGCCAGAAGTCTTATTACTTATCTACTAACAACTTTTTATTTTTTTATTTTATCGGTTAAGTCTGCTAGCCCTGACCATGAGCGGATACAGACTCCTGGACAGGGAGTAGACCGTCCGTACTGTCTCATTGATATGTGTGTTAAACGTCAGTCGTTGGTCCAGTCCGATCCCCGGATCGAAATTGGAGTGAATATTCTATTTTCAGCGAGACGTCGCATGAAGACTATCGCCTTTGACTTCTTCGCTTTCACCACCGGTCGTAATAAACCGTGACGCGGGCCAGGTGCATCTTCAGCGACATATTCACTGCTTGTGCGATATGTAAATACTCATATATGGCTGTATCATCGGCGTACTTGGCCAGTTTTGTATTCGGAAACTCTGGAAAATCGGAGAGTCAAGTTGTACAACTTCGGTGACAGGCACGATCCTTGTGGGACTCCCACACAAATGTCCCCCCGCGTTGAAAGCTTATTGTTCACTCGGACTTGCAGGGATCTGCCCGTCAGAAACGAGTGAAAGAGTTTTATGAGGTGAGTCCGGAAGTTATAGCCATGCAATTTGTAGAGTAACCCCAGGATCCAGATGGTGTCGAACGCCTTCTCAATATCAAGGAGCACCATGGTGGTGTTCATTCCGAGGTTGTATTGTACTTTGACGTCGTTAACTATCCTAACGACCTGCTACACCGTGCTCCTGTCCCCTTTTGAAGCCAAATTATGACTCATCGTTGATGTGAAGTTCCTCCTGAACAGTATCGAGCCTGATCCTGACAACCTTCTGCACCAACTTGGAGATCGCCGACAGCAACGAGATGGGCTTGTAACTGCCGACAAACTTCGCAATCTTGTTTAGCTTCAGGTTGGGAACGGCCACGGCGCATTTGTACTAGCTAGGTCATTGCTGTAGCCACAGGATCGCGTTAACGCGTAGTTTGTACTCAACGCAGTCTTTCCCCGGGGCTTTATTGTTAGGTAGGTTATTGACAATGTCTGCTATTTCCGAGGTCTTGGTCATGACTTTCAGCAATTCTTGCCCCGTCATTTATACGTCATGACCAATGAATTCGTCTACGTCATTTTTGAGACGGTCGTGCTCGAGATTATTGGGAATATTTGCGTTATGCATGTCTTGAAGATGGTCAGCCAAGTCGTTCGCTTATTGTGCGTCTGTTATCGACGTCTATCCGTTCGCGCGTATCAGAGCGGGTATAGCTTCTCGCGTATTTTTAAGGGCTCTCACCAGCTTCCACAGCGAGTTGCCCTGAGGATTCAGCGCTGCCAGCTTGTTCCCCCACTTCTAGTTCTTTGGCTTTGCAGTTTGATCATCTCGACCTTAGCGTTCACAACACGATTTCTCTGCCAAAGCTATCTCAGTCTGTTCTCTTCACGTATGTCTCGTATGACCGCCTCGTTGAGTCGTAATAGTAGTGGCAACAGTCTGCTTGGCACCATGCAACAGCCGCGTAAACTCCTCCACAGCTTTTTCCAGTTCAGCAGATGTATTGAATGCGTTATTCAGTGTCAGGTTAAGTAAAACCAGTTTATCGGTTATCATGACGATACAGACAGACAGCAAATATAGCAAAAAGTGACGTTAAAGCCAGATCAAAGCAAGACTAAAGACAGTGAATTATCTGAGCCGCAAGTGAAAATGAATTCCGAAAAATAGAAATTACAAAAAAGGAAGTATGCTCAGCTGCCGCTTAAGCAGAAACTCGGCTGAAATTGGACTTGTATCAACTTATCTAAAGATGAGGAGTCGACAGTTACAGATTTGAGTATTTACTGCCAATAAATGAGTGTTTTGCATTCAGCAAAAAGAAAATCTATTCGAATTTAATTTGAAACGATTACGTCCATGCCACCTAATCTAGTTGTAAAATCTTACTTTGGAATTAGTGCTGTATTTTTATGGTATTGATAAATTAAACTGACTTGAATACTATCCATGATAAAAGCATTAATCTAATAATGGAAGTCATCAAATATAGCAAGTAATAACATTACACTGCTTTTAGATCGTCTTCGCTTTTGACTTTTATGATTTCTGTTTCGTACCTTGTACATTGGAAATTTGGTTTCATACCATCCTGTATACTGTTCACTACCACTTTTTTATTTAAAGTATACTAGACTATCTCCTTTAATATATTCATTATACTACACAACGGCAACCAAACAAAATCCTGGAACCTATATACTTACTTTTATTGAGCTACACGTGAATAGTAATTATGTAAATTTTCTTTTAATATAAATAAAAGGTCAGAGCAGTGGACAGAAAAAGGCGAACCAGAAAATAAGAAACTTTCCATTTATACTATTCCTTGGAGCAAACAAATCGCTTACAAATTTTACATTATTTCTAAGACCCCGAAATACCTAGAACCTACCCTTATCTCCTGATGCTTTTACACCCCCTTTCCTAAGTTGCTGAGGTAAAATAAAGGTCGACATCGATTGCTCCAGAGCTTTTTATCACTTTTGCAAAACCGTCGATTTTTCATTCCTTTAAAACACGCTAGCAGCCTAAAAAGATTTTTATAGATTCTCGTACCACTGTTAAAATTCATATTACCATTAATTTTCTAGAACTCGCGTCACGGAAAAAGCTTTACCTGTTTTTATAGAGTAAAACAGTCCGCATCAGAAAGTGAATTTATGAAAAGAAAACTTTCTATTTTCGGAATATTTATCGGGCCATTATGTTCAAATCTATAGATTTGATTGGAAATAAAAGAGTTGTTTGTCACGAAATTCGAGGTTTTTATGTACATAAAAGATGACAATAGTTCAAAGCAATGGAAAATGTAAATACTGAACGTAATTTTCTTGCTCACAGAAGCGAATTATTCTATAGTCAATTCATCATCATATTGATTCAAAATTAAAACTGCGACTTGTCAAACCTCTTTAAAATTTAAGTGAACAGCACTTTAATATGAAAAAAAATACATTCTTGAAATGAAAATTCACAAAGAAGTTTTTTTAATATTACTTTCTTAATAACAATAAATTAGCTTTAGGTTTCATCTCAAAGCTACATTGCAGTGGAACATATCAAACTTGGTTTGGATAGAGTTATAATTTTTGCAAATTTGATGAAGTAGTTTCTTCAATCATCGTGCTTGGTTCGCTTCGCTGCTCATTCGTCGAGTTTGGTTGACCGTGACTTACTACGGTGCTGGTACTTGGCAATACCAGTCTCTACGTGTTACAAAGTCGATACCCATCCTCTCTGTTAATGTTGTGCATGTTTTTCATAATTTCCAGTGATTTTCTAATGATTTGCGGATAATAGCGCGTATTCCTGTCTAATATATTGACGTCCTCGTAGTCGATTTTATGGTTCTCGTTATTATGGACATGCTCTGCTATCGCCGACCTATCCGTGTATCCAAATCTGGTATTCTTCTGGTGTTCTTTGATTCTGCACTGGATACTCCGTCCTGCTTGTCCGATATAGCTCTTACCACATGTGCACTTCAACTGGTAAATACCTTTTGATAACAGTTTGGGAACAGGGTCTTTGATTGAGGGAAGCATCTGCTGTATTTTCTTCACTGTTCGAAACCGTACACCTACTTTCTTTTTGAATAAAATTTCCTTCAGCCTATCTGTGACTCCCGCGACGTAGGGTAGGCATGCATACGTTGTTAGTTGTTGCTGTTCTTCTTCTGTTGTTCTCCTCTGGTTATTTACTATTCGTTGTATATTGCTTTGACTGTATCCGTTCTTCTCTAAAGCTTGTTGGACATTCTGTAGTTCCTCGGGTCTGTTATCATCATCGCATATTGTGTTGGCTCTGTGGACCAAGGTTCTAATTAATGCTCTCTTCTGTTGTGGATGGTGTGGAGATTTCGCATGTAGGTAACGATCGGTGTGTGTTTTCTTTCTGTAGACGCCGTGGGCCAGCTTGCCATTGTGTGACCTTTTCACTAATACATCTAAGAAAGGTAAAGCTCCATCTTGCTCGGTCTAAATTGTAAATTTGATACTTGGATGCTGTTTATTCAAACGGTCGAAGAAAGTGAAACGTCCAGTCAAGTTCGATGACCACTGGAAGACCCGGAAGAAACTACTTCATTAGACAACGGCCGTGAAAACCTACATTCTACTATTGAAGTGGTAAGAATTTCATTACATTAATACGAGGTGTTTGGAGATTGAAAGTAGGAGAGAGCCGTAATTGTCATGGGAAATTGAGAAATTTAACTGGCGAGAATCTATCTCCTCTCTGTTAATGTCATTCATTATTAAATTGAGCAAGAAAACTAGTTGGGCAATAATACGGTGAATTTCAAGAGCATCGAACAAGTGTCTAGACAGTAATTATTTATGTGGAAATCCAATTGGTGGATATAAGTTATTATCCTTGAAGTTGAAATATTTTTAGGAACGTCTCTGAACTCTTTCTATATTTTGCACATACTTATTGTACAAGAGCGCATTATAGTACTTTGATGGTATTAATATCATTAAATTCGAGTGTGTTCCGTATCACAAAGTCAAGAGATCTGGAGGAGTTTGTTATTATACTATTTATATGATCAGTAACGGATAGGTTAGAATCGAAAATTTCGCCAAAATCACGGATAGTGTTAGATCTATGCAGGGAAGCTTCATCAATAGAATAATCATATTTTATAGCATTGCGTTTCAGAGAGGAGGACATTACGTTACATTTGGAAGGATATAGAGGCAGACTGTTTGTTATACACCAGTTATTAATTTTGTTTAATGATATTTGTAGCTCATTACAGTCATCAGAGCACTTAATAGCAGTGTATATTTTCATATCATTCACGTATAGTAAAGAATTTGCTTCCAACTCATTTAAAATATCATTAGTGTATATATTAAATAATAATGGTCCCAGTATAGACCCTTGAGAGACCCCGGTGGTGACAGATATCTCAGTATATTGTTGACCACAACATTGTACAAACTATTTTTTGTCTTCAAGATATGATTTGAAAAAATATAGCAGATTTATTGACAGGCCAAAAAGATCTAATTTGTTAAACAAAATACCATGACTGATTCTATCGAATGCCTTCGAGAAGTCACTGTATATGACGTCCACCTGCAGACCGTTGTCAAATGTATCAGCTATGAATTGCGTTGTACAGAATAAGTTCGTAGTTCTGGATCTTCCCTTTAAGAAACCGTATTGTTTAGGTGTGATTTTGTTTCTTAAATGAAAAAAGAGGAAATAATGGAGAAGCACTTCAAAACACTTAGAAAGTTATTGGTAATAGTAATAGGTCTATGGATTTTCAATTTGGTTTTCCCTCCTTTCTTGTATACAGGTATTACTTTAGAGAACTTCCAAGAAAAGGGATATGTAGATATGTTAATAGAGAGATTAAATATTATGGTAAGTGATTTTGCAAAAAGATATGCACAGTATCGGTGAAAGAAAGCATGTATTTTGTCCGGGACAACAGTGCTTTTGGGTTTAATTTCTTAAGACTATTAAGTACTTCAGTTTCAGTAAATTGCTTTAAATGTGAGCTATCGGTTAGGGTATTTTGAGAAGTAACTTCAAAATCAGTGCTATCTATCTATATAGAATCTGCAAAGTCTGCAAATACACCTGCAAAGTCTGCAAATACACCTGCAATATTTCTTAAGTTGTTTATCAAACTATCATAATATATCATATTGTTTGTCGTGCCATTAATTGTTTAACGTATCGAAAGCTTTATTAAAATCAAGTAATATTAAGCACGTATTGCTGCTACCATTATTAGCCCTGATAGATCATCGCTAACGTGGAGTAAGACCGTACTAGTACTATGACGAGCAAGAAACCCGCTCTGATTTGTTGGTAGTATACTACCAATAGTAAAGTAAATATTTAATTGCCCAGCTACGATTTTTTCCAAGACTTTACACACTGTGGGTAGTATACTAATAGGACGGAAATTCGAGATATCTAAAGAGTTGGCACTTTTGGGAGAGGAATGACATGTGTATCTTTTCAAGCATTAGACAAGGCAACTTTTGATAAAGAAAATTAATGATAAATGTAAAATATTCGCTAAGTTGAAGAAAAACTAAAGATAACATTTTAATGTTGATACTATCAGAATCCGTGGCTTGAGATTTAACAGACCATACTAACCTATTAATCGTTTCGACTGTGATAGGTAAAAAAGAAAACTCACTCACCAAATTTGAGAATTTTAAATTATTATATTTTTCAGCGGTTAAATCATCATTACCCTGTACTTGCGGTAAGTTGTTAATAAAAAATTGTTGATTAATTTAGGATCAGTACAGTCACACGAAATATCGTTGTTTTTATTAATATTAATGGTTTCAAAGTACGCCAGAACATTTTAGGATCCGATTTGTATTTAAACTGTAGGTATGCACGCTTTTCTAATTTTATTGATCCGTTAACAAAATTACGCATTTCATTATATTGTAACGAAGTATTTTTCGTTACCGAAATATGTATAAAATGTCATTATTTTCTCGAAAATATTTTATAGTTCTGTTATATTTGTAAATATACTGTACCGCCGTAGGCGAATTCGTTTAAAATTAATTAACCTCTAGAATCCCCGAGTAGGTATATTAGATTGAAAAGTACAGATGAACTCAGGTGGGGAAGCGACGAGAAGAGTTTCTACATTTCAGACACGCCAAACCAAGCACGAGTCAGTGCCTTCCCAGCGACCGACCACGTTAGATGTGCAGAGCTCTCCGTCCTGTGGTATCAGAGTAAGGTAAATTTGCTAAGTCCACAAATTCATCGTGGCATTATTTTTCTAAGTCCGAAAATATTTTACAAGTCCATTCGACGTCACTTATGTGACGTAGTCCTTCAGTACACGGGAATAATCTAATTATTCCGCATTTAGTCTTCTGGCTGCCGTCCCACGAGGTACACATGTCCGCTGTTTGCTCTAGTGCTGTAGTGAAAATGTCACAAGTCCACAATTCAGGTAACAGTCCGTAAAATCTATATTTGAATTATTTTTTACAAATCCGTCGTGGACTTATTTTTCTAAGTCCCCAAAGACATTTCAAATATTTTTACAAGTCCAGTTGACGTCACAGTGATCTACCGCGCACCTATTTTCCGCTGTTTATCCCACTCCTTCATCTCTGAAGGCAGTAATTAAATTCACACCGACCAGGGAGTCTTCCCGATCGACTCAGAGCCAGCAGACATATTCACGCTAAATATTTGAAGCCGCCAGATAACATTCATTTTTCTAAGTCCGTAAAATCTGTATTTGCAAATATTTTCTAAGTCCACAAATCCATCGTGGAATTATTCTTCCAAGTCCACAAATACATATTTGAATTATTTTTCTAAGTCGCGAAATATTCCGAAATAATTTTTCTAAGTCCAAATCTGATTCTGAAAATATTTTGTCAAGTCCGTCTGACGTCACCGTCATCCATCACGCATCTGTTTTCTGCTGTTTCTCCCACTCCTTCATATCTGAAGGAATTCATACCATGTAGGCAGTCAGCCTGATTGACTCAAAGCAAGCAGACGTGTTTCCTCCGAAAATACAACTCCAGGTAAATAATACTTGACACATATTAATTGCGAACCGTGGAATTTGTCGCCTGAGTCATTTGGTACTAGATTTTTACTTGCTCCTCCCGGCCTAAGTAACTTATAGAGTTTAGTAGTTGAGGTAGATTTGTACATATAGGTTTATAGTAATATACTGACTTTATTGAAATACTCTGAGTTTTATTGTCTGTGTGTGAACGTCTAATTTCCCATATATTGACCCACTGGAATAAACTTTCTCCACTTGTGCTGCTCAGCCTCGCGTACTCGGCTTGAGGGTAGTGTGTCCTATCACTTAAACTAGGACTGGCGCCCGAGTAATTCGAAAACTTGTTTCCGAAGCTCGAGTGTCAAAGAGTGGCCGCGCCTTTTCTCCACGTCAACGTGCGTAGTGGAGAAAAACGCGTCACAATATTCATTCCACAACATGTCGGTGTTAAGTTTTTCATATCGATTATAAGATCCATTTCTTAGTTTAATCATATATTCAGTATTTTCCGTTAGCCAAGTGGCAGGTTATTTAGTTACTCTCACAGTTTTGAAAGGAGCACGAATATTAAATATAATAAGTTGTTATTCAAAAATTTTAACTTTACATCAATATATTCTATCAGGTAAATATATATAGTCCCAAAAAAAGTCTTGATAAATAAAATTAGAAAAATCTCGGAAGGTAAGAAATTTTGTCTTTCTTAATTTTTAGTTTACGTAGGACTAGTGAGTGGTGTGAAATACCATGTTATTAGTAGATGTAATAATTATTTCATCAAAGTCTTTGAAATGTCTGTAACTCGAGTAAGAAATTTAATTTGTTAGAATAATCCATAATTATTTAAGAAAGTCAACATTAAGATTTCCTCCGAAAATTAAATGGTCAAATTCCGGTAAAAGCATAGATATTTTATTTTCTCTAAATGATCTATGACGTTAGAATTATGAGGCCTATACGAGGTCCCCGAGCAAATACTTTTACCAGAGATTCTAACAGTCACGCTTTCCAATTGACTACGTTATACATCGAGAACTTCAAGTTTTTTATACTTACTCTAAATATTTTTTGACATAAAAGACAACACCAACTCCCCTACCGCAATGATCTTTCCTTATCAATTTATAACCTTGAATATTAACACCCATAGTAGGAAATGAAGAATGAAGCCAAAATTCTTAACTATTAATTTAATGACGAAAATGTAGTTTATTAGAAACATGGTAGAATATTATGACTGATATGGCCGGAAGGCCCGCTGTATACAACTAGTTAGGGTATTTATGCACGTTCCAGGTGATGTTATATTTAACAAGATGCAAGGTCAGAATACTCTCGATGATTTTACAAGATTAAATTTTATAATGGGAATGGTAGCTCAGTGTGTTAAAGCGACTGGCTAGCAAACTGAGTTGCCTAGCGAAGTGGGTTCGATTCCCGCAAGGCGAAACAATTTTTCATTAAAAAAATTGCCCCAAGAGTGGTTCGGAGTCCACATTAAACTGTAGGGCCTCGTCTCTCTTTGCCTAGCACAAGATCCTTGAGATCTTCCAGGGGGTTACTTCGGTAACTTGAGAGGCGGTTAAGAAAACATTATAACATTATAATGGTAGATAATAAAAACAACAACCTATGGACATGTTTTATTTAAGTATTATTAGAATAAACATCCGAATTTTCAATTTTTGTAAATACAAAGTACATAGGATGTAAACAACAGAAAATTAGCTGCTGTGGCTGCGACAGAAGTTCAAAGCATAACGTTTTGCAAATGAATAATACAATCACTAGTTGTAGCCACAGCCAACGTTTAGCAGTTCTCCGTCAATTCAGTAGCGTACAGTAGACACATATATCAAGTGTATTGATTGTTAGTGCTTTATTCTTACTGTTTGTAAAGAAACTGTCCCCAAAATGGCGGGATCCGATGTTGTATTTTCATTACAAAATACATGTCTTTTACATACGTTGATACGCCATGCATAATATTCTGTATGACTTTTAGGTGATTTGATCCAGAAATTAAAAAATGATGACGTGAATTACAGTATTCATGATTTGAACTATATACTTAAAATGTACCATAATTATTGTTTTAAAACCTCACTGTTTCTCTCATTGCTCCTTTTATTGTGATATATATTATTGTTTGTCTCCTTATCTGTAATAACTTTGTCATTCTTTTTCATTAGTAAACGTTACAATTAACTAATTCTAATCAGCTTAGTAATCAAGCTGACATGAACTTGACAATATAAGCACACTATGCTTAGGTGTTTTCATGTCGGCTTGATGTTGATCATCTGTATACTTATATATAAAAAAAAACTGTATAACTAATTTGAATTTAATAGTTTTTTATTACATTATACTTTAAATAAAATTTTTAAAAAATTCCGGCCATATTCAGAAGAGATTTTCCTTCTTATTGTAACTACAATAAAAACTAAAATTTGGAACTGCATCGAAAAGTTAGTGTGTGCATTGTAAAGTAAATATATCGACAATATTAATTAAGAATTATAAAAATATTAAAAAGTGAAATTAAATTATGGGCTTTGAGGCCGAAAAGAAAATGTATAATGTCTTTTTTATTATATTTCTAAACACGTAGAGCCTAAAAGTATGAAGGCTCTATTTGCACAAAAATGACAAATAGTTCAAAGTAACGGGAAATATACACTGAACACAGTTTCCTTGTTTACAGCAGCTAATTACACTAGTTAAATGTTTGTTTTCAGTGAAATATAATATACAACTTGGCAATGAAACGAAAGAGGATGTGATGCACAAGAGGAGAATATGAACGTTAATTCGCGAGATAATAATGATGAATTATAAAGGTGGTTGGAAGCAGATCGAGGTCCCTACTAGGATTACATGTCTAGTAAATCCATCTTAATTGTATTGTTTCAAATAAAAATGTTGCTTTAAACTGTGATGTTGTTAATGCTGACTTTTGACAATTTTAAATTATTATATTTTTCAGGGATTAAATCGTTATTACCCTGTACCTCATTACATTTGACCTCTACTTTCATTAACGCAAAATATTATGCTACATATTAAAATATGAACCGAAATTAACTTGACCATTGCTTTTAAAAACTTACAGGGTGATCTCTATACAAAGTCTGATGTTTTTCGAGTTATTATTTCATCTCGTTATTTTTGAAAATTTTCCAAAATTCAGTCCATCTGCTGTTATAACACAGGTTGAGTTGAGTAAATTGTTTATTTTAAGAAACTCCAGAAAAAAAAATTCACTGGAGATACATCTAACGATCGAGAGGGCCTCCTTCCAATTCGTTGACTTTGAAATTTTTCGTTTAAGTACTGTCGGATAGGCAGTACTTAATGAGGGGCCCCGTTGTGGAATACCAACTAATCTTCGAGGTAATAGTCATTATTCCCGACAACAGCAGTTAACGTTGGGCCAATGTTACTGTCTAGTAACTGTAAATCCTGTTAAATGATCATTTAAGAAAAGAGGGCTTGGCAAACGAAAAATTCCAGCATCATTTAATTTTTCTGGGTGTTAGGAGTGAACTTCGTAAAATATTCTCTGATTAGAATCTGACCACATATCGACTGTACCATTTACAAAAAAGAACTTTTGGTGGAAAAGCACACAATAAGATTAATAATCAGTTAATAGTGAAGTTAGACAAGCAAAACATAAGGAATCTACTATTTTGGTCGTTCTTTCTAAATATAAATGAGTATATCTCGGTATGTGTAGGTCCAAGAAAAGCGAAAAAACTGAGACTGTTCGTTATGATATAGGCTATCAGCGGTTACAATATGAAATTTTTATCTGCACACATAACCTCAAAAAAAAACTGAAAAACTGCTAAATTTTTTGGTTATAACTTCGGATGTTACATTGAAAGTGTTGTGGGGGGGTGATTTCACTTATTTTTTCATGGTATCCTCCTTAGTTGAATCCACTTCAATTTTTTTTTGGGATATGAGTACAGAAAATCTGTGAATGCCTTACTACTGGTCTCGATGGTGTCTAAGAACTTACTGATTTCGGTCTTGGCACTTTTTGACCTCCCAGGTTGCATTGCTTTTAACTTCTTTTCCCAGAGTCATTTAGTATCTCTGTCAAAATTTGGGCGGTCAATCAAAAGTGGTGAAAAAGGTGTATCGAGGTAGTGGTTATCCTCCAGTAAAGTTTACATGTTTCTGATCTTTAGTTTGGCCACAGCACACTTTTTCCCGGGACGGTTGGTCAGATCAAACTGAAACTGGTGGCAATCGATTCTATGACCTCAAGTTACTCAAAAACGAGGGATCGCGTTGTCTTGAACTCCTTTTTTCAGAGTTACTAAGTATCCCGGTCAAAATTTGGGTGATCGGTCAAAAATGGTGCAAAAGGTGTATCGAAGTCCTAGTTGTCCTCCAGTAACGTTTTACTTATATCTGACCTTTAGTTTGGCCACAGCACATTTTTCCCCGGAACCGTTGGTCGGATCCATTGGGCAATAGTCGCAATCGATTCCTTGTGATCGACTTAGTCGATAATGATACCTCCTGCGTCTTCGTGTGTCATTGGGAAACTTCGGAAGAGTTCGTGCGAAGTTCGGGCTTTTGCTTCAAATCCCAGCTTTCACACGTGTGAACTTCTTTGAAACTTGTTTAGGTTTTTCAATTCTCCAAGTCGTTGATTAAACAGTAAATAACGCCTTCGGGAGTGATCGGATCGAATCGATGACCATCATAATCGATTCCCCGTGATCGGTGTAGTCGAAAATGCTATCCCACCCGACCTTGTACGCCTTCGGATCTCCGTAGATAATGTACCGTCCGTTATGTACCAGTGGGGGTGCTTGTAAAAAATCCTACTTAAATGTTCGATTTTTAGGTTAGAGAACCCATTTGCGCCTAACTTTACAATGTCTAAAAAAATTTAGGTTTTGCTTATACTAACTAGTTTGTTTGTGTCTATATTCACGTTATTTATAAATGTCACTGTCACAGGATAAAATTAAGCGACTTCCATATTCGTCGACGTCATACTTCCGTTTTTGAAGACATACTTCCGTGTAGTACACAAATATAACCGGAATGACAGATCTCAAAATTCAAACATCAATAGCAATGAAGTAATAAGATAAGAAGTTAAAGACATTTATTCGAAGCATGAAACGATAAACAATTCATTTCACATGCGTCACCAATGTTAAATGATTGTGTTCGTGAAAATAAATATCCAGATGGCGCGGAAACCAATTTCTTGGTGTATATGAATAAGGTCCTATTTCGCTCGAAAATTAGCTGCGAAACCTGACTGGGTTTCTTGATATAAAAACTTATCGTCCTTCTACCTGATCATCCACACACATCCAAAGAATCAACAGTAACATTTTAGAATTTGTTGAGACTTTTCAATCGTTTAAAATAATATTTTAATAGAATATAAAGTTATTAGGGTACTAGAAGAAAACTCCTAATTAATTTGGCTAAACAACTTTACAACATTCCGTATATTAGTCAATGTCCCTCCTTTGATCACCCTGCTGAGGTAAAGGGTGGTTTAATAACTCACATTATCCACCTGAGATGGTAATTTGAATCAGCCTAGCTTGCACAGATTTACCTGGTCGTATTTTAGGAAATATATTCATATTTTTATAAAATGTAGAGGCAAGTAAAGAAAACCAAATAATTGCAAATAAGAATTTCATTCCATATTCCTCAAATAGAAAGAACATTTTTAAATTAGTTAAAAACGACGAACCGTATGAAAACCCAGCGCCAGTGCAAAGTAGTATTTACTTAAGGTATTTTAATCTATAAGATAATTTAACAGGCATTTGGTAAAGCCGCGGTTATCTCTGCGAGGAATCGTGTAAGATATAGATTAATCGCTTGTAATTATTCAAAGATGACTGAAGAGAAGAATTTTTGCTAAACGTTATTTATTACAGAGTATTTAGAGCGTTTAGAAAATAACTCTTTAACCGAATAATGAATGAAGTTTATTTAACTCAAGGATATTACATATCACAGGTATATTTAAAAAATACAGATAAGTTGAACATTACATACTTACATCTATTCTAAATCTTTTATTACATACTTATGTCTACAGTCTACATTAGCAGAACTAATCTACTTTAAAGATCTAAGGTGATTTTTAAGATTTGTTTTGAATACTTTTAGAGCTAGCATTTTTTATGTCAGTATATAAATTTTATATTGGATGACACCAGAATGGAACGAACTAATTATAGAACTGGTTTTAAAAGTTGTAATAATAAGACAATTATATTCTTGCCTAGTACTGTGTTATTTGGTTTTTAAGTAATTTGGTAGAAAATTATTAACAATTTTATAAATAAAAATCATTATGTGCATATCAAGATAAGTGTTAATGCCAAATCAGTTTAAGATATTTAGCATCAAATTAATGTTATGTACATTCTAAAATAATTCGCATTGCATTATTTTGAAATTTTTGTAATTTTTCTTTGTTAGCGTTTGAGGTATAGATTAGTGAATAGCAATATGTAAAGTATGCTACGTTCTACAAGTGCATAAAATAAATAAATATATGGCTAGTAAGGGTTACATGATATTACATAAAAGTATCACACTTGGGCTGCTGTGCGTAGCAGATCGCAGACACTACCTAGCCCGGATAAGCGATGTAACGTGCCCACGATAAAATTCCACTAGCTCAGACTATATCAGGGCGTTAACTGAGGGTTCCATATGTAGTGGTCGCAGACGAAACAATGGCACCTTCTCTAAACACGAAATGCACTATATTACAGAATTTACAAATATTTATTGGTTCTCTAGCATGAAACCTAGCGATGTTCAAAAGGTGTGGCTAATTTTCTGATTAATAAGTTACAGCATAAATAAAGATGACTTGTGTAGCTACACTGGGTTTAGAACGTGACGATGAATTAAAATAAATCTGGCCACAACGGGTCTGATTATAGAACCTCCTTGAGTACTAGTAAATGTGTGAAATATTTAAATATATATAAGTTAAAATACAAAAGTAGATATGAATATATATATAACCACTCAGAACCACTGAAGGTGGTCCCCTGTAAAGAAAACAGCACACTTATCTAGGGTGGTACGATACCCAGACTTAGATTATGCAGAAACTGCAGCCTTACGGAGGTGTCTTCGGGAAGAAAGAAATTGACTAGACGACGGGGTTGATTACAGTCTCTCCAGCCCTGGAACTTTCTACCTTTGTGTATGTGTACGAGCGTTCTAGCCCTGTCTGTGGACTTCTTTCTGTGTGTGGAGGCCCCGTCCGTGGAACCAAAAAGATATACCGATTTAATTTGCACGGTCGGAAATGCACGTGAAGCCTAATGAGAGCAATTTAAATCTGACATAACCCACAAAAGAAGTATAATTTACCTCTTACTGAGGGAAAACAATCCACCAAAACACCTACAGAAGGCTACAGCTGAAGGAATGGGGTCGAGTTCGTCTTGCAAACCAGCGAGATACGTCCAAAGGAAAGCCCGGAAATTTGTGAATCACGTGAATAAAGATCGATAAGATGGCGAAAATGAGGTTAACTCGCCTACACTTTAATCCTGAACCAGCAGTTAAAATTCGCTCTCAACAACAAAATATTCCGCTCAACAGAACAACAATAAATATAGGAAATTTTATTGATGTTGATAATTCCAAAATCCACAAGGATGCCTTGAATAATACAAGTTTTCAGGAATCATCAACCGTGTAAAATGTCATCAAAACGTCTCTCCCTCTTTTGACAACAGACGGAAGTCACGTGACCGCTCTTCCCAACTGGGAGACGCGCGACCACTCACTAGCGGCTGTTAATGATATACGGCTCTCAAAACACATATGTGCAATGCGGGTCGCATATGCAACAAGGCCATAACAAGTGTGGCAGGATTAAACAAGTATATATAGTCATTTTACATCCAACTGATAAACACTGACTGACGTTTAAAAAAAATAAAAAATTTTACCAATTTTCTTCGACACGTAGTCAACGTAATCATTTAGTTTTAGTTCTGTATCAATAACAAGTCCTAAGTATCATATTTTTTACATATTCCACATTTTCATTATTTAAAATGGCATTTATGTTTAGTTCTTTAAAAGAGTTGTATAAACAATTTGAATCAATAAACATCCATTTTAATTTCACTTTCTTCACTATTAACTTGTTTTCTTTGAATTTATTTGCGACGTTACTTAATTCCAGGTTTACTGCTTCCACCAACTGATCGAAATCATTATCACAATAATAGATAACTGTATCATCTGCAAAAAGGTGGATTTTACATTTTTTCAAAACATTCCCGAGGTCATTGATATACAGTATAAACAGCAGTGGCTCAAGAATGCTTCCTTGAGGCACCCCAAAGTTATTTACAGTAGGTCCGGATTTATTTTAATTATTTGTTTACGATATGAAAAATAACTCTGAAACCAGTGCAGCCCTGTATTTGAAAAGTCATATGCTTTAATTTCATTAATAGTATTTGCCTATCAATCATTGCGAAGGCCATTTTCAGATCTATAAATACTGCAACTATTTCTATTCCCGGTTTGTTTAGTTGTTGTTTCCGTTTAGATATTATGAACTACTCTTTTCATAGTGATTACATTTAGTAGTTTCTATTTTTTTACTAAGGCATTTTTCTCGCGTTTATATGTATTTCAAACTTGTTCCTCTTTTGTATATAGACATTTTTTATGAGCCGCATTTTTGTTTCGTATTGCCTCTTTACATTCATTGTTAATCCAGAAATTATTTCTTCATTAACTTTGATTTGTTTAAGTGGAGCAAACCTATTAAGCAACCATTTTATTAATAAATCTTGATGATACAATATTTACATTGCTACTATCATAGCCCGCCCCATTCCTTTTGAATCAATATGTTTGTCATCTCATCATAATTTATATTTTCTCGGATCATTTTTGTGACAAGTTTATTTTGTCGGTTTCCTTTAATTTAATTTTTACAATTGAATGGTCGGTTATTGAGTAATTTTTTTCTACAGGGGGATATTTGAAGTGTTACAATAATGTTACACCGAAACTATTTTACACTTTATTTATTTATTTGATTGATAATGCTCGTTCATAATAACCAAAAATCAAGAACATGCTATTTCCTTTACAGAAAATAATGACAACTTTTGGGCATTTTTTAAAAGATAAATTCAACAGTTAACTCAATAAGATTAACTCCCAAATAAGCAAATTTGAATGAAGAAGTCATAATGAAGAAATCATTATAAGAATTTTAGACAATTGGCCACACTTCACAATGGAAATTTGTAATTTCGGCGCTTTAATAATAAACGTGACTTATAGCTATTTAGGTCATGCAGTTTCTTTTTTGAAAGCATAAAGGTTTATGCGCATATATAGATTTTCGAATTGTGTAATGACTCAAGATGAAAGTTCCTGTCGTTGTCAAAATAAATACTAATTTTGTTAAAACAATATTATAATGTCTAGTTATAGCCTATGCAATAGTGCCACAACAAGTAAGTCCAGTATTTCCAGTAGCAGAATCTGAAAAAAGTACCAACCATGCTTCTTGCATTCTCGGTAAAATTTTGTTTTCAAGTTTAAATCATGTAACTATCCATGAACGACGCGATAAATCCAACATAATTGTTAGGTTGTGGACGTATTACTACGCATTTGTGCCATTATAAAAACTGCTTATATATGATACGAAATATTGTACGTAGTTATGACTAAATATAAACTGCCGTGCAAAATTCAAGGATCAAGTGAAAATTTGGTCACAATTTCTCGCTGTATATTGTTACCTATTTTTTAGCTCCGGTAACAGATCGGGATGCTCCAGCTCTATTAAACTCAGTGGAGTCGGGATGGTTTTGTTGGATGCTATTTGTTGTTTTACTATAACATAATTAATTAAGAGTGCCCAGTGATTTAAAAAAACTACCCTTCATGGTATATCAAAACCAGTAAAATAAAACAAGGAGATATAGTAATAAATATAAATTTTAATATTAAAATAGATGTGTCTGCAGGTGTGATCGATCAAAATGTGTGCAAGATGGGAATGTTGAATATTTATTATACGCTTTCTCAATCCTATCTCCCGAGAGTACAGCACCTGGACAAGAATTATCAGGACTTAACCATCTCTTTATCTAAGAACTTCACAGTAGTAATATTTAGATTACTTATACTATGATTTTTAATTATATTTCCTGGAGTGGGATATTAATCCTTAGCTTCAGAAAATACGTCAGCCATACGCATTTTTAACGCTATTAGTCAGAATACCTACATAATATTAATGTGTTCTTGATGAATAATAAAAAAAATATTTACCATGTTGTCATAGCTATTGAATATATATGTGTTTGTTAATAAATGAAGTTTCTCATAAATGTGAATTTTTTAAATTTTATATTCTAAATTTTTTAATAAAGTGTATTATTATTATTAGTCTGAATACAATTCAAATGATTCTGATAAGATTAATTTTATTAATTTTTGTCTTTACGTCTTAAAAATTTATAAGCGATTTGTAGTATATTCTAAATTTTTTAATAAAGTGTATCATTATTATTGGTCTGAATACAATTCAAATGATTCTGATAAGATTGATTTTATTAATTTTTCTCTTTACGTCTTAAAAATTTATAAGCGATTTGTAATACATAAAGAAAATGCGATTTGTTAAGGAACTCATAGAATAGATTTTATACTCAGCTGAAAAACCTATCTAGCACACCAAAAAAGAAAATAACGTTTTTATAATATACATTTATTTATTTACCATGTTAACGAATTTAGTTAATGGAAAATCGCATTTAATTTGCTAAGTAAACCCAGCATTACTCTATTAACTTTAATTAAGATTCTACAGAAAATATTAAAACTAAAGTAACTCTTCCCAGATTAGTTATTCCATCAGTTATATTCTAAAACACAGTCTTTTGCACTAACCGGAAGCACTAACATCACGCCCGGCTAAAACTTTCAAAAGAAATTCTATATCTAAGGCCATTAATTCACTGTATTCACATGGAATGCTCTCCTATATGTCTTCCTGCATAGTAATTTCCAGAATTCTGCTACAGACGAGGGAAGTGCTGAGCAGTAAGTACTTTATGACAGATTAGACTCTAAGGAAAAATTTAAAAATAAATTTGATGCGATGCATGTCAGGGATGGCAAGACAAAGAGGAAACGATTTCTTAAACTGATAGGCCCCAGATGTATTGGAGAAAGAAATGCATTTACTTGTTTTATTTCTCCTCCTTCTTCTTGTTTTTGGTTGAATAACCTTAACCTCAGAATTTACTATTAGTAAATACGCACAACATTTATTTATTATATGCTTAGTAATGTAACTAACGATTATGTTTGGTTGGTATGACTTTTTTAAGATTCAGAATAATAAATAATAATAAATAAATATACAGGACAGAAATTAAACAACCCCCAATTCTAGAAGCTAGCGGCTTGTGCGGAAGGGGCTTATACACTGAAAAAATGCAGACATGCAACCATTTCCTCCGACAGTGTCGGAGCCGGGATTCGAACCCAGTGGCACGATACCCGTGTGATTAATCGCGATTTACACCTCGCGCCTTAATCAACGCGGCTGTCGGTCAGAATACTCAATATTCAGTTTATAATCTGGATTTCCCGAAAAGTGAATGCAAATCGCACATTTTCTTTATTTTACTTACTTTTTTTATTTGAGTATTTGACTTGTGTACAGTACAGGTTTTTCGCATTTATTATTTTAAGAATTTCTTGTTATTTATTTGTAAATGATTCCTTGTCGCTTTTCCTGTTTTCTTGGACAACTTGTCTTGGTCATTAACAGAGTAAGCATTCTATATGTCCTTTATTTTGGTGCCCAACCTCGTTCCCTCGGATTGGGCTTCTTCCACAAAAACCGCTCGTACTCTGTGCCATGGGGAATTGATATAGGAGGCCTCTATCTCATGTGCATGGATCAATGCTTTGCTACTATTCTTATGCCGAGATAGTATAAAGGCCCGCCTAATCTCTTCGTTTTTTATGCCATCAATGAAAGTCTCAACTGCCAATTGCTCCTCAAGCTGCCTTGGTGCACCCGAGTAAGCCAATTGTGCTAGACTCTCCACCGCAACTTTAAATTCTTGTATACTCTCTCCAGCGTTTTGTGTGTGAGATTTCATCTGGGTTAGATATACTTGGTCGAGATGTTGGTTACCATATCTTAAGTCTAATGCAGCTTCTAAAACTTTAAAATGATGTTGCTACGCCTCTGGGATCTTTTGAACGAATTCTAATACTTGACTCCTTAATGCTAAAACTAGTGCTATCGCCTTTTATTCATTGTTCCAGTTGTTGGCACACGCAGCAGTCTCAAACTGTATCTTATATGTTGAGCAAGAAGTTTGTTCATCAAAGGAGGGAGGTTGTAATAGAGGACCTGATGATAGAACTAGCTGGCTTCCTTTTTCCTTCAACTTCATATTTACTTTCCCTTTGATTTCACTTACTTCTTCAACTGTATTTACTTTTCCTTTTACTTCACTTACTTCAGCTTTTGTGTTGCCCATATCCTCTTTAATTTCACCTTTAAGGTTCTCAGTGCTTGAAAGGATAGCGTCTTGTTGTACCTGAATAATTTTTCTTAATTCTTCCTGGCGCGTCATTTCTTCTTGTTTTTCTTCCAGGTATCTTTCATAATTTTATTTAATTCATCTTTGTTGTCATTGCGTAATTTAAGAATTTATTATATGAATTTATATGAACATTTTTTACAATTTTGATTACACTATACAAGGTGTTTCATAATTGAATGCTGATCCTAAAGGGCGATAATCCTTGGATGAATTTAAGAAAAATTCTTTATATGAATATAGGTCAGCAACCGCCTTATTTCTGAGATACAGTGTGTTGAAATTTAACCAAAAAAATCAGTTTTTCTTCAGTATCTCTAAGAAGAAGAAGAAGAAAAGAAGGGTTTAAAACGACGAATCTATACTTACTGTTCGTTTAAGCTTAACTGCTTCACTGATGGTACCAATTGGACGTCGTAAGATTATAAATCTAAAACAGTAAATACTAACACTTTCTTAAATTTAAACCTGAAACGGAATTTTGAAAACACAAGAAAAAGACAATATAAAGTACAAAAAATGTATATTAAATCTCTTTAGAAATTATGTTTTACAAAAACGTTCAAGAAAAATGTATTGACAAACTATAGTCTGGCCCGTGTACAACACATAGTGAGGAACAGAACGACTCATAATGTACCAACTACCATCCAATGTGCGGTTTATAGCTAACGATTACACAAGAAGATTCAAGAAAAGTTCAATGTTTATGAATTTTTGGTGGGCTTTTGCTTGCCTGTCTATTTACGTATTATAAGTTCAATAATAATTTGGTTCGCTCCTCGGAGCTTAAAAATGCTTGAATCGAAACGACTTTGAATTGTATTATAGTAATTATATACATTCAGGCAAGGCGGTGCCATGCAGGTCTGAGTACATGACTTTTCTGACACCGAATCGCTGAGGAACCGGTTTAGGGCAAATCCTGTTAAAATTCATCATTTTCTCGTCAAAATCGACTGCTAGAAAATGATAGGGCACCCTCGTCGCTAAAGGCAATTTTTGCCAGAACTCTCGAAATACTTTGACTAGAAACTGGATTAACTCGTCCTCATATTTAACACAACGCATAAGTTTCAGTGCTGCACAACGTGGATTCGTAAAAGGTTTTTTAATTTTGAAATTTCCGGATTAGTCGATTTTTGTTGCACTTTCTAAATTTTGGTGGTTGGGGCGACATTACGTCCCCGTGCAGCGACATTTACTACACTTTCTAAAATTACACTCCTTGATGAGTTTCTGATATTTTTGCATACAAAACGCTCCGTAGAGCGAAAATATGATTTAAAATATAAACACCTCTTCCAACGGCATTTTTACGTGAAGCAGGCTTTTCATGCGAAATTTTTCGGATTTTGTTACAGTTTCAACAAGTTTATCCAAGGTTTTGGCGTATTCTTTAACATTAACAGGGACGCCATTAATGAAAATTTAAAATACATATATCCTGGAAAAAATGTATTTTTATGCGTACCATACACCAAAATTGAAAAAAATCTGTTTTAGATATATTGGAGAAAAACTGATTTTTTTGTTAAATTTGTTCAAGTTCATATAAACAATTTTTCTTAAAATCATCCAAGGATTATCGCCCTTTAGAATCAGCATTCAATTATGAAACACCCTGCGCATATGTGGCATTACTCTAATAATTTTTTAAATATTTTATGACTTTCGATGACTATATATTTTTTAAGAGTCACCAAAATATAAAAACTCAAGATATAAGGAGCATAATACGGTCGTTTTTACAAGTAATCCACCGCCAGTTATCTTTAATAGGTGCTTTAAAATACAACTAGCGTCCGAACACTAACATTCCATGCAACATTAAACCCACTTGGTCGATAACTACTGAAATAGGTCGAGCACTCGTCTACACTTAAACTATATATAATCCTTGGAAAATCTGATGTCATTTCGACGACAGCCAGTGAAGTTCGCTTTTGACTAAAATAACTTTAAAAGGAATCCATACTATCAAAACCATTGCGGTATTTCATGAGGGATTGAACTAGAATTTGTCAATCTCGTGATGCCACAAACTATGCACGATCTTCCACAAGCTTCGAGCTGGTAGTATTTTTAATGGCTTCGCTAGCATGCGGTTTAAGCTAGCATAGTTTAAATAAGCGTGTAAAAGACGCCGAGATGTAGTAGATATAATGTAATATTTCATGTGAGCAGAATGCAAATCTGGTGAATATTAACATATTTACTTCAAAAAGTTTAATGAACAAGTTAACCTTCGCAGAAATAGATCATAATGCACAGATTGACTTATGCACTGAGAAATTGAACTTATTATTATAGTCCAACTTCTGTTTACATTGAATAAAATCTACTATGCAAAAATTCCTCGTCCTCTGAAAATTTGAGAAGATATTCCCTTAAGAGGTAGAAATAATAATAATCTAAACATCGTACACTGATTAACCTTGTGGAATATTTTTTACTAAAAATTAGAAACTAAATCGCATTTTAAAAATGATAATTTTGTTACTTCTTTTGTTGGAAAGTAGACTTCTGCAATCGAAGTCGGAGATAGCATTCAGGGTGGCCCATAAATAATTAGCCCTAGGGCGAAATATGATTTGTATTATCACGTGTTTATAATCTCCAGTAAACACCCTGTACGTAAGTTCAAATAATTGCAACAAGAATTTTCACTAACCACGACTTTATCAGTCACTTAAATTACAATAAATAGTCCTTATACACATTAGTATACACTAGCTATAAGTTCATCTACTATAGTCTGACTACTATAATAATTCACAACCTTTTACTGTTCTTTATTTTATCTCATCTCCCGTATCATATCTACTGTCCGCGCGCTAGATTGCGTTGTTCGCGGCGTTTCTGGCCATTCTCGTATAATATAGATAGGTACATAGACAGATAGTTTATTAGCCACCAATTCATACATTAAATTGTACATGTGACAAGTCATGATAAATACAACGGTATAAGTATGTATATACAAACAAAAAATAGATATGTATAAGCAGATAATTAAAACACAAGTCATTCACATATAATACATAATAACAGCAGTATTGAACAAGATAATAAGTTAATAATATTCACAGGATTTGGTTATAAGAAATGAATTCGGTAAGTGTATAAAAGCAGTTTTCGATGAGAAATAACTTTAGTTTTTTTTTTTTTTTTTTAATTCATTGAAGACTGTAATAAGCTTGAGATGTTCTGGCAACATATTAAAATATTTGCATCCATCATAAAGCGGTGATTTTTGATATTTGGAGTGATACGCTTTTTATAAACAGAAATCGCCTTTTTTCTAGTGCTGTATTGATGAAAACTAGAATTTTTTTTCAGAGTATCTTTTTTAGAATAAATGTAGCACAGCAACTTAAATAAGTAAATGGAGGTGAATGTCAGTATTCCCTTATTTCTAAATGTATCTCTACAAGATTGTCTATAGCCTAAATAAAAAATCACACGTATTATACGTTTTTGCAAAATGAAAACACGCGAGGCGTCGGTAGATTGGCCCCATACAACAATATTATAGCAAATAATAGAATATGCCTGAGCATAGTATACATTCAAAAGGGAATTATCTGTTATGGTATTTTTTAAAGTGCAGATTGCATACATTGTCCGACAAAGCTTTGAGCAAACATTGTTAACTTGAGCAGTAAAATCCAATCTCTCATCAACGATAGTTCCTAAAAATTTTGTATTTTCTGATAAGCTGATTTCAGAATCATTCATGTGGAAATTTAAATCAGGCGTAATGCGGCGTCCATAGCAAAACTTTACAATTACAGATTTGCTAGCATTTATGACAAGATGGTTGCTTTCACACCATGTATTAATCAAATCTAGAACCAGACTGAGTTACTATGTACATACTTCGGTATGCGATGTAAAGCAACGACAGGCGCGGTTAGTACTTGGATTGGTGACCATTCCAACGGAAACCGCGTTCTCGCCTCACACATCTTCCAGCGGCTTGTATATCAGTGTATGCGCGGAAGCTATACAACCTTAGGCGAGGGTTGTATAGGAGATATACCATCCTTCGGAGGGGATGTAGAGCCGTCGGTCCCTTGTCTATTAAATGTTAGGCAAGTAAAAGATCCCTACTCTTCTTAAGGGAAGAGGTTCGGCAAAATTCCTGGTTGGGGGTAGCTCGTCTACAGGCGTCGGTGTTAGGCCTCAGTAGCGGAAATAGGCCGACGTTAAATAAATGTATAAAAAAAAAACCAGACTGACCTTTCCAGATACATCCTTTATTGTTTGCGCGGAGAGTATGACTGTTGTGTCATCTGCATACATAAAAAATCCTCTGTGATCAGTTACAGCTACTGGAAGGTCATTTACGTATAGCAGAAACAGCAGTGGACCTAATACACTTCCCTGTGGGGTACCAAGGTTAGTGTTATATAGTTGGGAGTCTATGTCTCCGATTTTTACAGTAAAGGATCTGTTGGTTACATAAGAATTAATCCAGCTATTAATGGGTTCTCTAATACCCAAACGCGAGAGTTTTCTTGATAAGAACTCCGGGTTTATGGTATCAAAGGCCCGAGATAGATCAAAGAAGATCCTAAACACATGCTTGCCCTGGTCGAGTTCCTCATGAATTTTTTTTTTTATACATTTATTTAACGTCGGCCTATTTCCGCTACTGAAGCCTAACACCGACGCCTGTAGACGAGCTACCCCCAACCAGGAATTTTGCCGAATCTCTTCCCTGAAGAAGAGTAGGGATCTTTTACTTGCCTAACATTTAATAGACAAGGGACCGACGGCTTTACATCCCCTCCGAAGGATGGTATATCTCCTCTACAACCCTCGCCTAAGGTTGTATAGCTTCCACGCATACACTGATATACAAGCCGCTGGAAGAAGTGTGAGGCGAGAACGCGGTTTCCGTTGGAATGGTCACCATCCAAGTACTAACTGCGCCTGTCGTTGCTTTACATCGCATACCGAAGTATGTACATAGTAAAGACGCACCTACGCTCGCCCCCCTTCCTCATAAATAGATTGAACAAAGTCTACTGTAGCTGTTTCGGTTGAATACCCTCGTCTAGAACCGTGCTGACAGCTAGTCAATAACTTATTTGAGTTTAAGTACAGCGTTACCTTGGAGAAGGCACTTAATACTGTATGCTAATGGCAGTTCGCCATTTTACTCTATACCAGGGACTAATTATATCTCTATCCGTCAGAGGGCAGCACATAACAGTATATACGCTCGGGGACATTATAACAGGCTTGCTGGGTATAGTAAATATTTGGAAATATGTCCATACAGGGGACAGCCGCCAGACCGTAAATATATGATAGTAATGGGACAGAATGAAGTATCCATTTAATGAGTTATATAATGAGTTATAAATTCAAATCAAGTCGCCATGTTTTCGCAATAAATGGAAATTTAAGACAATTACCAAGGCGTTTGTGAGAGCTGTGAATATGGAGCGTTGATCAAATATTCAACGTTCTTTTACAGTTGAAGCTGATTTAAAAAATAACTATTCCGTTATTAGTCACCCAGCGTTCATTTCGTCATCACTTTCATTTAAATCCACGAGATCCTAGTCGAATAACAATTAAAATGTGGGTGCACAAGTTTCGCAGTACTGCTTTATGTGCCAGAGAAAAATGAAAAGGAAGACGTCGTTCTGTACGCACACTTGAAAATGCTGAAAGGATAAGAGCAGCTGTGCTACAAAGTCCTAAACGATCTGCAAAACGACAAGCATTAGTATTCAATATTTCGAACCGTTGTTGCGGGCTTGGTGCATATGCGACCCTCAACACACATTTGTGTTTCGCGGGCCACATATCGCCAATAATCGCGAGCCATTGGAGGTTTGGCTTCCAGATACAGGAGCGGTCGCGTGCCTCCCGGCTGGGAAGACCGGTGACGTGGCTTCCGTCTGATGTAAAAGGTAAACTTTAGCTCCTGTGTGTGTACGCTGCCGATAATTCCTAAAACCTTGTTTATTTGAGTCATCTGCCCAGGACAAGTTTCCCAGGAAAACAGGAAAGTCGACAAGGAGGTGTAAAGCCTAGCGGAGGTATTCGATGTTACCGTTGCAACAATCCAGGGCATATGATGCGAGATTGTCGACAATGGAAGCTTGGGGACGTAAACGCTGCAAGGAAAGAGGAAATCAGCTCCGAAAGGGCGAAAGTGATTGTTATGCTAAAGGATATACAGAAAATGGTCGCACAAGTATTAAAAGAAATGAGTTCGCGACCGGATCCGAAACAGGGACAGCAACCGCCGAAACCTGAACCTAAGCAGCAAAGAAGCAGTGAAAGATTTACGAAGGGAATCCGCTGTTATAACTGTAGCAAATTAGAGCATATCAAGAGGTACTGTCATCAGAGGCACCCTAAGGAAGTGAATGCCGAGGATGTAAAGAAACAGCAGGATGTAGCAGAAATGAAGGCGGCTAAAAATTGAAGTTCCGAAGGACGGGACAAAGGAAGTTGTAAGGAAGAAACAACTGAGCAATGACGGAATTGGACCTATACTGAAGGCAAAAGAGAAAGGCGTACCACCAGAACGGAAGGATGTGTCGAATAAAAGTGTCGAGTTTAAGGCTTTGTTGGCGCAATGGGATTCTCTAAAGCTTGAAGATGGACTATTATGGAGAGCCCGGACGAGAAAGAAGTTACCATGCGGTTGCTGTTACCCAGGTGCCGAGTACCAAAAGTACCTCGGGAAGTGCACGAGGGAATATCCAGAGAGCACTTTGGCAGAAATAAGGCCTTGGCTAGAGTACGGGAACGATTCTACTGGAAAAATAGCTATCAGGATGTAGAGGCTTGGTGTCACAGTTGCAAGGTTTGTGCGGGTGTGGTTGCCAAGGGGTCACCTATGAGGAGTGGTGACCGAATAAAGGTTCGATATGACCGCAATGTCAGTTCCTCAGGATTCAAGGTGGGGGACTTGGTTTGGTTGTATAACTCACAGCGGTGTGAAGAAGGATGCTCGAAGCCTCACTAGCCTTGGGAAGGGCCGTATTTTATTATCACCCGGGTTAATGACGTTCTTCATCGGATTAAACGAAGTAAGAAGTCCAAGATGAAAATTGTGCACTTAGACAGATTGGCAATGTATGACAGGGACTCTGAATTGCCTGGCCGGGACCGGTTCAGGCTTAAGGAGGGGGGGCAGTGTTATATGCACGACTGTGCCACTGGAATCATAGATAATTCGAGAACGATGCCAGAAAAGTCGCGAATGTTAGGCCGGAACATTCTGAAGTGTTCTACTAGATTCGAAGTGGGTATATATACAGTGGATCTAAACGCACTGGGGACAGTTTTATATTAGACAAGCAAGTGATAGGGTGAAATAAGAACAGTAATAAATTATGAATTATAGTAGTGAGACTGTAGTAGATGGAACTTATAATTAGTGTGTATTAATGTGTATAAGGATTTAATTATTGTAATTAACTGATTAATAAATCAGTGGTTTATGAAAGTACTTGTTGCAATTTATTTGAACCTACATACAGAGTGTTTACTGGAGATTGTAAACACGTAACAGTATTATATGTGCGTTTGTTCTAACATCCTGTAAATGGACCTCGGTCTGTTGGATATTGTAACTCAATAAATAAATAAAATAAATAAAAATAAATATTCAACTGTAAAACTAAGGATCTTAAGCAAATAACTCTAAATAACTAAAATTTATTATGTTACTGCTACTATTACTAAGTATATATTCTTTTTTTTTCCTTTTACTATTGTCGTGAATTATATATTGTGTATTTTATTGTATGTATTAATGATTTTTATTCGTATATATGTGTACTTATGTACATATACATTTAGTTGTAGTTGGTTTTTATATTAGGCAGTGTATCAATAAATAAATAAGTAAGTGAGTGAGTATATAAGTAAGTAAGTAAGTAAATAAATAAATAAAAAATACATAAATAAATAAATAAGTAAATACTTTCTATATTGGTATGTTAAATATTAAGGCCATTGTTACAGTAATTTATATAAAGAGAGGTTAACCACCCCCTAACCCCCACTGATACCAATATAAATTCTAGCTTAAAAATCTATTTCCTATACTACAAATAAATAAATAAGTAAATACTTTCTATATTGGTATGTTAAATATTAAGGCCATTGTTACAGTAATTTATATAAAGAGAGGTTAACCACCCCCTAACCCCCACTGATGGTACAACCAATATAAATTCTAGCTTAAAAATCGGTTTCCTATACTACAAACGCTATTTTAAGTTTTTGGTATTACGCTCCGGAATATGCAATGTCAGTAATTTTTATAACCTCAATTTACATCGGCTGCGGTTATACGAAAAATTGCATAATTCACCAGAAGGATATTTTTAATAATAAACACGTTTTACTGATTACCTCGTGATTCTACAATTAGGTTGCGTGGTCACCAAATATAACATTCATTTGCCAGAAAATTATTATATTAACAATAAACGACAACACCATCAACAAGCAATTTTCCAAAATATATAATTCACGTAATTTCGTGTGACAACCACAGCATTTAAATTTTAACAAAATTTGTGGTTGTTTAGTGACCTCTTGCACACTTCATTCGGAGCCATTATATTATGTATAACACAACGGAAAATTACCGTATTGATTTATGTACAAATTTAAATTGTCTTTGTTTGTGTGTGCACATCGGTTTTATTAATGGCATAAGTTTTAATCTGCCAACTTTTAAAATACGTAGAATTATATTTAAAGCCTAAACATATTTTATTTTCCCAACTGGTTAAATAAACGTTTGGAGACAGCTGGTGGAAAATTGTGATAAAATTGAAACAAAAATATTACACATATTTCGTTACGTTTTATCCAATTTGACGCTCTATTTGTTGCGTAAATATTTGACGAGGTCCTTTTATCAAATACCATAAGGCAACAAAAACACTGAAATGCTTTTTGTAAATTTTTACCAGGGAGGTATTTTATTTCTAAGGGCTGTTTGGGATAGGTCTCTGTGCATTCTAAATACAGTGTAAGTGAAAATATTGGAACTATTTAATCCATTAAAGACTTTTCAAAATTGCGAAAACTGTTAATTTTCAAAGTGTGGAAATAATTTGACGAAACTGCCTAATTAATATTTTTCACTATTTTTTAAATTCATTATTGAATAGTAAAAAAGTTTTGTAATGTATTTTATGTCCGACCAAGTTATAAAGGACTGTTTATCATATAGTTTTGCGGCTATAAAGTACCTCTTTATTGTACTAGTAAAATAAAGCTGTTATGAATTAAATTGTGGTAGTTTAACATCTCGTAAAAATAAATAATAGCTATTTACGTATCAAGTCCATAATACAAGGCTCTATTGAACAAGTCCGGGCGAGTTCAATGAAGCCTTATTATGGACAAGTTGCATACAAAGCTTTATGTGCGACTGCTAAATTTGGATTATTAACGAAAATAATTAATTCAATGACATTTTTGACTTTTCTATGACTGTTGCACATATTTATTTGAAAACATCAAAATCTAATATCGGCTCATTATTGAAAACGTCTAAATCCGACATAATAGCAAAATAAAGTAGCTTTATTTTACTAGTACAATAAAAGTAACTTTATTTTAGTAGTACAATAAAGAGATACTTTATAACCGCAAAACTATATCATAAACAGTCCTTTATAACGTGGTCGGACATAAATAATATTACACGAAATTATGAAATAAATATTTACACCATCGAGGGTACGGTAGGGTCTTTTTAATATTTAAATTTATAATGTTATAATTTTAAAAACTTTCATTTCTTTCATATTGGTACCTAAGAACTAAAATCAATTTAAGAAATTTACAATTACTTTAGAGCTGTTATCATTATTTAACAACATGCTTTTTTTCATCTCGAGTTGAAAAATGTTGTAGAGCTAATTTACAAAGTATATTAACAGTATTTATTAAAGAATGAGCGTTCTTCACTTACACTATTAGTAGGTTCCAAACTGGAGAAGAAAATACATTTACCTGAAATAAAAGAAATAACATTAACGATTGATTATCATTTGTATAATGTTTATTTTAATATAATAGATTCTACAACAGAGTTGATGGCAATCCATAGGAACTCAATTTTAACTTCATACCTCGTAAAAATATGGATAGATAGATAAATAGATATACAAGTAGGTTTTATAAATTTTATTTATTTCATTTTGGGTACAAAAGCATTAGTCCAAAATAGGTCTACATATGAATAATAAATTGATTAGAAAAAATATTTTGAAGAACATAAAATATTATATAATCAAATGCAGAAAACGTCAAGTTAATAGAATACTTCTATAAATGAAACCTAACACTTTATACTATTATAAACAAGTGTTAATGTTGTAGAACTCACCATATTCACAAAGTCGCGACTTATTCAAATACCATAAGAATATTCCTCAAAGAAAACTTTTAAAAACTGCTGCGAAATCTCTCTTAAAGGAATAGATCGAGTAGGACAGTTAATAATGAGTTCGTAAAAGTATTTGGAAGTACAAAAAATATGTTTAATTCCTCATCTCGAAACTGCAATGAAAATCAAGTTTTCGTTGGTCCCTTTAGGAACTGAAACGGAAAAATTATTTTCATATTACCCTTTTCATTCTATGTCGTTCGCTTTAGAAACTATAACTAAATTCAAGACTAATAATCTTATCAGGATGTGCAATGAATGAAAGGACCACGCACTTTTCATAGTGAAAAAATAGTTTCCGTTAAATTTTCTCAATTTTGTCAATTCCGTGACTAGACATAGACCGGTGTAGTTCTCATCAGTATGCCATAGGTCATGGAAAAATAGTTTCGTAACCTATTTATAAATCAGGAGAAAAGGAGGATGTAAAGAACTACCGTGAAGTTTCAATTCAATCTGAAATACCTAAACGCTTTGATAAGTTAATTTTAAGATGTTTAGCCTTATCATCGAAGCATATAATTGTTCCAGAGCAGTATGGTTTCTCATTGGGGAAATTGGCAACAACAAACCTTCTTTGCTATCAGAATTATATTTTTAACGCCTTTGAAAATCGTACTCAAGTTGATAGTATATATAATGACTTCTTAAAGGCGTTTGACAAAGTTAATCATAATTTACTTATAAATAAGCTTCAGGTACTTGGAGCAGATAAGGAGGTTTTAAATTGGATTTATAGCTTTATATCGAATAGGATTCAAAGTGTAAAAATTAATAATTATGTATCGAATGCAATTGATGTCCTGTCTGGAGTCCCACAAGGGTCACACAGCAGACCAATTTTGTTTAATTTATTTATTAGTGACATTGGCCAGGTTTTGAATCATTTTGAGTACCTTCTTTTCTCCGATGATAAAAAAATACATAGGTCTATATCTCAAGCTAGTGACTCTGACATATTGCAGGTTGATATAGTTTCTATGCATGGTCTGTGGATAATGCCCTTGCTTTGAATACTTCCAAGTGTTGCTGCATCTCTTCTTCTAGAAGTACGTCAGGTACTCTATATGAGTATAAAGTTAATGGTACAGCTATTAATAGAATCGTGGAAATCAGAGATCTTGGCATTGTTGTGAATAAGACACCATTATTTAGAAATCATATCAAAAGATGACCTCTGCAAGTTTTAGGAATCTTGGTCTTGTACTTAGAAATAGTAAAATTCTAGCTCTGAATAGCATAAGATTGGTTTATTCATCTTTTGTTAGGTCGTGTCTTGATTATGGATCTGTAGTATGGAGACCTTTTTACACGTGTAATATCGATATATTGGAGAGAGTGCAAAAGAAGTTTCTCAGACATTGTGCTTTTAGACAGGGTTACATTTGGAGTGAGACTGATGATGGAACCATCTCAAATATTACTAACCTTCAATCTTTGTAGAAACGTAGACAAGACGCTGATTTGGTATCTGTGCACAAATTAATAAATGGTGACATAAATTGCCCTGAACTGTTATCAGAATTTTATTTTAATATTGGATTAAGAATGAACAGAAATAGACCATTGTTCTACATTCAGTCACATGCAAGACATTATGGTTATAACAGGCCATTGGCGCGTTTGCCAAGAGAATACAACAAAACGCATTAGATATTAATTTTTAGTTTACCACTTTTTTCATCTAATAAAGCATTAAAATGCCTGTCTAAACGTTATTACAATTAATTAAGTGTAAATTTTGACTTCTAACATTGAATGATGCTATTCTTGCCTGTATATCTTATTTAGTTATTTATATTTTTGTTATATTTTATACACTGACTTACGATCTGTAGAATTTTCCTTTTTTTCTGTACTGTTAGTATTGTAATCTTTTTAAGCACATTCGTCAAATTATACTTGTGATTAATTAACATTTTATTGTATATGCAATGGATTATCCGTTAATAAACTAAACTGAACTGAACTAAACTGAATTAAACTGAACTAAATTGAACTAAACTGAACTAAATTGAACTAAACTGAACTAAACTGAACTAAACTGAACTAAACTGACCTAAACTGAACTAAACTGAACTAAACTGAACTAAACTGAACTAAACTGAACTAAACTGAACTAAACTGAACTAAACTGAACTAAACTGAACTAAACTGAACTAAACTGAACTAAACTGAACTAAACTGAACTAAACTGAACTAAACTGAACTAAACTGAACTGAACTGAACTAAACTAAATACTGGGTTGACGAATTATTTATTCTCTTTTATTTGCTAATGTTTAAAAAAAATTCCAAAACTTCCAGACATACTTCTTTACACGAGTACTTCAGATCACCACAAGAAAATCTGATAGACGTTCTTTTTATTTAGATTTTCTTATCATACTATTAGTCCACCACGACACGCCGAATGTTTTCATATCAGATACATTAATATGGAAGAATTTGTCTGAGTTTTTGCTAGATTAAAATGTGCATTTGGTAACATATCTAATCATAACATTGCATATAGGTAAACAAACCGCAACAGAGATTCGTATATACATATTCATGTGCAATGCAGGTTGCATTATACAAACTTAATGCCTGATTGAATATAAACAATAAATATATGCCTGTTACATTGCACAGCCACTGGCGTTAATCAAAGTCAATTACCAATTAATTATGAAATACCAATTAATTAGTGGGTATTAAGATAAAGTTAGCACAGCTAATTGCGGGCTTAATGGTGATCTTCTAGAAATTAGCATAATTGGATTGGAATGTACCGAAGGGAGGCTGGATGCAATTATTGTGTATTTGACTATTTCAGTTGGAAACTAATGGAACATTTTGCAAGCCATTAACAAATTATTCTGTTGGATCTTTTCATTTTGAAATGTTTGTAAAGAATAGAAAAAGTTATTGGAGATTTCGCCGTGAAATCACGCATATGCATCGGGTGGACGCGACACCCGGTCCAGGCTAATAATAATAATACATTTATTGTCTATCGAAATTACAAAGTTAGCCAACACTGTAATGATTGGCATTGTATTGTAATTGAGAGATAAAAGGCAAGTTGCGTGCGCAGAAACTGATCTTCCATACAATCCTCAACATGTATATAAATCAATGTAACAATGAAAAGAACTAGAGACTAATGTTAAATATATACACATGTACGAGTGTACGTCCAATCATGTACACGCTCACACCTACAGACACGCCCAGTGCACATGTGCAGATGCGCGCGCACACACATGTACACCGTACATGTCTTCAGGCATACGCATACACATTCCCCGACACACACCCATGCAAATTAACTGAATACAGCTTACTGACTTTCTAATAGATATTGCTTGTATTTGTGTTTAAAAGTTATCTTCGAGTGTGAGAGACTAGGAGAATAGGTACATTAATGGAATTGATACAAGTTGCAATATTATAACAGAATGACCGTTTAAATGTTGCTTGTTGTGGCGTGGAATAGTAAGCAGATTCTTTCTACGAATGTTAATATTATGTACATCAGTTCGGTAAGATAATTTGTCATGGAGATAGGATGGAGGCTTATACTTAATGATTTTATAGAAAAAATATGTCATGTATAACTTACGACGATTATACATATTAAGTCATTTAGCGTCCTTAAGTTTATGAGATATACGTTGTCTTGATCTAATACCAAACATTAGCCGCAAGCATAAATTTTGAACTTTTTGTATTCATCTGACAACATCAAGGCAAGTACCAGAAACACTGTCGTCACAATGATTAAAATGTGATAGTACCAGAGAGTCGCATAATACCCTTTAAGTTTAATTCCCCAAATAGTATCTACAGCAATATATCATTTTTAAAGAGGTGTAAGCTTTTTTAACATGCAAGTTACATTGTTCTTAAAACGCAAGTTAGAGTCAATCACAAGTTCAAGACTTTTAAAGGTTACATGGCCTATGTCCATTTAACAGTTTTATATAAAAACTAGTGTTTTGGTTATATTTGGCACGATCTGTATAACATTTTTCGATTCAGTTTTTGTAAGTGAAACTGTTTTCAACTAACAGAATTTTACTTGTATAACTGCTAAACCATTTCACACTGTTTTATGTACTTAATTTTATGTCTTAGGAACGCAGTCATGTTCTAAACTATTATGTATTTCCGTTCTACACAGCATCCCAGGAAACAATTAACAATTTGTCTACAAAATTTAGTTACATCAGATATCTATTTTTCAATTTTTATATTTTTGTTTACTATGTTAGTACATATGGTTATTTTCTTTACCTTTTCTCGTTACTATATATAGTATATCCTATAAGATGTAATATATTTACTGAGTTATCAAAATACGTTTTAATATTTATTTACATCTGTTCATATTTGTGGTTATGTATAAAATAGAAATTACAAACTGAGGTAAAAGCAAATCACCTGCATTGGAAATAATAAAAACTTTTATTATAGATTCCTTTTATCGATTATATGCCACTAATTTAGTTGCGCGTACGGGAATCTACAAGGCAGGTTGTTGCGCTGAACTCAACCATTGACAGATGGCCATACTTGTACTATTTTTATATTTTATAGCTTTCAATTTAAATAGGAAATTAGATTTCTCACATTTTTTTGGTAGCGTTATATTCCAGTAACTAGGACACAAAGTTTGCCTTATCAGTAAAACTCACCAGGAAGTCATTTGCTTGCAGCCTTTGTACTGATCAAACGTATATAATTTTTAAGTGTGGACTTCAGTAATTGATATTACAATTTTTATATCCCGGTTAACAAGTGTTTAACATACAGGTAATTTCATTTATTACTCATTAAACATTTAATTAATCTTCAAATTTTGTCCGATATAATTTCCATTATTTTTAAAATAAATTTGAATTCAAGGTCAATTCTTTTTAATTTAATAAGTAGTTAAAATACTATATGTACCACATGGTTTTAAAAATATTTTTCTCTTTCCTTCTCATTTTTATGGCAATTTATAGTTTTTGTGAAATCAGCTTTTGTACAGCTAACTTGCTTAAATTCTTACATGCTTAAATTGTTTTGTACATGCTTGCTTTTGTATATACTTACATGCTTACATATCTACATGCTTAGATGCTTACAGGCTTAGATGCTGATATATATTTATATGTACTTATATGTTTATGCACATATATACTGATACATTTCTGCATAGCTTATTCATTCCTGCATAGCTTTTGCACAGCTTATCTTACATATAGATAAAATTTCGTTATCTTTTCATAAACCACCTAGTTGGTTAATTTTCCTACAACTTTCATCCCATTTCATTGAGAGACGTAAATTGCCAAGGAAACATTAGAATCCATTCTCGCAACAAGAGACAATTGTGGACCTGGATTGCTGTCCCAGAACCAGTCACCTCAACAATTATCAATCTAGGATACTGGTATAAATTTGTTATATATATATTTTTTTAAATTTCAATTTGTCTTTCAAACCGATTTGTCCATGATTCATGTAATATATTTTAACATTCATTTTAATCTATCTTTTTATTCCTCTTACCAACAATTTCAGTCTGATCTATAGTAGACTGGTTATTCGAGAAAAAGAGACAATTTTACTTGTTTTACTATAGATGGTACCCAATTTAACATCAGTTTTTCTCGAAATAAACAGAAATCTGTCGCTTATGCTGTACATATCAGAAAGGGTAAGTTTCTCCACTCTTACGAATACTCTGGACCCACGGCTCTCTGCTCCGACTTAAACCAGCTAGTCGTCCGCATATGTTGCCTCAATTCTTTCTCAAAAATAAATAACAAGGGAAAGGAGGTAACAGCAGCCATGGTATTAATGAGTCACCAACCTAACAGAATTAGTAAAATTCCATTAAATTTCCAAACAAAATAACCAATGATTTACTAGAAATGATTTTTAAAAGGTGATCATTGGAAATATTATAGAGGATATTGAAATCGTTATTAATCATATTACAGGCATATTTTAAATCTTCAGGTTTAAACGAACAGTATATAGATGATAATTACAAATTGTAAGGATTCATGAAAGCAAGAGTTATATATGATGAATAAAATTGGACCTAAAATGCCGCCTTGCGGCATTCCGGACTGTTAACGTTTTGGAAATTTTACTACCATTTACCTGTTGTGTTCTATCAGATGGGAGTGTGGCCATAAAATTTCTAGCTCTATCACAAAACCCTATAAATTGTAACATATTAAGTAAAATATCCTGATTCAACATGCCAAAGACTCTAGAACAGTCCATTTTATTATCATCACAGGCTCTGAATATGCAGTCATGCCAGAAAGAGCAGAAGCACAGCTGAAGCCTGACCTAAAACCAGACTGTTTTTTCCGCAAGATATTATTTGAACTCAAAAACGGTTTAATTTGAGAGCAGTTTTAAGTAACGTTTCCATTGAATAGAAAAATAGGAGGTATAGCCCAGTTGTCGCAGACTAATTTTGATGAAAAGTTAGTATTAATTGTTACCTCGCTAAATTTTTCATGAAATACTATTTTTTTGCTAGTAGAAAGTTAAAACCCCTGGCAACTGGGCTAGTAATTAAACATTCATTTAAAATATGCAAAATAAATGGTAATAAAAAAGAACATTAGAGATGGATCGTAACCACGTTAAGATAATCACTCTACTTTTATGTTTTCTATAATTTTTAAAACGTCTAAATGCGTAGTTCAAGGTTCAAGGAAAATAAATTATTTTTGATGTTATCAGCATAGAAATTTAGCAAATGTAACTTAAGACGCATAGTATTACCAGTGGTAGTAAAATATTTGTTTTGTTCATCCACATTATTCAAGTTATTAGGAATGGCTCTATTTTTATTTTTACTTATATTAAGCTTTTTTTAATTTAGCCCATTAATCCTTTGCACTACTGTTTCGAAACTTAAAATTTAAGTAGGGTTTCTTTTCAAATCTTATAGCAGCCGTAGTAAAATTTTTAATTTGCTTATAATAGGCCCAGTGTTGAGGTGATTTACTTTTGTATATCTACGCGTTGCTTCGCAACTTTTGCAAGAGTTTTACGTTTTATATAATCCATAGACTATAACAGTGCTTATGTATTTTATGGAAAGCTCTAACAGGATCATCTCTGTCAAATAACTGAATGACATTTTTATTTAGAAAATCTACTTTATTGTCTATGCTGTTTATGTTGTAAGTCAAAGACCAAGATATAGATTCAAAATCGTTTTGAAATTCTACAAAATCGATGGCCTTAAGCACTCTATCAGTAATATTTTCAACGGGGGATTCGGAACGGGTGAGCTCAAGATTACAGATTACAGCAATATGATCGGCAATTAACACATCTACCTCAGTAATATTTTCCACATTGGTAAATAAAAGATCAATGAGTGAGAGAGTTGTATGTGTTGGCTCACATACTAGCTGTCTTAAAGTAAAAACCTCGGTAACTGAACACTAAATTCACTATTAGGATTTAACATGTTAAGTTCATCAAAACAGTTTTTGGGACAAAACAATTTTTTTCAAACGGAACCATATTGATATCGTGATACCATTTATTAGTAGATTGAAAAAATATAAAGATCCAGTTTTCTATCGAAATCCAAGTTGAAAACATTTCCAGTCGAACAGGAAGAGATAAAAATGTTTCAATTGATGTGCTTAAGGCAGTTAATAAACACTCAGTAGCAAAAACAACCATGCAATGAAGATATAATCACAATTTACCTTAGCGCTAGTATTAACCAATTTGTAAATACGGTTCGAAATTACTTAAATTTACTTCAACATCAACTACATAAATCCACCTCTAATTCTATTCTACAAGAAAAACTGTTAGCCATTTCTGGAATTTTATTTAAAATGTTGGAAACATCGAGAAGGAACTGCAGTTCTGGAAGAGACAAATCTTTGTAATGTTGGCGTTTTAAAACCCGCTTTTTCATACTATGTGAGTTGCAATTTATGCTTTTGATGGTGCATTCAGACAGGCGTTATTGTTCTCACATCTAAAATACGTTCTAGCTAAATCCAGCTACTTTTTAAATTGTCTTACAAACCGTTAATATAAACGTGAAATATACACGGTGGTTCAAAATTGATAGTCTTTTATATAAACTTATTCCGAAAATGAATAATAAAAGAGATATACCCTTTAAAAGGGAGACAAGAATTTCAGTTTTTCTGGAATATCTTCCGACTCCTTCAAAATATTAAATTCATGTTTTAAACTTAGTCATAGGTCATCCGGACACTAGTTCACATGTTCACCTTCTCTTTTGTTTAAGGGGTCGTTTTAGTGGGTCACTGTCAGAATTTTCCTTATAACTTTTTAATTTTGTTCATATTTCTAAAAATTATTATAAAAAATTAATAATAATAAAATACTTTATTTGCTGAATACACATTCATGTACAGTACAAGCAGTTACAAATTATTTTAAAATATTAATTAGGATTTATAAACATAAAGTAGATTTGGTATATGAACAGTTGTAGATTTAGAAAAGAAGCATCGTAAAATTCATCGGGACAGTATGGGGAGATTTTCATTAAAATATACTTAACCTTCGTCTTAAATTGAGTGGTTTTAGGTTCCTTAATATACTAGGTAGGCAGTTGTATAGTTTCGAAGCAGTATAAATATAACTTTTATGGGTAGTATGTAGTCTATGTTGTGGCAATATAATATTGTTTCGATTTCTAGTATAGTAGTTATGTAATTCAGTGTGCATATCAAAATATGATTGTTTTTGTTTTACATAAATTACACAGTGCTAAATATGCCATGAAAGATATTTTATTTGTGATTACCCTTAGTGTTTTTGCAGCACAAATACCCGCATCCGATCAGTCGAGTTACCCCATAGTATAATTCCATATGAAAGAGTAGCATATATGGAAGCTACTCTACAAACTGATGTCGTTCAATATAGCGAAAGTTTTCTCGGTAGAAACATAAATTCCTGAAAGTTTGTTACATAATGAATTAATGTGATTTTTCCAATTTAGTCTATTATTGATATGAATTCCCAAAAAATTGACTGTGTCTATTTCGCTGAATATACAGGGTTACTGGTAATTCGATACATTCCTTTGGAGATGTGATGGGGCATGATCTAAGAAGTAAATTTAGCCCTAACATATATTATGCAGAACTCAATAGTTTTTGAGATATTTAATTTTTTTTGTTTCTCTCAAGAAGTAGATCTTAATGTCCTAAAAGTTAATTTTCGAAAAATCTATTTGACATTTTTAAATTTTTTTTACTGGATTACTTGTCCAATATTATAGATATCCATTTGGAATGAAAAATATCCGGAAACATTTCGATCATGTGAACATTTAAAATTAAAACTTAAAAATTAATTTTTTTAAAATCAGCTATGAAATTTACCTATTATTATTATTATAAAAACTGCCTTATTTCAATAGCTATCTAACAAGGTACAAATGTTCAATGTACCCTTAATAGTTCTAAGAAAATACTAGTCAAAATAACACAAGTAGTACGAATTATATTTTTAGATAAACAGTAAAAAACATTTTAAAAGTAGAGTTTAATTCTTCATTGATTTCAAAGTTGTACTTTATTTTTTATATGTCTTGCTCAAAATGGGAGCCCCTATTCCGTATACAGACACGGAAGCGTCTTCTTATTTCCGTCCTTGTTACTCTGGTTGTCAGATTATGCCTTATGTGTTGGGCAGCATCGACTATCCTTTGTCTAAGGTTTTCTATAGTATTGACTGGTGTGGCATAGACCATCTCCTTTATATGACCCCATACATATTAATCAAGGGGTGTTAAGTCAGGGCTTCGCGCTGGCCAAGATATTGGGCCCGCTCTTCCAATCCAACGGTTAGGGAAACGTTGATCAAGTAACTGTCGTACTGTCAGCCGATAATGTGCTGGACAACCGTCGTTCTGAAACGTCATTCGCTGTCTGACGGCGAGAGGAACATCTTCTAAAATCACCGCCAGATCATTTCTTAAAAAATTTTCGTAGTTTTCCGCGTTTAAATTTTGAGGAAGAAAATGTGGCCCTATTAAATAGTGGCCAATGACTCCCATCCACACATTAATAGAAAACTTCATTTGGAAACTAGTTTCACGTGTTAACTTGGGATTTTCCTCTGCCCAATAATGTAGGTTGTGGAAATTTGTTATACCCTCGCGATTAAATTTCGACTCGTCCGTCCATAAAATACTTGTTAAAAAATTTGCACCTTCTGCATCTGAATTTAACATAAAGCGGCAGAATTCCACTCTCCTTCCAGGATCACCTTCCTCCAAGCCTTGGACAGGGGTATAGTGGTAAGGATGACATCCAACTCTACGTATCGTAGACCAAAACTTTCCATTGTGACGCTCCGGTTAATCTTGCGACTTTATTAGTTGAAATAGTTGGGTCTTCCTCAAAATACCTCAATATTTCTTCCTCATCATCTGGTTCATAAACGGGAGGAGCACCAGCGTCACTTCTTCTACATTTCACGGAGCCAGTTTCAGCGATATTTCAATATGCCGTACTGAATACACGTGCATTTGTTAAGCGGCGGTTAGGGTACCAAAGACCATATTCTCGGCGAGCTTCAGCAGCGTTGCCGCCACAGTATCCATAGACAAACAAGATATCAGCGTATTCTGCGTTGGCATACGCGGCCATGGCACAGAAAATACAATAACAACAACTAATAACAACAACTACGAGCAAAATCAAAATCTTCGATAACTAATTTAACAAGACCAACAAACTTAAGGGACACGGAAATAAGAATGTCAGTTAATGACATATATGCACAAACGTCAAAGTCAAGGACTGACTGACTTAAATGAAAATGAACGATTAGTCGTTTAATAAATTCCGCCACCAGCATTATCTTTACTAATTTTTTATTAGAACTATCAAGGGTACATTAAACATTTCTACCTAGTTAGATAGCTATTGAAATAAGGAAGTTTTTATAATAATTTGTACGCGTGCTACATTAATATTTTTTTGAAAAAACCTAATATGTAAATTTCATAACTCATTTTAAAAAAAAAAAATTTACAAGTTTTTGTTTTAAATGTTCACATGATCGAAATGTTTCCGGATATTTTTCATTACAAAACGGGTATCTATAATATTGGACAAGTAATCCAGTAAAAAAAATTTAAAAATGTCAAGTAGAATTTTCGGAAATTAACTTTTAAGACATTAAGATCTACTTCTTTGAGAAAAACAAAAAAATTGAAATATCTCAAAAACTATTGAGTTTTGCATAATGTATGTTAGAGCTAGATTTACTCCTTAGCTCATGCCCCATCACATCTCCAAAGGAATGTATCGAATTACCAGTAACCCTGTATATATCTCTTAGGGAAAAATTAATGTGGATAGCCTTATATATATTTAAAGAAAGTTCATTACTAGTAAACCATTCTTTTGCGGCAAATTGAGCCTCTTGTTTAATGCATTTCAATTTATTGATATTATCGTCGATATTATCTATTGTGGTGTCATCTGCATATTGTATGGTGTTTGTTATTTGTAGATAACAAGATAAGTCGTTAAACTAGAGTATAAGGAGTAATGGCCTCAATATAGAGTCTTGGGGCACACCTGCCTTGACCGTCAGTGCGGATAACATGGTTCCATTGCAATATGTGATTTGTTTTCTGTTTGTTAGATATGACGTAATTAGATTGTGTCCTACACCCATAATTCCATAACCATTAAGTTTTCCTAAGAGTGTTTGGTGCGACACGCAGTCAAATGCCTTCGAGAGGTCAGAAAACAGTGAAGATACTATTTCTCCCCTCTCGAAAGCAGTGTGGATGTGTGTCACCATTTTAACTAAAAGCTTTATTGTCGACGATTTTTTTCGAAAGCCTCTATCGTCAATATCGTCAAATGCTACTTCAATTAACTTAGTACGGATGGTATTATAGAAAGAGGGCGGTGATTATTCTATTCATACATGTTTTAGATCCTTTCTTTATATATATATATATATATATATATATATATATATATATATATATATAGGAGTTATTTTTGAAATTTTAAACTTCGATGGATATTGCCCCTTGAGAACACATTTGTTTATGATACTTGTAAGTGGTTCAGTGATTCCTTATCTGATTAATTTTAACAGTTTATTACTAATTCCATATATATCTTTCGGTAAGCTATTTGAAAGATTTCTGATAATCGTGTCAACTGCAGCTTCGACAACGGACAGTCGAAAAAATATTTCAGGGCATTGAATATGTTGGTGAGTTATTTCTAATGAATTCACAGTAGATGTAGGCAAGTTTTTGGATTCATTATTTGCAATGTTTGTAACAAAAGCGTTGAAGTCATCAGAACAAAATGTATGGTTAATCTACTTATGAGTTTCATTTTTACATTCATTGATAATAGACCAAATTGTTCTTGATTTATTTGTCGAGTGCAATATTTTATTCGAAACTTAATTACTTTTGCACTGTTTAATTCTAGATCTGTATTTTTTTAAAATCTTTTTACATAGTTACAGAGTTCAATGTCCTGAAATTATCTCGCAATGTTTCTAATTCCTAATTATACCATTTATTACTTTTATTATTGTTTCGAACCGTTTTAGTTTTTAATGGAAATTATTCATTAGTGATTTGAAGGGTGGTTTCCAAGAAATAGTCGAGAGCATTATCTAAATTATCTATTATATATAATATATCCCAGTTAATTTGCTTTAGTGTATTAATGCAGTAATCTGCTTGAGCTTGGGAGTAAGGTCTAAATTTTACAATACTTGTTTTCTTAAGATTAGTGGATATATCTACATTTATGTTTTGTTATATTTATAATGGCAAAATGATCTGATGTATTGAGATCGATAATTTTGCCCTCACAATTGGTACTATCATTAGTGATGCAGTTATCTAGGAATGTCGAGGCTTGAGGTCGGGTTACGTTCTTAATTAAGAATTCATAATTATATGATTCTACTAGATTACAAAAATATTTTCTCACCTCACTAGCATGTATATAAGTCACCATTCATATACAAGGTGGGGCAATAGTGCGTAGGACCTCGATATCTCGAGTTCTACGAAAGCTAGACATTTTTTTAAAAAAATTGCAAACAAACTAGATAAAAAAGTCTAACTGAAAATTATTTTCGAACATACAGGGTGAGCCAAGACGAAATTACAGCACCAAGTACTTTTTTAAATGGAATGCTATGTATATCAGTACATTTTTTATAGCCTCTTTCTAGGTTCTATTCATTCCTAAATTAGCATTGAATGTCTCCCAACCACTTGGATGTAATGAATTTTTTTGTTGAAATAATGCAATCTGCAGACGGATATTTAAAAAATCACCACAGTCACAATTGTAGGTTTTAAGGCAAACTTATGTGAATACTAGTTACGAGACATCTAATTAATGTATTTGAATCATTTTCATTTCCTAACAGGGTGGCCAAAAATTATTTTTCAATATTAAGAACATTTTAAATTGAATTTTCTCAATTTTTTGGAACACTGAATATTTTTCGACGGTGTTATGTAGAAATGAAAAACGAGCATTTTTAGTACTTCCCTAGGGCTAATTGCAACCAATTTTGTTTTATTGAGCAATAATTATAAAATTCAAGAATAAACTAAAAAAAAGGTTTCTTCAAATAACTCAGTAGAAAAAATTATAATAAATGTTCCACATATTGCCCGTTTTGATTGACACACATCTCTATGCGCTTTTGAAATGAGGTTCCCACTGTTCCTAAAACTGCCGGTGTGATAGATGTAAAGGGAGTTATTATTCTTTCCTTCATATTTTGTACTATTGTTGGTGTGGCTCTATAAACAATTTCCTTCACCTATCTCCATAAAAAGATATCCATTTTTGTAAGATCTGGGGATCTAGCAGGCCATTTAATTTGTCCATTTCTTCCAATCCGTTGATTAGAGTAGGTATTATTTAAGTGGTCTCTAACTGCATTTAAATCCTATTTTAAATTCTTTCAGGGAGATTTGCCAATAACTGTGGCAGATAGTTTTCCAAAAAATGAAGATAAATAGCTCCAGTCAATGTACCATCAAAGAAATATGGCCCTATTACATGTTCTCCAATAATTCCTCCCCAAACGTTTATAGACCATATGTGTTGGTTATCAACTTGCATAAAAAAGTGAGGATTTTCCGAAGCATAATAATGGAAATTGTGCCTATTAACAAATTCGTTTTTATGAAAAGTTGCCTCATCACTGAAAAAAACAGAATTGAAGAAGTTGACATCACGTTGCATTTCACCTCTGGCCCAATTACAAAATTGTAGGCGCTTTTGAAAATCGTCATCAAATAATTCCTGATGCATTTGAATATGACGTGCATGCAACTTATTTGTTTTTAAGATTCGACCCACAGACCGTCTACTTATTCCTACTAATGAGCTCACATCTCTTTGACTAACATGGGGATTCTCAACCGTTATCAGCACCACAGAAAACTAATTTTCTTCGTTCACAACACGTTTTATTCTTTCACTTTTTCATATTTGACATTTCCAGTTTCCAAAAATCTATCGAGAAGGTTTTGGAAGTTGCTAACATCAGAAATCCTACTTTCAGGATAACATTGGTGATAAATTCTATTGGTAAGTAAACAATTTTTGTCTGACTCTCCCAAAATAAAAGTCATGTCTACAAGTTCCGCTTTATTAAAATTCATATTGTAAAATTCCAAATACTTTAAATTCAATACAAATTGTAACGGCCGGCCAGTGTAATAAATGCTCATTTGTACACGACAGTTTATACCAAACTGAGGTTTTATTGCTTGTTGAATAACGAAATCAACAGAAAAATGTACAAAAAAACATTACAGTAAAGGGCCGATTAAATACTATTCCCTTATTTCAATTGATTGGAAGAAATGATCCCACTAGATGGCCTCATTTCAAAATTGCATAAAGACGTGTGTCAATAAAAATGGGCAACACGTCGAACACCTATTATAAATTTGTCTAATGAATTATTTAAGGGAACCTCTTTTTTTAGATTTATTCTCGAATTTGACATTTATTTATAAAACCAAAATGGTTGTAATTAACCATAGGGAAGTACTTACAAAAAGTGTTCGTTTTTCATTTCTACATCACATCGTCGAAAAATATAGAGGGTGTTCCATTTGAAAACCTTACCTTATTTCTACCACATACGAATAACCTATTTACTTACAACACAAACTTAGACTTAATTTCCTTCATCGACAACACTGTATTTGCATATACTACTAAAATTTGATAGGGCACATATCTAACAGGAGAATTCAGCACATTCTCTTACGCGGTGTTTAGAATTTAATTTGTTTTCTTTAAATTTAAATAAAACTAAGTATATTACTTTGCATCGACACTTATCGGTCTTCATCTCAAGAGTAGGTGAGGAATGAAAGGGGTTCGGTTCAGGAGCAGGAGCAGTGTTCAGTTTAGTGGTGGGGGTCGGTTCGGTTCAGGAGGAGGAGCAGTGTTCAGTTTAGTGGTGGGGGTCGGTTCGGTTCAGGAGCAGGAGCAGTGTTCAGTTTAGTGGTGGGGGTCGGTTCGGTTCGGGAGCCGGAGCAATGTTCAGTTTAGTGGTGGGGGGTAATTAGAGTGATGAGATGTAAGTACGGTGGTGGGAGGTAATTAGACTAATATGATGTAATTAGAGTGGTGGGAGGTAATTAAGGGGCGGGGCTTAGGGGATGGGACGTTAGAGGGCGGGGCCTATGAAAGGTGGTGGTGGGGGGCAATTAGATTAGTAAGAAGTAATTAAAGTGGTGTGATGTAATTGTAGTGGTGGGAGGTAATTAGAGTGATGTGATGTAATTGTGGTGGTGGGGGGCAATTAGATTAGTAAGAAGTAATTAAAGTGGTGTGATGTAATTGTAGTGGTGGGAGGTAATTAGGGTGATGTGATGTAATTGTGGTGGTGGGGGGCAATTAGATTAGTAAGAAGTAATTAAAGTGGCGTGATGCAATTGTGGTGGTGGGGGGCAATTAGATTAGTAAGAAGTAATTAAAGTGGTGTGATGTAATTGTAGTGGTGGGAGGTAATTAGGGTGATGTGATGTAATTGTAGTGGTGGGAGGTAATTAGAATGGTGTGATGTAATTGTTGTGGTGGGGGGCAATTAGATTAGTAAGAAGTAATTAAAGTGGTGTGATGTAATTGTAGTGGTGGGAGGTAATTAGAATGGTGTGATGTAATTGTAGTGGTGGGGGGGTAACTAGAGTGGCCTGATGTAATTGTAGTGGTGGGGGGCAATTAGTGGAATGATCTGTAATTAGAGTAATTGCATGATGGATAATTATTGTGGTGGGAGGTAATTAGAATGTTGTGATGTAATTGTAGTGGTGGGGGGCAATTAGTGGAATGATGGGTAATTAGAGTAATTGCATGATGGATAATTATTGTGGTGGGAGGTAATTAAAGTCGTGTGATGTAATTGTAGTGGTGGGGGGTAATTGGAGTGGTGTGGTAATTAGAGTGATGGGATGCAATTAGAGTGGTGGGAGGTAATTAAAGTACTGTGGTAATTAGAGGACAATTACAGGTAATTTAAGTAAAAATAAAGGTATTGCAGTAAAAATAATGGTGATTAAAGCAATTATGGTCAATCCATCCGTCTAGTCGTTCGTATGCAGACAGTTAAATAATTCTCTATTATGTTGTATTGTCTTATTGCATTTTTTTTTACGATGAGATAACAAACATTCATTCTTTATTTACCTGCCTTATCCTTATGCTGATAAACAATTGCGACCTATCTACATTATCTTTATACCGATCAACAATTATTTTACCTGTCTTATCTTTAGGGACATCTGTCTTACCTTATGCTGATTTATGAGATGTACATTTACTACCTGCCTGTCTTATCCACCGAGATTTTATCAGTGAATTTGTGAAAGGGAACATTTACATTGTTATTTCAGTACCTGCAGCGTACCCTCTTTATGGCTTTTGTGTACTTAACATCTTGACATCACAAGTGAGGAGAACGTGTTGCTGTTTATTTTAGTTTTTATTTTTTGAATTGAAACACATGATTTACATTTTCTTATATTATTTATTACCTATTCTGTCACATTACTATTTTCATACTATTTATTACCTATTCTACTACATTACTAACTAATTGTCTTTTTATTTTATCTTGCACCAAAAAATCCACCTTGAACTGATCCATCCAATGCATTATAGGTCAAGTAGGCATCGTGAAGTATAAGTGCATATACACGAGTTTGTTCGGGGAACTTTGTCTTTCGTGTTTCAAACTCTATTTTTATGTCAACCGTAGATGTCTTCAATGCCTCGGATTGGTGGCTACAGTCTATGACAAACAATGGATTTTTTCTGAATTCTTCAAGATCCATCATAGGTTCCCCCATGTCTCTACCATAATAACCTCGTTGAAAGCTCTCGTATGCATAATATACTGCGGAGTCCAGCTTTTTATCGAAATTTAAATTCCAACGCTCATATGGATATACTTCAGCATTTAGAAATAGTCGAATATTATTTATGTCTGCATGAATAAACTTTGTGGCATCTTTGGATCTATTATTGGAATTGGCATTGTTTTGAAAACCAATAATGATGTAACGAGGTCTCTCAAGACTGCTGGTGGTTTTAACAGCCCATACATCGGAAGAAGTATCACGCAGAATTGGTAGTTCATAAAGGTCCCACATACGGTAAACCATCTTAATTCTGGCATTATTACCGCCTGAATCAATTTTCTTCAACAGCTTAATTTTTTGTCTATCTTCAGGTACAATATGTCTAATCTTCCACTCAATTTTACTAATTTCTAGCTCTGCATCAACTTCACCAATATAAGAGTCTTTAAACGAGCGGGCTATGATTAAAATTAGTTCCTGCTTTGAATTTAAAACACCTTTTGTATAATCTTCCGCAAAACCCATGAGATATTTGAGAGGTAGTCTACCACTGAATACATGACTGGTAGTATCTAAAATACACTGCTTTTCTTCGGTGAGACCCCAAGCTGCAGTTAGTAGTGCTCTCGTATGTGTCTGCCCATATGATACCATAGTTTTCATTGTTGTGGTGATTCCAGGCTTTCTAACGACGGCCACTGACTCGCCACCCATTTCATATCTTATCTCATCGAATAGAAAGGCTAGTGCATTATTGGATAAATAACACCGCTTGGTGAGGTCACTAGGAGTAAACTTGCCTTCAATATATATGTAACTCTCTGCAATGTCAAGTATTAGGTCTTGGAAATTAATAGGAATGCGTACTGTATCAGAGTTTTTATAATATTGCGAACCATATGGCTTATACGTATGTTCATGTAAGCTAACAATTGACTGGTCAAAAACAGGTTCGTCGAACACTTCAAGTTTTTCACTAGATGTAATAAGCACCATTGTTAATTTTCTCGGACTTCTAATCCAACGGACTGAAGAAATGCACGATCCTTAGCTGACAATCTACGTCTGAACTGATCAAGATGCTCACGCTGAATGATTCGCTTTGCACGATTACGCTCCTTTTTATCATTGATTGCATTATATTGGAGACGGGATCTTTGTTGATTGTATTGAAAACCTCCCATATTAAAACTGTTTCAATTCTAGTTTTACAATAATTTTTTCACCTCGAAAATTGACTAAATGTCCGTTGTCATCCAATATTCGCAGCGTAATGTTATCGATAAACTGACGTCCTTCAGGTCCAACAGGCAAATATATGATGTTGGCGGGTTCCCTGGTGAGCTTGTAGCCGGGCTCGACGTCTATATCAAATTCGAATATGGTATGGGATTTAAGAGCATTTAAATAGGCTCCAGAAATAATGTTACAATCCACCCGTATCATTCGTACTTTCATAATATCAACAGGGAGCGTTGATTCATGTCTTTTGTTCGGATGTAAATATATCGATTCAAATCCCAATAGACTTCCAATAGAATTTGGCTGTGTAAAATCAATTCCATATTTTGACCAAATTTCACACTTCAGCGTATTATTGTTGGCTCGCAGTTGGAATAATTTTTCTTTTTCTTCTTCTCTTTTATCATTCGGCATTGCTTTTAGTATTGTGCGATATATTTCATCAATTTCATATGCACCGAATGGTATATGGAGAGCTGTGAGAGCCATTTTCGATCCAGTTTTATAACAAAATCGATTATTCGTCTCGTCCACATTGAATATGGAGTTGTAGGAATAAAATCCTGTTAATCCCAATCCATATCGACTACCAGTATTTAATTCAATGGGTGGATAAAATTCTGCACTAAGCACACTTGTGTGACTCGACAGAGTAAAGGTGTACGACATAACTGATGAATTTGAGCACTGACCTATGAATTTATTGTGATTTACAGCAATCATCGTGAATTAACTTTCTCATCTTGTTGGGTGACGGTGTCTCATTATTTGATACTACATTTATATCACGTACTTTACAGTAACAGCAGAATACTTTTCGAGGTGATGGTCCATCATTAACATCAACGTCACTTGCGCTCTCATTAGAATAATGCTCTTGACAGTATTGGTATTTTAAAATATCGATATCACTCTGGAGATGTCTGGGTAGTTTATCCCATACTAATGCAATTTCATGTGCGGCACAACCAATCATTACTTCTTTAGGCATATCTGCGAGTTGTTGTTTACTCATCTTCAACAAGCTGCGTAGTCTAGAGAATGCGATTAATGAATGACCCATTCGCTTAATGCTTTCTTGATCCATAGCAGGAGTCATAGATGTCATTTCCATAGCGTCTTATGTCTGCTTTGTAGAAAGAAACTTTAAACACAAATGACCACACCAGACTGTGTTGAAATTTTGCTGACGATCATAATTATAGTAGATTTTGTTGGTAGAATTTGAGCCTTTGCGCAAGTACAGAATTAGTTCCTTAGGTGGAGGTAAATCACCAAAGCTATCAAAATATGTGACTGTATTGCCAAGTTTTTTAAATGCCACCCAATGTGTACCAGGACCATCTATACTATCCAAATTTATGATTACATATTCATTATGTCGCGGTCCTGAATTTGGTAGATTGTTGCGCATAAATATACCTCGAAAATATGGTACTTTCAGCTTCTCAGCATAATATTTCAGATCTATATCGGTGAGAGGTTTTCGAGGTAGGATGTCTAGTAGTTTTTTGAACTTTGTGGTTTTAGATAAAGTCCTAATCCTTTGCGATACGGTTTCAAGTATAACCCTTTACCAGTTTTTCCTATTGCAATCGCTTCCATTTGTCTATTATGTCGATTTTTTTCGGCCAATTCTTCTCTGCTCGTTTTAACATCATTTACAGCCTTAGCTATACCCGCCGCAGTGCCAGCCAAACTACCTAATGCAGATAATCCAGCAAAAATAGGTATTAAAGGTAGAATTCCACCAACTTTCGGGATTGGTATGATCCTAGGTGTACGAATATTGCGTTTTCCTCCAGCAGCCCTCAGGTGACGTCGCGCTGCTTGAAGTGCAATGTACGTCATTTTTCTTGGGTCCTTAGCTATAGACCGTTTGTCATCAACTTTTCGTAAGTCATCGCGCACTTTACGAACTATTCCTGCACCAAATGCTATCTTTTTAGGGTTCTTCTTTTTAATATTTTTTCTTTTTTTAGAATGAGGTACAATTGAGTCACATCCCATACCAAGACGCTGTTTTCCCTTCATTATAGATGTAACTAACCAAGCAGCGGCTTTTTCTTTTAAACTGGCGTCTTTTGATTTAACTCGTTTCCACGCAGTTTGTTCAAGTTGATAGTCTGCTTTGTGGCGGGCTGCTAAATCACTCCTGTTTCGATCGTATGCAATGTCGTGTTCCTTACATGCAGCGTCAAGTTTGTTTATGCCCGAATCACCTCGCGCTAATCTTTCTTGTAATTTGGTGCCTGGACCACAATACTGGTAACCACCTGGTAAATGTAGTTCAAATGGAAGCTTATTTATAAGGGAATTTACTACCCCCCTGCCAGCCTTTAAATGACGGCGATTTTTACTTGTGCACTGCTTGACTGACAACATTTAAATAACGATTATATGATGTGCATTCATTTATATAGTCCTCAACCGTGCTACAATGCGCATCGTGAAGCAGAGACAGAAGTTTTCTATAGACAATTTAGATGAAAAAGTTGGAAGTGGGTTACAAGCCGAACCGCGCCATGGTCCGTTACTTCCCTCAACTATTCGCGGACTATTAATCGGTCCAAGTGCGTGTGGCAAAACAAATTTGCTTATATCTCTACTTACTCACCCCCTCGGATTACGTTTTGCAAATATATACCTATATTCAAACCACTGAATACATGACTGGTAGTATCTAAAATACACTGCTTTTCTTCGGTGAGACCCCAAGCTGCAGTTAGTAGTGCTCTCGTATGTGTCTGCCCATATGATACCATAGTTTTCATTGTTGTGGTGATTCCAGGCTTTCTAACGACGGCCACTGACTCGCCACCCATTTCATATCTTATCTCATCGAATAGAAAGGCTAGTGCATTATTGGATAAATAACACCGCTTGGTGAGGTCACTAGGAGTAAACTTGCCTTCAATATATATGTAACTCTCTGCAATGTCAAGTATTAGGTCTTGGAAATTAATAGGAATGCGTACTGTATCAGAGTTTTTATAATATTGCGAACCATATGGCTTATACGTATGTTCATGTAAGCTAACAATTGACTGGTCAAAAACAGGTTCGTCGAACACTTCAAGTTTTTCACTAGATGTAATAAGCACCATTGTTAATTTTCTCGGACTTCTAATCCAACGGACTGAAGAAATGCACGATCCTTAGCTGACAATCTACGTCTGAACTGATCAAGATGCTCACGCTGAATGATTCGCTTTGCACGATTACGCTCCTTTTTATCATTGATTGCATTATATTGGAGACGGGATCTTTGTTGATTGTATTGAAAACCTCCCATATTAAAACTGTTTCAATTCTAGTTTTACAATAATTTTTTCACCTCGAAAATTGACTAAATGTCCGTTGTCATCCAATATTCGCAGCGTAATGTTATCGATAAACTGACGTCCTTCAGGTCCAACAGGCAAATATATGATGTTGGCGGGTTCCCTGGTGAGCTTGTAGCCGGGCTCGACGTCTATATCAAATTCGAATATGGTATGGGATTTAAGAGCATTTAAATAGGCTCCAGAAATAATGTTACAATCCACCCGTATCATTCGTACTTTCATAATATCAACAGGGAGCGTTGATTCATGTCTTTTGTTCGGATGTAAATATATCGATTCAAATCCCAATAGACTTCCAATAGAATTTGGCTGTGTAAAATCAATTCCATATTTTGACCAAATTTCACACTTCAGCGTATTATTGTTGGCTCGCAGTTGGAATAATTTTTCTTTTTCTTCTTCTCTTTTATCCATCGTGAAGCAGAGACAGAAGTTTTCTATAGACAATTTAGATGAAAAAGTTGGAAGTGGGTTACAAGCCGAACCGCGCCATGGTCCGTTACTTCCCTCAACTATTCGCGGACTATTAATCGGTCCAAGTGCGTGTGGCAAAACAAATTTGCTTATATCTCTACTTACTCACCCCCTCGGATTACGTTTTGCAAATATATACCTATATTCAAACTCTCTTCATCAGCCCAAGTATGAATATTTACGCAAGATATTAGAACCTATTAAGGGACTAGAATTTTACACCTTTAGTAATAATGCAGAAATAGTGCAACCGTCCGACGCTGAACCTGATTCTGTATTTATATTTGATGATGTTATATGTGAAAAACAAGATGTAATTCGTGCATTTTTCTCAATGGGACGTCACAAACATGTAGATTGTTTTTATCTAGCACAAACATATTCCCGCGTGCCAAAACAACTGGTAAGAGACAACAGCAATTTCATAGCAATCTTCAAACAGGACAATATGAATTTACATCACATTTTCTCTGATCATGTCTCGCCAGACGTATCTTTTAAACAATTTCTAGATATGTGTGCAGAGTGTTGGAAAGACAAATATGGGTTTCTTGTGATTGACAAAGACAGAGAGGTGAATGAAGGCAGATACAGGAAAGGACTTGATAGTTTCATATATACATAAAGCACCATAATTAGAACATTAGTTGATCTATAGACAGCGCCGAGATTACATCAGTGAAATTAAATATTGGCAATGAAGGACGCCAGTGAAATAAATTTGAAACGTCAACTAGTTGAAGCTACTGATTCTATACGTAAAAAATTTAACTCGTTGAAAAGTAAGAATGTAAATACTCGGTTATCTCTCGAGAAATTGTATGAGCCCATAACAAAACCTTTAAAAGTTATATCATCCGCTTCAGAGGTAAAATTACACAATCAGCCAACTACAGAGATACAAAAACCTACACAACCGCAAGAGGGTGTAAAAGCGGCATCTGAAACTAGCGATGAAGAAAGTGCAATTCAAACATATTTTATGGACACACCGCCGAGATCATCGTTAGATTCAGAAAATTTCCTTAGCAGTGAAGAAAAAGAATGTGATGTAATCAAGCAACACCTAGAAAATCTAAAGTCTGGTGATCATAAATATGATACTGTGTATGGTGTACGCCTAGATCCTCAAACAGCCAAGTTACAAATGGGTGATGCCGAGATACACTTTTCTAGTGGAAATATCACATTGTCGCGTGGTAACAAGGAGCTGGGGACGTATCCCGGTAGTACTAAGTTGTATGATATAATATTTATGAAGTATCCATCATTTCTGCGCCGTGATCAAGCCACTATTGATGATGAAGAGTGTCACATATATAGAGATATATTAAAAAAGACAAAGGCAGCATATAAGGATTTTAATTTCAAGCAGGGTTTAAATAAAAACAAATGGAAAAAGTTTAATGAACTCATAATGCCACTAATGTCTTCTACTGTAAATACGAGATCCAGAACTGGTTTGGGTTTTCCACACATACCTCTTCAAAAATTATATAATAGTAGAGGCGTGGATTATGTCTATTGGAATAAACCGAAAGAACTGGTGGATCGTTTGCGACTGCTGTATAGTTCAAAAATGGCAGGTAACAACAATGTCGACAACGAAATAGTTAGTTTAGTCGAGGAACTTCGGGAAGAAGAAATAATATATTAGCAAAATGACTTCCTCCATAACTAGTATATAAAGCACCGAAATGTTGAAATTATCTCAAATGCAAAGAGAAATGGTAGGTGTAAACACAATTGACAAGTTCGGGAGACGAAGAAGTGCCTTAAATAAGTCAATGATTGTACGTGGACCACCAGGCGTTGGTTTTATTGTAACCGTAGACAATCACTTTGATATTCAAAATAAACGTTTAAAAAATATTGGAGAGCCAGTGGATAATCGTGATGGTGTAACTCGTAATTATGTAGAAAAATGCATGAAAGAGTTACATAGTGCCTTTTTCGAGAACCAACAGACTTTTGTACACAACAAAATTACCGAGATGATTAATGAAGTGCGACAGTATATCAACACAGAAATTTCAGATGTTAAGAAATTAGTTGAAGACAATACCAATGCAATAGAGAAGGTATTCAGCACTATTCAAGAATCCCGTCTGATAAGCGCACCTTCACAAACCAAATCACTTGATGTTAAGATGGTGGGAGTTGATAAACAGCAGATGATGGATGAAATTGCTGACACCGCTGCTGCATTGGGACATATTAAAAATAAAAAAGGATTAACTATAAACAAAGTCCATTAGTATATTAGAAGAATTGACTTATTAGAAATTAGTTTACTTGTGAACACCTACCAGTCAGGTACTTTATTATGGAGTCCAGTATTATAAAAAGAGCAGTCGTTGAGGAGCTACACAAACCAGTTCGTAAAAATTTCCGTAGAAGGAGAACAATAATAAAAGGGTATGGCGATTTATGGCAGATGGACTTGATTGAGATGCGACCATATGCTCATGATAATAAAGGATGTCACTATATTCTTGTCGTGATAGATTGCTACTCCAAATATGTGTGGACTAGACCTGTAAAAAATAAAACTGGTATTGAAATTACAAAGGGCATGCGAGATGTATTGGAAGAATCAAACTACTCACCTAAAAATCTCCAAAGTGACCAGGGTACAGAATTTTATAATAAAACATTTTCCACCCTAATGAAAAAATACAATATAAACCATTACTCCACATATAGTACAAAAAAAGCAGCAATCGCTGAGAGAGTAATAAGGACACTAAAAAATTGGCTTTATAAAGAATTCTCAGCTAGAGGCAAATATAAATGGGTTGACATTCTGCCTAACATTACAATAATGTACAATAATAAAGTACATCGCACAATTGGTATGAAGCCTGCTGATGTGAAACCAACCACACGCATAAAAGCTTATGATCACATTAAGATTTCTTTAAAACCTAAATTTCATGTTGGCGACATAGTTCGAATAAGCAAATACAAAGGTATATTTGATAAAGGATATACACCTAACTTTTCGACTGAGCTGTTCAAAGTCTTTAAAGTAAATGTAACCTACCCCAGGACTTATTTAATCGAAGATATGCAGGGTCAACCGATAAAGGGAGGCTTTTATGAAATGGAATTGCAAAAAGCTAAGTATCCGGATGTGTATCTGGTGGAGAAGGTTTTAAAAAAGAGAGGAAAGAAGATTTTTGTGAAATGGCTCGGACTCCCAAATAGCCATAATACTTGGATCGATAAAACTTCTATAGTATAATATTTTCATGAATTTGTGTAATTTTTTATAACTTTAAATGTTTATGAGTAGTATGATGAAATAAATAATAAAAACACAAATGACTGGTTTTAATCTTATATTCTCTAAAATAATACATAATATACGTTTGGAAATATAAAATCCTCTAAAAATAATACAATAATATACTTCATCTATTGTTAATACAATTGTGGAGGAGGCGTGGCTTATTAGTACATTCAAGTAACGCCTATCTACCCCTCCCACTTCAATTAACCCCCACCACCACTCCTAGACCCCGCCTTCTAAAGCCCCGCCACTTCAATTACTTTCCACCACTGCAATTGCCCTCCACCACCTCCACTCCATTCTCCGGATGTTATATAATGCGGACGATTAGACACATTCATCAGTATCGTGTAAATTCTTATACAACAATGAAGTGTAGTTACTGCGAGAAAGTTTTTTCAACAAAAAGCAGTTTAGTTCGACATATTCGCCAATACTGTACTATTGTAAAAGATGGTAAAGTACGAGAGATTGGAAGTGAACCACCAAGCAAGAAGCAAAAGTTTAATAGTGTGCCTTCTACAAGTGGTATTAATTGTTCAAAAACTTGTGATTATTGTGGAAAGATCTTTTCATCATCTTTTAACTTAAAACGACATATTAATAATAACAAATGTGCCGTGCTGAATGAGATGTTTGTAATGAACAGAAAACAAAATTCTCCGAGTGGCTCAAAAACTTGTGAATATTGTAGAAAGAACTTTGCAACATTTTCCAGTTTAAAACGACATATTAATAATAGATGCAACGGTCAGAAAAATACGTTATTAATTGACAGAAAAAAAATTAACCGCCCTATTGATAACAGTTTAGGAAATGGTGTCGATAAACTACATAGTGCTTTCAAAGACAGAATAGCTAGCTACCGTTTTAACAGTCCAAGAAACCATATCGATTATAGTGATTTTTTGAAAGAAGTGGAGCAAAAAGTGTTGAATATAATCGAGGAATACTTGCAGAAATACCAGACCCTCAAGATAAATTTTGAAATATTTGGGCTTTATGAAATACCTGAAAAGGAGTTATCCGATATCAAATCGTTTAATACCAAAAATAAAATAATCACCATTTCTACAGATCTACATCAGATTTTCGAAGAGTTTGGCGATGAGATGACTACACAAGCCTCTGAATTCCAAGAGAAAGATTCGGGGTGGACGCTGAAACATATAATGTTCCTCGATGTAAACATAAATAAGTTTGCATCAATGTCGGCGTCATCTTATATCAGGCTACCCAAAGTCATAGAACAAAAGAGCGCTGTTTTAAATATACAAAACAGGGACAATGCATGTTTTGCTTGGTCAGTAATTGCAGCCATTTCCCCTGCAGAGGGTGCTCCAACGATGACATGTTCATATCCACATTATGATACCATGTTAAGTTTTAGAGACATTGAATGTCCTGTCAAATTGAAGGACATTGCGAAGTTTGAAAAAATTAATAACATCTCCGTGAATGTGTTTGGCCTAGAATCAGAATTCAAAGATGGTAATACTATTACTGAAGTTGTGGGACCATTACATCTTACTTCACATCGCCAAGCCAAACACGTTAATCTGTTACTTATATCGGATGATGTGGGTAACAATCATTATTGTCTTATACAAGATTTATCAAAATTGGTTTCAAAACAAATATCAAACCACGATGGTCGATTACATATCTGTGATGGGTGTTTGCAGCCGTTTAGAAAAGAAGAACATCTAAAAATGCATGAAAAAAATGACTGCAATCATACCTATACGAAACTACCATCTACTGACATAAAAATTAATAAATATGGTGAATCAGTACCTGAAAATATTCTTAAGTTTATAAACTTTGAAAGACAATTACCAGTGCCATTTGTGATTTATGCCGATTTCGAAAGTTTACTGAAACCCATCGACCATAATGAACCTTGTGATGATAAGTCATTCACAGTTAAAGTATGTGAACACCAACCCTATTCTTTCGGCTTTTATGTAAAATGTAATTTCGATGATAAGTACTCAAAATTTGTAACATACAGAGGACCTGATGCCGCTGAAGTGTTCATTAAAAGGCTGGATGAAACGGCTCTAAACTTGTATGAGAATCATTTAAAGCACGTGAAAAAGATGCTCCCTCTTTCAGCCCAAGAAGAAGTCGAATATGAAAACGCGGTATGCTGCCATATTTGCACAAAACCCTTCAAGCCTGAGGACAAAAAAGTGCGTGATCACTGCCATTTAACAGGACGCTTCCGCGCGGCTGCACACTCTATTTGTAATTTAAACTATAAAGTGCCGAAATTTATACCTGTGTTCTTCCACAATTTGACAAACTATGATAGTCATTTATTCATTAAGAAGTTAACATCCCAAAAAGAACAAGTTTCCGTAATAGCCCAAACCAAGGAGAAATATATTTCGTTCTCAAAGTCAATCATTGTAGAGAAATCTGTGAATCCCAATATACCGCACACATACCTGAGGTTGAAATTTGTGGACTCTTTTCGATTTTTATCAAGGTCCCTCGATAAATTGAGTCAGAGTTTAGTATCCGATCAATGTGTTGAAACTAGAAAGTATTTTCAAAACGATGAGGAATTCGATTTAATAAGACAGAAGGGGGTTTTTCCTTACAATTATATGAGCTCTTTTGAAAAATTGGAAGAAACCCAGTTACCGTCCAAAGACCTATTTTACAATTACTTAACCAACGAATCTCTTTCTGATAAGGATTATGAACGAGCCAATAAAGTATGGAGTGTCTTTAAATGCAATACATTGGGAGAATACGCAGATATCTACCTGAAATCAGATATATTTTTATTAGCAGATGTGTTTGAAAATTTTAGAAAGGTATGTTTGGAGCACTACAAGTTAGATCCTGCTCATTATTTAACAGCACCTTCTTTGAGCTGGGATGCCATGTTGCGATATACACACATCGAACTGGAACTTCTGACTGATGTGGATACTGTGCACTTCTTTAGAAAAGGTATTCGTGGCGGTGTATCGCAATGTTCAAAGAGAAAGTCTATAGCGAACAACAAATATCTATCAAACTATGACTCCACCAAAGAATCGTCGTACATCGTCTATCTTGATGCTACAAATCTGTACGGAGCAGCTATGAAAGAAATGCTACCGACTAGTGACTTCAGATGGCTTGAGAGAGAGGAAATCAAAAAATTTGATTGTTCCCTGATTGGAAAAGATTCACCCAAAGGATACGTTTTAGAAGTCGACTTGGAATATCCTCTACACTTGCACGATGACCATAACGAACTGCCGTTTTGCCCAGAGAGTATGATTCCTCCCAAAAGTAAAGCTCCAAAATTAATTCCAAACTTACGAGATAAACATAAATATATCATTCACTACAAAAATCTGAAACAATGTTTGAAATATGGCCTGATATTAAAGAACGTGCATAGGATAATAGAATTCTCTCAGTCCGCCTGGCTTGGATCATATATTGACTTAAATACAACACTTCGTAATTCCGCTCGAAACGAGTTTGAAAAGGACCTATTTAAGCTCATGGTGAATTCAATTTTCGGCAAAACGATGGAAAACGTCGATAAAAGACAAAATATTAAACTCTGTTCGTGCTGGGAAAACAGAAAAGGTACTTTGGGCGCCAGAGCGTTAATAGCCAAGCCGCATTTTAAGTCTTGCTCAGTATTTGATGAAAATCTAGTGGCAGTGCAATTGGAAAAAATAAAAGTTGTTTACGATAAACCACTTTATGTAGGTTTTTCAATTTTAGATATTTCCAAAACCATAATCTATGAATTTTTATATGGTTACATTAAACCCATGTATGGAGATGACGCGACGGTTTTATACACAGACACTGATAGTTTAATTTTAGAAATATTCACAGAAAACGTTTATGATGATATCAAGAAAAACATTCACTTCTTCGACACTTCAAATTATGGTGCAGACAACAATTATAACATGCCTAAAACTATATCTGTAGTAGGTAAAATGAAAGATTAGTATGCTGGAAGACCAATAGAATGCTTTTATGGAACTGGTGCGAAAGCCTACTGCGTTAAAGCTGACGACATTACGAAAAAGGCAAAAGGTGTTTCCAAAAGTGTAGTAAAACATCAAATTAATTTTTCTGATTATGTTCAAGTTGTTGAGAACGGCGGATTAATATTCCGTAAAATGTCCATATTTAAATCTGACTTACATACGATTCACACTGAACTCAAAAATAAAGTAGCCCTATCGTCTGCCGATGACAAGAGGTATGTTATACATAATGATGTATATACTTTGGCTTGGGGGCATCATCGACTTGATGAAGATGATAGTGAAAAGAGGTTAGACATTTTACTAAAATACGCTAGACGTTTGAACATGGAGGAGCCTGAAGCGGGATGGGATTGTGTTGATTTGGATGAGTCTGAATCAGAACGCGATAATTTTGATTTATAATATATATTCATTAACTGTTTAGACATAAAAATAGAATTTGAGATACGAAAGACAAAGTTCCCTGAACTTATACTTCACGATACCTACTTGACCTACAATGCATTGGATGGATCAGTTCAAGGTGGATTTTTTGGTGCAAGATAAAATAAAAAGACAATTAGTTAGTAATGTAGTAGAATAGGTAATAAATAGTATGAAAATAGTAATGTGACAGAATAGGTAATAAATAATATAAGAAAATGTAAATCATGTGTTTCAATTCAAAAAATAAAAACTAAAATAAACAGCAACAAGTTCTCCTCACTTGTGATGTCAAGATGTTAAGTACACAAAAGCCATAAAGAGGGTACGCTGCAGGTACTGAAATAACAATGTAAATGTTCCCTTTCACAAATTCACTGATAAAATCTCGGTGGATAAGACAGGCAGGTAGTAAATGTACATCTCATAAATCAGCATAGGGTAAGACAGATGTCCCTAAAGATAAGACAGGTAAAATAATTGTTGATCGGTATAAAGATAATGTAGATAGGTCGCAATTGTTTATCAGCATAAGGATAAGGCAGGTAAATAAAGAATGAATGTTTGTTATCTCATCGTAAAAAAAATACAAAGTGCAATAAGACAATACCACATAATAGAGAATTATTTAACTGTCTGCATACGAACGACTAGACGGATGGATTGACCATAATTGCTTTAATCACCATTATTTTTACTGCAATACCTTTATTTTTACTTAAATTACCTGTAATTGTCCTCTAATTACCACAGTACTTTAATTACCTCCCACCACTCTAATTGCATCCCATCACTCTAATTACCACACCACTCCAATTACCCCCCACCACTACAATTACATCACACCACCTTAATTGAGTCACCCCCACCACAATAATTATCCATCATGCAATTACTCTAATTACCCATCATTCCACTAATTGCCCCCCACCACTACAATTACATCACAACATTCTAATTACCTCCCACCACAATAATTATCCATCATGCAATTACTCTAATTACAGATCATTCCACTAATTGCCCCCCACCACTACAATTACATCAGGCCACTCTAGTTACCCCCCCACCACTACAATTACATCACACCATTCTAATTACCTCCCACCACTACAATTACATCACACCACTTTAATTACTTCTTACTAATCTAATTGCCCCCCACCACCACAATTACATCACGCCACTTTAATTACTTCTTACTAATCTAATTGCCCCCCACCACAACAATTACATCACACCATTCTAATTACCTCCCACCACTACAATTACATCACATCACCCTAATTACCTCCCACCACTACAATTACATCACACCACTTTAATTACTTCTTACTAATCTAATTGCCCCCCACCACCACAATTGCATCACGCCACTTTAATTACTTCTTACTAATCTAATTGCCCCCCACCACCACAATTACATCACATCACCCTAATTATCTCCCACCACTACAATTACATCACACCACTTTAATTACTTCTTACTAATCTAATTGCCCCCCACCACCACAATTACATCACATCACTCTAATTACCTCCCACCACTACAATTACATCACACCACTTTAATTACTTCTTACTAATCTAATTGCCCCCCACCACCACCTTTCATAGGCCCCGCCCTCTAACGTCCCATCCCCTAAGCCCCGCCCCTTAATTACCTCCCACCACTCTAATTACATCATATTAGTCTAATTACCTCCCACCACCGTACTTACATCTCATCACTCTAATTACCCCCCACCACTAAACTGAACATTGCTCCGGCTCCCGAACCGAACCGACCCCCACCACTAAACTGAACACTGCTCCTGCTCCTGAACCGAACCCCTTTCATTCCTCACCTACTCTCAAGGGATATCAAAATTGAAAATAAAGTTTAAATTAATAATAATAATAATAATAATAACATACCCTCTCTGGTATCGGAGGCAGGGAGAAGGACGACTGGTTTTACTTAAAAAAAAAAAAAAATAACACTCTTTGTAAGCATACACTATACAATAGTAAACTCATATACACAAGTAAATACAAATTAATACACTACTATACAAATACAAAATAATTTCAACACATATACTTATATATAATCCTAATTAAATATTGGTGAATTTGATTAGAACTGTATTGAATTTTTGGTATGTTCTAAAAATAGTATTTTGAAATTTTGTAAGATGGAGCTCCTTTATTAAACTTGGCAATTCATTATATATTTTCAATCCATTATGAAACACATTGTTTTGACAGGATCTCGAACTAACACTTTGAGTATAGAAATTTTCTCTTGATCTTGTGAAATGGTTGTGTACGTCCCTTACGAAAGCAGAATTTTCTGATAATTGATTTGGAAGCAACTTATGTAATATTTTGTAGATAAATATTAATGAGTTAAAAATAACATGCATTACCATAGCAGAATCAATTAAGTACCTTGGAGTGGTATTTGACCAACACATTGCATGATAAATAAACATGGGGTTTTACTGTATAAATCTTTCCTTCTATAATTACAAATAACCTAAAATTACATAAAAACAACTCTAAATAAAGCTATAATATATTCTACCGAATATGTACATAAAAACTAATGTTAATGTTAAACATTCGAGGTTAATACATATTAATATATTAAAGTATATACAAAAAACAAACAAATACAACTCATCCAACAGAAATGCGAAACAAGGGCAAGTGATATAAAATAAATAATGATACCAAAATTATGCAAGGTAATTAGCCAACGATGTGATGATTAAATAGGTCTAAAATTATATAAAAAAATTACTATAAAACAATAGTCATATTCTTTATGTTGAAAAGGATTAAAGTGCAAAAAACCATAATCGATTAATTATTTATTTGGAACAGTTATCGCATATTTTTTATATTGATTTAGAAGTAAACAATGCATACCAGATTTATAGCTATATCTAATAACAAAAAAATGATTATCATAAAGAAGGCATCCAACGAATTTATCTTTCAACCACTCGCAAAAACTTCTTAAAACCTAAGACAAGTTTGTTTGAGACTTAGCTATCTTATAAATTAAATTACATTTCTAAATTAATGTAATAATGAACAATCCACTTAGTGCGCGATCATTTATGTATAGCTGCAATTGTATTTACATAGAAAGTATCTATTCTTGGTTCTTTATGACTATCATTAATTTTATTTGTATTTCTCTTATAGCAATGGTTGTCCCGGGACAGTCGACATGGTAAACAAGATACAAGAGTCTTTGATTGTCTTCATTGATTTCCAACGCCCGCCCGGCACTTTATTTAGAAACCAACTACAACCATAACAGATTTACGATTGAGATTGGAGATGGCGTTGTAATTGCATAAGTATTAATTATTTACGTGTAGTCAAGTTAACTACTAGACGCGAATTTGTTATTACTAAGAACAAAATGACTGACTGACTGATGGTCGACAGGTAGGCGCACTTGCCTCTCACCGAAAAGTTCCGGGTTCGATTCCCGGCCGTGGCAGTGGAAAATACTGCTAGAGGGATTGTTCCACTGTACATGGATATTGGGTGTGTGTCCCTTGTCTCTAAACTTATAGCGCCCTCCCACACAAGGCTCTTCTAGAACCTTCTGGGAAAGGAGGGTCGTAATTACCTGTGTTGTTATTTATTATTAAAAAAATTCAGACATTTAACCCATCCAGTCTCTTATATTTACATGCACTAAACACGGACGTGATAATACTGATTCACAGACAAGCCGAAACTTAAGCATCGACAAGTTTGTACGTGATAAGAGTGAATCGTATGAGCAGCGAGTTGAAACTTATATTTAGCCCAATCCGAAATCCTAGGAACTTGTACTGCAACATAAAAGCCTAAATATTCTGTATGAGCTTTGTAACTATTGAAGTTAACTTTAAGCAGGCATACAGTCTGCAAAATATGTGAAAAGCAATTTAAAAAGGTGTATATTTGGAAAACTTCAATAAGGCGTTCATTTATTTCCTCATAAAACTTCATAAAATGCTAGGGAGGCGTACTTGGCGTAAAGCTGGACAAAAATACCCGCAAGCCTAAAGAAGGAAATGAAATAAAACCCATTTTAGCATTAGATAGGTTCCAATTTGTTCCAATGACATATCGAAATACGAACGCAAAGTTATTCTGAATAATTCATGTAGATGTTTCATGAGTTTGTATAAAGCTAGTTGGGAATTATACCATTTCAATTATTAAGTAGATTACTAGAGTCGATGAAAATAAAATTACACTTTAAATTGCTTTTGTTCGTAGTAATTCCCACAGGAATAGATTGGGAGATTTACGAACATATTTTGTCGAAAATATTGTTTTTAATGTAAAAAATTTTCATTGCGATGCTTTTAGATAAATACACACAAGATATATGAATGGTAGGGGCGAGCGTGGGTGCGTCTTTACTATGTACATACTTCGATATGCGATGTAAAGCAACGTTAGGCGTGGTTAGTAGTTGGATTGGTGACCGTTCCAACGAAGACCACGTCCTCGCCTCACCCATCTTCCAGCGGCTTGTATATCAGTGTATGCGCGGAAGCTATACAACCTTAGGCGAGGGTTGTATAGGAGATATACTATCCTTCGGAGGGGATGTAAAGCCGTCGGTCCCTTGTCTATTAAATGTTAGGCAAGTAAAAGATCCCTACTCTTCTTAAGGGAAGAGGTTCGGCAAAATTCCTGGTTGGGGGTAGCTCGTCTACAGGCGTCGGTGTTAGGCCTCAGTAGCGGAAATAGGCCGACGTTAAATAAATGTATAAAAAAAAAAAATATATATGAATGGTGCTAAAGCATGTTTATTAAACGCAATAATTAGATGCACTCCATAGTGCACACTATTTTCAGCGTTGGGTGCACTCCGGCATATTCACCTATCCTACTACGTACAAAATAGGGAAATAAATGCGGGGCTATAATTGATGGGAGCCCACAGAGCGCGGGCACTCCACACTAAATCAGATAATATTAACATATTTAACCTAACGAACTAACCTAAAGAAATATTCGTATTTCGTATTTTAGTTGTTAACAAAATGTTAAAGCCAAGGGAAATTATCTATCATAAGCAACTAATGTTAACATATTTAACCTAACGAACTAACCTAAAGAAATATTCGTATTACGTATTTTAGTTGTTAACAAAATGTCAAAGGCAAAGGAAATTATCTATCATAAGCAACTATACTATATCAAATAATATTAACATATTTAACCTAATGAAGTAACCTAAAGAAATATTCGTAATAAGTATTTTAGTTGTTAACAAAATGTAGTAAAGAAAACCGTAAAAAGTGAATTCAAACCCTCGACCTCACGTGTGAGAATCGAGCAACTTAACCACTACACCACGAACTGGTGATGAGGAACCTGCATACTTCTTATTATATCAATACGCACTACCGCGCACTCCATGAATGACGTCACATCCGAGGCATTCGTGATTTGGAGTGCACCCAACGCTGAAAATAGCGTGCACCCTGGAGTGCAACTAGTCATTACGTTTATTAAAATATGATATTTTCCACTCCAGTTGCAAAGCGAAACAGAAAATCACAAGTACATCATGAATAGAAGGAAAAAGAAACACATCAGGCACAACAAAGACAATTTCCAGGTGCTCTGGGAAAAAAATTAAGAAAATTAATGACAGTAGTCATGACCAGTTTTATAAAGTATTACCTATAAATGGCAGTGTAAAAAAATTCGGCATGATTCGTATTTCTCTTTTCTAATGTCACAACATTAGAAAAGTGAAATACGAATCTGCTGGTGTCCGAAAGTTAATAAGTGGATCAATTCAACAATCTATAGTAATAAATTGCACTTTTACCGATAGCTGGACGCTACTTGATTTACCACCTAAATTAGGCTTTTCGCCAACAGATGGCTCCTACTAGGAAAAACATGCCAATTTACTAAACAGATGTGTATAAATGTATATATTTTTGGAAATCTAAAATATAAACTATTACAATAATTAGCGTATAAAAACTGTTTGCAAAATGATCGAATGAAAATCGATTTAGTCTTTAACATTTCACAAGTTGGTACTCTTGACAACCGAATTGTCGAACTGTCAGTTTAAGTCATTTCCCCTTATTTTTGTGAGTTAAAATATTTTATAAATATCACTCAAATTGCTTCATACTTACTTTTTAAATCAAGAAATTGAGCCTAACATTTTACTAGGGACTAATTTATTTAAAAGGCACGTGGTTGCTAGTCGGTTTGATGATACTGGATCAAAAACTAAATTTAACGTAATTTTCAATTAATATTTTGGTTTGTTTAATTGAAATTTCGATTCGGGTTAATAAGCAGGTTATCGTCTAGAAGTAATATTCTAGGTAAGTTTGAATTTCTTTGTTTTATCAAAGACACGTACTCACGTTAAGCTTAATTTTGAGAATAATTTTGTAACTTTAATTATAGACGATTTTGGTAAGGCCAGATTTCGATCTTGGTACAACTATACTGTTTTTTGGATTATTTGGATTTTGGGCTTTTGGATCATTTGCTGTTTGTTGGTACACGAATTTTGGTATACGAATTTGCCCTGATTTATGCATTACGATTGAGAAAAACCTTATCTAATCATTGTGAAGATTTTAAAACCCTATTTAATTGTACTGTGAAGATTTCTACAACCTATCACAATCTTCAAGGTTCTCGGGTTGAACCGCGTCTGAGATTATTAATGTCTCGACGTTTCGGCTCCCGTTTTGGAACCATTTTCAAGAGAAAAAAGGGGATCAAGAAGAAATTGTTAAAGAAAATAATGCTAGAAGTTCGTAGAACTGGTTCGATTTCGGGGCCTCAATCTGCCTACTATGTCCTTTGTCGTAACTGATTTGTAGAAGTGCTTGTTCTAATGTTTGTAGTTCGGATTCTCTGTTGTGATTGTCTGTTAGTCTGAGGGATTTAGTTACAAGAGTGTTGACGAAATTTATTTGTGATGAATAGTGACGTGATTTTGAATTAATATAACGGTTGGTGTCGGTTGGTTTTCTATATACAGAGTAGGAAAATTGTTGTTTTGTAATAAGAACGTCTAGGAAAGGGAGGGAACAATTATTATCGATTTCAATAGTGAACTGGATCTGAGGATGTATATGATTAATGTAAGACAGGAAGTTGTTTAGAGAATCTCTACCATTTGGCCAGATAACGAAGATGCCATCTATGTATCTTAATTAGCTTTAAACCCTAGACTTTGCTATATTCTTGGTATTTATTTTATTGTAAGTTTTTTGCCTATAATTGTACTGTACTTGCTTATTTTTATAATAAATTGTATTTGCTTTTTACTTATTTCTTTTATTGTTCACTCTCACTGCAAGGATTTGTACACTTTTATTGCATTAAATAGAGGGCTCTTCAAAATTTTCGATTTTATTATTTAACGAATAAAATTAAAAGAACATTTGCCAGAAGCAATTGTTTCCCTTTCGATGAGTTGTTCATATGCATCTACTGCTCATTTTATAAACTGATATTTGAAATTTAATTCGAAAGGTTGTCTGTTTGAGGTCTGAAACCAAGGGGTCCCAAGTTCGATTTTTCACTAGGGTATGGATGTTAGTGACACTTCTAATGTACGTAGAGGCGGTGGTAGTGATCTAAACGCGATTGTGTGACAATCAACACAGCAAGTCGCTATTATCTCACCCGTGTTATAGACTCAGTTGCAGCGGGCGGCAATGTCGCAGAGAATATTTGTGTGTGCGTGTGTCCTGGTTATATAGTCGAATATGTGTGGCTGAACTCCGCCAGAAATTCTAAAAATAAGCAAATAAATGAAAACCATTACTTCTATCTCCCGCAAAATTACCCTATCATCAACGTCCTTTTATGGACCCAACAAATATTTTTAATTCAACCTGTGAGATAATTTTACATACAATGCATTTATAATTGCATATTATAGTTATAATGTGCAGTAAACCACACAATAGGGACATTATACCAAACAAATTATATTGCGCATTATGCATTTCATTTAAAGGCTTTGCTCGCAATTAATATACTCAATTATTTATAAATATTGCTAAATAAACATCGTTACAATGGAGGACCAAATCACTTTTATGACAGTATATGATTATATATAAAATATATAATTTTACGTGTTACCCTGTGATTTGTAATTACGCGAGTTTCATTCCAAACACAGGTACATAAAGATAAAATGGATTACAGAATACGATTAACTATACAAAAGTGCCTTATTCATATTTAAAATATTCTTAAATTAAGTTATCTTAAACCTACATGTAACATATCAAAATATGATCTTTTTATAACGCAGATAAAAGATTAAAACTTATCTCTGCTATCCTGTTGTTGATCTCTTCCTTTCTCTTCTCACTAACTATTATTTCTTACTTTAATATTGTGGAGAGTTTTAGTTTACTTATTTATTTAATTTAACGGGATACCCCAAAAATACTAACATACAAAATAAGCAACATAAAAAAAATGCAACAAAACAGACATTAAAAAGCACTCTACATCTAATATATATAGCAAAAAGCCACATCACTTTAATTATTGTACAAATATTTTTTAAGAACAGTGAGACTAACAATAAAAAAGTCCAAATTAATTATGTTGCAGTTAAACATCATTCTGTTTATAGGATTATTTACCCCATACAGGGTCTTGTGATTTTCCAGGCCAAAGCTATAGGTAATCCGAAATTGTCTCTGAGGAACATGAAAATTTATCAACGAGAACAGATCTGGGCAGTCAATTGAATTGATGCATAGTTTATAGACAAGGATTACATCAGCGATATACCTACGTTTATGAAGAATCTGGATATTTAATCGTGTGAAATAAGGTCGTACTGTACAGTTTCACTAGACATATTCATCTTAAAAGAAATGTATCGTAAAAAATTATTTTGAACTCTTTCTAGTTTATTTATATAAGTTTGAAAATAGGGTGACCATACGCAGCTACAATTTTCAAACATGATCTAACAAAGCTAATATATAGGGTTTTAATTGCACCAATATTGGAGAAATCTTTTGTACTACTTTTAATAAAGATAAGAGTCTTCAATGCTTTATTGAAAGTATATTCTATATGGTAATGAAAATCAAGTTTATCATCAAAGTATAATGCTAAGTCTCTTACTAAGTTAACACGTTCAATAGTGGTATTTCTAATAAAGTAAATGCTGAGTGAATTACTGGTTCCTTTACTAAATTGTATATATTTGCATTTATCAGTATTCAATATCATGCTTTTCAGAAGGCACCAGAAATTAAAGCGCCCAAGGTCTTCTTGAAGTTCCGACGAGGATAAATTGTCCTTTATTTCCAGAAAGATCTTCAAGTCGTCAGCATATAGTAACACAGTCCTATGCACAAAACATTTTGATAAACAAATTAAACAGCAACGGTGCTAAGTGGGCCAACGACCCTCCCCACGCACACAAACTTCTACATCAGAACTTACCTATATATGACGTACGTGACTGACGTTAGACAAACACATATAACCTTTATGACATACAGCTCCCTGACAACCCCTTCTTTACCCCCCTTTCCCCACAACCCCTTTCCTTATACCCCTTTTCATTTTTAATTTGATTCAGAATAATTTTTAATTTTAATACAGAATCCTTTTTTATTTCATTAATACACTTGTACATATATTTTAATCTTTTATACAGAAATACTTTTTAGTTATGTGATAAAACAACTCACATTGAAGCAGGTTTTTGGAAATTTTCCTGCATTTATACATAATAAATTTTAATTTCAACGCATTAAGGTATCTTAATTTTATTTTCTTAAACTGCTTTGCAGACACAGACATAAAATTCTATTTATTTATTGGAAAATAGAGAACATGACTTTAATTAAAAATTCTTGGAGGAGTGACCATTTTCCCGGCAACACATCAGCCAACCTACTTATAAAGTTTATAACTCAATTAGCTAGGCTTTAATTATACCGCACGCTGTGAAGGATTATAATGTATTATACATAGGGAAAATGTCTTTAAATGAAATATGTTGTATATATAATCTTGAATAAAAATCTTTTAATTAGTAATTGGTAATTGGTGCTAAGTGGGCCCCTTGCGGTACCCCAGAAGTGACTTTTATTGCAATGAAAAGAAAATTTTTGATTTTCACGCTTTGCATCCTATTATTGAGATATGATTGGAGCCATAATAGTAAGTTACCACTAATATATTGTGAAAGTACATTTATTAAGAGCACATGATCTACTTTGTCAAATGCCTTAGAGAAGTCTGTATAAATTGCATCTACACAGTTTCCTCTTTCCAGGGCATTGACAATATAATTTTCATATAACATTAAATTAGTGGTGATCGAACGTCCTTGAGAAAAATCATGTTGTTTTGAACTGATAACATTTTTTAACTGTATTTTTACATAATCATTAATTAATGACTCAAAGATTTTAGGAATATGAGATATTTTGGTTATTGGTCTATAATTCAGAACTGATTCTTTGTCGCCAGCTTTTTGTATATAGGAACTACATAAGATCTTTTACAAACATCCAGAGATTACCCAGAAGAAAGGGATTTGTTGAGCAGAATCCATAGTGGCCTAGAGAGAGAGCAAAGGCATAACTAAGGTGTTGTGTCATCAGGTCCAGGGCCCTTTTTAACATCGATACTGTTTAATTTCTCCATTACCTCTGTAATTCTTATGTACAACCAATTAATATTAATAGATGAAAAACTGTAATCTACAGGATTAACTGAAGCACTATCTAAAGGGTCATTATAAACTGAAGAGAAGTGTTTTGCAAATAAATTTGCAATTGCTTCTCCATCAGACGCTATTTCATCATAATAGTACATTGACTTAGGAATATCACCTTCATTATATCTTGTACGTATATAATCCCAGAAGAGTCTTGGATCAGATATAGTACTATTTTCGACCTTACTGATATAATTTCTGTAGCAAGTTTCAGATTGTTCCTTGCACAAAGCCCTTAATTGACTAAAAATTATGTAATCATCTTGAGATTTTGATCATTTGAACTGTCTATGAGCACTACGCTTTATATACTGATTTAATAACAATTTTTTATAAATATTTCCTACAAAATTATATACAGTTTTAATAATTTCCCGATGCGCTAACATGTTTAGGGAAACGGTTCGAACAATTATCAAGTATAGCCATTTAAGTGTTTAGGTGTTTGTAAAAATTGCACCAGAGCAAGCACGATAACTCAGCATATTAGCCATGTCAAAGGCGAAACTTATTCTACAAACACAGGCAGACCGTACAGGGCGGGGCAATAGTGGGTTTGACGTGTTATACTAAAGGTACCAAGTGATTCAGATCTTCCGGATTATTTTTGAGCAGATGCAGAAGCAGTAGTTGACACACATCTGTCAGGTTCGTGGACAAAGCTGTCGAACTAAGCAACTCACCTAGTGCACACTCCAATCACATTTAACCTTACCCTTATGCTCGATCTGCAGTACCCACCAAACGTAACGTAACCAGACTGCAACCAACAGCTACTCTCTGGGCTATGTGCATCGCCGAGTGCTGAATTACAAGTTACAAGCCTGGCGCGTTAAGTGTAATAATTCAATATTACCATCAACACGTTAATGCTTCGATTGCAACAAACACCAGCCGAAAGACTGATCCTCCTCTCTCTCTCTCTGGTTGCAGTCTGGTTAGGTTCCTTATAGTAAAATAAGGATTTTATAGAGGAGTTTGCGACTAAAAATATTATGTTTTAATATTCCGCCCTCTAAAAGCACATTTCAACTATAAATAATTAATGTTTACAGATTCCATTATTATCAACAACTCGTTATCCACAACCCTTGTTTGAAATAAAACACGGTAATTCAGTCGTCGCAGCAATTGGCTCAGTGTTAAAGTGGGTAATTCATACTAATGTCCGCTGACATCTCGTTTACCCCTCTGTGTACAGTAATTATAAATATAACATTTTTATACACTGTTTTCCACACTTCATATGAAGCTCTCGTTGCCTGAACTGGAATAGGATGGACGTCCAGATATATTTAATCTAACATTAAAGAGAATTATGTGAGCGTTAGTGTTTGAAAAAGTAAGTAAAGTATTTGTTTAACATGACGTGAAATTTCCTACGATACCAAAAAGTTGTTTACCCGCAAATAGCGCTTTTTTGTATCTATAGCGTTCCATTCTATTTTACTATAATGCATCGAAATGGAGCGGGTGCGGTTTAGTAGTTGGTAATGGAAGAGCAATTATAGCCACCACTAAATGTCGCGCGGCCAGGCGAAATAGACCATGTGTCTGCTACTTAAAAGATGGAATAAATAGATTATTTTTTCATCAAGTTAACAAAATGAGTTACCAATATCAAGGCAATGTTCTGTCCTACCCAATCTGATTATTCAACAAATCAGATGTGAAAATTAAAGTCGAAAACGGTTGATAAATTTTATAAGTTCAGGGTTCAGCAAAATTGTGATATTTATGGAAATATGAAATATACTTAATATATTTCAAATGTGCTTTTAGAGGGCGAATAAATAAATAATAAATAAATAAATAAACACCACAGAAATTAGACAACCCCCAATTCCAGAAGCCAGGGCTTGTGCGGAAGGGGTTACACATTGAAAAAACGCGGACATACAACCATTTCCTCCGACAGTGCCAGTACCGGAGCCAGGATTCGAACCCGGTGGTGCGATGTCCGTGTGATTAATCGCGATTGCCACCTCGCGCCTTAACCCACTCGGCTATCGACCAGACGGAATATTAAAACATAATATTTTTAGGCGCAAACTCCTCTATAAAATCCTTATTTTACTATAAGGAACGTAACCAGACTGCAACCAATAGCTACTCTCCGGGCTATATGCCCCGCCGAGCGCTGAATTACAAGTTACAAGCCTGGCGCGTTAAGTGCAATAATTGCATATTACCATCAAAACGCTAATGCTTCGATTGCCTACCTTGCACTGACGAGAGCCAACAGCTCGAAACTGCAGTCTGCAAGTGGTGTGTGACGACTAGCACGAGAGCTCCTTTAACTAGGATCAGTCTTTCGACTGGTGTTTGTTGCAATCGAAGCATTAGCGTTTTGATGATAATATGCAATTATTACACTTAACGCGCCAGGCTTGTAATTTGTAATTCAGCGCTCGGCGGGGCACATAGCCCGGAGAGTAGCTGTTGGTTGCAGTCTAGTTACGTTCCTTATAGTAAAATAAGGATTTTATAGAGGAATTTGCGACTAAAAATATTATGTTCTAATACTTAATATATGTTATCCTACATGATATACCAAATAGCCATAGTAACGAGTCTTTAGTTATTTGTTCAGGGGACAAAATTAAGTAAGAACAAGCACGATAACTCAACATATTAGCCAGTCAAAGGCGAAATTTATTCTGCAAACATAGGTAGAGTATACAGGGCGGAAAAATAGTGGGTTCGATTTCGTTACCTCGAGTTTTACGATAGTTAGGAATTAAAAAAATATACAGATAAACTACATAAATTAGTCTGTAGTTGGAAATTATTTTCCAATATGCTGGTATATTGTTATTTTTTGTATTTTCTGTGAGAAAACTGCATAAAAAGAAGAAAAGAATATTCTGATATATATACAGGATGTTTGGTAGATGATTTGCCAAATGGAAAGTGTGGCTAGGTGAGGCCATTTGGAACCCCAATGACCTCTATAAGTACAAAGTCTCACGATTTCCGAAATATATTTTTTTTTGTTAGTTTTGAGAATTTCCCAAAATTCAGCATTTCAGCTGTTATAAATAATTTTTTTAGTCGGTTTTCATTATACTTTCTAAAATTTTGTGGTCGTGGCGTCATTATGTCCCTGTGAAGCGACATTTAGTATACTTTCCAAAATTATACTCCTTGATGAGTTTTTGACATTTTTGCATACAAAACGCTCCGTAGAGCGAAAATGTTATTTAATATATAAAGATCTCTTCCACGGTGTTTTTACGTGGAGCACGCTTTTCATGCGAAATATTCGGATTTTGTTATAGTTTCGAAAAATTTGTCGAGGGTTTTGGCGTGTTCTTTAACAGTCCCGCCGAAAAAGTTATTTAACAAATAATGTTGTAATTAAAATCCTACATATTTTCGGCAATTACCGCGATGCCTGAAAGTTGATATATCGAGCGGCAGAGGGCGCCGAAGTTATTACCAAAAATTGTATTTTTTTTAATTTAATCGGAAATCTAAAATCAATGAAATCGAATTTATTTGGATATGTGTGTATTACTGTGTATGGCTAATATTTTATATTATATATTATATTACCGAAAATATGTAGAATTTTATTTACAACATTTTTTGTTCGATAACTTTTTTCGTGCGACCAATAGAACATGAGATAAAACAATTAAAAAAAAATTCAAGATGGCGGCTGAAGCAAAAGGGGGAGGTCACCTTTTTGGTTTTGGATCTTCTAAATTGCCCTGATAACATTGAGCATGACAAATTCGAATGTGAAATTTTTTCCAGGTCATGGGAATTTTTGGTATATTTTTACGGTACTAAGTTTCTACTAAAATAGCGTAAATACCTGAGAAGGTGAATGAACCCGTAACGATAGTTACGTGGTTAGTTTTAACCTACGAAAAATATAGGAAATCCGAGCAGTTGACAGTTGTTTTAGCAGTATCACTGTCAGGAGCTTAGCATTTCTGACCTTTTCAAGAGAGGGCGGTCGATCGAACGGATTTTTCAATACGATGAAAGTGGAAAATGCTGTAAATATCTGCAACCGATAGTGTATAGAAAGTAAAACCTTTATATCCAGAATAGTGACGGCAGGTTAAAGATGAAACACGATCTCGCTCGCGCTTCCGCCGCATAATGCCATAATCTCGAGAGGAAATAAGGAAGCAACCAGAACTCCGTAACAAGTCAATATTTTAAAATCAGTTATTTATTTCACAAAAGTCCACTGAGTTAAAAATTAGCGCCGTAATGCCTTGAAAATATTTTTAGTTGATCGGAAGTTTGAAAATGTATAATTAGTAGTATGTTAATTTTTTTATGCTGTAACCGTTTTCATTTAAATAAAAGTTTTTAATTCATAATTATATACAAGGTGGGACAATAGTGCGTCAGACTTCAATAACTCCAGTTCTACGGTAACTAGGAATAAAAAATAAGATAAGCTACGTAAAAATTCTATAACTGAAAATTAATTTCGAATATACAGGATAAACCAAGAGGGTTATACAGGACCAAGTGCCATTTCAATATGCTAAAAATAATATTTGCATTTTGGGCGATGCAGAAAATATAAATACTTTTAAAAAAATAATAATAATGTTAATTACAATTATAAGTAAAAGAAAAACATTCTGTATATTCTGTCAAATTGTGGCGAAGTCTAACTAAATAGCTATTCCACTTAACCACATTAGACAGAAGGTGGGAACAAGTCACAAGAAGAAAAACACATAGATATATACATATATTTACAACAGAAGCACATACAGATTACATAAGATGACTAAGAGTATTTATTAGACATAATCATGATACTACTTCTTTAATAAAAATTCTTTAAATTTACGCTTAAATTGACTAGGATTTAATATGGTTAAATAATCGGGCAGAGAGTTGTAAAGCTTAACTGAATTATAAATAAAAGACCTTTTAAACAACGCAACCCGATGATGAGGCATAGTTAGTTTATTTTTATGTCTTATATTTACAGGGTGTATATTAATTCGAGGTACTAGTTTGTCTCTTATAGTCACTGAAGGGGCGTTATGCATAATATTCACTAAAAAGTTACCAAGATGATGCACTCTACGCTCCTCCATATTTAACCAGTTTAATTCGCTCAATTTATGTGAAACATGGTCATACTTTCTTATACCGTATATTAAACGAATACAAAAACTTTGAACTTTTTGAATTCTATTTTTGTCAAAAGAATCTAGGCAAGGCCTATAGAGAAAATCGCAGTAGTTAAAATTGGATAACACAAGCGAATCACACAATGTTTTTTTAAGTTGTACATTCGAAAAATTGCGATTAGCGTATAATAATTTTAAAGATGCAAAAGATTTTTGAAAAAGTCTTTTAACATGATTTTTAAATCTGGAGTCGCTATCCAAAATGATGCCTAAGTTTCTTATTGAGTTAATAATCGACACAGGAGTGTTCTCGGTAGTTATGTTTAAGATTTCCTTAAGGGTGTGAATATGATTTTTATTTCCAAATTACATAACACCAGATCAAATTATGCTCAAAGAAAACTGATTAATTAAATTTAGATCATTATCGATAAGGGTAAAGGTGAGGGAATAGTCATTATGATCAAAATGTAGGTATATTTGTTTATCATCAGCATAGGCTTGTACTTTACATGTTCTTAAGGATGTGAATATATCAGAAGTATAAATCAGAAATAACAAGGGTCCAAGGACCGACCCCTGAGGAATGCCTGAATAAATTTGAATGTTTGGTGAATATATGTTATTATAATAAATTTTTTGCGATCTTCTAAGTAAGTATGAGTTAATAAGACTGACCGAAATACAGTGTCAGTATTTAAAAAAAATGTAGAAGTGGCAGTTAATGACCAACAATTTTTATGATAATAATGAAGCAATCGTTCAAAATCAGTTTGGATTTCGCAAACATTATTCCTATGAGTCTACTATTATAAATGAATGTGATGAGTGGTTTAAATACTTAGAAGGTAATCTAGTGGTTTAGTTATATTTATTGACTTGAAAAGAGCATTTGAAATGATAAGTAGGGAGTTGTTAATATCAAAGTCACAGGGAATAAGACTGAGAAGTAATTTGTTAAATTGGTTTAAAAGTTACCTAAGCAACAGACCGCAAAAAGTTAAATATAAAACTCAGTAACAAGTGAGCTACACATAGAGCATGGCGTTCCTCTGGATACTATTCTTGGTTCTATTCTATTCACTCTTTATATAAATGATATTGCTAAGGGTGCAAGCAACTGTAAAATGTCCATGCTGGCAGATGATACAATATTGTATATAAGTAACTTAACCAGATATATATGAGTATAAATAAGGAGTTAGCGGTACTAAATAAATGGTTAAGTAAAAATACTTTCAAAATTAATTTAAATGAAACAAAATAAATGCTAAATGGAAAAAATTATAGGTTACGTAGTTTAAATGTAACAAATTTGTATATTGAGATAAATAATTATAAGCTTGAATACGTTAAAGAAATTATGTACCTGGGTATTATAATAGATGAGAACTTAAAATTAAAGAAATTTAAAACTTGCTTTCCTGACGAAGTCATACACAAAAAAAAAAAAATAATAATTTTTCATGTACGACTGCAAAAAAAGCAAGGCGTGTACGCTTTGTATTTCTCCGTTCATACTGTTACGTAAGGAGTATTCATATTTTAGGAGAAAACTATAAATCAGCTTTAGTAGGTTACATATTGATACAAATTATTTTTCCAAATTCTAAATTGATATACTTTGTAATAATATTAAACAAATATTGAGAACGAGACCTGACACTGAATTATTAAAAACAAACAATAATTACGAACTTGTACTCAATAGGTAACCTGCTAAATAAGCATGTAGTAAAATTATAAATACGAATTTTATTAACGCGGGCGTGAGTCGAATTCTTAAGACAGTCCTACTCTTAATGTGTTAAGAAGTGCGACTCCTTATCCTGACGCATTTCCCCACATCAGAGATATTGGTAAAAGCCCCCAATATTATTGTTATGCCTGTTGATACTGTGACACTGTTTGTTGTTAATAAATTATATATGTTTTAAACTCGTCTTCTACTTTGACTACCCAATCTCCCACTCTCACAAGCCAAGTGGCCGTCAGTCGCGGCTTCCCGAAAGGGGGGTCGTGACAATACAATCATGCGTACAATTATACAAAGTGAGCACGCCTTGCTTGAAAAATTGAAAAATGAATTAATGAAAAATTATTTTTTAATTTTTAATAGAAGTTTTTAAATTTTTTTTATTTTTTATTTTCTACATTTTAGACATACTTTAATTACATTATTATCATACATGAATATTGTAGCGCCCTCTACAGAAGTCTGCAATCAGGCGAAGAATCTATTGTATTCTATGTTTTGCCGGAGGTACCAGTTGGATGATATATTTAATCAATGTTCACCTCCGCGCCCCATATATGCGGATATTTACAAAAGTAACAGTGGAACAGTGTCACAGAAACACCTCCTGTAAAATATAAATTTTTTCCATAAAAAATAAATCAATTTTCCAAACCCCTAGAGGAGTGGAAGCCTGGTGTAGTGGTGGCTGAGGTCCCATTGTTCTCGAGTTGAACGGTATGTCAAGGGAGGCCATAACACGAAAAGTTACATCCTAAAGAGACGCCGACTGGCATCTCTGTAAAACACACATCAACACAAACCTAACACTCAACAACACAATCAATACACCCGCCGATTTGGAAAATACTGTGGAGGAGTTTACACGGTTGCTGCAGGATGCCAAGCAGACTGTTGCCACCACAATCACCATAAACCTGAACAGACACCGACTCGACGAGGTGGTCTTACGAGACATACATGAAAAGAACAGACTGAGACGGCTTTGGCAGCGAAATCGCGATGTCAACGCTAAGGCCGAGATGATTAGATTGCAAAGGCAAATTAGAACCTCTATCAACACTGTTAAGAACCAGAAATGGGGGGACAAGCTGGCAACGCTAAATCCTCAGGACAACTCGTTGTGGAAGCTGGCGAGGGCCCTGAAAAATACCCGCCCTGACACGCGCGAAGGGGCAGACGTCGTTGACAGACACGCAAAAAGCGAGCGACTTAGCTGACCATTTACAGACCATACATAACGCCAATATACCGAATAATCCCGAACACGACCGTATCCAAAACGACGTAGACGAACTAATTGGTCATGAAATACAATTGGCGCAACGAGAATTTCTAAAAGTCATGACCAAGCCCTCGGAAATAGCAGAAATTGTCAAAAACTTACCTAACACTAAAGCCCCGGGGAAAGACTGCATCGAGTACAAGCTGCTCAAATATCTCCCGAGGAAAGGTATTGTGCAATTGACGTATATCGTTAACGCGATTCTGCGGCTACAGCACTGGCCCAGTCAGTGGAAATGCGCCGTGGTCATTCCCATCCTGAAGCCGAAAAAGAACACGAAGTTCGCCGGCAATTACAGGCTCATCTCGTTGTTTTCGGCGATCTCCAAGTTGGTGGAGAAGGTCATCCTGATCAGGCTCGATATTGTTCAGGAGGAGCTCCACATCGACGATGAGTCCCCGTTCGGCTTCAGGAAGGGCAGGAGCACGGTGCAACAGATCGTTAGAATAGTTAACGACGTCAAAGTGCAATACAATTTCGGGAAAAACACCACCATGGTGCTCCTCGATATTGAGAAGGCGTTCGACACCGTCTGGATCCCGGGACTACTCTACAAGCTCCGTGACTACGATTTCCCGACTCACCTCATAAAACTTATTCACTCATTTCTGACGGGCAGAACCCTGCAAGTTCGAGTGAATAACAAACTCTCAACGCGGCGGAACATTCGTGCGGGAGTCCCGCAAGGATCATGCCTGTCATCGAAATTGTACAACTTATACGTCTCCGATTTTCCAGAGTTTCAGAGTAGGAAGCTGGCCAAGTACGCCGATGACACAGCCATGTACGCACATTCGCACAACACACAAGCAGCGAACATGCTACTGAAGGCGCACATGGCTCGTGCCACGGCTTATTACGACCGGTGGAAGATTCGGGTCAACGCTGAGAAGTCGGAGGCAATAGTCTTCACGCGTCGCTTTACGGAAAATAAAATTATCACTCCTATTTCGATCCGGGGAAACAATATTCCAACCAAAGGATACGTGAAGTACTTGGGGGGTCAGACTGGACCAACGACTGACGTTTAACACACATATCAATGAGACAATACGTACGGTCTACTCCCTGTCCAGGAGTTTGTATCCGCTCATGGTCAGGGGTAGCAAACTTAACGGACAGAATAAAAAACTGTTGTATACGATGGTGGTCAGGCGGTCCATCACATACGCGGCGCCGGTGTGATGCAGCATACCGGCCACGACAATGAAAAAGCTAAAAGTGCTTGACCACAAATTCATACGCCTCATATCAAATTCAGGAAGATACACCTCCTTCAGAGACCTATACGCATGCTGCAACGACATAACCCCGATAGCGGACTATGTCCAGCATATCTCTCAAAACTTCTACTCGTTCAAGCTGGGCGATAGTCCGCTAACAAGACACATAACGCAAATTAGACAGTACAATTCCCCATTTCGGATCAAACACCCCTTACCGTACCAGACGTTACTGATTTTCCGGCAACCACTATAGCCAAGTTCCAACAACTATAACTTTCTCTAATCCTATCTACCTTTCGCTAGTATTTCATACCTTTTAATTATCCTTAAATCTTTCCTATCCCCCTCTTCCTTTCTGTTTGTGTATTTTTGTCGCGTTTGTTAGTTGTTCTTCATTTCTTTTTGTACATTTTTGTTTCTAAATTCGCTTCATACGTTTTAAAAAATTGAAACCTTTTCGAAATCAAAATTTTTAAAAATCAAAGTTTAGGCCAGCCCTGCATTGAAATATCTCGCGGAAGGCACCTTGTTCGAGTTGTGGTGCCTGCGTCCAGATACCAAATTTAATAGTGTTTTTTGTGCGCCAGTGTTTTTAAAAAATTAGTGTAGTTTATAAGTTTTGTTGAGCTTATTTTCAAGCATTTTTGTTAATTTTATGACCTATTTTTATTTTATATTTAAAAAGGAGTCTAGGTTTAGTTTTGTTGAATTGTTGTTTTCGCTGACCCAGGTCTGTTCCGCCCGATCCTGCAATCCGTCACCATGTTAATGCGGTGGTTGCACGATCGGTTCCGGAGCAGGTCCTGGTGAGGCAACTATTGTATCGCTATTATTAATAAATACTTTTTGATTTGAATTTGATTTGGTGGCTAAAGTCAAATCCCTCGAGGGACCTTTCGTTCTACTCGAGGGAATCACACTTAGTCGAAGAACTGGGGAGAATAAACGGGTTCAAGGAAAAGGGCACTTTGGGGGCAGTTTTTGTCCAATTTAAGGGGGTTGCCGAGGTGAAATAATTGGTTTGACACCGGGAATCGATTCAGCACCCTCGAAAACGGGGAGGGGGACATTGACTAGTCGAAATCGCAAACATTTGCTACTTCGCCCGACTCATTCAATGAACTATTTATAATATATCACATGTATTTCAATGAATGTTGTATGAAATATTTGTACATTATCTTATTGATCTTTAAAAGGTTGTGCATATGTCTTATTACAAAATATACAGCGAGTTATACTTTTTGTCATATATTTACAGCATGAGAAATACTTTTATATTAGGATACGTTCCTATAAATAAATCTATATTCTATTCTGTTCTATTACATTCCAATCTAATCTATTCCATTCTATTCTATTCAATTTTCTAGATTCTATGGTTATTTTTAGAAGAAGACTAGTATGTGGTATAAAACCCACAAATGGAAAGGATATGGTAAACTCCCGGATCTTTGACTACGGGTCACTGTACTGTGCGCTGCACAGGCAGACTTTCACCTAGAGCGATCATCCTGTAAGTATCCTATCCACAATTTAAACCTGCACCGAAACAACGCAGAAAATTTTCCTCGATAAATCAAGCAATATTGCCCGTAAGAATTCTACAGATGAGTAATCTGGGGTAATTTATAGGTACACATAAACGATTATACCATTTCACCGTCTATAGTTAATGTTAATTTCAGCAACACTTAAGGTATAAAATGCACCTGGTGTCTAACAACGGGAATGACAAATGGTATATCAAAACACAGCCATCGCAACACTCGTTCGCGACTTCCTCCGCCAGACCTTAAGTGAAATTAGATTTGGGCCGTGCATTATCGATCGCTCGATGTGATTCCGTGTAATGACTTTATGCATTTATGTGTTGTTGGGCAGGTCAATAATATATAAAGTGTTTGCTTGGGAATTAGACCATTATCAAGCCGTGTTTGGGATTGTTGTTAGATACTGGGTGTATTGTCTGCAGCTGAGACGCAAATTGAATGCCAGTTTCTGGGCAGCTTTGACGAGGGCGTTATAAATGTATTCACCTCAATTTGTAAGTATAGTTTGAGGAAAACAACCTCTGATGTGGGTATAAGACGCTTTACGCACTGAGTAGTAAAACTGATATTTGTTTGCGGAGGTTTGATTAATTCATGTATCAAGAACTTTCTCATCACGTCAATGTACATGTTTATTGAATATTGCATTACGAGTTCAATGGTTAAATGTAATGGAGAATATGACCATTTGTTGCGCAAGGTTCAATGCTGCTGGTATCACTAAAATATTGCGTGATTAACTTATGCCTTCCTATTATTTTATATATTGTAACTTAACTAATAAATATATGCTCTATGTAATGATCAGTTTTATAATTAGGCAAGAAATTTGGAAATAATAACTTTAGATCTTTATCTATAAAACTTCAATATTCAACAATGTTTGTTATATCTGTCACAAAACCTGAAATTTTCAAAGTAATAATGGAAATTAAACAGACAAATTCTTGTGGAGTGAACAATATCAGTTCAAAAATGTTGAAGGTAGTTATCACTCATGTTGTGAAGCCTTTGGCTTTGTTAATAAACAGATCTTTAGTCGAGGACGTATTTCCTAATAACTTGAAATACCTTTGCATAAGAAAGGATCCACAACATAAATTGATAATTATCGTCCAGTTTCTTTTTTGTCGACAATTTTAAAAATAATAGAGATAGTAGTCTACTCAAGTTCGATATAATGTCTGATGCTCAACATGGATTTCGGAAAAAGAGATCCACTCAGAAGCTGCCTCGCAGTTTGCGGACAAATTGTATGATCCCATAAATAAAAATGATAAGTGCTTTGGAATTTTCATAGACTTAAATAAGGTATTCGATATGGTGGATCATGATTTGCTTATTAAGAAACTAAATAAGTATGGATTTAGAGAAAAAATAAACAGCTGGCAGCAGTCCTATCTCTCAAATCGAAATCAAGTTGTAGAATTAAATAATATAAGATCAGATGTACTAAATGTATCATGCGGTGTTCCACAGGGATCCGTTCTTAAGCCACTACTGTTTCTATTATTTAGTAACGATTTACCAAGTACTGTACATAATGGCAATCAAAGCATATTTGTTGATGATAATTTATATTTAATTACTGCTCTGAATATCACCGATCTGATAGATGTCTCACAAAATAAAATTAAAGATTTTATATTATGGTTTAATGAAAACAAATTACTTTTAAATACATCGAAAACTGTTTTTGTTCATTTTACAACTAAGTTGTCGAATTATAATATAAGCAGCTTAATAAAAGTAATGATAAATGGGTGTACCGCAGGGTACTGTGTTGGGAATTCTGCTATTTTTCGTATATATTGTTAAAACAAAGTTTCAAAAGAAACAATTTTATTAAGAAAAATATATTTTATTACAAATTATCGATGTGACTACCACGAAAGTTGCTTAATGAATCATTAACAATCTTATAGTATAGTACGTGCCCGCAAGCAGTTGCCGAAGCCGTGACCTAGGAGGAGATTTATTGGTTTTTTGGCTAGTTCTCCAAATATTGGCGCTGAGTTGACCAAGGTCTCTAACATTATTAACGAAATTGGAAACATACCGAATAATGGAACTGTAATCTGATATGCAGATGACAAAGCTATTTTATTTACAGGAGCAAATTGGACAGAGGTATACGAGAAAGCTGAAGCAGGTCTCCAGTCGATACAAAATTGGCTAGATTTTAGCTTATTAAGTTTAAATATCAAAAAACAACATTTATAGCTTTTTTCACGTTAACTGCCGATCAACCTGTTAAAAATACACTAAAAATCCACAAAAAATACTGCAATATCAATTGCAACTGCCCTGAAATAAAAAAGTAAAATCTACTAAATATTTAGGAGTTATTATTGATCAGCATCTGAGATGGAATGACCATAGTAATTTTATAGCAACAAAAATTCGTAAATTATTTCATAAATTCTATCAATTAAGATCCGTCGTAAATAATGAATATCAGAAGTCTCTATAGTTATAGAGTTGTTTAAATTTTACAGTTAAAAATCAACATTTGTATCTATCTGTTCCATAATTATGAAACTAGAATGATAATCAGTGAATCACTAAAAGTTTTATTTCAAACAAAATCACACACTCACAGGTATATAACCTATTTTGCCCCTCAGTTTTATAATATGCTGCCTCTCAGAATTAGACTGATTGCAACTAAAAGAAATAAATTTAAACTATAATGCAATAATTTTATAAAAACCAACTACCACCTTTTCATAGCCCTCTTCTAATTATTGTTATATAATAAAAAAAAGGAACGTATCCCGCCAAGTTATATGATATTCTGCTTTATAAATAAATTAATTTTAATTGTTTCTAACTATAATATATTTTTAATCTTATACACATGGTACAGTAAGTACATGTCAAAAAATTAATTTAGAGGGCCAACAAATATGTTCTCCGATTCTCATTAGGGACATATTTAGAGTGCACGACCCTTGGCATTTATTTATTTATTAATATAATATAAGTATTAACTTTATCTACTACACAATTTGCATCTTTGTAAAACTTGTTATAGGAGAACGTGAATAAAGTATTGATTTGGGTAACTAAGAAGAGAAAATAACAACAAATATATTTGAATTACTGAATTTGATAGATTTAATAAAATCAATTATTATCTAAAAGAAAAAAAAATTACTTGAGCAAGTTCAACATACACTAATTGGGAAGTACTTATTGACAATTTGTGGAGAAAGCTCTCATCAACATGTTTTGTCTTTCATAGATTAAGTAAGCTAACCAGCATATGAGTTGTTCCTTCCTACTATTATGCTCAATTTTAGTCCCGGATGAAATATGGCATTGTGTTTTGAGGTTCATCGCATATCCTTGAAACAATATTCAAAATTCAGAAGATGGCAGTCAGTAACATACGAGGGTTAAATAAAACTGTGCCCTGTAGAAATGTTTTCAGGCAGTTACATATTCTAACGATACCGAATATATTAAATATGATGATATGAAACCATATGAAATATATTGTATGTTATTTATTTTTATGTAACAATTATAATCATGTCTATGAAACTAGGAACAAAAATGGGTTATCAATATCAGTTCACAAGCTGCCTATTTACGAAAGAAATCCTCGATATGTAGGTATTAAGCTGTATAGAGTAGGTACTACAAAAAAAATAAAAGAATTAAGTAATATAAGATCATTTAAATATGAGGTTAAGAAATTGCTCCTAAATTCATTAGTTTTAATATATATAACCTCAGTTTGGTGTTATTTTTCTGTAGATATAATTTTGTAACTGTTTTTGTATTTTTTGTTTACACTTTTTTCGTATTTTTCCATTTGTACATGTATTTTTGTCTTTCCAATAATTGTATTTGATGAGTCCTGTAGCGTATTAGTTAGCACGTACTAATACTGCCCCATTTCCATCTTAAAGAAATGGAGTTCGAGATGGTTGCCAGGAAGCAAAAAATAATAAAAAAATAATAATATATAAATATCAATTACCATACACAAAAATTCAACTTGTGATAGTTTGAATAAATTAATTTTATTGTCTATCCCACATTGTTGATTTATTTTGTAGTCAACTGACTACAAGTTCGATACCATTTATTGTAATATGGTGTATGGATAATAAATATTATTATTAACATTATTAAATGTAGACATTCATTAGCCGGTTTATTTCGGAATGTAAACCATACTATTACTATTCAATTTTTTTCTCAATCAGTTTATTATCAGATTGGTCCAATATATTAGAGACAATTGTACACTCTCAAATCGTTGATTACTTGAATTCACATAAAAAGCCTAGCTTTAGTAAATTTCACAGTATCACCTAAGCAGTACTTAATACATGTGAAATTACTATAAATGGCTTAACTAAGGAAGTTGCAGTAACCCTTGGTTATCATAAGGAAGTTTCCCAAATAGTATTTTGCCTTGTCCGACCAAATTTGTACGCCAGGTTAAGTTCAAATCAAGATCGGCCACTAATTTTTAGCCCAACACGGCGTCTAAGCAATGGTAACCTGACGTTGGAAACTTTCCATGTGTCATAGTTTGAATATCACACCACAACCGACGACGACGTTTGTAGTAAGACGTGTAGTTGTTGTAGTACAACGTTGATCCGACGTCGGTAACTCCCCACTAATCATAGTTGGGCTACCCGACCACAACCAACGTTGGTTCGAGGTAGTCGTCTCTCCTTAACTACGACCGTGTATTTTTGTGGTGATCACAAAGTCAGCTGGAGGTTGCCCACACTGGCCACAGATTAACTACAAGAAATTCTACTACCTATACGTCAAATAAATTGAGGTTATAGCCTGTCAATTGTTTACTTTTTATTTTCATATAACTTTGATTAAAGATGCCTAAACAGCGGAGCGTATTTAAGTACAATAGTACATCTTGTAGAAAAAGGGTGAAATCGCTTGCAGTTCAAAAAAGACACGTGTCTAGTTAGGTATGTTGGGTTAGGTTAAGTCGAAACCATATGAAGGAGGAAAGTAGTATGGTTAGTCAAACGTTTGGCAACGTTGCATTCTGAGACTGGAATGAGAGATTCCGACGTTGGGACGTCATACTACCGTGGTTATAAATTCTTGTTCATATATTTAGAAGAGAAATCGCAACTAAGGTTCAGGAAATTTTTAAGTAACGTTGCGTGAAGTCAATATTTTTGGTGGTGGTAGTGCTAAAGTGTGGTTATCTAGTCACAATTGGATAGATTAAATGGAAATTTCCCGACGACTCCATGTTTTAGAGAAAGATACAAATAACTTCGTCGGGCCATGTTTGAAATTTAGTCATGACACTATTTTTTTGTTATTTTTGGAGTAAAATTGAGCTTACACTAGGGATTTTATTTAAATATCGACTTTATAACATGTTTTAATATTGGAATTTATACTCCTCAGACAATTATATATTTTTAAAATTGCAAACAAAATATAAATATTAAATAATTAAATATGCTGAAATTTTGTGGGAATCGAATATTTTTCGACATACATGTCATACTTATCAGTAAAGTATAATGCGTTTGTCGCTTTTGAACATTTTTCGATAGCTACGTGAATTTATTTTGTCTTTGAAAAACACGACAAAAAAAAAACTAAAGTTCTAAGTTTGGCCATAATTCACAAAGAGGGAGCCAGTTTAGAAATATTTACACAATATTATATACTATATCCGACCTCGTCGCATAAAAGTCAGTACTATAACTATAGACGACATACCGCTAAGTACACAAATGCTTATAACTAGGAAGTCGAATTATTATTCCCCATTTTAGTGTAAAAACGGGTGGGAAAATAGTTGCGTGGACGTTGATTTCCGACGTCGAGCAGCTTAAAACAACGTTGGCTCGACGTCCAAATGCTATTGCATTGAAAGTTTTCTGTTATGCACAAAATTAGTTTTAATAGATTCAAGGCAAAACCATAGACATTTTAAATTCGTAGTTATGCAATCATCGTCAGTCAGTACATATCAATATAATTTTGTGTACCCTGATGAATTAATTTTAACAGATCTTCCACAAGGTACATTACCTAGGCCACTGTTCCTTCGAATCTATATAGCCGATATTTTTAACCAAGCAAGTCTTACATGTACTTTATTTAAAATGTTTTAATATAGTCCAGTCAAACATTGGCCCGGGCATTTGAAGTCAAAAACTGAAAATTGCCAGAGATATTGAGGATGATGTCCTAATTTAAATCCTGAAAGTCCCAAACAATCCCACTTGGGGAAAATCTGCCATCTTGGCTTTTTTGAGTTTTGAGGAGTGAGTTTTGAGCATAGCGATTGAACCAAGCATCGATTCTGTTCGTCTTTGCCTTAAATTGCGTAATTTCCTGCTCTTTTTGCATTTTTTTGCCATAGTAAATATTACGTTAAATGTAGCGTTTCTATGGCAACACGTCAGGCAAAGATTCCACGTCGTCATCGATGTCCGAGTCAGCCAGTTCCATGTGATACGTGCATCCATGGTCAGCGCAATAAGCGCACATATCTGTGCAACTGAAACAACTTGTCCTGCATTTGCATTTCTTTTCGCAGCAGGATTTGCAGTTGCAGGATATGATGTGGAGTACTCACTCCGGTGCTGTATCTTCATCAGTCAGGAGCTGACCTACGTACACCATCCATCCCCATTCTTTTTCCGGCAGGCCATTTTTCATCCATACTTGTACCTAAATTTAAATATACGGAATCAGCGTACTAAGAGTTTTTAAACCAGAGGAAAAGACGGAATTTGGCTCTTACCTGGTGGTAAATTCGGTACGAATGTTGTTTAGCCGCTGCGGATATAAGTGGAAGTGCAGCCAAGTCAAATGCTGCTTAACGGACTGCTTAGCAACTGTCCTCCGATCCAGCCAATGCCTGGCGTTGTTTAAGTTCTCTTTAACATCACAGCCGTACAGCACAAGAAGAAAATATTCTCCCGATTCTGCGATTTCCTCGCATGTAGCGTTCGGTTGTAGAAGACAGACATTTTATCCCATAAACAAGCGTTGTTTCGAGGCTTCTTGAAGGAACCCTTTTTAAGTTTTAGACGCTACGTCCAGTGTTGGAACGAGAAGATCGGTGTACTCACAAAAATAATCAATCCTTACACTGAACGTCTATAATCTATCACGACACACACACCGTCCTTGCAGACGATATTTCACAAGTGATCAGAACATATAACAATGCCAATCTTTAAGTTTAAGTAACATACTTCAAACTATCACTGTGACCGTAGCCATCTTCTCACAACTATATCAATAATTTAGATCACATCACGACGGTGCCCTGAGACGGCGAATTTGAATCCCGTGCATTTCCATTTTTGTGCTATCTCTTGCCTGAAGAATGCACTTGATATTATTTATAAATAACAAACACGTTTTAAATGTTTATTTTCCCTTTTTATTATGGAATAACTAATTAAATGAATGGCATTCAATGTCAGTCAAAACAAAGAGCCCATACTATTCGACAATATTTTTCGTTTATTTTCAACTACATTTTAACCCAGTGTAACCCATTACTATCACTGTTTCTAAATCATGTAAGTTCTTAATATAGTAATATAGGGCAGAAGAAACACTTTGACGCAAAGACGAACAAAATCGGAAGGTTGGTTCAGTCGTTAAGCAAAGAACTCAAAAATCCAAGATGGGATTGTTTAGCACTTTTAGGATTCGAACTAGGACATCATCCTCAACGTTTTTACCAATGTTCATCTTTTTATTTCAAATGTCAAGGTTAAGGCGATTTTCAGTTTAATTTGATTGGAGTAATATTATTTGGAACTATGTAGAATGTTTCGAGAATAGGCCATACGCTAGTGAGAAATACATAACCTTAATACGATATCGTAATGACCTTTATTATATCCTTAGTTCCAGGATTTTCTCTATTTTTGCTTAAATTTCGATCGGCATATTCTATGATTGACTTCACCAAATTGGAACAAATTTGGTAGGTATGTTCCACTAATAGGGGTATGCATAATTTAGTATGTAAATGAAACAAATATCAAATACTGTGGCAAGGATGACAACATCCAGCAGTCATATCCTTTGAAAATGTGACCACATCAACAATCCGTCAAACAATACAAAACCGCATTAAATATGCTTATTGTATTTTAAATATTTCTTTTAATTCTATTATGATCACTGTTTTTCACTAATTCACTAACTTATCACTAACTTATAAGTTAAGCAAACAAACCCACCACAAGATCTTCTTTTGTGGGTTGTTTCTACCCTGCTTACTTACTAAGTTCAAAATGTGTAAATCATCGTTAATAACATTATTAATACTTTATACTAAATTTAATAATCCTTATTGAAGTAAATACTATATACTATCATTACCTGTAATATACCTTTTACTATATAAGTCTTGTGTATTATGTACTACTCACTACGTTCTTCATCAATGGCAAATAAATTTTTTACTATTATTAACTGCTGGCATCAATGTTAATATGTCGCTTTCTTTTACATACATTATGTTGCTCTTTATATCTTTCAAAGTTTGTACCTGCCAGTACTGTATATATTAAAATGGGTACCAAATATTTAATGTTACTATTTCTTAAATGTTTTGTATCTATTGATTTGTAATTGGACAAAAAGTAATCAATTTGACTTTTGATGAGTAATGTTGCCATGAAGAGGATTGTGGGTTACGCAAAACTCACGTATGAAAATATGAATCACTTAAAATTTGTGAATGACGTCATCCATCAAACACTAAAGACGTCACTATGTGCTTATGACGTTAAAAAATGAACAATGATTTTAATCAAGTTCTGTGTCCCTAGAAGTTTCCTCGAAAACCGTGCATTTTCTGAAGTTTCGCATTTGTTCTATACTTTAGTACCTGTATAATTAAACTGTAGATGCAAATTTCATTATTTTAATAATAGTACGATAAATAACATTTATTCCAAACCAAGCCTTTTATTATTGTCGTATATTTTAAACCATAATAAAAATTAAACTCTGAAAGGGCTCAGTCACGCTATTTTTCCACGAGATTTATGCTGCAGTTATTGTTCATATTTGCAAAATAAACTTCGTTTAATGGCACAGTAAAAATGTAATTTGCATACACTAAAATATGAATATAAATGAGGTATGTTATCAACCAAATATTTATTTTAAAATGTATTTTTCATACTAGAAGGGACATACACACACACACGAGGAGGTTATATACATATTATGACATATTTTTATGAAAATATATACAGGGTTACTGGTAATTCGATACATTCCTTTGGAGATGTGATGGGGCATGAGCTAAGGAGTAAATCTAGCCCTAACATACATTGCAAATGTCAATAGTATTTGAGATATTTAAATTTTTTTGTTTTTCTCAAAAAAGTAGATCTTAATTAAGTTCATTTCCGAAAAATCTACTTGACATTTTTAAATTTTTTTTACTGGATTACTTGTCCAATATTATAGATATCCGTTTGGAATCAAAAATATCCGGAAACATTTCGATCATGTGAACATTTAAAATAAAAGCTTGTAAAATTTTTTTTTTTAAATCAGTTATGAAATTTACCTATTAGGTTTTTCAAAAAAATATTAATGTAGCACGCGTACAAATTATTATAAAAACTTCATTAATTCAATAGCTATCTAACTAGGTAGAAATGTTTAATACTGATGAGAACTAATAAGTTTGAAACCGGTCTATGTCTGGTCAGGGAATTGACAAATGACATTGGCTACCAATCTTTCTTGATTTGTAAGGTATAATTCAATGCAGGTCGGGGTATTTGCCCGCTGAGTAGTTGTTTCCTGCAAATCATATGTAATAACATATATATATATATATATATATATGTTAGATTTTGGATTGTTTGGTTAACTTTTTAAAAAGATTTATTCACTTATAATGGAGTCAAGCTTGACTCTTTGTAAAAAATAACAATAATAATTTTGAATGTGTTTAATCGAAAATAAGTATAAGACTGAGGTTTACAATGACTGCGGGTAATATTTATAATATCTGGAGAACAAAGAACATTGGATTTGCAATTCAGCATGATAACAGATTACTGAGAAAGAAATGTTAAGCTCAGCTAGCGTGAGCGGTTATTAGAGAAGAGCTGTTACGCAGTTTGTAATACGATATGTTTGAGAAGGTTAAGCCTGTCTCGGTGATATTATATATCATAGTATATTTCTAATATAACAGCTTCCCCCTTATAAAAAAAGTTGGTGTTTTATGCATCAACTTTTGAAATGAATATAAAATGTATATACAAGGTAATGGTACACTTTGGAGAAACATAAAGTGTACAAAAATGTTAAATCGCAAGGTTTAAAATACAAATTTTAACCTTTGCGTCTAAAGTATGAAATGCAAGCACAATAGGCTTGATTCATAAAATAACATAAAAATGTTAAAAATTAAAATATAGCTTTAGCAAGAAAGCGTAAAATACATACATAATAAGTTTGTTGTAAAATGGGATAATATAAAAATATTCCCAGGGTTAAAATATGGCTTTACCGTGAAAGCGTAAAATATAAGCATGTTAGATTTGAATGAAAATGGTATAAAAATGTTAATACAATTGAAATTAACAAAGGATAAGTAAAGTAATGAAATATAATGATTAAATGAATAAAATATGGTTCACTGAAGAGTCCAGCACTAAAAGTCAGTAAAAAGGCACAAAACAATTCATCTTTAGGTAAGTTCTATGTCTTCGGCTTCGTTGTCTTCTCTTCTTAAGGTAGGTCGTCCTCGTGAAGGGAATAGGTTAGCAAATGTCCTGTAGGGTTTGCTAGGCCTAGGTGGAGATGGGGGTGATGCAGAAACGTCGATGGCTAGTCTTCGTCTTTTTGTTCTGCACTTACAAAATAGGTACAGAAATAAGAGTCCAAATATTAGCACATTGATGAAGTAGGTGAACCAGGATATGTGTTTTGTTACAAAGGGTTCGTTGATTAAATCGCCTAGATCCCTAGATCCAATTTGTGTTTGGCAACTTCGAGATCTTCTGTATTAAGGTTGTTTAATTTTAATGGTTTAAGGTTTGGTGCTCTAATGTTGTTTGGAATTTTGTTGTACTTCGTTGGTACTGTCTTGGATTTTTATGATGCCTATAAAGGCGTAACAATTAGGTTGTAATTTCACTATTGAGTTTTTGTAAATGACTTCAGTTTTCGAACTTCTTTCTGGACAATTAATGGTTGCCTTTAATGGTTCTGCGTTGATAACTAACCTCGTATTTTCGTCTATCTTTTGGATGTTGTAGCCTTGGCTGATGATGAATGCCGTCTGGCAGCTTCCTGGCAGAGTTTTGAGGTTCTTGAAGAGACGGGTTTCGCAAATGACATTATCATCAATGGGGTATGAAAATAGATTTAGACATAATTTAGTGTTGAAGTAGAGTGGTTTGCATTCTCTGAGGTCCGGGATGGTTAAGTACATTAAAGAATCATCATCTCTCGCGATATATTTTTGAGAGGTTGACAAGATATGATATAAGCCAGTTCTATTATTCATATAATATATATGGATGGTTCTACCAAAGGTATGTCTAATACGAATATTAAATCTGAATTTGTTTGAAAAGCTTTTAGTTCTATAATGTCTAAATACTGTGCAACTTTTGATAATTTGATTGGAAGTGGCAAATTGTTCCTTTCTAGGCTCTGTGAAATTTCCTGTAAGGAATTTACCAAGTCTTTCGGGTTTATGATCGATGTGTGAATTATTTTGAGCCTCGCGAAAGTGATAGAATTCAGGATATTGTTTATCTTCGATAAATAGATAGCTTGCCATAAGCTGTTCGCAGATTTCTATAAATTTTAATTTTGAGTGAATATTTTCTATGTCTTTAGTCATGATTAGAATTGAAGTTTCGATTTCTTTAATATCTTTATTGAAAGTTTCTTCATCAACTTGCAGTTTTTGAATGGTTGCGTTGAAATTTTTGATTACTGAAGTTGTGACAGATATTTGATTTTTGATTAAATTTTCGAGTTGGTGCTCGTCATTATTTAATTTGTTGATGCAATCAGAATAATACTGACCATCTTCTGCATCTAAATTTCCAGTTATTGATTTGAAAATTGTTCCAATACCGTTTAGTATTCCTCGTTTGTATCGTTTCGTGTCAAGGTAAATTTCGTCAAATTTTGATTGTATTGATCGAGAAATTTGTGTCAATAAACTGAGGTGAGTTTTTACATCTCCTAAAAAGACGTTCATGTAATGATACGTTGGGTCGAGTGTATTGTATAGTGTCTGTAAGATCTTGTCGTTTTTGTCGAAAGCTGTCTTAAAGGTAGATATGTTTTTGTGTTCCAGTAAAGTCCATTTGTTGTGGGAAATCACAATGTCTGTATCTCGGTGATAGTATACTCCAATCGTATTGTTAATTGGTGTTATTTTAAATTGAGCAAGTGCTGATCCGAACAACAGGAAAAACCTGAAAATAAATTTAATTTTCAGTATAAGGTTTCATTCGGTCAAAGTTTACTTTAGTCGTTTGGTTTGTTTCCGGATTTAATAATGTTGCAGAATTTTGAGAAGTTTCTAAAATTTCGAAGGGGACGTTAAATTTGTTCTGTAATTTGTAAGAGGCTTTAAAAAATGTACTGATATACCTAGCATTCCTTTTAAAAAAAGGCACTTGGTCCCGTAATTTTGTCTTGGCTCGCCCTCTATGTTCGAAAATAATTTCCAGTTATAGACTTCTTTATCTAGTTTACTTGCAATTTTTTAAAAAATTTCTAGCTATTGTAGAACTCAAGATATCGAGGTTCGATGCACTATATTGCCCCACCTTGTATACACCAGATCCTAGTCGGCTTTCTGTGGCTGCAATGACATTTTGCGGCATTAGATAGACGCGTGATTTCACTAGTGGCTCCACGCATGTTTTGAGAATACACAGACAATTTAGAGATATATTTAAAATTATTAGAGGGAACATTTAAAGTAGAGGAAGTATTGCTTATTGATTTAATAAGGGAAGGAAAGAATAAGGTAGTGTGCCGAATAAATCACAACTGTATGATCTATTCTTATATCAGATTTTTGCTTTAATATTATATTTAGGCAACTGATACAACATTGTTTATTTTCAGAACAATCTTTTAGAGTATGGTCTTTTGAACATATCGGACAAGATTTTTTACTATGAGTTAACCATTACATGTATAACAGTGATTATTATATATACAGGGTGTCCCAACTAAAAGTAGGCAAACTTTAGAGTTTTTTTTTAAAATTGGTGAAACTCGTCGATCTTGTTGATATTTTAATGTAATACTTGTATAAATATCATCATCCCTTTACCCTACACAGCCACCCCCTCAAAAAATTTAAATGGCAAGCGGGGTCGAATTCGATTATTTTAGGTTCGGGAAATAAAAATAAAAGTAGCAGTTTAAATTATCGTATATATTGTTCAAAATGACCACCCACCGACTTCCATACAGTAGTATAATCTATTTTGAAATTCTGTACGAATATTTCTGAACACATCTGGAGCCAGTAAACGGTATTATCGAACAATTCTTTCACATAACTCTTCCAGAGATGCGGGTTTTGTTGCAAAGATCTTCGATTTCAACTGTCCCCACAAAATCCAAGGGAGCTAAATCGGGTGATCTAGCGGGCCACTTCCACAGGACCTCTCCTTCCAGTCCATCGCTCAGGAAACTGATTATCCAAGAATTGACGGACTGCTATAGCAAAATATGGAAGTGCCCCATCCTGTTGAAAAAAGAGTTCGCCCTCTAAAAGATTATCGCCTTCTTCGAGGATTTATGTAATCATTGGGTCGATGTTATTTTCTAACAGATCGAGGTACCTTTCGCCATTTAAATGGTCAGGAATAAAAAACGGCCCGACTATGTGATCCCCTAAGATGACAGCCCAAACATTTAACTTCTGAGGTCTTTGGGTATGAGTTTCCATGAACAAATGTGGATTGGTTTCACTCCAATACCTACAATTGTGCCCATTTAAGTAAAATGTCGATTCATCAGAAAAACACGTATTGTACAGTAGATTGGCATTACCGGTTAATTGTTCACTAAAAATCTCACAGAATTCAAGCCGACGATCGGGATCATCTTCGTTTAATTTGTGTACCAATTTAAATTTATATGGATGAAACTTGTGGGCCTTCAGAATTCGATGAACACTGCTTGTTATATACCGGAAGCCTCAGCTACTTTTCTGATCGATTGAGTATTATCCATCTGCAAATGACCCAGAACTGCCACCTCGACTGCTTCATTCCTAGTCGGTCGCTGGGGTTCATGTTTTTTGTTTCCTACAGAACCTGTTTCCATAAATATTTCAATAATTGTAAAACATACTGAGAACCAACCTGCGCTCCTAAGCTCTAGTACAATTATCGTTTTTAAAATAAATGCTGACAATTTATATTCTCTCCTGAAGGGTATAAACCATTTTGAGAACTCACTCTGGTAAAATGTATCTCGATTTAAAATTGGTTGTGAACAAATTCATTTTCAAGGACTATCAAATACTTATGACTCTTTTGAAACCAAACGAACAAGGAAAGTGTTTTTTGTGGAAAAAACTCGTCTTGATGTGAGAGCACTAAAAAATATATTTTTTAAAATAAATTCCAATACCCAGAGGCATGTATTTTAGATTTTTTAAAACGGTTTCGATTGTGTGTAATCATCAAAAATAAAATTAATTTTCCTTAAGAACGAATCGATAAAAGTTAAAAAGAAATACACAGTTCATTGTCAGTATTTATCATATATCTGAACATTTCGATGCATTTTTAAATTATGTTCAAGAATATATAGACCGTAACCGTATAAAAGCAGCGTATTTTGTATGCGCAATTAAAGTGATTTGTGGATCCTGATGTTTATAAAAATAAATTAAAACAAACTTATCGAAACCGCTATCTGGTAACTAATTTCATTCGGGCAATAAATTACATTTATTAGTTTCTCTTTGAATGGTACGAAGTTGATAAGCCTCTTACACAATTAAATTTATCACCATAACTATTGTGATGACAATTTAGGTTGAACTAAGTTCAAACTGAGATGGAACTACCCCAAGCCCACCCATTGACCTTAATTCGAATGGATAATTAATAAAGGGTTCGATAGCTGACAAATAGGTGCAGGAATAACCAAAATATAATAGAATAACTTTCTGTTAAATTTGGTGATGTTTGTCTTAGATTTTAACATGAAATAACCCTTTAATTTGCACATATTTGAATAGGCATTTTTTGGCTTACGTTATTATTATAATTGGCAAAATATAAATAATTTATAGAATTACATTAACAGGTAAAACCAAATGAAAATGCAAATAAACATGAGAAAAAGTCACAAAAGGTTTGGGTTAAAGATTGACTGTGAGAGAATTTAGTAAATGACACTGTAGCAAATATTACCATATAAATAAATCACAAAGTTTTATAGACAGGCAAAACCAAATAATGTAAATGCAAATAATTATTAATCTTATAAACCCACGCATTCTGAAAACAGAGCATCTGTTGTAATAATTTTTGTTTGTAATTAATTGTGTGGTGGCTAAACATACACACACCATTTTAATTTTGATTTGAACAAGACTTATGATGGTTTATAACTGTTATATAAAAGATGTTTTCATAAGACAGACGATATAAATAAATGGATATATAAATTTTTAATACAAATACAAAATATAGTTTAATTAATTACATAAAATATATGTTGAAGCCACATTCCCTGGCTACAATTGGCTTTTTTGACGCCATTTTTCCAACATGACAGTTAAATGCTTAACAAACATAAACACTAACATTACCAATTAAAATAATCATTATATGAAGACAAATACTAAAGACTTATAACAAGTATAATATATAAATAAAAATATGATTACTGTAGTGTAGTACGTTTAGCCTGACGTTTTAAAACCATCAAGAGATTTATTAAATAATAAGTTCGTTGTAGAATTTGTTCACAGTTGAACTTATTGTATTTACAGGACTGAATATTGCATATGTTGTTCTACAATAAGGTACAGAAAAAACGGACACTAGAATAATTATAAATATTCAAAAGAATAGTTACAGTATGCACTTGGTTTATTGTTTCATTAGTTTTGTTCAGATTTCTCTGACATATGTTTCGACCTTGCGACCATTATCAAAGAGTCTTAAAAACTCCAAAAATGCACACATTTCTAGTGAAGGATGGCATCCTAAAACACATAAAGTTCAAGCAATCAGGAGAATTGATATAATTGTTGATAATTTTGAATGTGAAACAAACAAACAGCTGCTGTGCAAGGGATTGATACCAAAATATGATTTCATTTCCTCGCAATTTAAAAAAATTCCCCTTGTACCAAGTTTATAGCACACGAATCGAATGAATATTTTGAACAGGCTCGAGTCTCTTGATATATACGTTGTAGTACGATGACCAAACAACGTTGGCGTATTCCATAACAGATATATATATATATATATATATATATATATATATATATATACAAACCAGAGAAATATACAATGTAGTCAGCACACGAGGATCTGAAAATCCTTAAGCCATTCTTTCAAGAAAACCCAACATTTTATTTGCTTTCGCAATCATTTTTGCAAAATGCTCCGAGAAAGAAAGTTTAGAGGAAAATATAACTCCTAAGTCTTTCACAGTGGTTACATTACGTAATCTCACATTGTTAATGCTGTAGTTAGAACTAATGGATGACAGTCTGCGACTAAATCACATAGAGTTGCATTTATCGACACACCAAGCATAAATTGTTTTTTTGAATCTGTGCACAATCAACCTGAGAACAGATATTACTAAATATTTCAGGTCTTCCGCAAACAGTAAAAACTTACATTCGATACACTTAGCAATGTCGTTGATGAACAAGTTAAACAATAAGGGACCAATATGGGAATCCTCCCAACTAACAAAGTTGTTCTATACGTTTAAAATAATAGGATAATTTTACTTTATTACTATTGCATTATTGTCCTACACAAGCTATTTTGTTTTATTAAAACCGCCAAGGTGATTATTTAGTCTTCACAACTAAATTATCATATAAATAAGTGGTAAGAATGTTCTTACAGCTAAATTATAAAACATTTTGTAGAATTTGTTTTTCGCTGTTTTATAAACATTTATACAGCAATTATTATAAAATTGATTTATAATAATGACCCCTAGCACTTATTGGTCAATTGACGAACGCCTATAAAACTATTCTGTAAAATAAAGCAATTTTATTAGAATTCTTCATAACACATATTATTTCAGGGAACATATTGTATTCTGCTGTAACTGCTAAAAAATTGTTATATAAAGGAAGCACGCATTACTGTCATAAAACACTTATAAAATAATTCATAAACTAAACATTGTCTTTAAAGACTATTGTCACGATCCCCTTTTCGGGAAGCCGTAACTGATGGCCACTTGGCTTGTGAGAGAGGGAGATTGGGTAGTTAAAGTAGAAGACGAGTTTAAAACAAATATAATTTATTAACAAAATAACAACAAACAGTGTCACAGTATCAACAGGCACAACAACAATAGTAACAAATGGGGGGCTCTTACCAATATCACTGATGTGGGGAAATGTGTCAGAATAAGGAGTCGCACTTCTTAACACTTAAGAGTAGACTGCCTTAAGAATTCGACTGACGCCCGCGTTAATAAAATTCGTATTTATAATTTTACTACATGCTTATTTAGCACGTTACCTATTGAGTACAAGTTAGTATTTATTGTTTGATTTTAATAATTCAATGTCAGGTCTCGTTCTCAATATTTGTTTAATATTATTGCAAAGTATATCAATTTAGAATTTGGAAAAATAATTTGTATCAACATGTAACCTACTAAAGCTGTTTTATAGTTTTCTCCTCAAATATGAATACTCCTTACGTAACACTATAATACGTTCATTGCCATTTTTATAAAACATGAGTAGGTGTTTATGCGCCCATCAACGGATGTCTCACATCTAAAGTTAAAACTATATATGTAGGTATACAATATTACATACCTGGATTAAAGACAAGCACACAATTATTATATTTGTTTCCACTGTTTAAGAAACAAGTGAGATAAAAATTTGCCGTTTACTTAGCTCGACTAAGAAGCGCTTCAGGGGCGAGCGTAGGTGCGTCTTTACTATATACATACTTTGATATGCGATGTAAAGCAACGTCAGGCGCAGTTAGTAGTTGGATGGGTGGCCGTTCCAACTGTTGTAGGGTATGTCCCCTACAAGTCCAAAATAAAAAATAAAAAATTCCAAAAATCACAAAAAAATCAAATCATCCCATGCAGTATGGCAAACCACATAAAAAAAGCCAACCAGACGCCATTCACACCGAAAAACCACAGTCAAACCCAAAGAAATCTGAGAAAATTCGCAGACATCGATAATTCACAAATAACGTAAATTCACTAAATTCCAACCTCAAACATTCATTCAAGCTCATTCGCAACCGATTCACTGAGAAAAGCGTCACTTAAAAATATAGCCCCCATATATTCATCAACCTAACCAAAATCACCATCTAAATCCAAATTTTCAACGTCTTGCTTCAATCCCTCAATTTTTTATAAACAATTTCATTTTCAAAATTTTAAAACTTCTTGACCACCCCTCGTATACGTAACTACGTTCAAAATTACTTCGCTTCGCTTCGCATTTTATCCTTCATACTTTTCGATCACCCCCTGTATACTTCAAACCACGTTGCGTGCCTCGAGTCTTAAAAGTTCAAACTTCATTTCATCAAATTTCCGCAACCCGATTGCTATTTTAAATTTCACCCATTTTGATCACTCCTCGTATAATAGCATACAAGCATACAATATTTCGGTTCAACTCGACTCGTACCTGTTAGGAACATTTTAATATCTTCATGCACTACGCACCTATCGGGAACATTTCAATAACGTTACAACTTTTAACATCGGACCTCTGTTAATACCTTACGGGGTCGCGTCAGATCTTGCCGATAAAAACTCAAATAACTTCTAAACCAAAATAGATCCGACTTTCATTCTAATTTTAATAAATTCCCCTTTTCATTGCTTTCATCTTCGAAATAAAAAAAATTCCAGTATTGCGCAACATGTCGTAATCGATGATTCATCCTCGCCCGCACGGAGCGATTCCAAGCCTTTCCAGCTCTTTATAACGGGATGCGAGACTCGACGGGGCGCGAAAAACGAAACTTTCTCGAAACAGTATAAATACCGGCGCGCAACAAGCCGAAATTAAGTTGAGTTTTGGCAGTGACTCCTAAGTTTAGTACTCGCGACGTGATTTAGTGGAACATGTTATTTAAAAGTGATTTTGAGTGTAATAAGCTTATTTGCTAGTGCTTCCGGTCCGGTTACTATTTAACTAAAGTTGTAGATACCCACCGTTTAGTTAGGCTTTCTTAACCACCGGTCCTCGCAGACTTCTCGTGACTAATTGTCCAGGACTAGCTTCCCAGGCCGAAACCTGGTTAAAAAGAGTAGTTTTAAGTATTCGCCTTAGTGGCCCCTTTTTTTTCTTTTTTAAATAAAATATTTATATTCCGTCCCAAGTGACAACATTTATTCTCGCCTTTACGGCTCATTAAATCTTAAACCAAATGAATTTTTTTAGATTTATTCAAATAAAAAATATTCAATAATCAATTCTTTGCTAAATTCCCCCGTCAGAATTTACGCTGTCGAATAGTTTCATTATACAAAAGAAACTTTGTTAAATAAGAATCTACACTATATTTTTCAAACTCTGTTCAAAGCAAAAGCTTAAATAAATAATTGTTCGTTCCGATTTAAAAAACAGTGTTATTTTTTTTGCACTACCATATAAAGGGTGCAGTCATTGACCCTGTCAAAAACACTGTATAGTTCTTCGACTATATAGTGTTAAACAAAAATAAAATTGAAACCACACTGCTTCAGCAGATTCAGACTACAAGATACAGGGTGTAGTATTTGACCCTAAGCATCACCACCGAAGTACAACAAAAAGACTTCTCACATAAAATTAAAGTGCACGAACGCCCTCCAGGGTCTCAGCTCTAAACCTCCCCAGCACCAAACTTTTATTTTCCCAAAAAGAGGGCCCAGTTCGTGTTCACAACGAAGACCGCGTCCTCGCCTCACACATCTTCCAGCGGCTTGTATATCAGTGTATGCGCGGAAGCTATACAACCTTAGGCGAGGATTGTATAGGGGATATACCATCCTTCGGAGGGGATGTAAAGCCGTCGATCCCTTGTCCATTAAATGTTAGGCAAGTAAAAGATCCCTACTCTTCTTAAGGGAAGAGGTTCGGCAAAATTCCTGGTTGGGGGTAGCTCGTCTACAGGCGTCGGTGATAGACCTCAGTAGCGGAAATAGGCCGACGTTAAATAAATATATATATATAAAAAAAGAAGCGCTTCAGAATGTATTTCTCTATAAGTATCGCAAATAGGGTTTTTGTAAGATATTAAAACATGTTGCTGGATATATGTTTTATAAGATGTATTTTCAGAGCAAATACAGGGTGTTGCATCATGAGAGGGACATAGCTTAATAGGAGGTAGAGAACATCAGTGGTAACCGGAACCTCCCATAGAAATGTCTCATTGGGCCTTCATTACGAAGTTACAGGGTGTTAAATAATTTTTGGCCAAACCTGTTTTTTGTCATAACTTTGACAGGGAATGAAATAACGGATTCATATTTGGTACGGCTAATGTACTAACGAGCCCCAAGAAGTACATGTATAAAAAAAATATATCCAGGTCCGGACTCACTATAATTTATGTTTCTTCTTTGCATCAATAAAACATCACCCTGTATATATTTTTTGAAATTTCGATACGATATTCGAAAAGAGCAAGAAAAAACAAACAAAATGGCCTATTTAATTTTTTTGTTACACCTTCGTGGTTATTTAAATACGTTGTTAAATGTGCAAGAAAATGGATTACAGAACCCTATTAAATGAGAGGCACGTGAAATAAATAGTTTTATAATTAAAATTTGCAAAAATTCTATTGAGCCTAGGTGGTCTGGGTGAATCCTAATTCCGGTACGTTTTAAAGGTCCATTTTGGTAAAAAACTGTGGTCCTAATAAGTAATCGGGTATGAAATAACAAAATTTTTAATCAATCACAGTAGGCTTGTTCAAAGTGACAGATAATAAAAAGAAATATCCTAAACAGTTGAATAATTGTTTGTTAGTAATTTAATGTGTTAATAATCCGCATTTAGTTAGTGAAAACTTGTGAAAATATTTTAACTATGCCAGTAACATTTACAAACGTGGAATATGCTGACATAATATTCATCTATGGTTTCTGTAATGGAAATGGTAGGTCGGCGGTAAGAGAATATCGGCTGCGTTTTCCTGGTCGTCGATGCCCTAATCATAAAACCTTTAGTACGGTGTTCCAGTATGCAAGACAACACGGAAAGTTTCCTACTTCTGCAGTTGTGGAGCGTGTTTTACAACAAGGTGTGCAGGAACAAAACAATATTATAAACGTAGTTCAAGAAAACCCAAATATGAGCACTAGACGAATCAGTTTGGCAACTGGTATTCCTCATTGGCGAGTATGGAGAACCCTAAAAAGAGAACGTTACCATCCATATCATATCCAGCAGGTACAGCGTCTTCAACAAGGCGACGATATCCCCCGCCTGGCATTTTGTCATTGGTTGTCTAACCATCGCCCAGTCATTTACAGAACCTTATTTACGGATGAGACACAATTTACAAGGGATGGAGTAAACAATTCACGAAATAATCATAAATGGGCACAGGAAAACCCACATGCGGTACGCCAACGCTGTTCGCAACACAGGTTTTCTGTAAATGTTTGGGTCGGACTTGTGAATAGACATTTGATAGGGCCACATTTTTTTGAAGAAAGATTGAATGGTGAAATTTACTTTGATTTTCTTCAAAACATTTGACCGAATATGTTAGAAAATATCGGTATAAGAGGCATGTTGTTTCAGCATGATGGGGCCCCACCACATTTTAACCTTCAAGTAAGAGAACACTTAAACAATGTGTATCCTAATAGATGGATTGGACGCGGGGGTCCACATGAATGGCCACCAAGATCTCCTGATTGTAACCCTTGTGATTACTTTTTATGGGGCCACTTAAAAAACGAGGTTTATAGCATTGAAATTGAAAGTAGACAACATTTAATCCAGCGCATCGTTACAACCTGCGACGAAATACGGAATAATCCAGAAATGATACGTCGAGCAATTGGTGACCTTTCTAAACGCGCAAGAAAATGCACAGAATGTGGGGGAGGACATTTTGAAAATTTACTTTAGTGTCAATTACGTTTTATTTTTAAACACATTTAGTTATAGTTTTGTTATTTATTGTTAATTGAATGGAAAATATTTTATTTATTTAGATTTTAGTTTGTTCTCTTTTCCAATTTTTATTAAGTATAAAATGTTGATGATTTTCTTGATCAAAGTAACTGGTTGCTTAGGCCTTAATGGTTTAAATTATCTGTCACTTTTATTCTTTGAACAAGCCTACTGTGATTGATTAAAAATTTTGTTATTTCGTACCCGATTACTTATTAGGACCACAGTTTTTTACCAAAATGGACCTTTAAAACGTGCCGGAATTAGGATTCACCCAGATCACCTAGGCTCAATAGAATTTTTGCAAATTTTAGTTATAAAACTATTTATTTCACGTGCCTCTCATTTAATAGGGTTCTGTAATCCATTTTCTTGCACATTTAACAACGTATTTAAATAACCACGAAGGTGTAACAAAAAAATAAAATAGGCCATTTTATTTGTTTTTTCTTGCTCTTTTCGAATATCGTATCGAAATTTCAAAAAAATATATACAGGGTGATGTTTTATTGATGCAAAGAAGAAACATAAATTATAGTGAGTCCGGACCTGGATATGTTTTTTTTATACATGTATACATTCCCTGTCAAAGTTATGACAAAAAACAGGTTTGGCCAAAAATTATAAAACGCCCTGTAACATCGTAGTGAAGGCCCAATGAGACATTTCTATGGGAGGTTCCGGTTACCACTGATGTTCTCTACCTCCTATTAAGCTATGTCCCTCTCATGATGCAACACCCTGTATAACAGTATTTCGGAAAATATCTTTGTACAATAAGTTTTTTTATAATTATAAATATGCTTTATAAGATGGACGAATTATGTTTGAACTATTTGTACAGCGGCCATTTTGGACTTAAAAAAATGATTCAAAAATAAACATTATTGTGATATAAGCATTTTCGCAATAATCTATTATTGTGAAATATGTTATCTGCGAAACACAATTGGTGCAACACCACAAAAAAATAAAATACAAAAAATTTATTTTCACTTTATTTTTTTAAATTTTGATAAATATTCGTTATTTTAGGGGGCTCAAAAATTTCATTGGATATATACCACATATTTCACAGAAAAATTTCCTTCGCAGTCCAAAATTCCTTTGCTGTTGGCGAAACGAAGTCTTAATCAGTTAACTTTTATCTCATGTACCACTAAATATGTTGTTAGTTACGCCGCCATATATAGTCACATAGAATCTAACTAACTTTGTAATATTTTAAAACTATTTTGAGAATTATTATTGTCTGCAAAAACATTTAAAAAATAAATAACCTCTGTTGTTGCTGCACATAACAAAAAAGTAGCAATGAAGATACAATGCTTATAAAATTTTATAATGATATATTACAAAAACAGGTTTAAGTTTTATAACTGTTTGCTATAAAACTCTTTTATAATTATCGTCTACCATTTTTTTAAAATCTATGTAAATGTTTAACCAATTATTTTGTCACCCCTGTGAAAGTCATAATAAAATAAATTAAAGAACTAGATTGTTTTATAAACTGTGCCCATTTCGCTTCTATAAGCGTTGTATAAACTTTTTAGAAATGTTTATATCAACAATCTTGTTTTATAAAAAATGTTCCATAAACATTCTTACAGCTTCTACACAACATCAAATTGCTAGTTGGACTGAGGCACTGCATATTACCGAAAATAGCTCATATATAACCGTCGACAAGAACTTGTTGAGTTCTCTCAGAGAGATACGACAAAATCCACGATAATAAAGGAGGATCAAGTCCAATGCTATGAAGTTTTTTATAAGAAGAGAGTGATATAGTAGACAACCCCCAAAGCCAAAGCTAAAGGCTGTCTGGAAGGGGGTTAGACATTTGAAAAACTCCGACAAAATCCATTACCCACCGACATTGCCAGTATCGGAGCCGGAGGTCGAACCCAGATCACAGCAGTATCACACCAGAGCGATTTTGCCACATAACGTACTCTAGCCGACTGGCTTACAAGCAAATATCTTTAAAAAATCTCCCATTCCTCCTATTTTGAATGTATATTAATTTTTCTTAATTTTAACTAATAAAAAGTTATAAGCAACATAAATAGATTTATTTGGTGTTTAATGTAAGTCACACAGAAATTATTCTCTGAACTGAAAGATAAATAATATGAATCCAGTATAGTTATCACTAGACACAGACGAGCTCACTGAGTATCTGAGATTAATCAATTATTAAAGATGAAGTCTCGTTGAGACTCCGTAGGCGGGTATGTAAAACGTCGATGGTTTTCACTAAACCCAATACCCAGTTGAGTTTCAAGTTTCGCCCTGTGGTTTTGATAAATCTAAAACCGGAAACGATGTTCCTTCTTAATCCATTAGTGTACACATTAGAAGGGGCTGAAATGATAAATGCTAATATATCTCCTGTAATACATAGTTGCAGCTACACTTAAAACTATCTGACTTTCGACTTTGATTTAAATTCTCTATCATCGTTCATCTTAATTTGCATCAGTTGGATGCTGTGCCATATAGAACGGATAAATAGTAACAAATGACGCACAACCATTTGTAGAACGGTAATTTAACAATGTCAAGGGGTATCACGCTTTGTCTATCTAATGTGGCAGTGAGTCATAACCAAAACTGGCGGGTTATATTTCGAATAAATCGCGAATTATGGCATATTTATAAATGGTATTATATTTGTTTCTTATTGCTTATATTGAGGAACACATTTAATTGTGACAATATTGCTTTATAGAGAGACGGGAGGAAGATGTTAGTAAAATATGGTTTTATTTTAATATTTCTGTGATACTTCTACATGAAACAAGGATCATTTAAGAGATTTTGTAAAAAATTTCCAAAGGATGCGGCACACATTCGTGTCTTTAAATTGGCCTCATTTTATTTCCACGTCCAATGGAAGTATACTAACGTAAAGAGAAAATTTTTTTTTCGTTGAAATAGGCTTAAAATGTCATGAAACGTCGAGATTTTAAAATTGAGCGAAAAAAAATTCTTGTCTGTCCGTAACTTTTTTGTGCGCACATTTACTCTGGAACCGTTTAACTTGATTATATTTTGATCTAATTCCGTGGAAGGGTTCGGGGGTAAATGGGGTAAATAAGGGTAAATAGGCAAAACAAGCAAGTAAGAGTCTAAAAAAATTTTTTTGCCGTTAACTACCCCCTCTATCACCCCATTACTACCCCCACCCTATTATTAAAGGGGGTAAAAAAAATTAAAATGTGGCTTAGTGTGTATACAAGAACGAAACGTCTAAACAAAAATTTTTGGCGTTAGCTACCCCTCTACCACCCTTATTGCCACCCCCACCCTATTATGAAAGAGAGTAAAAAATTAAATTGGGATTTGAACCAAAGGCCTCTAAAATTTGTTTTGACATTAGTTACCCCCTCTACCACCCCCACCTTATTCTTTAAAGGAATAAAAAATTAAATTGTGGTTTAGTGTATATACGAGAACCAAGGACTTCTAAACTTTTTTTACATTAGCCACTCCACTATCCTCACTCTATTATTAAAGGGAATAAAATATTACATTGATCAAAGGGAATAAATTATTACTTTGTGATTTAGTGTGCATAAGACTTGGATACAAAATCTGGATGTGGAAATGTGATTCCTTGGTCAGCGGTTTTTCATTTAGAAAACAATATCACACCTAAACAACACCATTCCACGAAGGGGAGATCCACAACTACGAATTTATTCTGTATAACGCAATTCGTAGCTGATACATTTGACACCTGTCCGCAGGTGGACGTCACACACATTGATTTCTCGAAGGTATTCGATAGACTCAATCATGGTATTTTGCTAAACAAATTAGGTTATTTTGATCTGTCGAAAAATCTGCTATATTTTATCAAATCTTACCTTGAAGATAGAATACAATTTGTACAATGTTGCGTTTAACAATCTACTGGGATATCTGTCCCTCAAAGGTCTATACCGGGACCATTATTATTTAATATATACTTTAATGGCATTATAAATGAGTTTGAAGCAAATTGTTTAATATGTGCGGATGACATGAAAATATATACTCTCTGATGACTGTAATAAGCTACAAATAGCGTTAAATAAAATTAGTAACTGGTGTACATCAAACAGTCTACCTATAAATCCTTCCAAATCTAACGTAATGTCCTTTCTCTGAAAGACAATGTCATAAGATATGACTATTCTATTGATGGAGTTTCCCTGCATAACCCTAACACTATCCGTGACCTTGGCGTAATTTTCGATTCTAATCTATTCTTTGCTGGTCATATAAATGATATAGTAAAAAACTCCTTCAGATCTCTTGGTTTTGTGATATAGAATACACATGAATTTAAGGATAATAATACCAAGAAGTTATTATACTGCGCTCTTGTTAAACCTCGCGTTGAATATGCCTCCATCATATGGTGTCTTTATTACAATATTTATGTGAGAGATATAGAAAGAGTTTGGAGACGTTTCTTAAAATACCTAGCTTCAAGGATGATTTATATCCTCCAATTGGATTTCCAAATAAAGAATTACTTTCTAGACACTTGTTCGACGCTCTTGAAAATCGGCGTATTATTGCCCAACTAGTTTCCTTACGCAATCTAATAACAAATGACATTGACAGTGACAAGATTCTCAGTCAGTTGAATTTCTCAATTCCCGATGTAATCTTGCAGCAATTTCCTGCTTTCAATCTCCAAACACCCCGTATTAATGTAATGAAATTCTCACCATTTCATCAAATTTTCAGCAATTATAACTGTCTAAACCAACTTTGATCTATTTAACTGCAATATAGCTTTGATAAAGAACCTAAAACTATAGTATGTACAGACGTTTATTGTACCTGAACTTCTAATAATTTAGCGGCACTAGTTTTTAGTTCTTAGGAGTTTTTGAATTATCTTTTTTAGTATTACTTTTCTTACAGATTATTGAGCATTGTTAGCTAGTATTGTTATAAATATCATAATTCTGTATTCAATAATCGGTTTGATACTGTTGATGTAAGTTAAATAAAATAAAGATATAGGCTGATAAAATAATGTTTTTTTTTCATTAACAAAGAATGCCGTAATTTTTTTTTTCATACAGAGCACTAAATTTTCAGTTATGCTATCTGATGAAATATTAAATTACCTTCCTTGTACTTATTGAATGGTATTTATCTACAGGGTTTGCAACGCGATATTTAAGTCCAATTTAATCTTACTTTAATAAAATATGAATCTTAATGCTTGAATATTATCAGCATCAGCGCAGTTTCACCAGTTTCTTTACAGAGACAGGTCAATTCTAGCTTAACACTTTGTATGGTATCATTTCATTAATTTCTTCTTTCTCTGAATTCATTCGGATCTGTTATCTCAAAATTTTGTTCAGTATTGACTCCTTTGAAGGCAGTCTTTACCGTAATTTAAGATGGCTAGCTATTATAAAGTATCTCAGTAACAAATTGATGCTATAATTGATTCAGCCCACTTCAAGTTTAATTTAATTCTGCACGGACACGAAATATCCTTATGTATTAGAAAGTTTGCTTTGACTATTGTATTATTACAAGTTTCATAAATTCTAAATCTGCGTCAAACAGTATGCCGAGATAGTGATAGCTTGTCGTTATATGAGCAGGAAGAAGAATAGTATTCTGTAGGGAAAAATAAATGTGACTGTCAACCTGAATATTTTCGAAGTTTTGGCGGAGTCGCCGATGTAAATTTCTATATCTCGGTACGTGATAATAAGAGGTAACGACCCACGAGTTCACTAAACAAATTTGTGTCGGTATAAATTATGATTATCAGTATGAAAACTTGGAAATTTGCAAATTTGGAAAAATTTGATCCTAAAATATTTTACGTCCTTGACTTGAAAATTATTTTAGAGACTTTACTCGAAAATCGCAAATCCATCCTGGTCTTAGTGTGTGTTCTAAGAATGCTGTGCGATTTTATAAAGATTTATTTCAGGTTACAATGTAACTTTGTATGGTAGTTTCTACAAAGAGAAATGAAAAATTGGTTATCGTTACAGTTCCTAAATATCCCAGTAAAATGTGAAAATTTGAATGAAATAAGTTAGAGCGGGCTGAATAGGCTTAGTTTGTGGTGTTTTTTAACATATCAAAAGTCCTTACCCCCGTAAATGCCGGCAGAGAGGAGAGGGTGGAGAAAATAGGTAAAAATACTAGTTTACCAGGTAAAAGAAATTTTAAAAAATTGTTATACACAGTTCTTGCATGAAAATCTTAACTTATAATAAAATAGAAATTTTTGCTCATAGTTTTAAAAAGCTGTAACTCGTGAACCATTCTTCGTATGAAGGTCACGTGCAGCTCATTTTACAGATAATTTAATTCTCTTCAAAATGACTTTAGTGTCATTATTGGCTAAAACCAATCAAAAAATAACTATTTGTCAAAATGCACTTGAAAATGAGATTTTTTCATGTTTTCCCTTTTATCTCCATTCACTCGGTATCAAAACGATTTTGTACATGCACCAACATATTCAAAATTTGATTCTCTTTAACTGTCGCTAGATATATTATATGCGTACGATCTATCGTTTTCGAATTTTTATCGATTTTATCATGAAAGCTATAAAGCGCCATAAAGATGTTTAAAAATTCGTATCTCTACCAATATTAATCGAATGGAAATGAAAAATAAAATGAAATTTTTCGTAATCGAATTCTCTACAACTTTTATTTGAAACATTTTGCGATCCGAATGACCATTTTCGAGATTTCAGAGAAAAACGCGCGCGTTTTCGTTGCCTCGTAAAACTTTAAAAATTCCAAGAAAAAATTATCTCGGCTCCAATAAGTCGTACGAAGTTAAAAAGGAAAAACGAAATTGTACGGATTTTTATTACTATAATTTTCATGGGTACATGTTTTACGATAAAATTGATACTTTCCGGTTTTTTGCGGAACATCGATTCTTTTTATCTATTTTCTCCTCTCTTCCCTTGCGCCGGTGTCTAGGGGTGAGGACTTTCGATATGTTAAAAAGTACCGCAAAATAAACCTGGTCCCAAAATTTAAGTCCGGTCTGAATTATTTCCTTCAAATCGGCAAATATCGTCCTATTTTATTGGGCTAAAGTGGAGTAATAGAAATTCAAATTTATAGTTTCGAAAAGTATAATGAAACCTGAATTTCGTTATAATTCTTCAAGGGTCTAAAGAATTTAAAAAGGATATTAATGACAATAAGAGTTTCATTTCAGTTCCTAAAGAAAATAACTGAAATTCGATTTTAGTTGCAAGAAAATGTTTCAATCAATTTTTTGTACTTCAAATACTTTCTAGAAAGTGTTTTTAAATGTCGCATGCTATTACAAAATATCTGTTAACTCTAATTTCGTTGAAGTTCTTGAAAAATCTTATTTGGAAAGATTCTTATAGTATTTGAGTGGATCGGATTTTATGTGATTGGTGTGTTCTACAATTAATAGAGAGAGATATTTTTGTTTTTAGTATCTGACACCGCATGCATGGAAGACATATATTTTTCCTTTTTATTTTATATCGATAAAACCTTGTAAAAAATCCAAATTTGATTTTGGTTAGTTAGAAAGAGAATGATGATCCAGCGCTCATCGTGTGGGCTGGTTTTGAAGTCTATGACGCACAGGGGTAAAATTACAGGAGTGTAAAGTTGAAATACGTTTTTAGCAAATTTCGCTGAAGGGGAAAGAAGAAAATGTGGACGAATATATTAGTTTTAAGAATTTTTTGGATTTAGGGGTTGAAGATGGGAAAAAATTATATTTATCAGAAAAAGCTGAAAATTTATATTCATGTAAAATTCGGTGTTTAGAGAGTTTCACGGATCGATTGTAATTTTTAAGAGAATCCAGTATAAGGTTGTGGGGGTGATCGGGAGTAATTTTTTTTGTTGACGTTTTGAGGTGTAAAGAATGTCGAATTGCGTTTTTGGCAGACGAATTTGTGGATTTTAAAAAATTTTCTGGTTGAGTTGAATTTGGGGGTTGGAAAATAGAAAAAAAGTTATAATTATCGGAAAAATCTGAAAATCAATATTTGTATAAAATTCGGTGTTTTGAGGCTTTTTATGGGTCGACTATTCCGATGAATCGGAATGCGATTATGGGGGTCGGGGGGTAAAATTTTTTGCGCTGAAGTTTTGTTGCGAATCGCTTCAAAATCGATACGTGGCGAGTTTTTAGGATATGAATAATGATAAATGATTAATTGTTTCGTTTATTTTTTCAATTTTTAAATAATGTTTGTGCACTCTTTTAAATTTTGGTCCTTTATAAAAGTGAATGTGCAAGTAAATGTGAAAATCTACTAACGGTATGGACAATTGTCGGATTGTATTTTTCTGAAATTTAAAATGGTGTTCCTGGCTGAAGATTAACTTGACATGATTTGATTTTGTTCAATATTAACAGATTTTTGTATTTAAAAAATAATTATATTTACATATATGGTTGATACTAATCCAGGCAGGATCATCTTTCTTCTAATTTTAAAAGAGATGATTTCACAGAAAACGGATTTATTATAGTTTTGCCTTAGATTGTCATACAATAATTGTTATTGGTAACACTGCATTCGTCATAACGACGAATTAGAACCAAAACACCGGATGCAAATCTTGTTGCCTACCGTGGCTCATTTGTTGTACGAGCTGAGTAGGCAGTTGATGGAATATTTTGTCGAGCGTCTCGTGCAAGATGTTAAAATAATCGCACAGAAATTTGCTTTCGAGGCTTTCAAACGATTTGGTTTGGTAAATAATATGCGCATTGTATTCCAAAATTACGAAACAAATTGCTTATGGCGAAAGCAACAAAATCCTGTACCCGCAAAAAGCTAGCACCCGATGTTTTGGCCTGCGATTGCACAATTCTTTGGAGATGCCCAGCAGAATTCCAACTCCCGCTTTCGTTTACGATAAACAAAAGATGTCTATCAAAACTTGCAAGTGGCAGAATCTCTTGCAACCTTTGTATTTGCACGCTATGCTTTTCGTGCAAATAAGATTCTTCAAAATCACTAAATCGGGCGTCTCGTTGGACATATCCCTTGAAAGTTTCGCTTATTCTCCAATCGAATTCGTCCATGTGGAGCGCTGCAAAATGTTCGTTACTACAGTGGAATCGTCTTCCTCGTCCTCGGACTATGAAAATGATGCCAAAAAATCGGGTGCATCACAGAAGAAAGTAAATACGGCGGCCGTAGCGGCGTCCCCGCGGTTATGTTTGTGTTTACATTTTTGCATTATATTGTATTTTCTAGCTTTAAGTTTATCGTATTCCACTGTTTTGTCCAGTTTATTATTCCGAACTGTGTATTTTTCAGTGTTCGAATATGTGTAACTTTTGTACTTTTTTATCTGTAACTTAATAAGTGTGAACATTTTTAAAAGCTTTTATTTAACTTGCAATGTATGTTTGTCAGTTGGTTTAGGGCAAATTTTGCAATCAAAATTTCGATTAGTTCTAATTAAGCTAGAGCTTTGAAATTTTGCACGTGTATAAGTCCGGTGAAAATACACTCTCCAATACACTTTAACATTTTCATATAAGAAAAAAACAAGATGGCGGATTCTAGATGGCGGACGATTTCATCCTTTATGATCCGATTCGATTCAAAATCGATAATGGGGGTTTTCGGGTTCGCCGATTACGAATTTTTAATCAAAAATTTATTTCAAGATGGCGACTTCAAGACGGCGGACGACTTTATCATTTATGATCCAATTCGACTCAAAATCGATATCTTGTTTTCGAGATAGCCAATTATGAAATCTTGGTCAAAATTCAGAAATTCAAAATGGCGGCGCCAATATGGCGGACGACTTTTGTCATTTATGATCCAAATCGATCAAATCGATATCTGGTGGTTTTTGGGTTCGCCGATTACGAATTTCTAGTCAAAAATTTAGATCAAGATGGCTACTACAAGATGGTGGACGACTTTATCGTTTATGATCCGATTCGATTCAAAATCGATATCTGGGGGTTATCGAGATCGCCAATTATGAATTCTTGGTCAAAATTTAGAAATTCAAAATGGCGGTGTCAATATGGCGGATGAATTTTGTCACTTATGGTCCAAATCGATCAAAATCGATATCTGGGGGTTTTGGGGTCGCGGATTACGAATTTCTAGTAAAAAATTTAGTTCAAGATGGCGGACGACTTTACCGTTGATGATCCGATTCTTCCCAAAATCGATACCTGGGGATTACAGCATATCAGAAGCTTAAAAAGTAAAAAATAAAATTAAAAGAAAACATTTTAAAAAACCTTTTGCTCTAAAAAGTAGAAAATAAACTTTGAAATAAATCAAACCCATCATTTTGTTACATTATATATATTTTTTTATGATATAAAAGCTTGTCGCGAGCAATCTCCTTTACACAGGAAAATCTCGCGACAAGCTTTTATATCATAAAGAAATTATATAATGTAACAAAATGATGGATTTGATTTACTTCAAAGTTTATTTTCTACTTTTTAAAGTATTCTTTAAATAAAAACTTTTTTTTAAATGTTTTTAAAACTTTTCTTTGTTTCTATCTTGTACATTTTTCAAATTTTGTAAATTTCATGTCAGACTTGAAAGTTGGTCAGTTTCCTTTTCCATACCTTAACGAACGTTGCTAAATTGCAACTTCTGTACATTTTTGTAAATTTTTTCAATGCAAATTATTTATACCAAAAGTTTCCTTTAAGAAAACGCTTTATTAAATTTGCTTACTAATAAACTAATACTAGTTCTGTGATAGGACAAAATCGATAAAACATCAATCACTCCCTGTAAGTGAATTCCTGCATTCTATTATCAAGTAACATCAACCATTAAGACGTTGCTCAGGATTTAGGAAATATGGCTTTGGTTGTTTTCACAGTGCTTTCAGTATTTTGTTTATAGTCTTGAAAATAAATACACATAATTAAAATGAGAACAACTAACGAAATCGATAAAATTTGTAAATATAAAAAGTTTAGGCCTGTAATGCCAAATGGAAAAAAACTTTTAACAACCTGTTTACTTCTAAATATAAATCAAACGACATGAAATATAAAAATATAAATATCCCTTTTTAACCTTCTCCAAAAGAGTCACCCCTATTAAAGCTCCAACGAAGCAAACGTAAAGCTAAACGCGATAGCGAACGCAGGTAATTTAGAAGTTAAAATTGTGTGATGAAATTGAGTTCATCCACCTGATAACGTTAACATTAATTACATTTGTAGTTTGACGGCCCCTATTTATAATGAAAATTTAATTATATCAATTTGGTTAGGTAATTTGTGCGTTTGCCTATTTATATATGAGAAAACGCCTTGAGACTCAATATATTCAAATCATCAACAAACAATTTAAGGAAATTAACCACATAACTCGACTGAATTTCACTAGAGACACATAAACCGAAACTTGTTGGAGCTAATCAGATTTTAATCAAGCGCAAAGAAAATACTGCCATCCATGTAATATTTCTAAAAAGAATATAGAGGTGGTTATAAGGCAACAACACAATTTTCGATGATGTGTTAATTTACTTTCTGTGATGGATGTATTAGTTTCCTGTGGAATTAATAATAATAATAATAAAAATAGATTTATTAATCCAACAGACACAACTCCATATAAAGGACCAAGAAACCCCGTCGGGTTTCGCAGCTAATTTTCTCTCTGTCATGCGAAAGCGAAAGGATTCATACACAGCAAGCTGTTGCTTTCAGTGCGATCTGCATATTTCATTTCTTTTATAAAAAAAACAATCGTTTAACACTGGTATTATATGCGAAATGAGTTGTTAATTACATGCGAAATAAGTTGCTTATCGTTTCAGCTTTCAAATAAATACCTGTCTTTAACTTGTTATCTTATTACTGCATTGCTATTGGTGTTTGAATTTTGAGATCTGTCATTCCGTTTATATTTGTGTACTAGACGGAAGTACGTCTTCAAAAACGGAAGTATGACGTCGACTTAATTTAATCCTGTGACAGTGACAATTACAAATAACGTGAATATAGACACAAACTAGTGTTATAAATATAAAAAATTTTTTTAATGACAGTGAAGTTAGGCGCGAGTGGGTTCTCTAACCGAAAAATCGAACATTTAAGTCGGTCGATACCGGTTGGAGGTACATAACCTCAAAGAGGTTTAGAACAATTTATAGAAAAAGACAGTCGGCATCCTCCGAGTACAGGCCGGGACATTATCTACGGAAACCCGAAGGCGTAAGGTCGTAAGCAAAAAAATAGGACAAGTCTTATAACGGTATTTTGCTAAAATCTAGTTGTGTGCATCTAACTTTAATTTTTGTGACATTGGCAGTTAGTTGTCATAATTTATTGCAAGTGTGCAAAAACTAATATGCCTCATATAAGCGACTTAGTTAAATCTGGGGTTATTGCTAAAGCAGAAGATGGATGGTTAATGAGACAAATTACATTGCGTTATAATATTAACAAAAATTCGGTGTGTAATATTTTAAGAAAGTGGAGAATAAACGGTACGATTAGTAGAAATCCTGGATCAGAGGGACGAGGGATATCAACTCAACAACAAGATTTGCAATTGGTAAATGCGTTAGTAGAAAATTCATTTTACTCAGTTATTCAGGCTGCTGAAGAAACGAATTTTCCTGGATCGAGTAGTACTGGTCGCCGGCGAGTAAGAGAATCGGAGCTACGCTGTCATGCAGCAGCACAGAAATACTTACTTAAAGCTGAACATAAAGAAGCTCGAGTAGGATTAGCTCTTGAATTTTTAGCCCATGATGTAAATTTTTGGAACAATGCAATCTTTACAGACGAAAAAATTTTCCAGTCAACATACAGCGGTCGTATTCGTGTTTACCGCCCTTCGAATACTTGATTCGATGAGAAATATATATCTAACAATGATAAAAGTGGTAGATTTTCAGTCAATATGTGGGCTTGGATATCGGCACGTGATACTGGTGTTTTGTGGCATATTGAGGAACGATTTAATAGTGAAACGTATATTAGGATTTTAAACAATATTATACTCCCTTCTGTGTCGCAATTATTTCCTAATAATGAGTTCATATTTCAACAAGACAATTGTTCCGTTCATACTGCTTATACCGTAACTAACTGGTTTCAAGATAACAACATCAATGTTCTTAACTGGCCTAGTCATAGTCCAGATCTTAACCCTGTGGAAGAAGTATGGGGACTACTCGTAAGAAGTATCCAAAAACGAAATGTGAGACCACGGAATGCCGAAGAATTACTGGAAATAATAAATAATGCATGGGAAAATATTATTACTAATGATTATTGTATAAGGTTATGCAATTCTATGCCAAACAGAAGAAGTTATAAATAAAAATGGCGCAATAACGAAATATTAATAGTTAGTTTCTTGTTAAGTAGGATATCCTTTGTCCTTTGATCCAGGATTTCTACTAATCGTACCGTTTATTCTCCACTTTCTTAAAATATTACACACCAAATTTTTGTTAATGTTATAATAAAAATCCGAATTTCACACGAAAGCTTCTGAAGTTTCCCGAAGACACCCGAAGGCGCGGAAGATATCGTTATCGACTAAGTCGACCAAGAGGAATCAATTCCGATCATTGCCGAATCTATCGAAAAAAATGCCAAAAGGCAATGTTGATTTCGGAACTGAAACAATGTATTTCACTAGTGTTGCGTGTCGGTAGTGAAGTGCTGTCGCCTCGATATAGTGTTACACATCGAATCTTCGGTGTCGATAGTCGATACTTACGCTCTCTCGATTCGAAAGTGCTGCACTAGCTTATTTTTTCCCATGCAGTAATCCCCGGTACTTACGATATTTTCTTTCTTTTTCTGGCATTAAAGATTCATGTAATAACAGAAAAGGACGGGAGATATCGACAGTACCAAGCATTATTGCGCTAGACTCTACATGTATTACACTATATAAGTATTTCCGTATGTAAAGGAAATTCTTTGAAATTAATTATACGCGGAAAAAATGGGTAGCGCTAATTTTTTCTATTACATATGTAATGTGTTTTGTGCTGCTGTTTTTCTTGCATAATGCAATGGGTATTCCAGCCAACGAAAAAGGTACCCCTACTACGGTAGTACTACTAGAAGTAAAGAGAAAATAGAAATTCAAGTAAAGTAGTATTTATCTATGTTTAGAAAATAGAAAAAACTTAGTCTGTTAAAATGAATAAGGATAAAAATCCTCTACAGTATTTCATAAATTTCCAATCTATATTTTGTTGTAACAGAAAAGCAATTAAACTGAAATCAATTTAAAATATCATTATTATGTTGAATATGGTTATAAGCACGACACATAGAAATAACTGGAGAAAACAGGTGCTGATTAGTACCAGGCACATGAAACTTTACTTGAGAAAGTAAACTTATGTTATGTATCTGGCCGTGTAATATTCTGTGAAGACCTGACAATTTTCCCATCTCATTTCCATGCTAATGAGGACAAGTACACTAAGCATTACACAGTATGAAACGTCTCTGCCAGAGTACAAACCAAATTCGGTATAATAGAAATATCTACAAAATTTGCGTTGTATGAGTTCTAGAGACTGGATGTGAGTATTGTAATATGGAACCCACATAACACAAGCATACGCACATAAGCATAATATAATATTTTTGGAGTTTTAATGTTGTGAAAGTCCTTGGTGCTTCTGATTACAGAACTTAACATCTTCATCGCTTGACTAGAAACCTGTTTTATGTGAGGAATAAAAGATAACTTTTGGTTAAATATAACACCCAAATCCATAACTACACTTACTCTGGTTACCTTTTGATCATTCAATTGATAATATTATTATTATTATTATTAGCCGTTACTCGAGTCCGAGTATAAAAATGTTACAGTCGATAAATTGTGTACAATAAAAAACAAGTAACAGGTGTAGTTTATTGTAATTCCCATTCAACTACGGTGCACACGACTATGGCTATAGAGGCCAATTCGGGAGAGCACATGTCGACCGCAGTCAGGACAAACATAGACCTGGTTAGGTCTTGGATTCGGCCTTCTTGCAGCAACATTTCCTTGATAGCTGGCCACAACCCCTCGCCATTCGGTTCTGTCCGCTGCAAGTTATTCCCATTGCTCGTCTGCAATACCGCAGGATTTTAGATTTTCATGGAGAACGTCTTTGAACCTCTTTCGTTGACCGCCACGCCTTCTTCTACCGCTTAGCAATTCATCATAAAGTGTACATTTAGGAAGGCGGTTATCATGCATACGATGAACGTGACCTGCCCATCTTAGGCGTGCTCTTGAAATAAGCACCTCAATTGGAAGGCTTTTTGCTCTCCTGAGTACTTCCACGTTTGATATGTGATGGAACCAACGGATTTTCATCATACTTCTGAGGTGTCTTTGCTGAAAACGTTCTAATTCTTTCACATGACGACGGTAAGTGACCCAGCTTTCACATCCATATAGCAGTGTTGGAATGACAACTGCTCTGTAGACAGCCATTTTCGTTGACAAAGCAAGGTCGTGGTTGTCAAATACTCTCTCTTTAAGACCCCAGAGTGCTCTAGATGCAGCGTTAATTCTATTGCGAATCTCGCTGTCCATGTTTGCTTTGTCATTAACAACGTTGCCTAAGTAATTGAACTGATCCACCACTTCAAGAGAATTTCCATTAAGTGTAATGTCTATTTGGTTCACTTGATGAGGAGTTGACATAATCTTAGTCTTTCCAATGTTGATTTTAAGTCCCAAGGAATCATAGCTCTGGGCATACACATCTAAAAGTTCTTGAAGCTCTTCCGGCGTAGAGGCTAAAAGTGCACAGTCATCCGCATACTGGAGATCACAAATGAATCGTGTGCGTGTCTTCGTGAAAGCTCTAAAGCGCCCTATGTTAAAGAGACCGCCATCAAAACGGTATCTGAGACCTATTCCTCTGACTGTCAGTTTGTTGTCAACAATAATTGTTAGAGCAGTGGTAAACAAATTAAAGAGTAGGGGTGCTAGGACACATCCCTGCCTAACTCCAGTGAGGGTTTGGAAAGGTTCGGTTGCCTCATTATTATACATAACCTGGGCGTTGTTGTTTGTATGTAGACTGCGACATACTTCCACAAATTTTCTAGGGATACCTAAGCGGAACATAATTTTCCAGAGCACTTCTCTGTCCACCGAGTCAAACGCCTTGGTTAAATCAATGAAGGCCATGTGAATTTCTCCTTGATGTTCGAGTGCTTTTTCTTGAAGCTGTTTAAGTGTGAAGATTAAATCCGATGTGCCTCGGTTTGGTCTAAAGCCACTCTGTGTTTCAGGAAGTAACTTTTCCATAACAGGTGTTAGCCTATTTGCCATCGCTTTAGTGAGTATCTTCCCTCCAACAGTCAGGAGAGCTATACCCCTGTAATTTCCACAGTCCGCAGCGCTCCCTTTGTTTTTGAAGAGGTTGATTAAAAGTGTATCACGAAACTCCTGCGGAGCTTGACCACTTTCCCACACGACATCAAACAGTTTTTTGAGGTAGGGTATGAGCTCTGACGACACAGCTTTAAAGATCTCAGCTGGGAGTGAGTCGGCGCCGGGAGATTTGTTATTTTTTAGCTGCCCAATGGCGGTTAAGATCTCTTCCGTTGTTAGTGGCTTATCTAAGTCTTCGAAGGTGTCGTATTGAGGGATAAGATTTATAATATCGTGATCGGCTTGACTTTGCTGGTTAAGAATGTTAGAGTAGTGTTCTTTCCATCGGGCTCTTATTTCCTGGTCTTCTTTGAGGAGATTTCCATTAAAATCTTTAATAGGGCACATATTTTTCCGACTGGGGCCGTACACTGCTTTTACTCCTTGAAAGAAATTCCTGTAGTCGTGTGAATCGGCGTACCTTTGAATTTCTCTGGCCTTGCTTGCCCACCACTCGTTCTTTATTCTTCTGATTTCGCGTTGCGTTTCATACTTAGATTGGGTAAAAGCTTCTGCTTTTGATGAGTCGTTGGGGTGGTTGATAGCGTTTTGGAAGGCAATATGTTTGCGGTCAAGAAGTTCTTGTATAAAAGCTTCATTATCATTGAACCAGTCCTCCTGTTTTTTACTTGCTACAGTGCCAAGAATTTCCTCACTCGCACTTTTTAAACTGTCTTTAATTTGTGTCCAGGTAGCAGCGACATCTACAGAATTGATTTCTTCTAGTGAACTCATTACTTTACACTATCCTATGTTGATTTTTAGGTTATAGTTAGCACACCACTGAACTACTTCGTTAAAATCATTCTGCAGTGACAGACAGTTCTCGATGTCATCTGCATATAATAATTTAGGCGCTTGAATAGCTATAACAAGATACTTAATAAAGAGCAAAAATAATAATGGGCCCAAATTTCTTCCTTAGGTGACATCACTCGTTACTGCCCAAGAGAATGTCCTTTGTCCCATGCAGTCGACATATTTCATCCTATCAGTTAAATAAGAGTAAAAAACATTATTAGATTATCCGAGTCACTGTAACCACACAACTTACGACGTAAGGTAGGGTGATCCACCTGATCAAAAGCTTTTGACATGTTCAAATGTATAACATCAACTTGCCTTTTGTCATCTAGAGCGTCAGAAGTGTATTGTATAAAATTGCAAAGATTCGTATTAATAGAACGCCCTGTCAGATAACCATGTTGTTCTACTGCAATACAATGTGATACGTGATTGTACAAATAACATGCAATAATGGATTCGATCAACTTGGTGAAGTTGCAAATTAAGCCAGTACGTCAATAATTTTCTATTTGACACTTATCACCTATTTTGAATACAGGAACTGCTTTTGATAATTTCCATTTACCAGGAATTCTGGCAGGTGTGAGACAAAAGTTATAGATATAACAGAGGGACTTAGCAAAACATGAAATACAGTCCTCTACAATAAAGGCTGGAATTAAATCTTGACCCATAGTTAATTTAGGTTTAAGCTTCTTCATTGGTTCAAGGATGTTACTAACCCTCACCTCACTAACAAAAATCACGTGACCATTAAACGCATATGAATCAGTATGAATATCTCCAGGTGATTGTTTTAAGTACGTCGTGCTGAAGTAAGAAGAAAAGGCGCTTGCGTTGTCATAAGGAGCAGTATATTCCGTGTCTTTATACATCATTCGTCCAGGTAACCGTGTGCTAACTTTTCTGGCATTAATATAATTCCACAGTTGAGAAGGATTGCACTCCATGCTGTTTTCAGCTGCATTGATAAAGTTAGTTGGGTTCCATTACATTAAATTTCACTTATAATGCAGTCACTTAAGCCAAATAAGAGGGTCAATCTCGGAATGAGAAATAATAAGCTGTAAACTTGTATAAATCTTTATTTTGGCAGTCTAAAAGTTGTCTCAAAAGTCTCATAAAATCTTGTGTTCGCGTCTTAAGATATTCAAGGTCAAATGTTACAAAAATCGGTTTTTCTCAAATATCGCACTTTCTATGGTTTTAATGATATTTGCATCTATTATAACAATCGTAGAGCATACAATTCTCTACAAATTTTGTTTCCAACATATTTTATACGGTTAATCGTTTTTGGGATAGAGCGCGCAGCGCTTAGCCATACATAACATAATGCAAGGTCAACCGTTAGTCCCTTTAAATAATACGACGTTTAAAGTAATTCATCGCTAAAAAATCCATAATTATGAATAATGTGCATTATTTATTAATTAATACATTATATTTAATATTTTTCATTTATCAAATATATTCGTTTAAAAATACTTACCTACTTCGTGTAATTAAAAAATTGTTAAGTGTAATACTTTAAGTATATTTTAATAATATTCTAATATATCTTAATTATATTTTAAGTAGAAAAAGAATTAAGTAATTTTTCATTAAAATGAGCGCTGCAAAATGAACTCTTAGAACCGATAAAGACAATATTACCACCAGCTCCAGATGAACTACTGAACATAATATTTTGCAACTTCAAGAATGGTTGTGGTAGTTTACGCTGCGGATGCAGGAAATCGGGGTTGCAATGTTCTTTAGCTTGTAATGGGCAAGCTGGCCTCAATGCTTCATCATATCAAAGTGATCTGGATGAAGAAAGTGCATTTGACCCCGAAATCCTTGACGATTTAGAGACAAATATCCTTGACAACGAAGATGATGATAATGAATTCGAAATTTTCGAGCGACCGGACGACGATGATGAAGAAGAAAAACATTGAGACTCATGTCCTTCTAATTATTGAAGTTTATGTAAATCCTTCCCACATTTGAACGTCAATTGTAGTACCTAAATGTATGATACATAATTGCTAAATAAAGATATAATTAAAATGTATTTACTCTATTGATTTTCTACTTAAAATCTATTAAATATTTTAGAATATAATTAAAATATACTTAAAGTATTTCACTTAAAATTTTTTTCATTTCACGAAGTAGGTAAGTATTTTATCGAAAAAAATGTTTTAAATGTTTTCTTAACCGCCTCTCAAGTTACCGAAGTAACCCCCTGGAAGATCTCAAGGATCTTGTGCTAGGCAAAGAGGGACGAGGCCCTAGAGTTTAATGTGGATTCCGAACCAACTTCAAACTTCAACTTCAACCGATTCTTGGGGCAATTTTTTTTAATTCAAAAATTGCTTCGCCTTGCGGGAATCGAACCCACTTCGCTAGGCAACTCAGTTTGCAGGCCAGTCGCTTTAACACACTGAGCTACCATTCCCCACTACCATTAAACGAATATATTTAAATGATAAATGAAAAATATTATTAAATATAAGGTATTAATTAATAAATAATGCACATTATTCATAATTATGGATTTTTTTTAGTGATTAATAAACTTTAAAGAACGTATTATTTACCCGGACTCACGGCCAAGGCAACCACCCGCTTTTTTCAGGATTATTTGTCAGGTAGGCAACAAAGGGTTATGATTAACGGGCACTACTCCAATTATTTAGAAATTAAATGCGGTGTTCCACAAGGTAATATACTAGGGCTGCTCTTGTTTTGACCTTGCATTATGCTATGTATGGCTAAGCGCCTCTATCTCAAAAACGGTTAAGCAAATAAACAAATGTTTGCAACAAAATTTGTAGAGAATTTTAGATGCAAATATCATTAAAGCCATAGGAAACGAGATATTTGCAAAAAAAAACAACGATTTTTGTGACCTTTGACATTGAATATCTTAAGACACGGACACGAGATTTTATGAGACTTTTGTGATAACTTTTAGAATGCCAAAATAAAGGTTTATACAAGTTCAAAAATGCCTTGTACCGATGTTTGCCCAGGTTGTCTTGATGTGCAGGCGCTTGGTATACAGCCAGGTGATGTTGAGATTTCTTCTAAACTAAAATAACTTCGAAAAAGGCACAAGTGTAGCATAGAATTAGACATGTAATATCCATAGCTGGCGAAGTTTGGCAAATTCCATCCACCTCAAAATCCTCAAGAACTTTGGAATTCTACAATACAAGTGAAATCTCAAAAACGGTTAAGCATGTAAAAAAATGTTTGGAACAAAATTTGTAGAGAATTTTATGCTCTACAATTTTAATAAATAATAGATACAAATATCACTAAATATATAGGAAGCGAGATATTTGCGAAAAACCGATTTTTGTGAACTTTGACCTTGAATATCCTAAGACACGGACAAGAAAGTTTATGAGACTTTTGAGACAACTTCTAGAATGTCAAAATAAAGGTTTAATGCAAGTTTATAGCTTATTATTTCTCATTCCGAGGTAAAGTCCCTAATGTGACTGGATTTTTATACTTTGACTGATATGCGTCTTTCAGATATACCTACTTTTAAAATTAGTTTCAAATTATTTGTTTATTTATTTAATATACACTCAACAGGAACACAAGTTCTCAGTTACAGAGATGTGGTAAGGGACGGAATGCCAAGTGCCCCAAAAGTGCACCAGATATTCCATCCCTTTAAAAAAATACTTAAATATAGTTAACTATAATCTAACATAATAACACAACATTCGACATAATAATCACCTTACAAACTAATGTGTGATCAAAGTTCTAAGTTTCGATGCAGCCAGTACTTTAAAACGAACACATTAAGAAAAAGCATAAAATTAATAATAACAAAACTAACAAATAGTATTTAAAATAACTAATATTACACAATGTTATTTAACAAATGTCTTTTAATTGCATATTTGTAAGAATTAAGTGTACCGCTAAATATATTTAAAAATTCTTGATATCTGTTATATAATATAATTAATTGTACATATCTTTTCATGAACAGTTTTATACATTCTTGTTTTTAGAACTGGTACAGAAATACTAATTCGCTTGAGAATGAAACTGTCATCTACTAAATAATTAATAATTTTATACAAATAGCATAATTTTAAGAAATGTCTTCGTTGTTCTAGTTTTAATTGTTTGTTGGTGCTTAAAAACACATTATAGTTATATTTTGATATTCCAAAACTAACAAATAGTATTTAAAATAACTAATATTACACAATGTTATTTAACAAATGTCTTTTAATTGCATATTTGTAAGAATTAAGTGTACCGCTAAATATATTTAAAAATTCTTGATATCTGTTATATAATATAATTAATTGTACATATCTTTTCATGAACAGTTTTATACATTCTTGTTTTTAGAACTGGTATAGAAATACTAATTCGCTTGAGAATGAAACTGTCATCTACTAAATAATTAATAATTTTATACAAATAGCATAATTTTAAGAAATGTCTTCGTTGTTCTAGTTTTAATCGTTTGTTGGTGCTTAAAAACACATTATAGTTATATTTTGATGTTCCTCTTATATAATAATGAGCATATTTATAAAACTTTTTTTGTATTGTTTCGACATCGGCATTGTATTTATCATAGAATGGATTCCATAAATTACAAGCGTATTTCTTGGTCGAATTAAAGTGTTGAATAAATTAATAAATGTATACATGTTTTTAAATTCCTTACAGTTGCGTTTAATATATCCTGTTTTCATTAACTTTTTCTATATGTATATCAAATTTTAATCTAATGTCCATTGCTACCCCGAGGTCTTTAATGAGGTCAATCCTTTTTAAGTACAAAGTATCCATTTTATAATTAAAATTTATAATATTTTCTGTATTTTTATATGTGAAGGTCATAACATTGCATTTTAACATGTTGAACGGCAGGCAATTTTGTTTCGACTAAGAGTATATTTCATCTATATCAGCTTGTAGTCTATTACAGTCTTCAGGTTTTTTATATGCAAGAATATTTTAGTATCGTCAGCAAATTACAGATTCCTTAAATGTCTTATTACCATGACAATATCATTAATGAACATAATAAATAATAATGGTCCTAAATTAGAGCCTTGGGGTACGCCTGTACTGTATTATGTAAAACTTTCTACTTACCACTGGTTACCGGAGAAGGTAAAGCGATCTGAACTTGTGTTTTTAGATTTATGAGTTTTCTTTTGGTGGTAGTTATTTTAGTTATAAAACTAGATGTTTGGCAAAAAAATCCGCAGTGTTTAATGAATATCCAGTTATGAATAGGGTTAAAAATTCAAATTGTTTGGATCTGGATGAAATTTTATAGAATTATTGCTTGTGGATGTATAAAAACTAAGTTGAGAAAAGAGCTATGAGGGTGTGAAAGTTTAGGGTAACACAAAATCTAAATAGAACTTGTGGAATAAAATTATAAGTAAAATTTAGTATAAAATTCTGTAAAATAATCATTGTCTTCCAACGCAAAGAAAGGTTTTGCGGTTACGTAAATTAAAAATAAAAATAAAAACTTTAAAGAACTCCCAGTCATAAAATGATAAATTTTAAAAATTAGATTAGGAATGTTTAAAACTTTGTGATTGACAGCTGTTTTTTAACTTTCTGTATTCTTCTGACAAGGGTTTTCATACCTACCAGTGAATATTGAGCACGTTAAGGAATGTCTTATATCGAAAATTTGCTAGCCCGGAGAATTTTAAGTGGCGAACGCTGTATATGTCCCTTATGCCAAATAAAAAGCAGGATATTTAATACACGTTACATTAGGTGCCCAAATTGCGTGGATTAAAATCTAATTAAATTCATTTCGAATTAAACACAGGCCAATCCGGAAATAATTAACCCAGCAGTATTTGCGGTCACGTTAAAATCAAATGGTTCCGGCGTCTGTTGGTGTTCGTAAATAAATTGTAAAATGTAAAGGTTCGATTCATCAAAATGATTAATAAAAATAAGCTGACTGTTTCACATTGATTGTTTTTATACATGATGATTACTAAATTAATACATTTCAAACTGTGTATGAACTTACCCAAGTAACAATTTTAATGCTGCTTAGTCTGACTCTCGTTTTATAAAGGTTTTATGAAGAATGTTGGTAGATTAATTAGTTTTAAATTAGGCTTATTTGACACCAAACGTATTTCTAGAGTACAAGAATTTATTGAAAAGACTTGTATATCTTAAAACTCGACCATAAAACATTTTGGACTTTCTCTAGCTGTAGTTTCGTAAAGTTTTATTATTAATGTTAAAGGGAGTTTGGTTTTAGAAAAGCCTTTGAATTTTATCGATTCAAGCAACTATAAAACTTAATAACTAAATACAGCATAAATATTATTAGCTTTTAGTATACGTGTATGAAACTAAAATTGCTTAAGAAAATGAGGTTATGGTATATTAATTTGGGAGGAATTTTAAGGCGACGCGCGACCTATACAGAATGTCCAAGTTAATAAACAAATAAATGAAGTTTATCCATATGTTATGTACACTCGTTCACAAGAATATTCACAAATACAGCCAATATAAAAAACAAAACAAAAATGAATATAAAATACACCAACTACGGTCAATGTAACAAACATAAAGAATTACAGCAAATGTATAAAAACGTGAGGTACAATAAAACCGTTGAATAGAAAGAAATATATAAATATGTATTACAAGGTCATGTCACTGCAAAAGAATTCGTCCAAGGTATAAAACGGTTTTTCAGTCAGATACTCCTTTATGCAATATTTGTATTGGTTAAATGACATGCTTTTTAATTGCTCGGGGAGTTTATTGTATACAGTGAGAGCATAAAAATTTGCAGACAATCTTTTGTCTACTCTGTGATAATCGATGGCTACATTTCTGTTGAACCTTGTCTAGTGCTCATGATCACGTGGTTGAAACAGGTTGAGATTTTCTTTAATCCACAGTACGGATCTCAAAATGTAGAGTGATGTCAAAGTCAGTATCTCTAATTCCGCGAATTTCAGCTTAACGTCATCTTGGTACGCTAGACCCACAATAATTATTATAGCTCGATGTTGTAACTGAAATATTTGCTTAGCATGTGGTGAGTGTCCTCATGCTAGAAATTTATGCAATTGGAAGAGGCTATAGTAGGCTGTTATAGTACTGGATTACTTACTTTTCGTTGAAGACTTCTTAATAGATAAATATTGTCTGACAGTTTTTTAGACAGGATAATTCTCCATATAAATGTATCCCTAGAAACTTAACAGAGGGAGGATTAACAAATTCACAATTTTTTAAAGTAAAGATGCATTGCATAATTTTGTCGTTAACGAGACTTAGTTGGTTAGTGACAAACCAAGAAGCTGCTTCCGACTGTAGAATAGAATAGAATTTATTGATTGTTAGGATACATCCTAATATACATAACAGTTCTATTTTTCTTAAAAAATACCATAATATATTAAGTATAACACATACAAAAGATATATATCTACACACACATATATACACCCACATATAAACACACATATGGTTTTACATCTAAATCAAATACAGTATACTCTCTTTGATTTGAGTTTAATTTTATCATAATAATTTCTCCTTAACGAAAAGTTCTAATCTATGCTTAAATTCCTGAGTTGTATCTGAATTCCTTATAGTATCGGGTAATTTATTATACTGGACAAATCTCTTAAATAACCAGGTTTTCATATTCATTGACATATTTTGTCTATATATATGTAATTGTTGATTATTTCTTGTATTATATTCATGAATCTGGTTATTATATACTACATATTTATTAAAGTAGATAGGTAGAAGATTGTGTTGTAACATTTTATAGATAAAAATCATTGCTAAGTACTCTAATCTATTTTTTACTGAAAACCATTCTAATGATGATAACATTAATTGTATTGGGGTATGCTTGCTGCATTTCAAAACAATCCTCATTGCCCTATTTTGAAGTTTTTGTAATACTGTTATTTTATTCAGACCAAGCGTATATATAATAGAAGCACAGTATTCAAAGTGGGGTTGAATAATTGTTTTAAACACAGTAATCTTAGAATTTATTGACAAATGCTGAGAAACCCGAGAAAAAAAGAATAGTTTTTTAGTTATTTCATGGTACTCCTGAATGTTATTAATATAAATGATGAATAAGAGAGGTCCCAAGATGCTTCCCTGAGGTATTCTGTGTTTAATGACCTTAGAAGATGAAAATTCATTATTAATTTTAGTGATTTGTTCACGATCACTAAGATAATCTGTTAACCAAGTTAACACTTTACCCCTAATACCATAATTATATAGTTCCTTTAATAGTATATCACGATTTATCGTTTCAAATACCCGTTTTAGGTCTAGGAATACTGCAATTGTAAATAAACCTTTGTCCATATTATTTTTCCATTCGGTTATAGATAACTGTAGTGCGGATTCACATGAGTGTTTACTCCTGAATCCAGATTGATTATTAAAAAATAAGTTATTATCATTAAAATATTCCATTAGCTGCTTATAAACAGCCATTTCTAATAGTTTTTCAGCCTTGGTAAAGCGTCTCAGCCATGCCTATAAGATTATCTAAAATGATGTCTGTATTTATGGTTGTTGTATTATCTGCGTAACACAGGATATCAGTACCCGGTATACTGCCTAAGAGATCGTTTATATAAATGAGAAATAGCAGTGGACCGAACATCGACCCCTGGGGTGCTCTAGATTTTATTGTATTTGTTTCTGAATTCATGTCATTGTACTGGATTAACTATTGTCTATTTGATAGGTACAACTACAGTTATACAGGTATAAGCATATTACCCTCATATTTGTAACCAAAACGTGTTAGATTTAATTCAATGTATGTGGAAAATATTGCATTTTTCCAAATATATGTTTGCACAGATGTTCTCAAGATATGTAAATAAGGCATCTAACGCGCATGGGATATTATTCAATTTAAGTTTTATTCCACCCGAACACGAAATAACATTTATTCTAGCATCATCAGCTGTTTCATCTTTTTTCTCCAATCATTGGAAATATAGCTTTTCGCCGCTACGCTGACTGGTGCGCTCGCGAGCGCACATTTAACAATTAAAAAACAAGCATTTAAGCTAAAGAATAACAAAAGATATCTACAGTATATTGTGGTATAAGCTTCAAAGAATAAATAACAAATTTTCTGTACGTCATAAAATATTAAATTTCATATCGTTTTTGAGCCCCGAATGTAGCATATTTCGCGTTTTTGAGATTTCGAGAATTTTTTTCTCGAAATCTATCAACTATAGAAAAAATGACTAAAAAAAATTTTGTTTGCTTTGATGCAAAAAATACGAAAATATTTTTTCCGAGTGTCAATTTTTCTAACTTATTAAAAAAAAAAATTGTTTAAATAATTCCTGACTACATTTCCATCTAGGAAACTAGACTTTCTTATAAAGGAGCATATTTTGAACAAGATGGCACAAAAATATTCCATCCCAATAAATTTTCCCGGTCAATGAATAATTTCGCCCGGACTATCAGTTTGGTATAATTTGTCGTGTACAAAGGATCATTTATTTGTCGTTACAATTTATATTGAATTTAAAATATTTGGAATTTTACAATATGAATTTTAATAAAGCGAAACTTGTAGACATGACTTTTGTTTTGGGCGAGTCAGACAGAAATTGTTTACATGCCAATAGAATTTATCACCAACGTTATCCCGAAAGAAAGATTCCTGATGTTAGCAGCTTCCAAAACCTTCTCGATAGATTTCTGGAAACTGGAAATGTCGAATATAAAAAAGTGAAAGAATAAAACGTGTTGTGAATGAAGAAAATGAGTTTTCTGGGGTGCTGGCAAGGGTTGAGAAATCCCATGTTAGTCAAAGAGAAGTGAGCTCATTAGTAGAAATAAGTAGACGGTCTGTGGGTTGAATCTTAAAAACAAATAAGTTGCATGCATATCATATTCGAATGCACCAGGAATTATCTGATGACGATTTTCAAAAGTGCCTACAATTTTGTAATTGGGCCAGAGGTGAAATGCAACATGATGTCAAATTCTTCAATACTGTTTTATTCAGTGATGAGGAAATTTTTCATAAAAATGGATTTATTAATAGGCACAATTTCCATTATTATGCTGCGGAAAATCCTCACTTTTTTTATGCTAGTTGATAACCAACACAGATGGTTTATAAACATTTGGGGAAGAATTATTGGAGAACATGTAATAGGGTCACATTTATTTGATGGTACATTGACTGGAGCTATTTATCTTCATTTTTTGGAAAACTATCTGACACAGTTATTGGTAAATCTCCCTGAAAGAATTCGAAATAGAATGTGGTTTCAGCAAGAAGATAAATGCAGTTATAGACCACTTAAATAATACCTAGCCTAATCAATGGATTGGAAGAAATGAACCCATTAAATATTCTGCCAGATCCCCAGATCCTACAAAAATGGATTTCTTTTTATGGGGATACGTGAAGGAAATTGTTTATAGAGACACACAAACAGTATAAAATATGAAGGAAAGAATAATAACTCCCTTTACATCTATCACACCGGCAGTTTTAGGAAGAGTGGAAACCTCATTTCAAAAGCGCATAGAGATGTGTGTCGATCAAAATGGGCAACATGTGAACATTTATTATAATTTTTTTCTAGTGAGTTATTTGAAGAAACCTCCTTTTTTAAGTTTATTTTTGAATTTTGTAATTATTGCTCAATAAAACGAAATTGGTTGCAATTAGTCCTAGGGAGTACTTACAAAAAATGTTCATTTTTCATTTCTACATCACATTGTCGAAAAATATACAGGGTGTTCCATTTGAAAGAATTGAGAAAATTCAATTTAAAATGTTCTTAATTGAAGAATAATTTTTGGAAACCCTAAGAAATGAAAATGATTCAAAAACATTAATTAGATGTCCCGTAACTGTTATTCACATAAGTTAGTTTTTCTTAAAACCCATAATTGTGACTGTGGTGATTTTTTTAATATCCATCTGCAGATTACATTATTTCAACAACAAAATTCATTACAGCCAAGTGGTTGGGAGATATTCAATGCTAATATAGGAATGAATAGAGCGTAGAAGGAGGCTCCAAAAAATGTATTGATATACATAGTATTCTATTTAAAAATAAAGCGGTTGTTCCTGTAATTTCATCTTGGCTCGCCCTGTATGTTCGAAAATAATTTCCAGCTATAGACTTTTTTATCTAGTTTACTTGCAATTTTTTAAAAAATTTCTAGCTATCGTAAAATTCAAGATATCCAGGTCCGACGTGCTATTGTCCCACCCTGTATATCAAATAAAATAATTTTAGATAATGAACATAATTTTTTCTAAAATTTATATTTTACAGTTTAATAAAATAGGATAAATTACCTACATTAAAAGTCCATTATGACATATTTTAACTTTAGTTTTATGTCGTTAACCTAATTTAAATACAGATTGGTTGTGATATTCCTTGTACTAGAATAGTTACGGACATCTCCAAGAAAATTAAAATATGTCAATAGATGCTGTGGTTAAATGAAATATTTAAATATATATATATTAATGCTATATATCGTATAATTACATTTTATAACTACATAACTAAGAAGTTAACTATTTAGTTCATTATGTTTTAGTTCAATATATTTCTCGAATACTTACTTATTTGCATAACATCACCAAATATCATTTTTTGGTCCTGTCCTCGTAATATTTTATTTACATTTTTAGCCTACATAAAAATATAAAACGAGATAAAAATTTCATCATATTCTCAATCTAATAAATATTTATTCAACTTTAATGTAAGTCTCTCTTTAATCTTCGGTAAATTGTTAGAATGCCGTTTGAAATTTCGAAATGTAATAGTCTTGATGAAACAAAATTCGAAAATTCTAATCTTAACTGAATGCATTGGGGCAAAAATCGTCAGTTGCATCATTAAAACCACTTTGCGTCGCGTCAAATGGATTCATCAGCGCAACCATATGTTATTGCTCCAACTAACGGCCTTTTCCCCACTATAGTCGAGGCAAGAATTCAAGCGATGCACGTCACAGATCGATTCTATAAGTAAGACAATACTGCTAAGAATCATGAAGCCCCATTAAACTGTACCTATTTCTGAAAAGAGCTTAACAACTGGGTGTCAAGAATTACTCTTTTTAACGTAATTAATGATTAAAAATTATGTTAGTATTAAAATTTCTTTAATGAGATCGCTCGTGACGTGCATCGCTTGAATTCTTGCCTCGACTTTATAATATAGCTACATATTATTTTTATATTTATATGTGTCAGAATTCATCTAAAATAAAATACATTCGGTCTGAAATGATTTTACTTTATTTGTTTGTTGCAAGTTCATAGGACCAGCTGACGTGCAATCTCCCCTCCACGATGCAGCTCACAAACACTACCTGACATCAATAATTTCTTTTTTTTAAATCGGATTTTCTGAAATAATTTTAAAAATAATTTTTTTAGACAAGGTCACACCCCCCACAAGCGGCACCAGCCCTATTGGAGCAGATAACAGTCGTTTCGGTTATTACCTACATAGTATCTATTGTCTGTTAAAATACGCCGGTATGCGATGACTAGGTAAAAATACCACTCTTTCGGGCTACATGACAGTGTTTGACTGATAGCATGTAATCTAATGTCCAGATAGCCTATGACTAAGTTAAAATATGAATTTGATCGTAAAATATTGCAGAAAAACTAAAATTTATTATCCCCCTTTTAAGGAGCATATCTCCCTTAGTATTTTTTTAATGCCCTAACTATTTTCATGCTGCAATGCATTAATTTCAAGTAATCTCAAAGTTTATGAAAGCTTAAAAAACATAATTGAGACTATTAGTAGTATCTGAATGTATAGTTCTTATTCTACTCTGTTCTAATATTATAGTGCAGTCATTGAAGCGAAAAATAGGGTCTTACCTCCGAAATATTTTACTACGAACCGATTTACATGAAATTTTGGAGTTAGGCTTATCTTACCCTTAACTTCAATTGACCCAACCTCCGTTTTTTATTTTTAAGGGGGGAAAACGACCCCTTAATGAAAAAATTGACATTGAGCCATTTTATCGCCAGAAAACGTAACTAATAATATGGAGTGAAATCGTAAAGTGTTCTCTAACACAATTATCTCATGTTTAATCCATTTTCAAACCCCAAAAAACTTTACAACCCCTGCAAACGACCCCTAAATTGAAGAAAATTACAAAAAATACTTTTGTATAACTTAAAAAGATTTAAATATAGAGTAAATATTGTTTTACGTTCTCTACCTTAATTATCATATTTTTAACCCCTTTTCAACCCTTAAAAACAACCCCTCAATTAAAAATTGTATAAAAAAATTTCTTTTGATGAACTCAAAATGATTTAAATGCTGTTCCACGTTCTCGAAAATGACTATCATATGTTTAGCTTTTCAACCCTTAAAACTACCCCTAAATTAAAACATTGAAAATATGTGTTTATACAATTAAAAATAATTTAATTATAGAGTAAGCAATCAGACACTTTTTATTGAATAAAATATAAACTTACAAGTTATCTGGAAATGTACTAGATTAAATTAGTAATTAATTATAAAAAATTCTGCAACAAGAGCATTACAATACATAAAAAAACTATTACACCAATCGTTCATGACTCAATATCGGAGTTGCTGTCGTAATCAAGATCTTCTTCTGGGTCAATTGGAGGGCTCTTCTGGCAGTTATCTCCACTGCATGTTCCACAAGTTACATTGCAAAACAGCCCGACTCTTCGGCATCCGCAAGTGGCTCCGCAACATTTTTTGCAGTTGCAAAAAATCATTTTAAGTAAATCTTGCGGTGCAGGTGGATCTGCAGTTTTTATTGGATTGGATTTTATTGGATATACATATATGAACGTTTGTATGTATTCGTGCGTATGTTTCCGATATATATGTCATATATGGATATATATATATATATATATATATATATATGTATATATATATATATATATATATATATATATATATATATATATATATATATATATATGGTGTAGTGGTGAGAGGTAAGTGAATCCTCTCATATGGTCTAATGCTACTATACACCAGACATCATGGATGTCTCCATGGTGCATAGCGACTTGCCATTTTGCAAGTACCGAGAGCGGTGACCTTCAGCCCTTGGTGGCCTTAACCCATATACTGTTATTATACATGATTTGCAGGAAACAACTACTCAGCGGGCAAATACCCCGACCTGCATTGAATTATACCTTACAAATCATGAAAAATTGGTAGCCAATGTCATTTGTCAACTCCCTGACCAGACATAGACCGGTTTCGAACTTATTAGTTCTCATCAGTATGCCATAGGTCATGGAGCAGACAAACGACAGTGGCCAACCTGCTAGTCTTATACAGACTAATGTAAATGGTGTAGTGGTGAGAGGTAAGTGAATCCTCTCATATGGTCTAATGCTACTATACACCAGACATCATGGATGTCTCCATGGTGCATAGCGACTTGCCATTTTGCAAGTACCGAGAGCGGTGACCTTCAGCCCTTGGTGGACTTAACCCATATACTGTTATTATACATGATTTGCAGGAAACAACTACTCAGCGGGCAAATACCCCGACCTGCATTGAATTATACCTTACAAATCATGAAAAATTGGTAGCCAATGTCATTTGTCAACTCCCTGACCAGACATAGACCGGTTTCGAACTTATTAGTTCTCATCAGTATGCCATAGGTCATGGAGCAGACAAACGACAGTGGCCAACCTGCTAGTCTTATACAGACTAATGTAAATGGTGTAGACCATTTACATTAGTCTGTATAAGACTGGTTTTTGGTTTGAAAAAACTTTATGGGACACTTTTTGCTTTGAATTGGGTCTTCTATCGATCCCCGAGGTTATTTTGACCAAAAAAGTTTCCACTAACGAGAAGGGGTGGCAACCACCCCCAGGGTAAGAACGGAGGTCGGGTCAATATCACTTTTGAAGTTAAGGGTAAGATAAGCCTAATTCCAAAATTTCATGTAAATCGGTTCGTAGTAAAATATTTCTGAGGTATAAAGCTTGAATGACTGCACTATTACTGTTGTTTGATATCTGGTATCACATTACACATACACACCAAACTTCTTGTTTTCATATTGAAACGTTGTGGAGAAACTGAAATATAAATTGTTTTTTAAGTGTCCTTTTATGAGCGAGCCATTTTATATAACTTGTATTATTTTCTATTTTGTTTTCGTTCCACTGACGTCAAAGTAAATAATGTTATACATATTTATTTACTACTTAAAATATTACATTATTATATTATGTGTTACTTTATTGCCTAAATGGTAAAAAATACAAATGAAATAAATTTTATAAAAAGTATTTACGTGTCATTTAATCAAAATGAGGACAGCGAAGTGTTTAATTGGGTTAATAACCTTCTTGGTGACGGGTGGGATATATGCCCATCTTTTTTTAGGTATCATTTCCAGTAGATTAAATAAAAGGAAAATAAACAACAATGTTAAATTGCTCGTTTACTTTCGTTTATGTGTTTGAGCCTTCCAAAGGAAAACCTGAAAGTGTACCTTTACCTCTTTATTTAACAAACACATATATAATTAAATTATTCGGTGCCACCTAATTAAAACAATTTAATTAAGCGAAATGATCAAACGATCTTCTCTTTTGATCATTTGGAAAGTCAGTTAAATACATACAACAAAAATATGTGTATTGTAATAAAAGTAGGTTTCTCTAATTTATTAAAAGTAGGCAAAATGAAAGTGCAGTTAGTAAGTTTAGGCAAAATCAATTCAGAAAATAACAGTGTCCATGCCCATATTATATATGTTTGTCTTGTGGTAGAATTTATATTTTTACCCTTGTATTGAAGTTTATCTTTGAATATCTGAGGTATAAATAAGAAAGGTGTGAAATCCATCATTTTTATTAAAGTTAAAACAATTATATTGAATTGAAAAATTTGGAATACTGTAATTATCAACATCTCTTAATAGGCTTGTTTCAGATAATACTATATCTATCATTTGTGTTAAACAATTGTAAGTATAAAAATAATTCGTCAAAATTTTTGTTCAGACTTCTAATATTGAAATGAACTACGTTTAACCCTAGCTTACCTACTTCCTGGTAAAACTCCTCTATTTTCTTAAATGTTGTAGTCTCAGTTTCGGTAGATATTTTAGGTGTTTTATGTTGTGTATGTTTTTTAAATCATTTATTTAACGTCGGCCTATTTCCGCTATCAAGACCAATCACCGACGCCAGAGGATAAGCTCATCAGTGTCTGTGGCACTGGGATCCCTAATTTTGCCGAACTCCCACAGTCTGTAGTGAGGTAGGGATCTTTAACGTGCTCACATCGTAGATGTACGGAACTCACAGTTTTACATCTCTTTCGAAAGATGGTGACGCTAGCAGATCCGTTCATCCACTATCTCATCGACTTGCTGTGACCCGGTTTAGAACCCGGATAGTCTGCGTGAGAGGACGCGCCACTGTCCATCACACCACCAAGCCGACATTGTGTATGTTTAATTTTCGATAATAAATAAACCTTTAAACAATATTTTTACATGGATTTAGATATGATGTAGAAGTAGCTTAATTTGAAAAGTTGATAATTTAGAATTCAGTACTGTAATAAATGCCAAATCAGACTTTTATTCACAAAGGTATTAGCAATAGTCGATTTAGAGAAGGGGAAATGCTTCATATTATTTTTATTTAACGGTGAAGCGATTTTGACATGCGTAGTAATTAAACAAATGTTCTTGTTACGTATCTGCCAAATATAGTAAAAATTGCAATATCAATGTAGATGTTTCATGAAATATAATTTTTACAGACTGCTGTATAATATTATTTGTAATTTAATTTCGTACTATTTATGTGCTCGCTTGATAATTCCAGATAAAAATGAAAGTAATTGTAGGCATTTTCGATAGTAGAAGGAGTATTTTATCCTTTATGGCACACGATAAGCAAATTTTATATTTCTATTAAAGTTAAATGGAAGAGTATCGTATAGACAAAAGTCACCCTTAAAGTAAAATCGTTTATTCTTATTATTATTATTTCTTTTGCCTTTTTTAACAGTTCTCAGTATTGAAGCGTAAGAAATGTTCTGTTGTGATAAATATTGATTGATACGTACATGAAGAATACGTATTTAATACTTTTCATATTAAAGATTAGATATTAAGTGTATGAGTGTTCTAGTTTTTGAGATTGATAGATGCCACACTTAGGTAGGTTACTTTCTAGGCAATTCTATTATTTTATTGCGATTGATAGTGACTGCTTATCAGGGGGATAGTCTCTAGATAATCTTTATCCGACAACGAAATATATTTAGAGAACATGTTCAGGGATCAATAGTAGAGATAAAGAATAGATAGTTTTTCTTTTTCGTGTTAAATATTAGATTTGAAATGTATTAAAATTATCTGCTAAATACCCAAATACAATTTATCAACATATGAACAATATTTTTAAATCTAAAATTAACCACCAAATTTAGTACCGCACACCTCGTATTTAAGATACGTTACGTAATTATAATTTTCGCCGTTTTTTGTCCATATGTAACAAATTTTGCATAGTTAGATCGTATTTCTTATTCACTAATAAATGTAGGTTTAAGCCAAAGTGAGAATCATAAAACACTCATAATAATAATAATAAACCCGGGTTAATTGCCAACTTTACTACTAGGCAAACATTTTTCTAATTAAGCCATGCAGTAAAACGATAAGCGTCTCAGAGCTTGCTCTGCGAATACACGTAAATTTTGTTTTGTGTTTTTTAATGTATATTTAAACTGCTTTATGAGAGTATTTCCGTTAAATTAAGCTCTGGATACGTACATAAACGTTTTCACACTCGCACTTGTTGAGAACCTATTATTTGTTCCTGTATATTCCTCCTCAGTATACCCTATTTCAAGATAAAACTATCTTTAAGGAAATATCATTCACACACAATACTTGATATAAAGAAGGGCTTAAAGTAGGGTGATAAATCAATTGTATTAATTCTGTAGAAACATGATGCAGTTTATACATAGAATTCTAGCAGGTCTGCACGGTACTATTCTGTTTACCCATATAGATAGAAATCGCCTTAGAACATTTTGTACACTGTTGGGAAACAAAATCGTGTTTTTTTTTTAAACAATTGGAAAATGTTCAAAGATTTCGTACAGATAGTAAACATGGTTTTATAAGCATTTGCTAAAAAAAATGTCTGAACTTATTTATTGTCATATAGAATAATATTAATTTAAGTCTAATTACTTCCACGCCCAGTGGAAGTATAGTAATGTAAAAAAAAATATATTTAAAATCTTATGAAACGTTGAGATTTTAAATTTGAGCAAAAAAAATTCCTGTCTGTCGGTATATCTGTCGGTCTGTCTGTCTATCTGTAACTTTTTTTTTTTACACGTTTACTCTGGAACCGTTTATGATATTGACTTGAAATTTGGTATTGTAACGAGATCTGGAACTAGACTATATTTTGATCTATAGGTACTTGCCCTGTAATTTATAATTTCATGTTCGTTTGAGTTTGTTGGTTCTTATTTACCTGTTTTTTAAAATCCTTTTTGTATTATATTTGCTTTTGTTCTAACCTTATCCTGTAAATGGACCTCGGTCTGTTAGATACTGTAACTCAATAAATAAATAAATAAACTAACGGCATCTAACAGTCTGTTTAAATCTGCCAAATGTAAATATTTATAATAATAATTATTTGTTGTATTGCTTCTAATTTGAATACATTTTTAATTACCTTTGTTTATATTTTTGATAACAAAAATTAATTACGTGTGAGTTCATTACACAACAGAGTCGTATGTTAGAGCACTCACATTACATAATTAAAACCGCTGTTAATGAAAGTGTTTTAAGGACACCGTAGATAACAATATTTCTAAGCGAAACTATTGATGCAAATCTTTCACTGCACCACCCGTAGTAGACTTTTGATATTTTCCTAAGATTCAAAATTCTATTAGGGCCGTCCTTTTTAAATCCAACCCGGTTCAATTGAATAAAATCTCTTTCTTTTAACCTTCCTAATGACGTAAACAGGAAATGAGAGAAAGAGAAATAACCCCATAAAGCCGCTAAAAGGCGTAATGACAGTAAATCCCACCAAGAAAAAGAAAAATTGTGTCGTTTCTAGGTTTTAAGATTGGCGAGATTCAGCAAATGGCTGCTGCGAGAGTTAGACAGTTCGGTTCTATTTTATTTTTTAAACATATGTTGCTGTTCCTGTTTGTTTTTATCCTGCCCGTTTATTTGATATGATAATGGAGCAAATATCCATGCTAAAGCCTTTACAAATATACAGGGTGATTTTATAAAACATTAAAATATAAAACATTAGTTGAGTACTTACGTTAAAAACATCAAATACTACCGGCTAATACAATTTATTGTTGAATATGGAAAACAACATTACATGAACTTAAAACATAATACTTTTAGTCGCAAACTCATCTATAAAATCCCTATTTTACTATAAGGAACGTAACCAAACTGCAACCAACAGCTACTCTCCGAGCTATGTGCCCCGCCGAGCGCTGAATTACAAGTTACAAGCCTGGCGCGTTAAGTGTAATAATTGGATATTACCGTCAAAACGCTAATGCTTCGATTGCAACAAACACCAGCCGAAAGACTGATCCTACTTAAAGGAGCTCTCGTGCCAGTCGTTACACACCACTTACACAACCAAATTGAATCATTTGAACTGTTAAGTCAACTAAATTTTTCCGTACCAAGATTATCTATTAGTCATTAGGTAACATTTTATTGCAACACACCTAGAACAAGCGTGCAACTTAAATTTCCTGTTATGTTTAGCAACATTAATAGGATGTCATTTATATGATATTCATTTTTGTAGTTTCAAGGAACTTATACAGATAACAGTGCATTACTTGAATGATGGATCGTTTATACAGTACGGTGAAGGCGACTAGCCGTATAGGGGAATTCTATACACTTATGTACATATGTAATATGGGTTAGGTTAGAATCACGAGATGCTATGAAATAGGTGGTGGGGCATAGGCATGGCAGCTGGTCCAGCTCGATCCGCTGCAGTAGCAAATGTATTTTGCGCGGAAGTGAACAGTCGTCAAATAAGGAATTTGCGAATTACCACGTATCATCCCAAAATATTCATTTGTTAAGTGAGATTAACTATGGTGGTCAACAAATTATCAATTACTTAAATTTCGTAAGGTTACCTGAGACCTAAGCCCAACGGACTCTAGTAAATATTAAATAAATCCATAACACCGACAATCACAGCAGCGCTAGCGTACAGCCCACTGGATCGCCCCACCCCAATCACATTTCATTAGATCAGATTTTACCCATATATATGTACATAAGTGTATAAAATTTTTCTGTACGGCTAGTTGCTTTCACCAATCTGTATAAGGTATAATTTATAAGCATAATATATTAGAACTATTATAAACAAATGCATGTTTCAATGTTCATTCAACTTGTAATTTTTCTGTTTTTATATTTTTATATTTTTTTTATTTTCTATTTTTTACTTTGTATATTTCTTTTTGAATTTTTGTCCTGTAAATGGGTAACTGTTGGGTAACAGACGTTATTATAATTATTAATAATTGTTATATCTCGCATATTCGTTGTTATTGTATAGATATTGTTATTGTTATAATGTTTTAATTAATTTACTCAAAGCACCTTTCACTTTCAATTTGCGCTAACTGTGATAATAATGTCAAAAATAACAAAAAAACTCGTGTTTGATCAAATCCTTAATACACGACAAACCATCACATAATTCCAAAAAATCAGTCCGGCTTTAGAGTTGGTCACAGCACAATAACTGCTCTTCTGAACGTATCCGATAATATAAATGAAGGCCATGTTGGTAGGGAACACTACTGCTCCTATGTTGCTTGAATACTCTAAAGGGTTTGATATGATTATTGTTATCAAAATTGAAATGTTATAAATTTTCCAATAATGTGTTAAAAATATATAAATATTGCTTTACTAATCGTAAACAATAAGTTGTAGTCAAGAATATCTTATCTGTTTCAAAAATGGTTGAATCTGGTGTACAACAAGGATCTATTTTGGGGTCGCTCTTATTCATATTGTATACTGCTGATTTTTTAGTGCCCTAAACACCTGTAAATCGCATTTGGTGGCAACATCCAGGTTCATAGCACATTTGAGTCGTCGTAAGTTATGCAGTCCGTCGAAAACGAACAAAAATGTTATGATTCTTGTAAGTTATTCTTGTCGATATTGTTTAACGCAGCTGTATCTTCTGTTATTTTGATTAGAAAGGAAAGCAATAGACAATTTATTAGACTTAACACAATACAGGTTGATCAGAAATTAGCTCTCATATAGCCTTAAAAATTTGGCTCGAGTTAATAATGTATTCAAAAAACGCATTAAAACAGCTATATTCACATGGTCACATTTTAAATAGAAACTTAAGAACACTCTTAAGCGAATCCCTAGTCCTATCTTTTTTTATTATGGTGATATTGTACATGGCCCGTGTCTCAGCTAAATAATTGTTCATATATGATTCAAAAGATCCAACATATATGTACAAGATTCATATTTAACTTAAAAAGAAGTGACCATATATGTAAGTTAAAATATCTTAGATGGTTAAATATGGACTCAAAATGCAAATTGCATCTTGCAAATTTTACTTATAAATTGAAAGAAACAGCTTATCGTAAAAGAAATTTTAGATATGACAGCGACATCTTCTAAGTACTATACTAAATCTGCGTTAAACCATACGTCATAATAGTGACAACTTATCGTAATATGCGTAGGAAGAAGAAAGTAATCTGCAGGGAAAAATAAAGGTGACTGCAAACCTGAAATAATATTTTTGAAGTTATGGCGGAGTCGCCGATGTTAAGTCAAATGCTTATTACATAAAGTTGATACTTATATTAATAAATAAATAATGTAAAGGGCCCTGCACTCTAAATATGACCCTAATGAGAATCAGAGAACATCTTTATGTTGTGCATGGCCTTCTAAGATAATTTTTGACATGTACTTACTGTACTATTTGTATAAATTATTAAATATTATCCTATAATTGAAAACAATTAAAATTAATTTAATTATAAAGGAGAATACCATAACTTGACAGCATACGTTCCATTTTCATTATATAATAATAATTAGATAGGGCTATGAAAAGGTGGTAGTTAGTTTTTATACAATATTTACATTCTATTTTAACTTTATTTCTTTTGGTTGCAATCAGTCTAATTTTGAGAGGCAGAATATTATAAAACTGAGGGGCAAAATAGGTTATATGCCTTTGAGTGTGTAATTTTGTTTGAAATGAAACTTTCAGTGAGTTGTTAATTATCATTCCAGTTTCATAATTATGGATGATAAAATTATATAAATGTTGATTTTTAAGTATAAAATTTAAACAACTATAATATACTTATAATATTCATTATATTTGTATTCTTATATATTTCGTTAATGGAGTACATTATATCTTTCTTAAATATTATTTTTATTATAGTATTTTGACACACAGCAAGATTATGTAATAAATTGTTGTATAATCTATCCCAAATTACAATGCAGTATTTTAATATGGACTCGGCTAAGGTGTTGTGTAAAGCCATTAACAAATTATTAGTTACGATGGATCTTAAGTGATAAAATTTATGAAATAGTTTACGAATTTTTGTTGCTATAAAATTACTATGATCGTTGCATATCAGATGATGATCAATAATAACTCCTAAATATTTAGTAGATTTTTATCTTTTTTATTTCGGGGCAGTTGAAATTGATATTACACTAATATTTTTGAATTTTTAGTGTATTTTGAACAAGTTAACAGTAGCTGAGGTGGAAAACAGCTATAAACACTTTTTTTGATATTCAAACTTAATAAACTAAAATCTAGCCAATTTTATATTGACTGGAGACCTGCTTCAGCTTTCTCGTATACCTCTATCCAATTTGCTCCTGTAAATAAAATAGCGGTGTCATCTGCATATAAGATTGCAGTTCCAATATTTGGTATGTTTCCAATTTCGTTAATATATACAAGAAATATCATAGGTCCCAATACAGTACCGCGGTACACCTATTGAACTTGTCTGAGAGTTATTGAAAGTTTTTTTTGTTATACCATTTGTTTTCTGTGAATTAAATAATTCTCAAACAATCGCAAGGTGCCTCCTCTAACTCCAAAATTTTTCAGTCTATCAAATAATAATGTATGGCATACTGTGTCAAACGCCTATATATACTACAAGATTCAGAAGAATAGTTACAATACGCATTTGGTTTATTGTTTCATAATTTTGTTCAGTTTTATCTCTGGCATATGATATGTGATAATGATCGAAAGGCCGAAACATATGTCAGAGAGAAAACTGAACAAAACTTATGAAATAATAAACCAAGTGCGTATTGTTACTATTTTTTTGAATATTTATAATTATTCTATTGAATATGCCTCATCAAGAACCTACCGCAGATTCAAGCTAATTAACTACAAGATTCTTTTTATTCTTATTTATATTACTTATTACTTCCGTAGTTAAATCATAAACGGCATCCTCAGTACATCTTTTAACTCTAAAACCATATTACTTTCTGTAAAATATATATTTTAAAAGCAGAAAATCCGTAAACTTTTTTTTTCAAACATTAGTTACATTTTGAAGATCGCCGTTTTTATATACGGGCGTAACAACTGAAACTTTAAACTCTGCAGGTATTATAGAGGTTGTAAAAATGAAATAAACGATATGTAATAGTGGTTTCAGGATATAACAATGAATATTTTTATTAAGATAGCAGAAATTCCACCAGGACCCGGCGCACAGTTTTCTTTGAAAGATTTTTTTTTTATACATTTATTTAACGTCGGCCTATTTCCGCTACTGAGGCCTAACACCGACGTCTGTAGACGAGCTACCCCCAACCAGGAATTTTACCGAACCTCTTCCCTTAAGAAGAGTAGGGATCTTTTACTTGCCTAACATTTAATAGACAAGGGACCGACGGCTTTACATCCCCTCCAAAGGATGGTATATCTCCTATACAACCCTCGCCTAAGGTTGTATAGCTTCCGCGCATACACTGATATCCAAGCCGCTGGAAGATGTGTGAGGCGAGAACGCGGTTTCCGTTGGAATGGTCACCCATCCAAGTACTAACTGCGCCTGTCGTTGCTTTACATCGCATATCGAAGTATGTACATAGTAAAGACGCACCTACGCTCGCCCCCCTTTGAAAGATGCAATGCATAATATAAGCTCATTCTCTGTGATCGGGTTTAGATACACTGAGTTACTAGATATATTTTTTTATGGAAAGTTTTCTTGCCCATTATGTATTTTTTGTGCCACTTCCTTACCTATATTTATAAAGAAGTTATTAAAAGCATTTGCTGAATAGCATTTATTTTTTTATTATTCTTTTTACCATTTGCAACCTCGCCAACAATCTTCCATATCTGTTTATAATCGTTATTAGTTTGTTCAGTTTATGTTTTATAATAATTATTTTTTGTCTGTTGTAGTAAAATATTCAATTTATTTCTATATTGTTTGTATTGTTTGATGGCTTCCTCTGTTCCAGTCCTTAACATCATTTTTTTTCATCTGATCTCTATGGAGTTTATTAGTCCAAATGTAATCTACGCTACAATTTTTTTAACTTATTTTTCTGGCATATTGTTTTTGTTGCTACATTTACAAATGTTTTAAGTTTATTTATGTATGTATGTTTGTTCAGCATCATTACACTGTATAACTTCTTTCCATTCTTCTTTTGCTAGTAGCTGATGCAGTTTTTGTAATTTACATTATTAATAATTTTCTAGTTATTCATATTTTTATTATTAGTAGTAAACTCATAAAAAGGGACGGATAGTGATAACATGTAATGATCTATGATAGCTGTTTGAAATATATTAAATTTTATATCAATATCTTTTTGTCTTTTTGAATACTAGAGCCAACAATAATATGATCTATAATACTCACTGCGTGTCCTGTTACCCTAGTAGGTTTATTCATGTATGGTATAAAATCTTTTAGTTATGAACATTCCAGTCTTTTGTATCTAAAATATGAATGTTAATGTCTCCTATGATAATATTTATGTCTGCTATATTTAAATTCATTAGATATTCACCAAAATCGTTAAAAAATATATTTATGTTTATAGAAGGTAATGAATAATGAACTTATATTCATTTTTATCTTTTTTATTTCAAATCTACAGTTCATTAGTATCACCAAATATTATCATTTTAGCATATTAATATTAATTATTATTAATAATTATTCAATTCTTATGAGCATTAAACAAGTTTCAACAAATTCCTTCATATTCCGTTATATGAGATTTCCTCATAATTAATAAGTAATGATCAGAAACAAAAAATCGAAGAATCATTGAAGGACATTATTTATATTTTTTTCGTGAAACTTGTTAATTTGCAGTGGCGGCTCGTGACATTTTGGTAAGTTTTAACTTAGTAATGGAGCATGGAACCCACACAAAATTTTAAGGGATGACTACCAAGACCAAACGAAGATGTTTTGTGGAAAACCATTTAATTGAAATTTATTTTAAAAAAAGGCCTTGCCCATCCTGCGATGTAGAAAGTACTTGTAAAATGTTTGCAAGGAGTTTTTTTCAGAACAAGGAAGAAAATGTTCTTAATTTTATGAACAAATCTTAATTTTTTATAAAGTTTTTGAAACTTTATAAAATAAAAATCAGTGCAACACAATCTGTCAATAACGCATTAGTACAAAAGCTAAATTCATTAAATAGGTATCATTATTTTCATTCACACAATTAGAATCTATCCAATTTATAGCCATTATGAGCATATCATTTTTGATAATCGTGAAATTTAGCGGACCGATCAGTTGCATTTCCGTTGTAGCATATAAATCCAATAACCATACATGTATTGTAAACGAGGCCAATGTTCTCACTTATTCACATTTACATTACAAAATCCGACTGGTTCCCGATATTTTTCAACAAAACCTAATAATTAGTTTTGTTATTGTGACTGCTTTCCAATTATTTGAAATTAAATACAGCAGTTGTGATGGACGTTTGTTGAAAATTAGAGACCAAACATTTTTTTCATGAAACAATAGTAGGTACGCAAAATCAATTGAAATTGGAGTAAAAGCTTAGAGCATCGAAATTTTAATCAAGCGCTGATATCAGGCTTGAAATGTTGCAGGGCTTTAGATTAGGTAAACATCGATACTATCAGCTTTGTCCTCTTTTGAGATAATGATATTAACAACGAAAGTCTACATAGATGTCTGCAATTAATGTTGTTAGCGACTTAAATTTACTTTACTCCTTGCAGCGACGTCAAACATCTATCTATAGTACAATAAAATTAATCTATCGTTTGGATTTTATTTCTCAGGCGATAACTTTATGATCAATCGATGGGGAAAAATGTCAGGAATAACATATTAAAATGTTTAAGACTTGGGTGTTGTAGCAATTTTGTATATAAATAAAAACTATCAACAAATTGGCCTCGACTTCAACATGGTACGACGGCCATAAAATGCTTCCAATATATATATATATATATATATATATATATATATATGTTCCGAGAAGCTTCCGCGGTCGTTGGTATGAAAAATACTAGGTCAGTCTGCATACTCCCCAGATCTTACCACGATCCGTCTCTAAGGCCTCAACCTGCCTACTCCTTAGAGTGAGTTCGCTGAACCCCGAAATCGAACCAGTTCCACGAACCCTTAGCATTATTTTCTTTGACAATTTTTATTTGACCCACTTTTTCTCTTGAAAATGGCTCCAAAACGGGAGCCGAAAAAAGTATTAGAAATTGTCAAACACACACATATATTAAATAAAAGTAATAAAAACATATAATATATAAAAGAAAAAAAGAGAGTGTATAAGAGTACAAAACTATCAGTATATGTATATAAATAATTAAAAACATGTAAATGTTATAATCAATATAATAATACCTATTATAAAGACAACTCTTTTTTAAATTCAAGCTTTCGAAACGTTATTATTTAATACGAGTGAAAAGTACTTATTAAATTGAGGTTAAAATTGAAATTAACGAATCATCAAGACAGAACAAACAAAACTATTACAAAATAAATCACACTTGTGAACTACATTTATATTGAATTTAAGTTAACAACAAAAATCTTTAATCTAAAATAGTTTCAGCCACCTCGAATACGAACAGATAACAGTCAACTACGTTATTTCTTATTACTCCAAAAACATAGGAATGTGAACTTAAAAAACTGTCAAAACAAATCTGAAGCATATATATATATATATATATATATATATATATATATATATATATATATATAAACATAATCTTTCAGTCGCAAGTTCCTCTATAAAATCCTTATTTTACTATAAGGAATGTAACCAGACAACCAGACTGCAATCAAAAGCTACTCTCCGGGCTATGTGCCCCGCCGAGCGCTGAATTACAATTGATATATCTACATATATATCACGTTGTAGGGCAAGAAATTCTCTATAATTTTGATACAAGAAATACCCCTCTACGATGCTTAATTTTTTTTATCATTATTTTAAGATTTTTTGCCAAATTGTTTTGCCAAGTGCAGCACGTGCGTTTTAAAATTATTAGAAGTATTTTATGGCCGTCGTACCGCGTTAAAGTCAAGCAAGGCTAATTTGATGAAAGTTTTTATTTATTTACAAAATTGTTACAACAGCCAAGTCTTAAAGATATGTTGTTCCTGATATTTTTCCCTATCGATTGATCATAAAATTATCCGCTGAGAAATAAAATCCAAGAGATGTGAAAAATTGATCTAGATTTATTGTATTACTATAAGACATTTTATAATCACGAATATTCATCCCATTTCTCTCCCTAGAAAGGCTGAGGACTCTTGAGCTTACAGTGAATTATGTCTGCATACTATTGAATGCGGCCTGTAGCATACTCTGTACCTCACATCCATCTTTGAGGTTAATATGTAACCAGATCATTAAAAGCTTTCATAATAGGCCAATTTTACATTTAATTTATTGAGAAATACCCTTTTATTCAAATACAAAGTATACTTCGACGTTTTTTAAATTTGTTCTTGAATTCCAAAGCCAACTAGAAATAGCGAATAAATGCAATTTTTAAGGTTATTTTTCATCCGATTTTAAATCTGAAGAGAAATTACAGCTTTCTGAGAAGTGACTTAAATATACAAAGTGCTATTTAAAATAAGAAAGTTGTGGCAATTTCCGGTAATACCGGAAGTAATTTTTTTACCATCGAATGCTCAAAATGTGGTCATTGATACCTATATTTGATTTCCCAAGTTTCAGAATTTTATTTTTAAAACTGTAGAAGAAAGTGGGGAAGTAGGTACTTTCTGGGTCAACCGGTATATGCTTAAATGCATGAGTTGTATGTACATATTACATGTTTTTTTATTTCGGTGTTCAGGTAGTACTGGAAAGCAGCATTGTTGATACACTTCCTTCTGAGAAAATTTGTAGTTATAGTGCTTATTTTTTTCAATAAATATATTGTAAAAATAGTTTACATTGCCTACTATTTTAATTAGAAATATTAATCAATGGCACAACATTTAAATTTATTTTTAAATTACTAGGCATTATAGATGGTCAGATATTTCTTCTAGGGGCAATTTCACTTAGCATGCTAAGTCATGCGGGAATCCTTTAAATAACAATATCTCAGAAACTTTTGGTATTAGAGATTGATAAAAGATCAAAATACTGTCTAATAAGAAATCGTATGCAAAAGACATCAAATCTCACTCAATGAGAATAGTATATAAAAAAGTGACATTGACCTGGCACCCTATAATAATTGTAAAAATAATTAAGCTTATTTCCACCGAATACATTTTATATAACGGCGACGATATCAATTTTCTAGACATTCATTTAAATCGACATATAGAGTTTTTAAAAGGTGCCATTATACACACCAATAAAATGTTAAAGACAATCCTCCATTCATAAAATTCCAACAAATTTATTTCCTTAATTGTAGCATGCCGGCAGCAAAACTCCCATGGGAGCATTGACGTGGTGCTTTTAATACACCAACAAAAAGCCGTATAAAAATAACGTAACTGAAAGGGGACAAAAAAATTCAAACTGGCAGCATGCGCTATATATGCAATTATTTCCCTTTAACTCCAGTATTTCTTTGTTATCTGACGTTAAAATAAATCAAACAGCAAATATGAACAGTTTTTGAATAAAAATTCAATTTTAAAATGCTTCTTTGATGTGCCTAACTGAGAAGCGCAACGCGAGTAATAATAAATATGCTTAAAACTCCATTCTGCATATTCATAGAGGAACACAAATTGGAAGTAGAGATAACAAACAAGATTGTACAATGAATGAAAATTTGCTTTATATCTTGCATTTAGATTTCCTTTACGAACATCTAATAACGATGAATTGATATGCGCTATTCCGTCTTGAACATAGAACGGTATATACACAGAAAGTGTACGATTCCATTGAGTAGAATTTTAAATTTCTCAATCAGGGTGTTTCCCTTTTAATGTGTAACCTTAGCAGTGTGTTGAGAGACTCATTTTAAGCAAAATATTTTCAATGAAAATCCTTCTCTTCTTGAAGTTTGTTAACTCCTTTCACTTATTATTTATTTTTGAGAAAGAATTGAATCAACATATGCGGACGACTAGCTGGTTTAAGTCGAAGCAAAGAGCCGTGGATCTGAGCATTCATAAGAGTGGGGAAACTTACCCTTTTTGAAATGTACAGCAAAAATGATAGATTTTTGTTTATTTCGAGAAAAGGAGACAAAGAAAAATTGATGTTAAATTGGGCACCATCTATAGTGAAAATAAGTAGAATTGTCTCTTTTTATCGAATAACCTATAGATCAGGCTGAAATTGTTGGTAAGAGAAATAAAAAGATAGTTTAAAATGAATGATAAAATATATTACACGAATAGATAAATCGGTTTGTATAAAGTGAAATTTTGAAGTTACTTAGTAATATCGGCTAACAAAGACTAATTAAAATTTAAAAGAAAATGTATAACAAATTTATACCAGGATCCTAGTTTCCGGGATCGAGTATTGTTGAGGTAACTGGTTCTGGAACAGCAATCCAGGCCGACAATTATCTCTTGCAAAAATGGAGTTAAAGGTTTCCTTGCCAATTTAGTTTACGTCTCTTAATGAAATGAAGTTTTAAAATTTTGGGAAAACTGTCCAACTATGTGGTTTTTGAAAAGTTAATGAATGCAAATATGGATGCTTAAGTTTTCAATAAAAAAAATAATAAAGCTTAAATGTAAAGCTTAAAGCATAAGCATAATATGAAGAACATTTTTAAAATATCAATATTCAGAAAAATCAAATTTTCAATATGAAGAACATATTTAAGGTATCAATAGGTTTTTAAAAAATGTTTTCTTAACTGCCTCTCAAGTTACCGAAGTAACCCCGTGAAAGATCTCAAAGATCTTGTGCTAGGTAGAGAGGGACGAGGACCTACAGTTTAATGTGGACTCCGAACCACTCTTGGGGCAATTTTTTTAATGAAAAATTATTTCGCCTTACGGGAATCGAACCCACTTCGCTAGGCAACTCAGTTTACTAGCCAGACGCTTTAACACACTGAGCTACCGAACCCCCTTAATATGCAGAAAGATACATATAAGCTATGCATAAGCTGTGCAAAAGCTATGCAGAAATGTAGAAGCTGATTTCGTAAACTATAAATTGCCAAAAAAATGAAAAAAAAAGAAAATAATATTTTAAAACCACGTGGTACATATAGTATTTTAACTACTTATTAAATTGAAAAGAATTGAATTTGAATTTAAATTTATTTTAAATATCATTGAAATTACATCAAAGACAAAAAATTGAAAATTACTGAAATTTTAAATTATTAATAAACGAAATTTATCTGGATGTTAAACACTTGTTAACGCGGATTTAAAAATGTAATATGAATTACTGAAGTCCACAGTTGAAATTTATATACGTTCGAATCAGTACAAAATCTGCAAGCAAATTTCTTGGTGAAATTTACTAATAAGGTAAACTTTACTTGTCCCACTTTCTGCAAAATAATGCCACCACACAAACTTGAAAAATCAATTTCCACTAATTAAATGAAAAGCGGTAAAACGTAGAAATGGTACAGGTATCGCTATCAATAACCTTTCTTATGTAGATTCCCGTATTCAAGAAAAATACAGAATCGATAAAAGGAATCTATATAAGCGTGTATGAATGAACATTTATTGCAAATTTTAACCTACTAAAGAGCTGTGAACAGTCGTAATAAATAGTAAACCATACTGTTGTGTAAGAATTCAGCAAATATATTAGATCTTATAGGATATACTATATAACACGTTAATTAGGAAGTTAAAGGTAAGAAAGGTAACCACATTTACTCACAGTAAACAAAATATAGAAATGGAAATATAGGTATATGAATATAAATGAATGTTTTGTAGACAATCGACAATTGTTTCCTGAGATGCTGTAATAAAACGGAAATACATATTATTGTAAAAAACACGACTGAGTTCCTAAGATATAAAAAATGTACATAAAACAGTGTGAGGTGATTTAGCAGTTATACAAGTAAAATTCTGTTAGATGAAAACAATTTCACTTACAAAAACTGAATCAAAATGCTATACAGATCGTGCTAACTATAAACAAAATACTAATTTTTATATAAAACTGTTAAATGGACATAGGCCATGTAACAAGTTTTTGGGAAATACCTACCTTATTTTATCTTTTAAACATCGTATATAGTTTTAACGTGTTCGGTGTTCTTTTATCTTTTACCTCAGCATGGAAATTTATACTTCTAATTGCATTATAAACAGTATCAGTATCAACGAGGATGAAAGTGAATGTCAAATTTTCGTAAAATTTTATGTTAGCCATATTAAATTATTTTAATTCTATTATTTTTGAGGTTAAGAGCATATCTTAATAGAGGTTCATAAACCTCGTAATTAGTTTTGTCACCAAAAAAAATTGGTAAAGGAGATTGATCAGATAGGCAAAAAAAAGAATCTAAAACCCGTAGTTTTGAAAAAAAATTTAATATAGCTGTTTTAGAACTTCTGGAATATTATGGTAGTAAAATACAGAAATGAAAAATCTTCTAGTTATGTAGTTTCCTGGCAAGCCACCTCATGTAAGACGAATCACCGACCTGCTTTTTCCTTCACTATGCTTGCCGTTGCTTTACATCAATTTTGATAAATAAGTCAGAGGTTCTGAAACTTTTTTTAGGTAAATCTTGACATTATTGACCTAGATCAGTTTTCAAGGTGCATAAAGTTTTATACTCAGGTTTTCTGTTTGCCTGTTATATCTAGAATTGTTAGAAATTTAATGTCCATTTTTTTGCAGTACGACCGAAGATGCTTTCAAAAACCATATAAAAAGCAACGTTTTATTTAAACTATTTTAAAAATTATACACCCGACCTCGCTGTAAGTCCTAAATACTTCCAATGAAGACAATAATTCGAATTCTGCTCATAAACACTCAATTATCTTAATGATACGTGTCTACTGAAACTATCATATATAGATACAGATTACCGATTAGAATAAACCGAAACGAAACCATGTCGTTCAAATAAGTTTAGAACAGGAATTGAACTTGAGCTTCGTGGCTGGTTTGTTTGTCTATTCATGGTCTGCTAGTGCACAGTTTCTATTAAATGCCATTCAATCGTTTATTAACGGAGTACTTGGAGTCGACAGCAGAATGCATTCAGCGTAGATTAATAGCCTCTAGTTATTGTCGTTCGCGATATTTACATTAAATCATATACTCCAACTCCCCTACAGTGGAATTATATACATCAATGGCTTGTTTCATTTCAGAAGCCAATCCTATATCTTTGTTTGGCTGCGCTCGCTGTTCAATATATTATATTAAACTGGATTATGTAGGATCTTTAATTGATGAACTGTATTATACTGTAAAAAATTATAATAATTGCTTTACCATATTAGACATAATTAAAGCTTTATAGAAGAATATATCTTGCTGTTATTCCAACAAAATGATCCGAATGAATAAAATGGTCGTTGTTTTTAAACATAAATTACTGGAGAACGGCTTGTATCATCGAAATGCATTAAGAATATCTTTTTTATTTTAATGATCCAAAATTTTAAGGGGTATATTTCCCTTATTATTCATATTCGGAAATAAGTTTACATAAAAGACTACCATTATTTTTTAACCTTCGTCGTACCGAGCGGGGTACAAACGCACTCCAGAGTCATAATTTTCAGGAAAAATTGTTTCAGAAAAATTTGAATATTCTGATTCGTCCATCTAAGTTATCCTCAATTAACATCTGCTTAATATATTTCTGGCTGATTTCCCAAAATTTTTTTCATAATTTTCACAAAAAAAAAATTGTGGCTTGGGGTACCCCGCACACTATTTCAAGCCATACTTTCTAAGACTCATTTGACATGCGCAATTTACGTATCGGTGACGTTATTCGTGTTGATGCTTGTTAGTATTTGCTAGCTCGTCGTAGAAGAAAGACGTTTTATTTGTTTATTCTTTTTATATGGTACGAATGTGCTATGTCAGCAAATATAACAGTGCGTAATCCCAAACAACTGACCGATGAGAAGTTGGAGGAGTTTTTAAATCTTAGCCTGGATGATGTTGAAGTCGACTTAAAGAGTGAAGACAGTGATTGTGAGCCAGAAATAATAGGGGATGAAGACGACAGTGTCACAATGGGAAATATCGGACCGGACATTAGTGGTTCTGAAAATGGAGATGTAACTGATGAAAGTTTGGAAGGGAGAGATTTATATTACCAGACTAAGGCTAATATAAATTGGAATAAATTACCATTTAGATCCACTCGTCGCAGAAAAGAGAAACCAGGACTAAATCAGTATAGCTGCAACATTTCCTCAGAACTGGATGCATTTCAACTGTTTTTGCCTGATGAAATACTAGACATTATTGTTTTATACACTAACAATAAAGCAGAACAGGTAAAATGTTGTTTTGCTTTTTTCATTTTATATTCTTATGTATTTTTCCTTTCATTGCTGTAAATATTCACAAAATGGAATCACAAAAATCCAGATAAAAAAGTACGTACATGGAAGCCAACAGATGCTGTAGAAATTAAAGCTTATATTGGTCTTCTTATAATCTTGGGTGCCTTACAAGCTTCAAAAGAACCCACAATAATGCTGTGTGTTCTAAAAAGGTTACACACGGCCCATTATTGCTGCAACAATGTCTCGTATACGTTTTTAGGCCATAACGTCATTTCTTCGGTTTGATGATCAAAATTCAAGGGAGGCTAGGAAAGCAACCGATAAGCTAGCACCAATTAGAGAAATATTCGATCTATTTATAGAAAATTTTAAAAAGTCTTACAATCCTGGAAGTCATGTTACAGTGGATGAGCAACTTGTGTCATTTAGACGTTGTTGTTCATTTAGGGTATACATGAAGATCAAACCCGATAAGTATGGGTTGAAAACTTGGGCTGCAGCGGATAGTGAAAATGGATACACTCTGGATATGCAACCATATTTGGAAAAAAGAAACAATAAACCGGAAAAGAATCAAGGACAAAGGGTTGTTCTAGATCTTGTAGGTTCAATAAGATCTGGACACGATATTACAACTGATAATTTTTTCACGAGTTTACCGTTAGCTGATAGTTTGTTAGAAAAAAGAAAGACACTTTGTGGAACATTACGTAAAAACAAGCCATATATTCCCCAAGAATTATTACCGAAACCCTACAAACCCGTTTTTTCTAGCATGTTTGCCTTCAGAAAGCGACATACGATGGTGTCTTATGTTTCAAGTAAATCAAAGGCAGTCCTACTGTTGTCTACAGAGCATCACAATGATGAAGTTTCAAGAGAGAGTACACATTTTAAGCCAGATATAATACTCCATTATAATAAAACAAGAGGTGCTGTAGATACTACCGACAAAATGGTCAAAGAGTATTCAGCCCGTAGGATCAGTAACCGGTGGCCGATGGTAATGTTCGGTCAATTATTAGATGTTGCCGGCATAAATTCGTTCATTTTATGGCGTCTGAAATATCCGAATGAAAAATTTAGTAAATATTGCCGAAAATTTTTGCTTGCACTGGGAGAATCGCTGATCAAGGGCAATGCGGTCAGAAGATTTGAAACAGAAAAAACAATGCACAAAACTATTAGAAACTATATTCTTGATATTTTTCCAGAGTTGGAGGATAGAAATAGAGAGCATCAAGAACTAGAGCGACCTACACCTGGTCGGTGCTATTTATGCGACAGGAAAAGGGATCAAAAATGCAGGCAAATCTGTTGCCACTACAAACGTTTTGTATATGCTTCCCGTTCTGGAAAACAAACTATCTGCCAAAAATGTGAGAGGCAGCATCGTAATTCTGAAGACTAGATTTGTTTTATCTTTAGTCTTACGTTTTTGAGTTAAAGTTTTCATGTTTTAATGATTTGCAGACATAATCATCATAATATATAGTTCATAGGATTTTATGTCACCTACTATTTTGAATAGATATTTCATGTTTTATATTCACTTCTTGTGTGTATTCTTAAATAAATAAATGTGATAGATAAAGTAGGAATTTAAATTTCTGCACTTTAACTTGGGGTACAAATGTACCCCACACAGTATTTCGTGTATTTTTTTTAGCACGGTACTACGAAGATTAATGTAACATCAGCCGCAAAAATATCGAAAGACAATTTTGTATCACCTTATATAACAGGAGATTTTAATATTGAGAATTATGTAACTTTTCGAAATTGATCAACATACTGTTTTCCTACTTGTTTACCAGAATGTATCAAACGCAATAAAAGGACAACATCCTTTGTTGCGAACTTGTTCAAAGATATATATAAAACTGATTCGGTCTCATTTTTGAGCCCTCACAAACTTCTAAACAATACGAATATTGATAAAAACTTAAAATACAGAAGTCCCATTTGCTACTAGAAGAAAGTGAGTTGCTCAAGTTTAAAAGAAACATCAAAACAGGAAGATGATTTTTTTACTACCAGTGAAGGGAAATCTTGGAAAAACTATAGTGGTCCCTTCAACAGTGTCCCAATTAAAACTCTCGGGACCAAATTAGTTAAAAATGAATTAAGTACATGCTCATGTTTTATTAACTTTATTATTATTACTAATGGTAGATGTATGATTACATTTTAAGGGATGTTCAAAATAATATTTTCTTTCATTTTTCATGAAAATGTACAGTGTATCACTTTGAAAATTAAATAACAATGCATTTTCCGGCAGTTTAAATAAATTTGTTTCATTACTATTCAAATGAGACTCTTTTACTGTGAAAGATGTTTTAATAGACATATCGTCTAATATTTTATTTAAAAAAGTTATGGCAGTATTTGTTATTAAAAAAATTATATCAAAATTGAAATATTTCGAAACCCATTGTTTTTTCGAGAATTGTTCATGTTATCGCCCTTTCACATGCACCTTGTTACCTGTTTATTTTCCTTTTTGTTAGATAAATAAACAGAGCAACAAATGCGAACGACTAGCTGGTATAAGCCGGAGCAAATGGTTGTAGGTTAAAAGAACTTACAAGAAAGGTGAAACTTACACTTTTGTGTGTATGTTATAAAAGAACAATTTCTTGTTTGTGAAAAAGAGACAATGAAATATTTGATGTTATGAGGCCACCATCTATAGCAAAGAATGAGTAAATTTTTCTCTTTCTCCCTTAAAACCAGTCTTATATAGATGAAACTGAAATTTGTTGATGGGCGAAAAAAATAATTGTTAAAATGAATGACAACATGTATTTAAAATAATCAGTTTACAACAGAAATTTAGCAAGTAATTTTGAGAAAGTGAAATTTAAAAATCTTAAAAATATAAGAGACCCCCCCCTCATTTTTTATGGGAAATGGCCCCCGGTGAAACTCGCTGGCATCGATATATGTTATTCCTCATGGCCACAGGGTCGGAAAATGTAGTTTTCCAAATATGGGGGGAAAAGTCGATTTTCCGGAATTTTTTCACTAATAGTATGGAATCATGGTCCTTCCAATGCGGTTTTGGTAGTATTCTACGGGGGTTTTTCGGGTCGCTGATTTCAAATCCGATGTCAAAAGTAGCATTTGACAGTTGACAGCTATCAGTGGAACTATCAACTCGACTTATTTTCAGGAAAAGATTTATCAGAATATATACAAAGGGTTTTTTTGGGTCGCTCAATAAGTGAATTAATCAATCAACCATCTGTATCTCTCTCAAAGACTCACTGTATCAACCAATCTTTCTTTGAGTATCTCTCTCTGTGAGATCGATCAATGAATCAATCAATCTCTCTCTCTATGCCTGTGTCAATGAATCAATGAATCTTTTTCTGGGCATCTGTGAATAAATGAATAAATCAACATCTCTTTCTCTCAATAAATCATTTAATTAAACAATTTCTAGTTCCCTCATATCTAATGAAATCTTCGCGAAAATATTGATTGAATTGTTTGCATCTGCTTTTAGCGTGACGCGATCTTTTCCGGATAATACAGCTAACACTGCTACTGACAGCTGTCAACTATCAAATGTCACCTACGACATCGGATTTGAAATTATCGACCCAAACGACCCCTTGTATATATTCTGATAAATCTTTCCAGAAAATAAGACGCGTTGACAGTACCACTGACAGCCGTCAACTGTCAATGCTACTTTTGACATCGGATTAGTGAAAAAATCCCGAAAAATCGACTCCCCCCCATATCTGGTGTATATTTTTTGACCTTGTGACCATGAGGACTTTTGATCGGGAGCTGAAGAAGAATAACATATATCAATTCCAGTGAGTTTCACCGGTGGCCATTCCCATAAGAACTGTGCGGGTTCCTTTACAGACTTCGTTGGAACGGCGGAAATAGTAGAAAACAATATCAGGAATAGAAAGAAGTGTGTCATTAAAATATAATTTTGACTTGTACGAAAAGTTTTAAATTGAAAAAATTATACAACAAAAGGGAATTTAATACAAAAAATAGTGAAAGATATAATGCCAATGTGCAATGATTGCAAACTGGACATGTACGAAGTTGGACACGTCCTGGTGCAGGAATCCAAATTCAATTGTTTCTCAGCAAATCTAAAAGTTTTCGGCAATTTAGTCTATCGCTAGACAGCATCTTATTCCAAAGGATAAACTGGATTTGAAAATTTTTAGAATAGCGTCTGATATAGTGTTGTGGATTCTTGGTTATTTCGATAACCATCAGATATTAATTAATAATAATTAATAAAAAAACTAAAGACTGGAGCATGAGCCAAAACTAAGATAAAACCTAATGGTTTGAATAAATGGTATACTTGATATTATTATGAAGGTAAGTAGCTATAACGCTAGGCAATTATGAAATTGCTAGATATTCATGAAAGTTGCAAAATTAAGATAATTGCTAAATTTCCAATTACAAGAGTGTACCTAATTGGTAAAAGCTGAATGCGCACTAAATTGCTGAAAGAAATAGAAAAGAAACATTTTATTATTATGTGGTCATATGAAGAATTTTAGTTACATAAAATTAAACAAATTGAATTTAATTTATTTCAAAAGTGAAAACACATTAATGAAATAACTGAAAATGATTAAAATTGAAATAATTACTAAATAAAATTTACCTGTATGGTGTTCAAACAAAAATAAATGTGGATTTACTCGAGGACCTCAAAATAAAAAATTTCTTATTGATAGATAGATAGATTTAATACATTATATGCATATGATACATTTGTAGCAAGTCAGCATTACTGATGTTTCAGTTGTGTAAACTTAAACACATAGTTAACTAAGACAAACATTTTAACATAGGCACATATTAATGAGAAAAGCAAATATATTAACAAGAACTAGCTTGCTGTTTATAGCAAATTAGGAAATACTAAATTTACAATCAATAACAATAAAAAAAAATTATTTGGGATGCATTATATAAAAACGCTAACTATAGTTGACGACATAGACACTACAATAATGTATAAAAAGGTTTTAAAAATAAGGAATTGCATAAATAAATTATGAGATTAAAAATATTAAAAGATTGTGAATCTGTGAGTATCCTCCATGCTAACATACAGTATATAAATTGATATCAATTTCGGTGCCCATGCATTCATCAACAGAATAAAAACAGTACGTAAGAATATGGGTCCTAATAATTTTGTTGAATTTATTAGTGTTTTATTAGTTCAGTCGAAAATCAGAATTGTGAATACACACATATCAGTTAACCCGAGACGCATTGTACCTTACCATTGTTTTATTAGTTTATTATTAGTTTTAGTGTAATTTTTTTTATCTGTTCTGGTAACCTATTGTACAGATGTAAGTTACAGGAGTTTTTAATCAATTTAGTAAGACGATATCTAGGTGATTTTAATAAGTTTGGAAATATTGTGTCATGATTATGATAAATACTTAATATTTCAGTCACAAGCTCCTCCATAAAATCCTTATTTTACTATAAGGAATATAACCAGACTGCAACCAACAGCGACTTTCCGGGCTATGTGCCCCGCCGAGCGCTGAATTACAATTATAAGCCTGGCGCGTTAAGTGTAATAATCGCATATTACCAACAAAACGCTAATGCTTCGATTGCAACAAACACAAGTCGAAAGACTGATCCTACCTAAAGGAGCTCTCGTGTCAATCATCCCATACCACTTGCAGAGCAGACTGCAGTTTCGAGCTGTTGGCTCTCGTCAGTGCAAGGTAGGCATGTGACGAACGACACGAGGATCCCTTGACAATTTTATATATCTCGGTATCTTTATGATAGCGACATGTAAAATAGTAAGCAGGCGCCATCTAGCGGTCCAGTGTCCAATGCAATCGAAAAATAAATAGCCTGGCACGAGAGCTCTTTTAGGTAGGATCAGTCTTTCGGCTGGTGTTTGTTGCAATCGAAGCATTGGCATTTCGCTGGTAATATGCGATTATTACACTTAACGCGAGAGGCTTGCAACTTGTAATCTTCTAATTCAGCGCTCGGCGGGACACGTAGCCCGGAGAATAGCTGTTGGTTGCAGTCTGGTTACATTCCTTATAGTAAAATAAGGATTTTATGGAGGCGCTTGCGATTGAAATATTATGTTTTAATATTTCTGCCCTCTAGAAGCACACTTGGACTATGCTAAGCCCAGTCTTGTATATCAGCGTATGCGCGGAAGTTATACAACCTTAGGCGAGGGTTGTATAAGGTAAATACCATCCTTCGGAGGGGATGTAAAGCCGTCGGTCCCTTGTCTATTAAATGTTAGCCAAGTAAAAGATTCCTACTCTTCTTAAGGGAAGAGGCTCGGTAAATATTCCTGGTTGGGGGTAGCTCGTCTACAGGTGTCGGTGATAGGCCTCAGTAGCGGAAATAGGCCAACGTTAAATGAATGTATAAAAAAGAAACTATATGTTGCACAGAGTAAACTAAGTAAACAAATGAATATTTCAATAAATGTTAATATTTTACCAGGTATGGTATGGACAGTTGGTGACCTGAAGTTAACAGAAGTGCATAACTTAGTGTAAAAAACATACAAAAATAACTAAATAAAAAAATTTGAAGAAATTTAGTAGTTATACAAAGAAAATTCTGTTAGTTTGAAGTAGTCTGGCTTAAAACAAACTAAATCAAAATGCTATGCAGATCGTACTAAATATAAATAAATATCAGTTATTTTTATAATGTTGTTAAATGGATATAAGTTATGTAACAACCTATTTTGAAGATTCCTGGGATCGACTAATTATATTGCATCTTTACGCCATCTATATCTCAGTGCGGAGAAAGGAGTTTTCACTCGAAATTATAATCATTAGATATTTTAGTGAATGCCATAAACATAATTCAAATATTTCTGTTGGTCGTCCAGAAAATGGCCCCGGGAATTGCAAGTGGGACACCCTGTATACAGGAATGACATAACTGTACTGCTGTGCTAAATCTGAAACGGCTTAAAATTAATATTGAACATAATTGGCTTTATAAAATATACCTAAATATAATACAAGAATTTTAAGTCACGTGCCATTTAATGAAAATAAGGCACAAAGGATGTTCCTGAAACGTTTGCAGGAAATCTAAATAAAGCAGGTGATGCTTTTGATTTTGCATTTAATTAGATTCGGCCTTTTAGCATTTCCGTAAATCCTACAGGTGCAAATGAAGTTATTACTAAGCGAGATTTATCAGAAACATCCGGACAGGGTAGCCCCTTTATTAAAATAGGGTGCTGTGGAATTATTGGGGTGATTGGTGTTGATAATTAATAAATTATTTCGCTGCTCGAGGATTGACTTTTTTAATATTGAACGCAAATGAATGGATGACAGTTTAGTATTATTAAAAATTAATCATAAACGTATTGCCCGTTGCAGAATGTATTAATCGAACTATTCAATTCTTGGAAGGCACTTTTAATGTTTGTATCGACGGCGGATGCGAATGATGGCTTTCAATATTTATCATAACGTGTGCCTTAAATCGATTTTAGTATATCAATGAAAATAAAATAAATGCATTTCGACGCTGTCGTCTTCGAAATCTTACGTACTCGACTGTCTATCAAAATTAAGAAAACATATTAGTACGAAGATAAAAAACACAACAAATATACCAACATATTGATTTTTATAATTTTTTGATTTTTTATAAGTTTATTATGTATATTATAAACACTGAAAATCAAAAAGTAAAACGAAGTAGAGATCTATTAATGAGTTTTATTAACACAAGTTTCTGAAAACAAATTAATTGCTCTAAAAATGGAACTTTCAGAATGGATTTCCTGAACCGCTGCGGGTTTGAGAAATTCGAGATAGTTGAACATTGTAAATCGGCTCGTATTGGGAAAATTAAGAAAAGTAGTTTAGCACAAACATAAACGAAACAATAATTTAGGTTTTTATGGAGTCGTTTTTTCCTTTTGTAATACAAATTAGGACTCGTACAAAAGTTAGGAAATGACACAATGATCTCAATGCAATTTATTTTAGAATTGGCTCAAAGAAAACACCCAACAAATCATTCTTTTACACTTATCGATGCTTTAACGATTTTAATCTACAACTATTTTACAGTGATTTATGTAATCTCCCCTTTAACTCAATATTACACTTAGACAATGTGCACGATAAAGTAAATATGTTTAATAACTTATTGCTTGATTTATTTGATGTCCACGCACCAACAAAAACAGTGAGAATTACGAAAAGAAAAGCACCTTGGTTAACTGAAAATTTGAAATTCACGATGAATTTACGTAATAAAACCCATAACAAGTTCACAAGAACTAAAAACAAGCATGACTGGGAGTATTATAAGCAGCTCAGAAACTATGTCAATTCTGCCATAGATTCTGAGAAAAAAGCATATTTGCAATTCAAAATTGAAAACAATAATCACAAGACGCTTTGGAAGAATTAAATATATATTCCAAAAATAAAGGAAGTAAAACAATACCTGATCATTTAAATGATGCAAATGCTTTAAATCAGTATTTCACCAAATCAAGTATTACGAATGGACCCGACATTGAATTATTACATTTTTATAATAACAACAAAAAATTAGGAGTCGATGATTTTGAGTTTACACTTACCGACAATGAGGAAGTAGAAAAAATTATAAATGCAATCAAAACTAATGCTACTGGGGCTGATGGTCTTAACTTAAAATTAATATTATATTGCCGTCCTTTCATAGTTAGTTATATGACACATATAATCAACTCTTGCTTGCTACATAATATTTTCCCGAACCAGTGGAAGATATCATATGTTTTACCGATACCTAAAAAAGAGACTCCTGAGGAACCTAAAGATTTACGACCCATAAGTATACTGAATGTGCTGCCAAAAATTTTGGAAAAAATTATGTACTTACAAATTACTAAGCATGTGAATAAGTTTAACATTATACCTAACACACAATCTGGATTCAAAGCAGATCATGGATGTGCAGCACTATTGCATGTTTGTGATGACATACTAACATCCTTAGATTCGGGTAATTTGCTAGCACTTGCTTTACTGGACTACACAAAAGCCTTTGATACTATTAACTTTTTCATGATGTGAGCAATTCTAAACTATATAGGCTTTGGGCGGAACTTTTTATTATTATTATTATTAAATTATTTCACTGATCGTTGTCAAATTGTTAAAATTAATCAGATATTGTCGGTTCCTTTGAATATTAGCAGCGGAGTACCACAAGGCTCTATATTGGGGCCACTGTTATTTTCTATTTATTCCTCATTTTTAAAGAACAGTCTTACTAATTGTGCTTTTCACTTTTATGCGGATGATACTCAAATTTATTTCCCTTTTAAATTGTCAAAACTTAACAATGCCGTTCAACTAATAAATACAGACATAGAAAATCTTGTTACTCTGTCCGAAAAATATTGTTTAAAAATTAATCCAAGTAAATCCACAGTTCTCCTCTTTGGTCCTGTAAAAGATAGAATTAAAGCAGTAAATCAACTGCTTATAAAGGTAGGGAATTCAAATCTGCAAGTTGTAAACCATGCAAGAAATTTAGGTCTTGACATTGACTTTCATTTGCGTTTTAATTATCAGGTCAATAATATGATAAAAAGATCATTCAGTACCCTTAAACTATTGTATGGGTGTCGGAAAATGTTGAGCAAGAAATCTAAAATTTTACTCTGTAACGCATTAGTTTTATCCCACTTCAACTTTGCCGACGTTGTGTATGGTCCCTGCTTGACATCTTGGGATGCAACTCGGATTCAAAGAGTTCAAGACTCATGTGCGAGATTAATTTCCGGGTTAACACGCTTTTCACATGTAACACCAGTTCTGAAGGAAATTAATTGGCTGAATATGAAGCAACGTATATACATTCATCGAGCTTATCTGTACCACAAAATTATTAACCGCAAAACTCCACTTTGTCTCTACAATAAAGTAACCCATTTATCTGATATTCATACTGTTAATACAAGAGGTAGATATAAGTTACAAATATCGAAACATAAATTTTCATTCTTTAAAAAATCTTACTCTTGCCAACATTGCCAATTTTGTTAACTCACTAAATTTGGAAATAACTATACTTTCATATTATAAGTTCAAAAATAAGTTGTTTCAACAATTAATTTCTGGCGATCTTAGTATTTGATTTTAATATAAGTATGTATTTATATTTTATACCCTATATTGTTCGATATTATATTTATATTTGTATGCCATACTATATACAACATGCGTATGCATATATATATAATACTAATCATTATACTAAGTTACCTGATCTTTTCCCTCACAATTTATATTCTTAATACCTTTCAAATAAGTATAGGCCTGTCTTTACAGTTTGCTAAGTGTGTTTTTGTTCAATTTTGTTCCTGGTGCATTTGTATTTTACAAATTTTCCATTGCTGTTTGTAATTGAGGTGTTGTGTATTAATTTCATTTTAGACTTCGGATTTAGATTAGTTTAGTCCAGATTACGTCACTTTGTGTATGTAATTTTTGGAGACGAAGTTCTGGAATATCTCATCTCAACATATTAGTAACGATATCGTAAGATAAAAAATGCACGTAGTATATAACATAATTTCGCGTATATATGTATTTCACTGAAAGATGCCTACTGCTGCTCCTCGTTGCCCAGTTCGAGCAAAGTTTTTGCAGAAATATATATTAATAAAACTCATTTATGGACGTCTGCTTTATTTTACTTTTTGATTTTCATTATATGTAACTTAAGTGATACATTTGTAAAGAATTTAAAAGAAAAGAATAATAAATGTATAGATACATAGACTATATTGTTTATCTCCTATCAAATATGTTTTCTTAATTTACTTAAACTGTCGAATAAGATAGTATAAACAAAGATTTCAACAACGTCTTGGTTCTTAAACGGAATCTTATTTTTTGTCTTGTGCCATAAGAAAGTACATACTTTCAGCTTTGATTTGATATAAATTATGTTTAGATTTGTAAAGCCTGAGTACACCCTTCGCTTTCCAAATCCACCCTTAACTCTTCTAGAATTTTTCGAAAATGTTTTCTATTAATACTATTACCACCAACTGAACAAATACTGAAATTTTGACGCACTGCACGTCGTAAGACTCATGGTGGTTTATTTTATTTATTTATTATTTATTATACAAAAATAAGTGTAGGAGAAATATACCAATTATGCTCAAAAACAAAAGACACATACAAACTGTAATACAAAAAAATGCATAGTAAATGAACATGTAAAAGAATTGACATTGGGTGCGGACACAACACAGGATGGAGACTGTTTCACGCGTCAAATACGTGCAATGAAATTCGCGGAGAGAGGTTCTGAAGGGGTCCTTGGTGATCTCAAATAGACGTTCACGTAATCTGTTATCATTGACGAGAGCAAATAAGTTATGAACTGGAGCTAATTCATTTCATATCCCTTTGTACATAGTGATAAGGTCGCCCCGACGTCTTCTGGCAGTCAGCAAGGTGAGTTTAAACTGTGCAGGCCGGTCTTCGTAGCATGGGTGGATACAGCCAAATGGTGTATTCGGGTTATGCGGCGTTGAACATTCTTCAAAAGGTTTGAATCACGTACTAAGATTGGAAACCGTACACTGTTAGTAAATTGAAGTACTGGACGAACATATATTTTATATAGTTTGGATAAGGTGATGGGACTCAAGTGAACAAAAGTTTCATTTAACAGATATATCTTGGTGGTCGCATTTTTAACTTATCTGGAAATGTGGTTGGATCAGGATAAGTTGTATGTAATGATGACTCCCAGATCGTCGTGAGAATCGGATGAAACCAGTTGTTAGCCGTTAATATTGTATCCCAAGCATGGATTGTGTTTTCCTAAATGAAGTACTATACACTTATATTTAACGAAAGTAACGACCACTTTTGAATGAGATCTAGATCTTCTTGCAATCGCCCGTGATCCGTTGGTAGATTGCAGTAAAGAACAACGGGATTTGATACAATGCCATAGATCGGATGTATATGCGATAAACAGCAGGGGTCCTATGATAGATCCCTGGGGGACCCCACTGAGCATGTTTCTGCTGTCAATCACTGTAGTATAGTCCAAGTAAGGACTTCCCTGCACTCAAAAAACGCAACAAAAACTCTACGACATACCACGGTGGCATGCCTGTCATCAAATGACGCGACGCGCATTAAAAACCTATAGAAGTAAGCTAGTCAATTTGCGAACAGTTTTACAGAGAGTACCGGTATTTTAATGAGGCCGTAAAGTTTTTGTTGCGTTTTTTATGCGCCGGGAACTGATTACTTCAACTATACCAACTTTAATAAAAAATCATTCGATCGGTAAGGAAATCTTGAATCCACATGTGCAAACTCCCATGTATGAGAAACTGTTCCAGTTTCTGTAACACGCTGGTGTTAGCTACTCTATCAAATAATCTAACCTGAGCGGCCAGTCTGATACACAACATAAGAAGTTAGTGTTAATGTGAACGATCCATCTTTTCGCGTCTGAAGTACTTTTATTACATTTTCCAAAAATGAATATTAAACGTTCACAAAGAAGGGTTCAAAACGACTGTTTCAGACGGAGAATAATACAAAATCTATAGTTACTGTTCATTTATGCTTAACTGCTTCACTGATGGTACCAATTGGAAAAATGTATATTAAATCTCTTTAAAAAATTGTGTTTTACAAAAAACTTCAAGAAAAATATATTGACAAACTATAGTCTGGCCCGTGTACAACACATAGTGAGGGACGGAACGACTCAACGAAACAACTACCATCCAATGTGCGGTTTATAGCTAACAATTACACAAAAAGATTCAGGAAAGTTCAATGTATATAAATTTTTGGTGGGCTTTTGCTTGCCTGTTTATTTACGTATTATCAGTTCAATAATAATTTGGTTCGCTCCTCGGAGCTTAAAAATGTTTGAATCGCAACGACTTTGAATTATTTTGTAACAATTATATATTCATACTTTCAGGCAAGGCGGTCCTCTGCACATCTGAGTACATGGTAAAGATACTTTTCTGACACCGAATCACTGGGGAACCGGTTTAGGGCAAATCCCGTTAAAATCCATAATTTTCCCGTCAAAATCGACGGAATGGTCACCCTGGTCGCTAAAGACTTTTTTGCTAAAACTCTCGAAATACTTTGACTAGAGACTGGAATACCTTTGTCCTCATATTTAACACAACGCATGAGTTGCAGTGCTGCACAATGTGGATTGGTAAAAGAGTTTTTAATTTTGAAATTTTTGTTACACTTTCTAAATTTTGGTGGTCGGGGCGACATTACGCCCCTGTGCAGCGACATCTACTATACTTTCTAAAATTACACTCCTTGATGACTTTTCAAGATTTTGGTATAAAAAACGCTCCGTGGAGCGAAAATATGATTTAAAATATCGGATTTTGTTACAGTTTCGAAAAGTTTATCGAAGGTTTTGGCGTGTTCTTTAACATTAACTGAGCAACCTGAGATGAACGCATGTTGTTCGGCAGGGTTAATTTGATGTGCAAGGAGAAAAGTTAGCGTACTGTCAACAATGACTAGATCATCTTGACAACAACGGAATTAAGACTAATTGGACGAAAATTACCAGAACTGAACTTATTTCCTTTCTTACAAAATTAAATTTAATACACACAAGAACAGTTTCATTATTATACTGAGTGAGTTGCAGATGAAATTAATACAAACGTTAAGCAACATGGTTAAGTCGGAATTATAAATTTCAGGACTAATTATATACAACCTTGTACAATGTACATACCATTCAAAGTTTTTAATTAATTGTAATTAAGAAACACCTTTACTACTCAAACAAGACCATGTACCTGCGGCAACATAAAATTTACTAAATTAATTTTCGGTTAAAAGTCCCAAAATAATTGCAATCTACTTAGATATGTAGCGCTTTCAAAATTAATTCCGCCTTATCCTAAATTTACATCAATTTTAAATAAAATGCAAATTAAAATTTAAATATTTTATACAAAAGTACAATGAAACTGCATCGAGGTAAAACGGGTTAGCAGTGGAAGCAGCAAAGAGGAAAATTAGAATAAAAGGAAATTGCTGGATATCGGTGGAATGTACGTAGATGAGTATGATTATTAGAAGTCTGCCCTTGGCATTATTTTATAAAGCGGTAGTCGGGAACAAGTAAACTTCGTAGAATTTTTAATAAGATGAAAGCGCAAGAATTAATATACTTATGGTTTACAATTTAAGATGTTAAATTCAGCAATTTTAATATTACAGGATGTTTAGCATTTTTAGAAAATTTAATAACATGAGAAAGCTGCGTAGTTCATATCTTTGTATTGTTTGTAAAATGAGAAATCTTTATAGTTTATCGCTTCGTTTTGTTTGAATTGTTAGTAGGAAAATCTGTTTTGCAAACAGGTAGCGAATGTTTTATAATAAAATTTAAAATGAAATAAAAATAATGTCATAGATTCTGTTATTAATTACTACTAGAAATGGGATCAAGTCTATATTCACGTTTGCTATACTAGTATAGATGTGATAGGTCATATATGGATGTACATATGATGAATAGATACAATACAGTTATTAATAGATAGAACATGAAATTACAATTAATAGAATTAAATAATTTTGTATACAAAAACTACTAACATATGCAGTAAACAAATGTGACACGTGTCTACAATTAAAAGTGGAAAGTGATATTAACAAATACATACGCTTAAAATTTGATACAATAAATTATTAAAAGTTTTAAAATAATTTATAGGCATGAAGAATATTGTACATGAAGGTATATTACTTATGGTAAGTTTATGACCCATGGCGGGGATGAGCGTAGGTGCGTCTTTACTATGTACATACTTCGATATGCGATGTAAAGCAACGTCAGGCGCGGTTAGTATTTGAATGGATGACCATTCCAACTGTTGTAGGGTATGTCCCCTACAAGTCTAAATTAAAAAACAAAAAATTCTGAAAAACATTAAAAAATCAGATAATCTCATGCCACCTGGCAAACTACATAAAAAAAAGTCAATCAGACACCATTCACATCAAAAAACCGCAGTTAAACTCAAAAAAATCTGAGAAAATTAGCCAACACTCGATAATTCATAAATAACTCAAATTCACTAAATTCTAACTTCAAACATTCATTTACACTCATCCGTAACCAATTCATTACGAAAAACGTCACTTAAAAATACGGCCCCCATATATTCATCAACTTAGTCAAAATCTCCATCCAAACCCAAATTTTCGTCATCTCAATTCAATACGTCCATTTTTTATAAGCAATTCCCTTCTTCAAAAAATTCAAACTTCTTGACCACCCCTCGTATACGTAACTACGTTTAAAATTAACCGTCGAGTCCGTTTCCCAACTTTCTTAAAGCCATTTCGTATTTTTCCATTCTTACTTTTCGATCAACCCCTGTATACGTCAAATCACGTTCCGTGCCTCGAGTCTCAAAAGTCCAAATGTCATTTCACCAAATGTCCGCAATCCAATTGCTATTATAAATTTCCCCCCATTTTCGATCACCGATCATAGCATACAATATCTCCGCTCAACTCAATTCGTACCCGGTAGGAACATTTTAATATCTTATCTTCATGCGCTACGCACCTATCGGGAACATTTTAACGGTGTTACATCTTTTAACATCGGACTTCCGTGATACCTTACGGGGTCGAGCCAGAGTTTACACATAAAACTTCAAATAACCAAAATAGATCCGACTTTCATTTTAATTTTAGTAAATTCCCCTTTGCATCGCCGATTTTTCTATATAAATTTCATTTTCAAATTCAAAAAATTTCAAGTATTACGCAACATGTCGCAATCTATGACACATCCTTGCCCGCACGGAGCGATTTCAAGCCTTTCCAGCTCTCCGCGAGACTCGACGGTGCGAGAAAACCGAAACTTTCTTGAAACAGTATAAATACTGGTGCATTGCGAGCCGAAGTTAAGTTCAGTTTCGGCAGTGACTCCTAAGTTTAGTTTTCGCGACGTGATAAAGTGGAACAAGTTTTTTAGTGTAATAAGCTATTGTGCTAGTGCTTTCGGTCCGGTTACTATTTAACTAAAGTTGTAGATACCCACCGTCTAGTCAGGCTTTCTTAACCACCTATCTTAGCAACTTCTCGTGACTAGCTGTCCCGATCTAGCTTCCCAGGCCGAAACCTGGTTAAAAAGAGTTAGTTTTAAGTAATCGCCTTTAGTGCCCCTATTTTCTTTTTATTTTTCAATATTTATATTTCGTCCAATCCATTCCAATTTTATTTCAGCCGATACGGCCAAGTTGAATCTAACACCAAGTGAATTTTTTCAGTTTTAATAAAATAATTAAATATTCCATAAATAATTTCAATAAATTCTACCGACAGAATTTATGTTGTCGAATAGTTTCAAGCAATAAAAAGAAACTTTGTAAAAATAAATAATCTACAATATACTTTTCCAAACTCTGTTCACGTAAAGTTTAAATAAATAATTGTTCGTTCGTTTTAAAACAAAGTGTTATTTTTTCTAAAACTTTATATACAGGGTGCAGTCGTTGACCCTTGTAAAAAACTTTTAAACTATACAGTGTTAAACAACAAGAAGGTTGACACTACAGTGCTTCAGCTGATCCAGAGTACCACTATACAGGGTGTAGCGTTTGACCCTAACCATCACAACAGAAATCAAACCAGAAGACTTCTCACAATAAAATAAAGTGCACGAACGCCCTCCAGGGTCTCAGCTCTAAACCCCCACTGCTCCAATTTTTTATTTCCACAACTCGAGGGCCTAATTCGTGTTCACAACGAAGACCGCGTCCTCGACTCACACATCTTCCAGCGGTTTGTATATCAGTGTATACGCGGAAGCTATACAATCTTAGGCGAGGATTGTATAGGAGATATACCATCCTTCGGAGGGGATGTAAAGCCGTCGGTCCCTTGTCTATTAAATGTTAGGAAGTAAAAGATCCCTACTCTTCTTAAGGGAAGAGGTTCGGCAAAAATTGCTGGTTGGGGATAGCTCGTCTACAGGCGTCGGTGTTAGGCCTCAGTAGCGGTAATAGGCCGACGTTAAATAAATGTATATAAAAAAAAATAACCCATGGCCGGTTTCAATAACTTCCCGTAGAATGCAGAAACACTTGCTGATAGGACACATTCTTAATTTTTTTTAATCTGGAAACACTTTGTTGATTTTTCTATGTCAAGCGAATAAAAATGTCACACACAACAGACGTATGGACTTTTTTTGAAAAGAGGGAGATTATAAATATTAAGCGAGATCTGGTTGGCTGTGCGGATTTATGTGTGTGACTTTTTGAATTTAAAATGTTATTTTTATTTTGATAAACAGACAAAGCAGCTGAAAATGTGAATATTTAATGTTAAAATATTATTTTCAATAAAAATTGATCGACATGAATCTAGTGTAACATAATATTTTAGTAGCAAACACTATAAAATCCTTATTTTACTATAAAGAACGTATCCAGACTGTAACCAACAGCTACTCTTGTGCCCCGCCGAGCACTGAATTACAAGTTACAAGCCTGGCGCATTAAGTGTAATAATTGCACATTACCAACAAAACGCTAGTGCTTCGATTGCAACAAAGACCAGCCGAAAGACCGATCCTACTTAAAATAAATAAATACACCACAGGTAATGACGACCCCCTTTATCCCAGAAGGCTGTAGAAGAGCCTTGTGTGGGAGGGGGCTACACATTTAGAGACAAGGGACACACCCAATATCCGTGTATAGTGGAAAAATCCCTCTTACAATATTTTCCACTGCCACGATCGGGGATCGAACCCGGAACTTTTGGGTGAGAGGCAAGTGCTCTCAACTCTCGACCATCAGTCATACTTAAAGGAGCTCTCGTGCCAATCGTTCCACACCACTTACAAACTGCAGTTTCGAGCTGTTGGCTCTCGTCAGTGCAAGGTAGGCATATGGCGACCGACACGACGATACCAGTTTCGTTGGTACTTAACGCGCCAGGCTTGTAACTTGTAATTCAGCGCTCGGCGGGACACATAGCCCGGAGAGTAGTTGTTGGTTGCAATCTGGTTACTTCCTTATTGTAAAATAAGGATTTTATAGAGGATTTTACGGCTAAAATATGTTTTAATATTCTGCCCTCTAAAAGAACATTTGAACTATGCTAAGCCCAGTCAGGCTATTTATTTTTCGATTGCAACAGACACTGAACCGCTAGATGGCGCCTGCTGATTGTTTTGCATGTCGCTATGTAGATACCGAGATGTACCAAATAGTCCAAGGATCCTCGTGCCGGTCGTCACATTCCTGCCTTGCACTGACGAGAGCCAACAGCTAGAAACTGCAGTTTGTAGTAGGATCAGTCTTTCGGATGGTGTTTGTTGCAATCGAAGCATTAGCGTTTTGTTAGTAATATGCAATGAATTACACTTAACGCGCCAGGCTTGTAACTTGTAATTCAGCGCTCGGCAAGGCACATAGTCCGGAGAGTAGCTGTTGGTTGCAGTCTGGTTACGTTCCTTATAGTAAAATAATGATTTTGTAGAAGAGTTTGCAAATAAAATATTATGTTTTAATATTCTGCAATCTTAAAGCACATTTAAACTATGAGAGTATTAATAAGAACATAAGACGAATTATTTTTTTTTGCAAAATAAACTCTTACAGGTTCTGTGCTGGGGTGTCCCAAAGAATAATTAAATATCTGAGGTGGGAGTACACGAGGCCGTAATATACATTTAATATTAGTGCTTTAGGTAGCTTTAGAAGTCAGTATCTTTGTAGAATAAAGCAGAGTCATCTGCAAAGCTGACATCTTCCCCTTAGTAGGTAATTTAAGCAATACCGAAGACGTTTTCTAATCAACGTAACCAAATCATAAAACATTTTCGGAGGTAACACGGTTTAGTTTAGGGTTAGTAAGTAACACGTTAAATTTCCTTCAACAGTAAAATAATAATATGCACTCAGATTTGTTCGGCAAGAAGAGGAAGTATTACAGGTCATCCGTGATAATCCATCGATAAGTATGAGACGAGTAAGCAGTCAGTTAGCAGTGCCAAAGACCAGGGTATGACGCACATTAAAAAAGGAAAATTTATATCCATTTAAATTCAGAAGATTCAAAGATTCGAAGACGTTCCCCACCTAGTATTGTGTAGGTTGATTTTGGTGCACAGAAGAACAGTGCTGAGAGTTCTATTCACGTACGAAGCCCGTTTCATACGTGATGGCATTAACAACAATAGGAACAAGCATATTTGGTCAACCAAAATTCCAACACAGCAGTTCAAATAAGTTCCTAATGCAGATTTAAATATTAATGTGAGGTGTGGAATTTATAATAACCATCTAATTGGGCTCACATTTTTGAAGGGAGGTTAACAGGTGTGCTTTAATTTAACCTTTCTAAGAGATATTTTGCCCGATTTACTCAAAGACAGTGATATCAGGAATATGTGATTTCACCACGCTGGTGCTGGTCCTCATTTTATTTTACCGATCAGAGATCATCAAAATCAGCATTACCCCAACATATAGCTTGGTAAAGGGTGTACAATTAACTGTCCACCAAGGTCTTCCGATCTTACACCTCCAGACCATTTATTTTGGGGCCATCTAAAGTCAGAGGAGTACAATGAAATAAAACAATAATATTTCTATTGATACGCCGGCCGTCCATATTTACAACGAGGACACCAGACGATTAGCTATAGTTCATCCAATTTAAAATGTACCTTTAAGAGATACAGATATTACAGATAAATAAATTTATTTTTTTACTTACTCTGTATACTTAAAATAATTGAGAACACAGTTTGACGTAATTACTCTTTCTAAAATTATATTCTTCCTTGCCTGATTGTATAACAACAGACATGTTGCTGACAATACCTCGCAGATTGAAACGCAAAAAGAGAATTAAAAACGGCACGCAAAAGCATGTTAATCAGTTAAATCAACTAAATCGCTTACCGTTAATAGAGAGAAGTTGGTAATTAATTCCTGAACAGGAGCGCCGCTTTCGTGATGGATTTTCTAACAAAACTACCCTCTTTCTTGTCGGATTACTGGTCTCAGTCCCACTGATTACCACTTATTGGCGACACTGATTTAATTAACAACTTGGGAAACAATCTGAAAAAAATCAAGAAAAGCCTGTAAATAAACTCGAATTCAATTTTGTTGTCGTGATTTGTGTTTGCAAGCAAACATTAAAATATCATTTGTGTGGCTGCAAACGAATTAGAATAAGAAGTGTTTTTTCCGTTAGATTAAAACTTTTTAGTTGATACTGGCTCCTTGCAGTTAAATTATGAATCCATAATTCAACACATTGAATTATAGGTACGATATTTCACCAAAAAGGATGCTAATAATTATTATATAACTAAATAGGAGTAAAAAAAATGCAATATGCACTCTTAGTTTTCTACGGAGAGTATAATAATAAGTGCTATTTTCTTACATTTATAGGCTTTTAGTTTTGAAATTAAAATATTGTTGGTTAAGGATTCATAATTCACAGCATCCGACCAATCACTAATAATCATTTTCATAAAAATGTAAAATAGTATAAAATATTAGTATGTAAGGTTTAAAATATAGAATATAACCTTAACATCTAAAACGTAAAATGCAAGCATAAGAAGCTTGAATCGTGAAATAAAATAATATAAAAATATTAATTTATTTATTTATTTATTTTGGTTACGACTGCCCAGGCAGATATCCAATTATAGGGCAGGAATTTTACATACATAAAAGAAAACTAAATAATAACTAAAACTAAGTAACTTAACTAAAGGTAAACAATTGAATGATAATAAAAATTAACAAAATAAATCTATGATTAGTATAGTCCTAAAAGTTGTAATCTAAAAGTTTAGAAGCTACAGTTGTTGTGCAGAATTGAGAACCACATTTCACATTTTGGATATACTAGTATTAAAAATATCTATATTATTGTATAATGAATAATAGTTGGAACACATATAATGCAGGAGAGAAAATAATAGCAAATTTGTTCTTGGTGCAGGCAAATAGAATAGAGACGAATACGAGCGAGTCTACAAATTAGAAACATGAAATCTAATGCAACTAAGAATTTCAGGGCAGTCAACAGTGCCACTTAAAATCTTAAAAAGGAATAAAAGAGAGTGCTATACCCGACGTAGTTGAAGATCACTCGTGTTGAATCTATGAAACGCCTCTGAGGCTTTTCAATGCTATATCTATGATTTTCATAACCAGGACTTTAGACTATTGAAGCATATTCAAGTCTTGACCTCACAAATGAATTAAAGAGAAGTTTCAGTGTATTATCGTTAAATTATTTACAATTACTGATAATGTAGCGTAAATTTTTGAAGGAATTAGCGGTGATTTGATTGATATGGCTAATAAAAGATAACTTTGGATCGAATATTACTCCTAGATCTTTGAATAGACCACAGCTCTTCAGTTCTTCATCATTAATTTTATAGATAAATTTTATTGGATTTTGTGCACGAGTGTATGTCATAAAGTTGCACTTTGGAGATATTTAGCTGTAAATTGTTTACGCTACACCAAGACCATAGTTGTACAAGATCGTTTTGCAAATCAACACAGTCTTCTGCACTAGTGACAGATGTAAAAAATTTTAGGTCATCGGCATAAAGTAATGTTTTGCAGTGTAAGCCAATGACGATATCATTTATAAAAATGTTAAAGAGCAATGGCCCAAGCACAGAACCTTGGGGAACACCTGATGTCGCTGAGATATCCATAGATCAAAATCCACGGTATTTAGTCGTCTATTTACCAAGTAGGATTCAAAAAAGTTTAGGAAGTGATCAGTTAGTCCAAATTCGGATAATTTGTTCAGCAAAATTCCGTGTATAAATGACATCTACTTGGCCTCCAGCGTCCAACTGTTCAGCTATGAACTGAATAATGCATATCAAATTGCTGGTGGTAGACCGATGAATCCGTGTTGATCGAGGTAAATTTGAGATTTAACGTGATTAAAGAGAATATCGTATATTACGTTTTCAAATAATTTACTAAAATTGCACAATATTACTATTGGCCTATAGTTTTCAATAGCACATCTATAATTTTTTTTTAATACCGGACAGATCCTAGATATTTTCCAGACTTCTGGAAAAGTAGCAGTTTTAATACATACATTAAAAATACTAGCTAGCGGGATCAGGATCTGTAGTGGTTTTGGGTTTAATTTTCTTAAGTGATTTGAGTACGTCATTTTCGGTAATATAGGGAATGCATAAATTGTGTATTACAATGAGTGCTATTTATACCATAAGCAAAGTTTCTAGATGTGGAATATGACTCTTGAAAGTAATTAGCAAATGCGTCAACTATTACTTGTGGTTCGTTTAATAATAGTTTAATAAGATATTCTTTGTGCGCGTTATTAATATCGATTTTTATGTTTGCTCTTAGAATTTTAAATCGATTCAATTCATATGAGTTACCATTTTTTTTTAAGTTGCGCCAGTGGTTTGGTTTTGCCTTTATATTGCGAATGATATTACCATTAAACCAAGGTGGGTATTTATTAGTTTTAGCTAAAGTTTTTGGGACGCTATCAATGAAAACAGAGTCCAGGATAGAATACAATATAACACATGCCTCATTCACATCTTTACATTGATCAATACTAGCAAAATCAATATTAGTTAAGTCCTCGTAGAGCTTATGGAAATTAGCTTTTCTAAAATTATACATGGGAGAAGAATTAACAGGATTTTTATTTTGTTTTTGTTGTACTTGTAAATAGATATCCAGAGGAGCGTGATGAACGTCCTCAGGTAGTAAGTGGTCAGTAGAATTATTTACCTCTGTTTTATGATTACTAAGGACTAAGTCTAAGGATACGGTTGTTTGTATTTACTATTTTATTATACTGGATAAGATTTGAGAATTCACAAAAATTACTTAGGATAGAGATGTTATTGCTATTACAGTTATTAGTAAGAGAATTAGCATATTCAGGTATATTGAAGTCGCCTACAATAATAACTTGTTCTTCGCCGGTAATAAATACAAGGTTCGCCATTTCATCAAACATAGTTTCATAAATTCGTACGCCAAGATTTGGTGGTATATACAAAACAATAATATATATATATATAGTTGCTTCGTAAAGCAATTTTCGCACCAACCATATTAATATTAGGAATAGAACAATCGAGACTGATTGGAATGGCTGTATATAGATTTTTGGCAGCAATTAATACACCGCCACCTCTGGTAACATTTATTTGACTAAATTTACGATCTGTTCTAAAGATTGTGTAATTTGAATCAAATAACTCAGCATCAAAAATGCATAGTCTAGCCAAGGTTTCAGTTAGGGCTATTATGTCGTAGTTGCATGTTAGAGCCGCATTATACAAGCAACGAGTTTTTGTTTTTAGACCACGGACATTTTGATAATATATATTCAATTGCTTAATTTTCGAATATTCACTAACATTATTTAGCGCGATATCAGACTCGATGGTATTACTCTCTAGTTGCTATTTGACTGCAAATAATGATGATTTGTATTGTTCACATTTTTGTCTATAAACGGGACAATTAGTTGTATCCCATGCGGCGTGGTTACAATCATTAGACTTAATATTAACACACTTGACACATCTTAAATTAGTAGATTTACATTCAGAGACAGAATGGCTTAATGAGCATTTAGAGCAAGCTTGAGTAGCATTACAAGTTTTTTGAAGATGATTTAATCAACTACAACTATAACAAATTTTTAAATCCAGAGCGTCATACACGATACAGTTATCAAAATTTACAAATAAATTGCCGGTGTTCGTTACCTTACAGTATGCCTCACTATCTAGTTCTAGGATGGCCTGAAAAATATCACTAAAACTATCACTAAAATGTAAAAATATAGTTTTAACTTGAAAGCATAACATGTAAGCATAATAAGTTTGCATTGTGGGATGAAATAATATAGAAAAATATTAACAAATTTAAAATTGTCAAAAATTAAAACAATAAAATGCTATGATTGAGAGAAAATAAAATTCACTGAAGAGTCCTGCACGATCGAAAAGTTAGTAAAAGGCACAAAACAGTTTGTTTTTAGGTGAGTTCTATGTCTTCGGCTTCATTGCCTTCTCTTCTTAATGTAGGTCGTCTTCGTGGAGGGAACAGGCAGCAAGTGTCCTGGAAGGTTTGCTGGGCCTCGGCGGAGATGGGGGCGATGCGAAACATCGATGGCTAGTCTTCATTTTTTTGTTCTGGACTTACAAAATAGGTACAGAAATAATAAGTACAAATAATAATACAATGATAAAAGCGGTGAATCAGGATACGTGCTTTGTTACAAAGGGTTCGTTGATCTAAATCCTTTGAATATTGGTCCAACTTATGTTTAGGAATTTCAAGGTTTTCGGTGTTGAGGTTATTTAATTTACTGGTTTTAGATTTGGTATTCGGACTTTATCTGGGAATTACTTACAATACTCAAATGGAATTTGGATTGGGTGAGTGTCGTCTTTTACCCCAGTCACTTCATTGGTAATGGCTTGGATTTTTGTGATGCCTATAAAGGCATAACAATTCGGTGATAATTTTACTACTGAATTCTTGTAGATGACATCAATTCTTGAACTCCTTTCTGGACAGTTGATGGTTATATGTAGTGGTTCTGATTAATAACTAACTAAGTATTTACGTCTAGTGTTTTCGTCTGTTTGTAGTTGTAGCATTGGCTGATGATGAATGACGTCTGGCAGCTTTCTGGCAGGGTGCTGAGATTCTTTAAGAGACGGGCTTCGCTTATGGCTGTGTCATCAATGAGGTATGAAAATAAATTTGGACATAATTTACTGTTGAAGCAGAAGCAGAAAGTTCAGGCTAGTTAAATACATTAAAAAGTCGTTATATCTCCCGATATATTTTCGAGAAATTGACAAGAAATGATATAGATCAGTTCTATTATCCAAAATAATGATAGGATATAATTAGAGTGCTCAATATGTTTGAGGGTCTACCAGGAGCAGTCTAATACGAATATTAATTCTGAAATTATTTGAAAAGCCTTTTAGTTCGATTGTGTCCAATTATTGGGCAACTTTTGGTAATTTGATTGAAAGTGGTAAATTGTTCCATTGTAGGTCTTATGAAATTTCCTATAGAGAATTGACTATGTCTTTTGGTTTTATGATTGATGTGTGAATTATTTTAAGCCTCGCGAATATGATGGAATTCAGGATGTCATTTAAATAATCGATAAATAAATAATTTGCCATGAGCTGTTCGAAATTTCGATTTCTTTGATATCTTCTTGAAAGGTTCTTCATCAATTTGCAGTTTTTTAATAGTGGCATTAAAATTTTTGGTGCCTGATGTTGTGATTGATATTTGATTTTTCAGTAATTGTCGAAGTGGTGTTCATCATTATTTAATTTGTTGATGCAGTCAAAAATAATACTGACCATCTTCTGCGTCTAAAGTTTCAGTTACTGATTTTAGAATCGTTCCGATACTATTTAGTATTCCCCGTTTATATCGCTTTATGTCAAGGTAGATTACATCAAATTTTGATTATGTCGATTGAGAAATTTGTGTTAACAAAGTGAGGTGAGTTTTTACTTTGCACAAAAGGACATTCATGTAGTGATATGTTGGGTCAAGTGTGTTGTAGAGCATCTGTAAGATTTTGTCGAAAGCTGCCTTAAAAGTAAATATGTTTTTTTGAACAAGTAGGACCCATTTCTTGTAAGAAATTACAACGTCTATGTCTCAGTGATAGTATACTCCGACTCTGTTGTTAATCGGTGTTATTTTATATTGAGCACGTGCTGGTGGGTTGGAAGTTGAATGCTACTTCGTAAGCTTAGCTACACTGTGATCTTCTCTGTTAGGGGTCTCACTGGGTGTTCCTTCCTTTAATACCGAAGACACCAACTTCTCGACCGAGATGATTTTTTCTCATTTGCTCATATATAGTTGATTTGATTGTTTCTTGTATTTATTGTATTTGTTGAATTATTACTGTTTTGCTTCTTTGTGAGTATAATTATATATTATATATTCTTTTTATGAATAAAGGATTGTGACCTACCACCACAGCTAAAGGGTCTCCTTGTTCCAGATGCCCTTGTCGTCCAGTTAGGCATCTTTTGCAGATGGACTCATTGCTCCCTCGGATATGTTTTCAACTGGTTAGGCTACGGAACTGCGATGTTTTCAGATCCGCCACGACTGCGCCATTTTAATATCTATTATTGTTGATTTCACTTTTTAAAAACTTTATTTATTCATTGATGGAGTCAACGTTGACTTTTGTATAAATAAGAACAATCATAATTTGGAACTTGTTTAACTGATTATGAGTTTAAGACTTACTTAACAATGGTTGTTAGTAATATTTATAACATTTAATTCAGCACAAATTGCGAGAACCTGGAATGAAATATTACGGCTCAGCGTGAGCGGTTACAGAGAAAAGTTGTTACGCAATTATGTAATTTGACTTAACTGGGAAGGTTAACCCTGCATCTCAGTTATATGGTGTCATACTGTATATTTTTGATATAATACAGATACATAATAGTCAATAGAATTTCTAGTAGACAAAAAATTGTATTTAAAAATTAGAAATTGGTGGAATTCAATTCACATGAACGCTGTATAAATAGTTAATGATATAACGCCTTCGGGTGTAGAAAGTTTACTTTTCAGTTTTATTCGAGTGTCGCCCGCGGTTTTGATAAATTAGATTTAAGAATTTACTTCGCCATATCAAGCGACTACACGTATGATATTGATGTTCTTTAAATTTGAAAAATGTCCACATTTAACTTTTTCAATTACAGTTTTATGAGGTATGAAATTATAATGAATAAGGATTTTACTTTTTATTCGACGTTTTCCCGCCGCCCTTCACGGCCTTTCCGAGTGCAAGATCAAAGAACTTTTATAGGGAGTTTTATTGCCATTAGAGTGAGTTTTGTAGGATTACTTTTTTATGAGTATCTCCTAAACATGTATAATATGCCTTGTTTTATCTATCACACATATTATGATTATGAGGCAATGCATTAGTTAGAATGATAGCAAATTGAAAATAAATTGTCTATATTTTAATAAAAGACAAAGCCCAAAAAATGCGGTCCTTTTTCTGTAAGATTAGTTTATTTTCCTGTTATCTGTTTGGAATTTTGATGAGGAAATTAATTATGAAAATATAAAATTTTGATAAAATTCGATAAAAATTCCGAAATACTCCAAATAAGTAAACAATTATGAGCGATTTTACGAGAATAAGAGTACTTTATCGTCATATTTAAACATTCGCCAGGTTTTTAAGGTTTAGGGGTATGTGAAAGATATTTTATTTATTTATTTATTTTACTTTACACCACCTAACAGAAATAAATTCAACAACAATATGACTAGACTAATAGAAGAAATGAATAAAACAAGTTTGAAAAACATTTACAATGTCTGTAAAGGGCCACGGTATAAATTTGAACATATTTAGTATTTCGACTGCGAAAAAACTCCATACTTTGAAATTATAATGTTTAAATTACATTTCCTTCCTTCAACCAAAGGAATATATTTCTTCCAAACAAAACATTTTACCAATCCTATTTCAATTGATAATCCGATTTCTCTCTAGAAGCAAAATATATCTCTTTGAAATTATTAACTTTTGTTGATTTAATATCAGCCTTTGTTTGTATTTCCCTCTGCAAAAGTGAACGAACGTTTTCTTTAAAAATTTGCTAAACTGAGTAAATATCCATTTTCTTAAATCAATAATTGGTGTACGTGTTTACTGAAAAGCTCCAAGTGAGAAATGAAAATAGTTCAGAAATATTTGTATTGCTTATGGAACTGTTTTTGTTCTGATTTTAAATGAACTACTAGGCTTATGTTACGGATATATTGATAAGTAGTTTTGAACAAGAATGTTGAAACAATTTGGAAACTTTAACATATTGTGGAAACAATGTCTTCTGTCCGCATATTAAATCGAAATTACGATTACATTTTTGCAGAGTTAACTTAAAAAAAATTTGAACGTTAAAAATAAAATATCAAAGTTTAACCTGACCGCATAATGTATTGACGTTAATAGATCTGCTTGACGAAATTCGCTACAAGAAACGAAGAACATAAAAACTTACAGCGTTTTTTTCTTGCAGGCTAGCAAAAACAATTTCAGTGTTCTTTATCAACATTATCAAATTCAAAATGCTTCATAGCGGACATTGACAATTTTATTGAAAACGCCGTAGCGATTAACAGCAATAAATAGTTGTCGTAGTTGTCAATAAATAGTTGTTAGTGTTTTGCGTATTGTTTGAGTTTTACTAAATGCAATTTCCAAACATGGTTTATTTAAACGAAATGCATAAAATAATGATTTTACAGATGGTTGGTTACGGAGATAGAATGCGATCACAGAGGAAAGTTGCTCGCCCATTTCAAGAAAAATCCTGATTTACCACCTGTATCCCAAGGTACAGTTAGCAAAATTGAACAGCAGTTTTGCGAAAATGAACATGTACGGCAGATAAAAAAGAAGCTTCCAATGCAATGATTAACGATGACAAATTACATATACTGTTCGAGTTTGAACAAAACTCACATAATTCAAGTTGACTAGCAGCTTTAGTATTGAATGTTTCCCATTCCTCTATTATTCGCGTATTAAAAGAAAATAAAATGCATTCCTATAAACTGACCCCAACTCAAGAGCTTAATGAAGACGATTTTGATAGAAGAACGTATTTTTGCGAACAAATGATGCAAAGGTTAGATAACGATTGTCCAAATAATAACCCTACTGTTAATATACATTTTTCTCAGGAGGCAGAAGTTCTCCAGGCCTTAAACCACATTAAACCTAAAATTACTGCAGGTCCCGAATCCATACCACCATTTTTATTGAAAGACTGTGCTATTATTTTTGCATATCCTCTAACCCTAATTATTAACCTTATTTTAAAAAATTGTCAATTTCCGGACTTATGGAAACTTTTCAGTCTGTCCTATTTATAAAAAGGGGAATAAATTAGATATTCAAAACTTCAGGCCTATTTCTGTAATCTGTAATTTTTGCAAAGTTTTAGAAATCCTACTTCACGACAGTATTTATTGTTCAATTAAGTCTAAGATATTCACCAACATGGATTCATGAAGGGGCATTCAACGACGACTAACTTATTCTGTATAACTCAGTATATTTCTGAATCCTTAGATGAACATCGCCAGACTGATGTCATATATACGGATTTCTCCAGAGCGTTTGACAGGTTAGATCATCAGTTACTGTTAATCAAATTAGAGAAAATTGGCCGTTCATACTCATTAATTCTCTTATTTAAGTCTTATTTAACAAATAGGTTTCAGTATGTTACTCTTAACGGATTCAAGTCAATTGAATTTGCTGGTGTTCTCCAGGGATCCATCTTGGGGCCCTTATTTTTTAACATATTTATCAGTGACATAACGGACGAAATTGATTTGCCTTGCCTGTTATATGCTGATGACCTTAAAATTTTCTCAGTTGTCTTAGTAAACAACTGGTGCTTAATAAATAAACTACCCTTGAATGCTAGTAAATGCAACGTAATGTCATTCTCATTGAAACCTAGCCGTAATCCTTGATAAAAAATTATCATTTACCAACTACATTGATACCATAGCTTCTGAAGCCTTTAAGGCTCTTGGATTCATAGCTCGCACCAGTCGTGAATTTACTAATACGGACACATTGAAAATCCTTTACCAATCATTTGTGAGGTCGAAACTTGAATATGCATCACTTATTTGGTGTCCCAGTTATGATGTTCATAAGAGCAACCTGGAAGCAGTTCAACGCCGGTTTGTTAAACTACTTTGGTAAATAATAATAATAAATAAATAAAATAAATAACAATGTTATCCAACTGGAAAATGTTTTTGTTTTCGGATGAGTCCACCTTTAATCTTCATGGCCATGTTAATCGTCAAAACTGTCACTACTGGGCTAATGAAAATCCTCACTGGATAAGAGAATTACATACGCAAAATCCTAAAAAGGTTAATGTTTGGGCGGGGATAATTGGAAACCACGTCATTCCCTTTTCCATTGATGGCAATTTGAATGGAGATAATTATTTAGCTCTGTTCCAAAATAATGTCGTGTCGATTTTTGGCAAGCTTATATCCTGCCGAAGCACAGGATGTAATATGGATCCAGCAGGATGGAACCACCACATTACCGAATCAATGATCGGCAATACCTCGACTTAATATTTCCAAATCGGTGGATAGGGAGGCAAGTATCGCTAGAATGGCTAGCACATTCACCTGATCTTACACCCTTAGATTTCTTTCTATGGAGATATGTGATAAGCATAGTATACAAAACTAAGCCATGCGATATAACGGACTTAAGAGTAAGAATAACGGATGTGGTTAGGTCACGCCCTAGATGTTGGAAAATGTTAGAAGACATTTTTATCTACGATTATGATGCTGCCAAGATGTTCAAGGAACTCATTTTGAACATTTACTATATTGAAATAATTTTTTTTTTAGTTTGCTGTTGTAAATTGCGTCAAGTAAATGAATTAATTTCTTACCGTTAATTTTTGCAATAAATTATTGAAACGTGTGATACTACAAACGATAGCTGGGCCTAAGAAGTTCGACTTCGATTATCTTGTGTGGTTAGTTACTTAAACGCTGCTGACGTAGGGTAAGGTTTTTAGTTTGCTGTTGTAAATTGCGTCAAGTAAATGAATTAATTTCTTACCGTTAATTTTTGCAATAAATATTAAAGCCATAGCATTTTTTAATAGAGAATGAAAAGACCCTTCAAATGAGGGATCACAAATCCCTACTCCCCATTTCAAAATAGGAATTGCAACTGCCACTCGTAGAGGGTTAAATTTAGGGTGAAATTTGAACGTTTCAGGATGTCATTTCAGAATCTAAAATCGACCTGTTGCCAAACTATATATTTTATGTAAACCCAAAATTATTGTATTAAATTTTTTTTATTTCTGAATTAGTCCAAGGTCATACTGAGCTGCTAGAAAATTGATGATGACATTCTGTCACCCTTGGGCAACTCAATATATTCAATATGGCGGCCAATGTGGCGGCTATAAATTACTTTTTCCACGACCGGGAGTAGAAATCGATTTCTATGGCATCAAAATTGTGACAGAAGTAAAGCATTTACTCCCTAGGGACGAAATAAGACAATAATTTCCCTAGGGGAGTTTTTATTTAATGTCCAATAGTTAAACAAAATGTAATGTACGTTTGTACCTTCTTTTTCTTACACCATTCTCTGAACTGATTGTACGCTTTATCATACAAATTTCTTGATTTTGTGGGTAAAAAGTTTAAAACTGCCGCACCGGGAGTTTCAACGATATCTTGCGGTTCTTCTTGGTTTTCCATACCAAAAATACCAAAACTCAACTTTTGCACTTGACAAATGTATTTATAAACAAATATCTGTTGCCATGATACGTTTAATGGAAGACCGCCATTTTTCCCTCGATGTATTTGTTGCCCTCGGGCCTCAAATTGCACCTCAGGAAAAATAAGACGTTTCTCTCCCTTACTGTATAATGTACTATTAACTTGAATTTTGTTACAGATTTGGACGTCACCACATGATATAAGAATGGGAGGAGAAAATGTATTTTTGAATGGAAATTTAAGTGCAGTTGACGCAATGAACTCCTTTCAGCAGCGGGTGCTCAGTGAATAAAGACTTAATAGTCATGTAGCATGAAAAATGTATTGAACTGGAGAAGAAAGTACAAGATGATGGTAACTTCATACAGTCTCATAGAAGCTGTGTTTCCACCTACATATCTAAAACACATCTGAAAAGAGCAATACTGTCGACTGGATCAGCTGATTCAGAAGCAAGTTCCTCTCATCCAAAGAAATAATGCAGGTCTGAAACACCCATGTTTGAAACACTGCTTTTTCTATGGAGAGAACTGTTATTTAAAGAAGTATCCGAGACACCCTGAAAGATGAAAAGTGGCATATCAGTTTCGTCAGTTGGAAACAAAGAAGGAATCAGTAAAAGAATTGATTATTGAAACATGTGATACTAGAAACGATAGCTGGGCCTAAGAAGTTCGACTTCGATTATCTTGTGTGGTTAGTTACTTAAACGCTGCTGACGTAAGGTATCATGTAACGTAATTCTTGAGTAGGAAGAACGTTGAAGATTCAAAACGGAAGGTTCAACAGAAAGAAGCTGTAGATATGTGATTCAATGAAATTTATTTTCAGCAGATAAAGAAGGTATGTGAAACTCTGTAGAAGTACGCAAACTGTATACTGATAGTGGGGGATGTAAACTTAGCAGATAAAAATTTTTAATTCTGCGATCTAGTTGTGCTGTCTGCACCAGGTGATGATGGTGATGATGAACAAAAAAAAAGTAACAAAACAAATAAAACGTGAAATTGCAGGACTCAAAAACAATAATAAAGAGAAATACAACTTACACATTAGTTATGACGACGTTGTTGAACAAACCAGTATGACTCTGTTGCACTTGTGTGGAGCACTATCAACAAAACTGCACCTGATTCCATATTTAAAAAAGGCTGATCTCTATCTAGACAACATTTTGTTAGTCTTGATTCATGAATGTTTTCTTTTACCAACAGAAATTACCATATTATACTTATCATAAATATTACACAAATTACATTGCTTATGCTTGAGAAACGATTTTTCTTTTGTATACTAATCTCCTAATTCAATTTCAATGGTGTTTTTGAACTCCGCATCCTAAAAATCATATAGTTTGACATACCAAACTTGCATGAAAAAATCATTTTCAAATTAAAGTAATTTATAACCGCCATATTTAATATGTCGAGTTGCCCAAGGGTGACAGAATGGCATCATCATTTTATTGAAGCTTAATATGTCCTTGTACTTATTCAGAAGTAAAAAAAAAACTTAATACAAAATTTTATGGTATTGGTTTTGGTAACTGAACTAGGTTGCAATTTTTACACGTCGTAGACATAGGCGAATACTGAAATATATTTCTACGTGCTGTGGAGAAATAGAAGGTTATTTTATTCCAGAATGTACGATGCCTTGGCAGTCGATATTGTTATAAACAAAATTAAACAGAAAAAATTGTGAGTGATACTCACGCCTCTGCATTTGACTCACTACTGAATGTTTTTCAAGCAGCTCGTTTTGAGGTAAGCCAATAGATAGGTACACTCCATCCCATATAAAATACAATAGATTAAGAAGTATACGCTGAACAGCCTCGAGATTATCGATGTGAATATTGTATTCAGAGTACCATACAATCACAGCATATTCAAGTCTAGATGTCACAAAACAGTTATGAAGCATTTTAGTAGTATTAACACCCTCAAAATCCCTGCTGCTACGTGCTGCTATAAATCCATAAAATTTGTGCACTCCACATATTATGGTCACAATATGATTGTTAAATGCCATTTTATAAATTTACTTTCAATGTTAGTAACTTTCACACCGTTCATATTCGCATATAAACATCACAGAAATTAGACAACCCCAATTGCAGAAGCCAGAGGTTTGTACGGAAGGGGGTTATATATTGAAAACACGCAGACCTACAACCATTTCCTCCGATAGTGCCGAAGCCAGGATTCGAACTCGGTGGCGCGATACCTGTGTGATTAATCGCGATTGAAACCTCGCGCCTTAACCCACTCGGCTATCGATCAGATGATCTTCGGATATATTAACCTTGCTTTTCACATCTTACTTGTTATCAAGGAAGCAATTTGTGGAATACAGCGGTCACAGGTCTCTTAATTATACAGCAATGTCGGGCGTCCCTCAGGGTTCCAACTTGGATCTCCTGCTGTTTTTGACTTTCATAAATGACATAATATCAGTAATTAGCTATCAGCATCTAATGTTTGCGGACGATTTCAAAATTTTTACAAATATAAATAGTCTCAGTGACTGTATTTACTTACAAACAGAAATAAATAATATTTCTACGTGGTGTTCCAACAACTTTCTTAAATTAAACATCCCCAAAAAAATTAACGCCCCTTAAAAAGACCCATTTTAAAATAAAATATTATTATTATTATTATTATTATTATTATTAGCCGTTACTCGAGTCCGAGTATGAAAATGTTACAGTCGATAAATTGTGTACAATAAAAAACAAGTAACAGGTGTAGTTTATTGTAATTCCCATTCATCTACGGTGCACACGACTATGGCTATAGAGGCCAATTCGGGAGAGCACATGTCGACCGCAGTCAGGACAAACATAGATCTGGTTAGGTCTTGGATTCGGCCTTCTTGCAGCAACATTTCCTTGATAGCTGGCCACAACCCCTCGCCATTCGGTTCTGTCCGCTGCAAGTTGTTCCCATTGCTCGTCTGCAATACCGCAGGATTTTAGATTTTCATGGAGAGCGTCTTTGAACCTCTTTCGTTGACCGCCACGCCTTCTTCTACCGCTTAGCAATTCACCATAAAGTGTGCATTTAGGAAGGCGGTTATCATGCATACGATGAACGTGACCTGCCCATCTTAGGCGTGCTCTTGAAATAAGCACCTCAATTGCAAGGCTGTTTGCTCTCCTGAGTACTTCCACGTTTGATATGTGATGGAACCAACGGATTTTCATCATACTTCTGAGATGTCTTTGCTGAAAACGTTCTAATTCTTTCACATGACGACGGTAAGTGACCCAGCTTTCACATCCATATAGCAGTGTTGGAATGACAACTGCTCTGTAGACAGCCATTTTCGTTGACAAAGCAAGGTCGTGGTTGTCAAATACTCTCTCTCTAAGTCCCCAGAGTGCTCTAGATGCAGCGTTAATTCTATTGCGAATCTCGCTGTCCATGTTTGCTTTGTCATTAACAACGTTGCCTAAGTAATTGAACTGATCCACCACTTCAAGAGAATTTCCGTTAAGTGTAATGTCTATTTGGTTCACTTGATGAGGAGTTGACATAATCTTAGTCTTTCCAATGTTGATTTTAAGTCCTAAAATAAAATATACCATGTATACAATTATATACATTAAATAAATTGTTTTCACTTGCATTAATAATTAAGAATCGTTGTAAATAAAAAAACACATACAGTCGTAAGTCGACTGTCAAGATGGATGCCTTTTTATTAGTTACAAATAATTATAAAAATTGCGAATGTGGGAAAAATTAGCCAAATAGGCATAACTAAAGAGTTAAGAGCTACTAGCTATCTTAAAGATAACTGAAAAAATGCAGGTTGTATTTTAGAATTCAAATAGTATTCCCGTCTATATATTGCTACTAAGATCTGTTACTCCCTAATGAACAATCCCGTCACCATCCTTTCCTCGCAAAAGGTATGCTCACACCTTTACGTTGGTCCTTGCTTGGCAATAAGAACAACTGGCATGGTTCAAGTTCGTGTAAATTTTTATAAACACCAAACATTCTACAGTTTTGATGTCAGATTTCGTAGGTATTCCATTCCTAAACAAATCATGTCTGCCATTAAAAATTTTCTTAAAAGAACTCCAGTCTTTTTGGCTGAGTTGAGTGTAAAGACAAATTTAATTGTATTTATTTTTTGTTTTACTTTACAAAATATGAACAGTATTATTATTTTATATATATCAATATAAATATATGTGTGGCACCACTGGATGACGAGCTACCTGGATATTTGACCATCGTCCGTAAAAGCTCCGCCTATTTCACAGCAGTCAACAAATTATTAGGTATAAATGCGGCACGTTCACACATTCAACCCATTTGGTCGACCATGGCAATTGCACAGAATGTCCAAGTCGTGCTTTCATTTCTGTTAGAACGAGGTGCCGCTTCAGTATTAAATAACAACTAAATCCTTTGACGATTTAGCTCCACTATAATTCTGTGCATGGCGATAAGAAGTTACAAACATCCTGTGATACTTTTTATTGAATAAATAGAAATAAATGAAATCAACCAAAATAGAGAACGTATATTTACTTCATAGTAAAAATAAGAAATGCGGATGAAATAATCAGAAAATGGAATAGGAGCTCTAGTATATGACTACTTATAATATTAATGTTTTATAAAACATTGCCTTAGCACACATTCAAAAAATATTCCATTAAGAAAAATGCTTGGTTTAAATAAAATGAACATTTCTTAATTATTTTAATACATATTCTCAAAATCAAAAACCCCCACAACACTTTTTTCAATTCAATCAAATCTTTTCGTGCGTCCGAATAAATTCTCTGATCGCCAAGCTGTGTACGATCCAATAATCACAGGATTTGGAAAGCGAAGTAGCTTGCTATAATTATTTCTGTATCGAGTTATGAGTTTACCATTACGGATATTACTGAAACGGCAACAAAAACGTAACTTCCACGCTACCGTGTTCATCTATAAGCGAGCAAAAGGGCTTATCGCATTAATCTCGTTTAAAGGCGAATGTGTATGGCTGTGAAATCATTTACCGGGATTACTTCAATTTCAAAATATATTGTGTAGGTGTGGGTTGCTGTTGTGTACTCACTCTTTGATATGAATAATAGGCGGATATCGGAAAGCACATCGCTTGACACAAATAAACGAACGAACGAAGATACGTCGTACTTTCAACAAGTTGGTCAATCTTAATGAGATTTTCTGTGATCATAACAATTTATTTGCCATCGGCAATTATAAATAACTTTTTAAATTATAGATATTTCCTTTATCTTTGTCCTTTAATAAGTTAATTGTGATCTAAATGCAGTTTTGAGAAACACGTTTTGAGATTTTGAATTATTTAAATGGAAAATATTTTTGTGATTTGCGAAATATTTACATGGTTGCCTTGAAGAATGAGAAAAATTAATTTCCATATCAACTTAAACATCAAAAATATTAAAACTCTATGCTCAACCCCAAAAATCTAATGGAATTACTGAAACTAACCATCTAACATCTCTAGCTTCCAGAACATCTTTGTGACGCCAATCTCTTTGTTATTTAGAAATACCCAGTGCATTCTTCAGGCAAGAAATAGCACAAAACGCAAATGAACAGGATTTAAATTCGCCGTCTCAAGGCATCGTTGTGGCGTGCTATGCTCTAAATAAGTGACATGGTTGTGAGAACGTGGCTATGCTGACAGTGCTAGTTTGACGGTGCTACCTAAAGTTAAAGGTTGGTATTGTTATGTGTTTTGATCACTCGTGAAATATCATCTGTAAGGACAGTATGTGTGTCGTGGTGGATTATACGACTGGAAACTACGTTCAGTATAAGAATTGGTCGTTTTTGGGTGCAAGTTCTTAGTGAAGACAGATGTGCAAGCTGCGAACAGTGACGCGCAATCAGTAATAGTAGGCGAGAACACCGACCCTCTAGTTCTACGTCATCCAACCCTGCCAAATGTTGATGGCAGGAAAAAACAATGCAGAACCCTGGCTGTTCAGCAGTGAGAAGTTTATCGCTGCCCTTGGAGATGTCCGTGGCCACCCCCTGTTTTTCCATGCTGCAACAGGATCGCATTTCTGCTCCCTTCAGAAAAGGTAAAAAGGGTTTCTTCAAGAAGCTCCGAAACGACACTTGTTTATGGGATAACATGTCTGTCTTCAATCAACCGAACGCTACATACGAAGAAATCACAGAATCGGGAGAATATTTTATTTTCATGCTGTATGGCTGTGATGTTAAATAGAGTTTAAACAACACCAGACATAGGTTGTATCGGAGGGCAGCTGCTAAGCAGTCCCTCACGGCAGCATTTGACTTAGCTACACTTCCACCTACATCCAGAGACTAACCAACATTAATACCGAGTTTACCACCAAGTACGGGCCAGATTCCGTCATTTCCTCTGGTTTAAAAACTTTTAGTATGCTAATTCTGTATATTTAAATATAAGTTCAAGTATGGATGGAAAATCGCCTGCCGGAAAAAGAATGAGGATGGATGGTGCATACAGGTCAGCGAAAACCCATCCCGACTGAAGAGGTTACAGCACCGGAGCGGGTACTCCACATCATATCCTGCTGCGAAAAGAAATGTAAATGCAGGAAAAGTGGTTCCAGTTGCACAGATATGTGCGGTTACTGCACTGGGCAAATTGCATGGAAGTGGCCGACTCGGATATCGATGACGACGTGGAACCTTTGGCTGACGTATTGCCATGGAAACGCTACATTTAACGTAATATTTACTATGGCCAAAAAATGCAAACTTTTAGTCAAAAATGTACTTTAAAAAAAAATAAATAAACAAATATGTATGATTTTATTTGTTAAAGAAATGGACAATATTTCATGTTTGTAGTGTTTTTTGAAAGAAACAGTAATTTACGCAATTTGATGCAAAGACGAACAGAATCACTTCACTTCCACTGCTTTAATGACAATTGTTCGCTCTTCTTTTGTTTATTCATCAGCGTATGCTTATAATTATCTACCTTTCCATCTTACGAGCCTACGACGAGCTGGCTACGTTCTGGGAGAAAATTATACCACTCGGCCATAGGCAACCCACTGTACTCTATAAACTATATAAAAACCACATAATATGTAAAATCACATATTCATCGCTTCAACATAGAGGGCTCTGAAAGGACTTCTGTCTCGGCCATGATTCATGCAATATACGTCTCGTAGAGCACGCGGCCGCTTTGTTGACGATTGCCAAGTTTATCTGTGGCTATTCTCGTGGGATTTGTAAATTTAGGCAATCAACTGCAGTTATTATATTTTGTGGAACTAGTTTCGAAAGAAAACTATCACTACTAAGTAGGATTTTAGTCGACAAATGGTAAGCATGTTCTCCACGGTCACTCTTCCACCTGTAAACACACGATTTTTATTTTTTTAGGCCGCTTCCGGCATGTTCAGGTTACGCTTTTATGGTATGCTTATGGTTCGTTTAAGGTGCTGCTGGAGTACGACTCGAAGAGCATCTTCGCCGCCGTTTAGGATCCCCTCACGGTCGTTATCTGGGCAAACCACTTAATCGAGAAATCTGTCAGAAGTATGTTCTATCCTTTGGGGACTCGAAGCCACGGATTCCAGTGGGAAAATACAATCACATTTATACCCTTTTATTCGCTGTATTTTTTATATCAGGCAAACTGATCTGGGGAATTAATTGTTACTTATTTAATTAATTTTTTTTAAGTTAATAATATATATTATTTTCTATACGCCTGCCTGCGGTAGCTACCAAAAGGTATTATAAGTATATATTTTAATATTTTGTCACATAGCAATACATAACCTAATAATCACATATTGAGTGTCACGTTGTTAAATTCAAAACATATATTTTGTCCCGCGTCAGTTGTTGCAGTATTAAAGTATTTTATTTGAAAATCAGGGTGTTTTATTTTTATTGTCATGCCAGGGAAACGAAAACAACTGATAATTCATTCCGTAAGTATAGAATACAGTTACACCCCGAGATACTGAGCTAATTTACTTTTTTTGTCCTGAGCACTACACCACGATTCCGGGCTAACTGTGCCATGACTATGCTACACTCTGTGCCCTCTTTGAATTTATAACTTGCCCCTTATAGTATAACTTTTAGGGGAGTCTCCTCTGTAGCATACACTTACACCACGCATTAACCCAAACAATAATAAATCACCTAAAGGTTCTGGCTTTAAGTAACGATCTAAATATTAATTTTAATTTGATTAAACTATGCTTTCCTATATTAGGCTTTAACTAGTAAGTACTTCAGGTTAGTAGTTTTTATATCAGTTTTTACTGTACTGCTAACCTTTTGTGTTAATAGAAATATTATACATAATAAAGATATTATTATTATATTTGCTTGGTATATTAATAATGATGTATTCTGCTATGAAGGAAACGAAAATCGACGATCGAAAATATTAATTTTTATAGAAGGGAACACAAACTTTATTTTCAACATGTCTGAAACCTCTGTTATGAGTTTCAGTTCGTTTTTGTATTTTATGGAATATATGAATAGGTTTAGCTGTTCTGCAAATATTTAAAATTAATCTCACCACGTGTACGAATCTCCTTTTCCCACATACTTAATTATTTAAAATCACGTAAATGTGGACCAAACATTTCGGCGACCTGTCTTTTAAATAAAATTGGACATTTATGAATTTATTTTAAATTACTTACACATTCAAATGTGTAACAGTAGAAATAATTTCACAACCAACTCGAGTTTCCTCAAGGGGGACCATGTAACTGACACCGATAAGTTGCACATAATAAATAACACCCCTTCATAAATTTCAAACAAGTTAGCAACGAACTTTGCGTGAGTGACAGTAATTGGGAAGAAAAATCGTTTGCCGGAAACAAATGATAAGTTTGGAAACAAATATCAAAGTTGTGATACTGCTCGGCGAATAACCCACAGATATTTATAATAAGTTAAAAAGGGTTCGCAAAGATAAGCACATGCCATAATCACGAGCTTTTGACGGAAAGCGGCGGCTTCAGGGGAAATAAACGTTAAAAGTTAAACATGATGAATGTTCTGAATGCCTATGCTATCATCTACAACGCAACCAAATACCGCGCGGAATTCAACTAAGTTTGTGCTCTGCTTTATGTACTGATAAGCGAGGTGTATCGTGACAATGTAACTGATCACATCGAATGGATCGCGTTGCTAGCACCTTCTTAGTATTCACCGCGTCCTATGCAATCCTTTGTTGTTCTCGATAATGATTTATAGACGTTCTAAAGATTGTTGCATCCAATACGTTAAGCGATTTGTCGGGGAGCGATTTCCGGAAGTTTAATCAAGAAATAGGATAAAATAGTAAAATATCCTGTGGTGTATCTACTTATCTTACTAGTTAGTTATTTATTGTTATTATTTTTATATTAAGAAAGATATACTAGGTATCTAGGTCCTCTGCTAATCGTATTTATGACAGAATATTTCAAGATTGATATACATATATAATTATAGAATCTCTATTTTACGAAGCATAAGGATCCTTCAGAAGTAACAGTACACAGATGTAACTCATGCCCATATGAGACAAACGATAAAGTTGCACTTAAATCACAGGCCACACTAACAAATATCTCGCTTAGTGTCTATTATAGAAGAAAAAAGTTTTAGAAACATTTTAGTAAAAGAACCCCCCTCACAACACTTCCAATGTATAATACTACAAGATAATTTTCTATGTAGCTTCTCCGCCCCCTGACCATCTATCATATTTATCTTCTTGACTATACACTTTATGATGAACAACATAACCGTTGCTTAAACCAAACTGGAAGATAATAACAAAAAGCGCTTTACTGCTATCGTAGTCCCCTGCACCCTCTGACCACCTTTACTTTCTGATACAGATTAAAAATTCATAAAATTGTGAAAGCTCATTTTTATTTTTATTAATTTTATTTTAACAGACTAAAATTTCGCCTATTAATTTGCATTGATGATAGAGAATAAAATATAACAAAAATCGCGTTACTGCTACCGCAACAAAATACAGATTAGACATTTATGAAATCGTGTTGAGCTGATTTTTACCCTTATTCACACACTGATGACAAGAAATAAAATATTACCGATCAGAAATTTCTAAAATCGTGTATAGCTTATTTTAAACCTAATTTATTGTGAAATATATGTTATTAATACATAATGATAGCCAGAAGCAAAATATTGCAGGTTATAAATTGTTGAAATCATGTACAGTTAATGTTTCAACATTGTTTTCATAACAATACAACAAAAAATCTCAACCTGGATTTCAAAGTTGGAATCTAACACGGGAAAAACTTTATTTTCCAAACGTAGGTAAATAATTCATTACTTTACTTGAATTTCTATTTTGTCTTTATTTCTAATAGTACTACCGTAGTAGGGGTACCTTTTTCGCTGGCTGAGATACCCATTGAATTATGCAAGAAAAGCAGCAGCACAAAACACATTCCATATGTAATAGATAAAATTAGCGCTACTCATTTAGTTTGTAGTATTATACATTGGAAATGTTGTGAGGGGGATGATATTCTCCTAAGTTGAATCCACATGATTTTTTTTGGGATATGAGTACAGAAAATCGGTGAATGCTTTACTACTGGTCGCGATGATGTTTAAGAACTTACTGATTTTGGTTTTAGCACTTCTTGACCTCCCAGGTCGCGTTACCTTTAACTCCTTTTTCCAGAGTCACTATGTATCCCGGACAAAATTTGGTCGACGGATCAAAAGTGGTGAAGAAGGTGCATCGAGGTCCTAGTTATCCTCCAGTAACGTTTTATTTATTTCTGGCCTTTAGTTTGGTCACAGCACACTTTTCCCGGAACCGTTGGTCGGATCGATTCGGCAATAATCGGAATCGATTCCTCGTGGTCGACTTAATCGATAACGATACCTCCCGCGCCTTCGTGTGTCTTCGGGAAACTTTGGAAGTGTTCGTGCAAAGTTCTGATGTTTGCTTAAAATTCCAGTTTTCACACGTGTCAACTACCCTGAAACTTGTTTCGGTTTTTCAATTCCCCAAGTCGTTGATAAAACAGTGAATAACGCCCTCGGGAGGGATCGGATCGAATCGATAATCATCGTAATCGATTCCCCGTGGTCGGTATAGTCGAATATGCTACCCCACCCGACCTTGTACGCCTTCGGATCTCCGTAGATAATGTCCCGTCCTGTACTCGGAGGACACCGACCGTCTTTCTATAAAAAGTGTTCTAAAGCTCTTCGAGGTTATATACCCCCAATCGGGGGATGGGGGTGCTTGCAAAAAATCCTACTTAAATGTTCGGTTTTTAGGTTAGAGAACCCATTCGCACCTAACTTCACTATGTCTTTAAAAAAATTAGGTTATGTTTATACTAGATTGTTTGTGTCTATATTCACGTTATTTATAAATGTCACTGTCACAGGATTAAATTAAGCGACTTGCGTCGACGTCATACTTCCGTTTTTGAAGACGTACTTCCGTCTAGTACACAAATATAACCGGAATGACACATCTCAAAATTCAAACATCAATAGCAATGCCGTAATAAGATGGGAAGTTAAAGACAGGTATTTATTTGAGAGATGAAGATAAACAATTCATTCCACATGTAATTACCAATATTGAATGATGATGTTCTTTCTATAAAAGAAAAGAAATATCCATATGGCGCCGAAACCAATTTCGTATTGTATATGAATAAGGTCCTGTTTCGCTCGAAAATTAGCTGCGAAACCCGACTGGATTTCTCGATTTGAAATCCATAGCCTTTTTGTGAAATATATTACAAAAATCTGAAAAATAGGAAAACCATAAACAGTTATAGCTTCCTTATTTGAGGGGATACGAAAAAGTGAAAAAAATAAAGTTGACGGTAAAGACAATAAGAACAATAATGTGCATAAAAAAATTTGAAAATGCACTTGGCTTTGACATATGCTCTTGTGCAAAAATGAAAAGATCAAATCTCAAAGTATGCCATGACACCATTGATTCCATTTATCTTTTCTGTTTCCAACGATATAAAACATGTCACAAAAATTTTAACTGATAGTGTCAATATTTAATATTTTGAGAAAACCATAATTCATATCATTGAATTGTAAAAATCAGCTATGCCATAACAGTAAAAATTCACTTTATAATAATTACAATTCTATAATTATTTATTACAATTCAATACAAACAAACAAATATCTCATAAATAAAAATAAAAGTACAAAATTAACATCCAAAAAAACGAAAAACTATGTATAACAATACTATACTTACTACCACACTGAAAAGAAAATGTGGGTATTTATTTTTCTAACTACAAATTCTCCAATTGTGCACCATACATTCTAATACACAAACGTGCTCTACGAGACACCTCACGCATTACATTTTGGAACATTTCAGGAGTAATTACCTCACAAGCGTTTCTGATTCTGATTTTGATCTCCTCAATATTTTTAGGGGCAGTTTGAAATACCTTGTCTTTAATGTAACCCCAGATTGCTCTTCCAACCTCACACTGAAAGGTCTGGATGACTCACCCACATAACATTTATATTGTAAATAACGTTTTTTGAATTCTGCTCCCGGTTTATCGGTTTTGTTTTTATTAAAATAGATCTCAAAGTGTTAACCGTTTGAAATACCATCCTAACATCACCATTTGTCACCTATAATACGGCGAAGGAATTCTTGCTGTATAATGACGTTCAGGTTTTTGTCGTACCTGATTGTACCTGTTTTCAACATTTATAAAAACTCTATCAACAAAGGCTTCTGGGTATTGATTTTGTACTAGAACCTGTTTGATAAATTTTGTCTCGTTATTTAATATTTCATTATTAGATGAAATTATTTTGGCCCTATTTATTGACTGATTTGAGTTAAAATTTAGATATCTATTATTATGTGTTGGTTTTCTATAAACGCTTGTTTCAATTGTATTATTTACCTTTTTAATTAAAACATCTAAAAACGGTAGTTCATTCCTACTTTCTACTTCTAATGTGAATTTAATAGACGGTTCCTTACTATTTGTATTTTCTAAGCAACTATCTAGTAAATCTACACCATGAGGCCAAATTGCAAAGATGTCGTCAACATATCTCCACCAGACAACCGGTTTGTTTATACAATTTCGAACATGTGTGTTCTCAAAGTTCTCCATAAATATGTTTAAATTGGTAATAATAGAGATCCCATGGCCATACCAAAATCCTGCTGATGGAACTCATTTTCCAATTGAAAATAGGTTGTTTTTATACACATTGCTAATAGTTCCATTATGCTATTTACACTTAATTCAGTCCTAGTTTCCAAACTATTATCATTCAGCAACCTATCTTTAACTATTTTTAAGGTTTCATCTACCGAAACATTGGTAAAAAGACTAACTACGTCAAAACTAACCGTCAGGTGTGATTCATGAATATCGTTTTCATAAATTTTTTCTATAAAATTTTTACTATTTTTAATATATGAATCGGTATTTCCAGATAATGGATAATGGATTTTAAGTAAAAATTTTACCAAATTATGACATGGTGAATTAATAGAACTAACAATTGGTCTTAAAGGAATATTTTGTTTATGTGTCTTTGGTAAGCCATAAAAATGAGGAGGTTTACTATGATGTGGTGTAAGGTTCCTTCGTTCAAAATCATTAAATTCGTATTTGAATTTAAACAAAGTTCTGTAAATTTTGCTCTCTATTGGTTTTGTTGGATCTTTGTTTAGTTTTGAGTAGGGTTCCACTTTTATAAGAGCCATGATTTTTGTGTCATATATATCTTCATCTATAATGACTGTGGTATTACCTTTGTCTGCTGACAATATTTTTATACTTTCATAGCGTTTTAAAGAATTTATCGATAGCTTCTCTTCTGGAGTTAAATTATCTTTAACTTTGTATTGCTTCTCTAAAGCAATTTTTGCCCATATGTGATATTCACTCGCATTATCTGTTGGTAAATTTTGAGCCGTTTTTTTCTATTGCCGCTACTATATCAAATTTTGGAACAGATGTCGAGTTTATTACAAAATTTAAACCTATTGATAAAATAAGCCTGTCTGAAATGGACAAAACTCTGTTTGACATATTAATGACAGTCCTGTCAATTAAAGGATTATTATTAACCTCTCCACAATAAAATTGTGACTACTACTAAAATTGGTTCAAAAACGAAAATTGAGATAACATCAAATATTTACGTTTTGAGGTCCTGGGAACCCAAAAAAGTGGTTTTTGAAAAATGTCTGTGTGTGTGTATGTGTACGATAGCTCCGAAACTACTGAACGGGTTTGAATGAAACTTTGCGCGTGCGTTTCTTTAGTACCCCAGAAGAGCTGCTTTGGTTGAGATCGGATTACGTTTAGTGCCATTTTGACGCAACAAGTTATTTATTTTATAATTACTTTCAATTTGCAATGGAACCATTGAAAAGCAGTTAAAATTCTGATTTCAACGATATATCAGACTTCCACCCTTTCGATTTGGTTTCCGTGAAAAAAATTAGAAACAAAGCAAATATGGCATAGATCGCATTTCGCATGACATGATCGATGCGCATAAGCGTTACGTCTTGAAACTCGTCACATCACGTGTCAATTCACGTGTGAGGGTTTCTTCACTGCTTTAGAAGTAGAGCGGATTACGTTTAGTGCCGTTTTTAAATATATATACAGACAAATCGAAGAATTAAACTACAAATATTCCTCTAAAATCTAGTAAAATTACTGAAATGCTAATGTTTCATTTAACAAAGACAGCCGCGAGCGATCGGATTGCAATGAGCAAATTTTGACGATTGTCATTGTCATCGTTTGTCATCCGATAACGTTGGTGTCATGTCATGTTAATAAGATTTCGGCATATTTGTAACTTTTAGTGGATTGTCACAAACTTTAAAGGTAGATGTAACAATATCTATAGCATATGCTTTCTGTACCTTCGTTGGTGAATTTATTATAGATTATCACTTTACCAATTTTCAGTTTGTTGCTTTACAAATCTGTAGTATTTAGGATAACTAGACATTTTTAATCGTTCAAGTGATGTTATAAGTTGTTAATATCCTAATAGTATATTATTCAACGAGCGATAATGTAGGTAATAACTCGCATAGATGATTGCAAATTCATTAAGTTGAGGGTTTTTTTAGTGCCCCAGAAGATCTGAAAATGTTTTGGATGAGATGGGATTACGTTTAGTGCCGTTTTGTCGGCTTCAAAGATCCACCGAGTGGGGAAGTTCCAGCCGCTTCCAGTAGCTGCCGATTTTCTTATCATACAACTGAAATTTTTTTATATTTTGCAATTGCCTAATCCGTTTTTCCCTTATTAAATTTCTAAATGTATGTAAATGCGTACCCTTTTGCAGATTAAAATATTTTTCATAACTGAACCTGACATTCCGGTTTATAAACTCATAATCCTGTTCTATGACGTTCTTGTTTAGTTCATTGTCTGTGTAAGTAATGAAATTCAGAAATCAAAGATTTGTGAACATGCTTGGGAAATCGGACATAGAATGACCTGTGGCTCGGCAAAAATTTTAACAAAAGAGGCAGATAACAATTAAAGAATCAGCAAGAATATTATTAAATGAACATAAATGCGTATGGAATTATTATGTACAACCTGGTTACCAATGTTAAAAAAAGAACTTAACAAACTCATTATTATCTAACAGAAAATAACATCAGTTCTGTGTAAGTAGTAAGTATCTATAGAAATAACATAAACAGAACCTTAAAGCTCTGTATTTGACATACACAGGAAATAAGTGTTCTTCGAAAAAAAGCTTTGAAAACGGAAAGAGACTACTTTTCGAAACGTCAGCAAAATACATTATTTCTGTGTTTATTCCGATTTATATTATTTGTAAATAATAACCTCTGACTATTCCTTTGACGCAAACGTCAGAGGCGCAGAGGTTTTTCCAATAATTCTATTATTTTGTAGATTCGGTGATTTGCTTTTGAAGAGGACAGTACATGTAGTAGAAAACTCAAATAAGAGTAAAGAGTATTCGTAGAATGCCACAAATAACTTTCAGACAATAGTAGGCTATGAATTTAAAATTTATTTTTCCTAAAATATAGCTCACAAAAAATGAGATAACTGTTTCTAAAACTTTATTCTTCTACAATGGATATTAAGAGAGATTTTTGATGTGACCTCGTAAAATAGACAGACGTATATATATGGTACTTATTTGAATACAATAAATATATAAAATATATAAATTGATTCTTTCATTATGGTTAACCCCACACATCCCATTTTACATTGGCATATGTGGAATAAAATTATCTTCTTCTTCTTCTCAATCATAAACTACCCAGTAGACCTAGTTTGAGGAATATAGGCCAATACTTGCTGCGTATTATACAGTTCATTGCTTTAAAAATCTTACCTCAATTTCATTCTATGATATATTCTAAATAAGGTAAAAGTATTACAGACAAAACAAGTAGGGCTCTATAAACGAGCTGAAATATTGTTAATATCTACTTAATTATAAATTATATTACTTATCCAAGATCCTTTTTATGTAGTAGATGATACTTTCAATCAGATCTAATTTGAAACTGTTACAAAACTTATTAAAATAGCAAATATTTTCAGGCTGTCCTAGGTCTGAAATCACGCTGGATTAAAACGATTAAACTTTACATGAGTAAAATTTATTTTAATAGTTTCCGTGCGCTTGTTTTAGGCTAGCCCTGTTTATTCTACATTAATAGAGCTAATAAAACCATAAACTTTGATATTCACAACACTAACAAAATTGATACTTTCGTACAACAAAATTTTAACAAGTAGACAAAGTAACCAGAGTGGTTACAGTTTAAAAATAACTGCAGTGGGCAATAATTCAATAATGTTTTTCGTGGCAGCTTATTCTTGGCTGTTCTACGCCGTGTATGGAACCCAATAGTGGAAAGTCTTAGTATTGCAATAAATAAAGTTAATTTACAACGGAATATACTTGACGATATGGCAACTTGTAACGAACTCTCATTTAAAGTTATCAACCAAGATGTGAAGGCTTTTCCAAAACTTTGCTATAACTTTGAATTGCCCAACAAATTATTCTATATCAATCATATATGAATGTTACTCAAGAATGTATCTATTACAAGAAGATTATGAAGCAAATATTAATTACTTGAGAGGGTTAAATATTCCGTAAATATAATGGCAATAGATATTCACTTTCTGAATTTTATTTTCATTTAGTAAACCTAGATAAGGAGACAGCAGTCACAGAACTCTTAATTATACAGCAAGGTCAGGAGACCCTCAGAGTTCCAACTTGGGCCCCCTGCTCTTTTTGATTTTCATAGTTGACATAACATCGATAATTACCTGTCAGCATCTGCTTTTTGCGGACGATCTCAAAATGTTTACAAATATAAATAGTCTCAGTGACTGTATTTACTTACAAACAGAATAGAAATAAATAAAGTTTCTACGTGGTCTTCCAACAACTTTCCCAAATTAAACATCTCCAAATGCAAAATCGTTACTTTTACTCGTAGGCACAATTCTATACAATTCGACTACAACATAAACAATTCTTCACTCGAGCGTTGTTTGGAATTTAAAGATCTTGGTTTGATGTTCAACTGCAAACTTAGTTTTTCTAGTCATATTAATTAGATAACAAAGTCAGCTTTTAAGTTGCTCATGTTCTTTGTCAGAAACTGGAGCTGTTTCTCAAGTGATGAAAGTTTGAAAATATTATATTTCACATATTTAGGTCCAAGCTGAAATATACCGCTTCCGTGTGGTGTCCTATATACTAAAATTTTATTTTATTAACTGAATCTGTCCAAAGAAAATCTGTTCAGGTTTTTTAAAACTAACGTCTTTTTTCCACATCGAGACACTGATAATAACCTTCTATTAGATATGTTTAATATGACTTTACTAAGTGAAAGAATGAACTGTGCTGCTCTTTCATTTTTGTACAATCTAGTTAACAACAATATCGATTGTTCATCCCTTGTTAATAAGCTTTGCTTTTTGGTTTTTTGATTGCATTCTAGAGATAGCGATTATTTTCATACCCCTTTTGTAGATTGTAGATTGTTTTATGGGGTTACTTCACTTCGACCTAAAAGATCTTTTGTGATTTACCTTACATCTAGTGGTTATCCCAGGATTCCCAGACTTTTTACAAAGCTTGTAGTGCGGACTAACACCTTGCATTCACAAAGTATTTGTTCCGCAGTTTCAATTGCAGTATCGCAATATCTGCATTTATTATCTACCACCTTGCCCATATTCTTGAGATGGCATCTCAAGGGGCAGTGGCCAGTTAGAAGGCCTGTGATTAGCCTTAATTCGGACTTTTCCAGTTCGAGAAGTCTTGTGGCATTCTTTGTCGAATAAGTTTCGCTTGTCTTCGGCCTGGAGTATTCCTCCAGTAGGACTTTTTCTAATGCATTTTCCATTCTTGGATTTCCTCCGCTATATGTCCTTTGGCTAGGCCACAAAACGGTTCTGGTCCAATGAACGGTGCTTCAGCTCCTTTTTTTGCAAGGCTATCAGCAAGTTCATTTCCTTGTACTCCCTCCTGCCCTTTCACCCACATCAAGGTAACCTTGTTGTTATTAGCCAGTTGCTTCAGGGATTGTCTACATTCCCGGGCAATTTTAAATTCAAAGGTATAGGACCTTAGAGCCTTTAATGCTGCCTGGCTATCTGATAGTATATGGATCATTGCCCTTCGGATGCTTTTATTTAGGCATACCTGGGCACACAGATCTATGGCATAAATTTCTGCCTGAAAGATGGTTGGGGTGTTACCGAGGGCTTTGGATAGCCTACAATTCGGCCCTGCTACTCCCACTCCTACCCCTTCAGCCATCTTGGATCCATCTATATACCAGATAAATGACCCCTGTTCCAATCGCAGTGATTCCATCTTGCTCGTCTGACGACTTTTAATTAGCACGTCAAACGGGCAGTCAAAGTCTTGTTAGACTGGCATTGAGTCAGTGGGTTTGGTCATGGATTTCAGATGAATTACCTCCAGAATCCTTAAGTGACCAACCAAATCACCTGGTTTGAATTTATGTGCCTGGTGCAGTCGTAAGGCACTGAGTGCGCCTCCTTCCTTACATGTAAGTGCAAGGGAAGTAGGTCAAGCATAGCCTCCATAGCTGCTGTGGGACACGAGTGCATTGCTCCTATAGTCCCTAAACAGGCAAGGCATTGCAGTTTCTGCAACTTACCCTGTGCTGTTTTTTCTTCGTTTTTGGCCACCATACGCATGATGCGTAGGTTACCATAGGTCTGACAACCGAAAGTTAAGACCAATGTGTCATTTTTGGTCTTAGACCCCAAGTCTTACCAAACAACCTACGGCACGTCCATATTACCGCTGTTGCTTTAGTAAGAGTCCGTTCCAGATGTGAGTTCCATTTAAGTTTTTGGTCCAGGATTTCTCCTAGATACTTCACTTCACTGGAAAGATTTATTATCGTTCCATTCAGTACAGGAGTTCTAAGATTGAGTCTTCTCCTTTTAGTGAACGGGACATTAGTTGTTTTGCTCGGATTGACATTGAGTCCCTCTGACGAGCACCATTTGGATATTATATTTAAGGCAATTTGCATGAGGTTGGAAATCATGACCTCATTTTTGCCTCACACAATGACGACCAGGTCATCTGCATAGCCCTGGACGTTGAAGCCTGAATTACTCATTTTATGTAGGAGATCATCGACCACCATTGACCACAGCAAGGATGATAGGGCCCCACCTTGTGGACAACCCCTGACTGCAGTCACCGTAGCCGACTCATCCCCCACACTTGTAGTAATAATTCTGCTTTTGAGCATGGATTGTATCCATTTAATTGTAGGTGACTGTATTTCGCTTTTTCCCCCTGTATACCTCCTTTAGTCGTACCAACTTTATGTGTAAATCATCAATGTTCAATATGTGTAAGGTAATAAATTGTGATATTAACCAGGACAGTTTAAATAGTGTAATAGACTTATATCTAAGAAACAACTGATAATATATACACCTGTTGTGCGCGTTTCCGATACCATGTTTTTTGCCTTATTTATATTTTTATATTTATATACCTTTACTGCAGCATGCACGGCTGCATTTTACAAGCCAATTTATTTGCATTTCAGCTGAGTGTAATCTTCATAAGACTACATTTGACAGTAATGCATGTTTTTATAAATTTCTGCAGCATATGTAAGATATATCACAGGTCCCAATTTGGAACCTTGCAGAACATCGGAAATCACTAGTTCACGCTTGAACGTTCCAATCCTAATAAGAAATCTTCGACAACACCATTCTAAATAGGAGCAGAAGACGAAAACAATTACATTACTCATGTCACAGTAGTACAATTTTGGACAAATATCGTCTTGTATATCCTCGTTAACTAATTCAAGTATTTCTACCGTGATACTGTCAACTCCAACTTGTCGCCAGTTTTTGTACTTTTACAATATAAATTTCATCCTCTTTAAAATCAATGATTCATTGAGAGCCCCTGTTTAAAAATTAATTACCATATTCAATCGATTTAGGTTCATTAACAATCTTGGCACAATTGACTTTCAATATCTTGTTGGCGCTCAGTAGCTTTGATGTTACAACGTACAAAGACCGGCCGTTAATTATACTGCTATGTTTATTACATCATATTCACGATTCCGAATATTTCCCTCCAGTAGGAAGCAATCATAAAAAGGAGACTTTATGCGAATGGAGTTGGAAAGTTCATAATAATTTTAAGATTTTCTACTATTTCTACTAAAATGTGACGGACCATAAAGTTCTTGGCACGAAAAATACAATTAAAATGTAAATAAAAAATGGTTTTTAAAATAAGCCTGGAAATGTATGTGGATCAAGAGACTTCTATATAACTTTCAGGAGGGATAATATTACATAGTTAAAGGGGAAAAAATGAATTACAATTAGGAATTGTCATTACGGAACTTCATTGAATTACACGAATGAATAGATAAATGTGGTAACGTATTGAAACATTGGCATATATATATATATATATGTTTATATCAACCATAAACGAATTTTTCAAAAACATACAAGCAACATACATTCTTAAACAATGATAATAATAATAATAATAATAATAAATTGACTTTATTCAGACTTTAGATAGATACAGAAATAATATCAAAAGAAATGGCGATGTTCAGCAACGCTACTCTTCCACATAACCATTCCAGTTAAAATATTGGTGAAAATTTAATTATAACAAAAAAAATTATACGTGAAATACATAATTAATCATTTCCATTATTAAACAACAGGTGTTTGATGAGATCTCTGAACTTATATAAACTAGAAGCAGATTTAATATTAAAGGGTAGACTATTATATATCTTAGTAGCATTGTACACAAATGATCTTTCAAACTGAGCAGAACTGTGTCTAGGTACAGTGTACAAGTCTCGAGAGCGCGTAGGACAGTCATGAGTAAGACTACCTTTAACAAGTTTAACAAATAAGTATTCAGGAAGTTTTAACCTGTTTAATTTGTAAATTAGACATGCCATATGGAGTTGAAAACGTTTATCCAAATTTAGCCAATGCGACTCTCTGAATTTATAAGAAATGTGGTCAAATTTTCGCAAATTATAAATAAACCTCAAAGAGTAGTTTTGAACTTTCTGTAAACTATATTTATCTCTACCTAACAAAGCAGGCCAAAAAACAGTATCACAGTAAGAAAGATTGCTAAGTATTAAAGCATCACAAAGCTTTAATTTTACATCTGAGCTTAGGAAGTCTTTATGGATATACAGTGTTTTTAATTTACAATACGATTTTTGAAGCAGACTGTTGACATGCGTAGTGAATCTAAGATTAACATCCAGGTATAGACCCAAATTCTTACAAGAGTTAGTAGGAACTAAAGACACGCCGTTGATAGTAATATTAATAACAGGATTACTTACAACATTCTCCCTGTATGTTCCGAACACTAGTAATTCTGTTTTAGATTCATTGGGAACTAGTTTGTGCGCCCTAGATACCTCAGATATAGTAAGCAGATCGAAGTTAATTTTAGAGACAGCGTCTCTAACATCACTTAAGTAAAATGAAAAATAAATTTGCGTATCATCAGCGTACTGGTGCATCTTACAATACTTTAACAATTGTGACAAATCGGCCGTATAAATAGCAAAAAGCAGAGGGCCCAAGATGCTACCCTGTGGAACCCCTTGATTAAGATTAACAATATTTGAAAATTCATTATTTACAAGTACCTTCTGATTCCTATTTAAGAGGTAATTTTCAAAGCACTTACTCCAATATATTTTAATTTAGAACACAGAATCGAATGATCTAGAGTATCGAACGCCTTACTATAGTCCAGCAGAATCAAAGCAGTATTTTGTTTTACATCATTGGCCCTAAATATATCATCTGCGACCTGCAGCAAGGCAGTAGTTGTACTGTGATGTACCCTAAAGCCAGACTGATTGGCGGTAAAATTTTATTCTTGTGCAAGAATGATCGGAGCTGTTCAGAAACAATTTTTTCGAGAATCTTTGATATTAAAGGCAATACACTAATAGGTCTAAAGTGTGACACAAGTGAGGGATGATTAATTTCAGGTACAGGAACAACAATCGCCGACTTCCAAAGCTGTGGAAAATTATGACTCACTAGGCACTTATTAATGATGAAGGTTAGGTGCTCACTTAAGTGGGGGATAACTAAAGAAAGCATCTTAAGATCAATTCCATCCCCTCCTTTGGCATTAGATTTAATAGTGAATATAATTTTTTCTACTTTGTCAACCGTTACTGTGTCAAACTTGAATTCATCAGAAATTGCAGAATGTTTGTTATTATCATAATTCTCAGAGACCAAGTTATCATTAACATTGACATCTATTCTAGGTAAACTATTTATGAAAAAGTCATTGAATGAATTTGCATTAGCAACCGCCGAGCAAGGGTTGTCTACATCCGGACTAATATTTAGAGCTTTTAGTGTTTTCCAAAATGTTTTAGGGTCTTTTTTAAATTGATAGTGTAAATATGCCTTTTTTCTGCTTTAATCGAGGAGTTAACTAAGTTTCTGATGTTTTTATAATCATTCCAAGTAGTATCAGTTTTATTCTTTTTATATTTTAAAAATGCCTTGTCTCTAACCTTCATCATAATTTTCAAATTATCCGTCAGCCACGGAGCACGAGGCTTAGTTATTCGAACAGACTTAATAGGTGCATGTTTGTCAAACAAATGTAATAAATTAACATTCCAAAAACCAATCATCTCGTCAACACTTCCAAGGCTATAAATATTATCAAAATCTATTAAGCTAAGGTCTTCCAAAAATAAATCGTACTTAAGCTTAGAAAAATCACGAAATGTACGGAAAATAGTAGGTTGGCGAAACTTCTTTATTTTTAAGTAACATTTAAGTAAACAGTTATCAGATATACCCTCCATATTAAGAACATCTGTATTTAAGGTTAAATCTAAACTAGACGAAATAATAAGATCAATCAATGTGCTAGAAGTGTCAGTGATACGAGTTGGCTGTTCATTAAGCTAATGTAAGCCATACTTATCAAGTAAAGAATTAAATAGATTAAATTTAAGACTATTTTTGTTTAAAAAATCCACATTAAAATCGCCCCCAAATAAGACATAATCAAAGTCGGGTAAAAAATTTGTTAGAACATTTTCAACATTTTCAATACACAATGGCAAATTTACATGGGGAGGCCTATACACCGCACCCAAACAGAGCCTCTTTCCTTTAATTCTAGTGCTAATCCACAGTTGTTCGACGATAGGGTCGTAATTAAGACACGATTATAGATGGCGGCTTATAAACAGTTTTGGTCATTTTATCTTAAACTGCACCTTAAAATAAATTAAAGATAAATAAAAACCATATACATTGATAAAGATAAAGCAGATATGTTTAACGATTGTTTCACAAATAGCTGTGTACCAATATGGCGAACAAAATAACTAAAATAAACTTAACAGATAACTTCTTTATAAATGATAAAGTTAACTCGAATATATTCCTGAAGCGGATAACAATAAGCGAAGTAACTGTTTTTATATCAAATATAAAAATAACTGCGCACCTGGTTGAGATAAATTAACTGCTAAAACAATAAAAAGTATTCATGAACATTATTTCACCATTAATTCATATTATTCATATATACTTTCAATGTGGAAAAATCCCGCAGCAGTGGAAGGAATCAATTATCACCCCCATTATTAAATCCGATAATCCCACTAAACTAAACAATTACAGACCCATATCTGTAATTAATAATATAAAACTAAAACTAATTAAATTCTTGCATGCTCACAATGTCACCACAAACAGATAATATGGTTTTGTACAAAACTCAAACACCGAAAATGTCGTTGCCGATTTTTTGGAGAAGGCGGTCGGGGCTTTGAACGAATTATCGGCGTGTATTGCAGTTATCCTAAATCTGGCTAAAGCTTTCGGCACCGTGTGTCACGAAATATTACTCAATAAGCTAGGAAACTTTGGTGTCCGAGGTCTGGCGCTCGAACTTATGTCTGATTATTATCTAACAAACATAATTCAACGGGAGAAAATTGGTTATGAGATAAATTTCGACTCTTTCATGAAAATGGGAGTACCGCGAGGAACAGTATTATGTCTAATACTGTTCCTTGTGTACTTGAACAATATCACAAAAATTAATAACTACACTGGTCATCTGATATTGACAGGGAGAAAAATGGGAAGATGTTAAGTCACTGCTGAATCCGACTAAAAATGATAAATTGATGGTTAGATTACAATACGCGTATGTTAATAAAAACACCGTTAAACCAACAAATGTTTGATAAGCTAAATATTTCATTGTTTTCAAAGCCATCTTAGTTACTCCTTAATATTTAATTAGAACAAAATTGTATTTTCTTATTTTCTTTTAGGTGTAATTTTATTTGTATTTATCGCACATTTTAATACGACATATGAATAAATTCCTTATTAATAGTACTAATAAATGGTAAATAAATAAATTTACTGTTTTTAACGGGATTTCGACTTTCCGTCATGGCACACTTAAACGGAAACCTAAAAATTATATTATAAAATAAATTGATGTTTGAAATGTCACTTATTTGGAATCGTTGGATTTAGAAAATTATGCTGAATTCAAAAATGCAATAATATACAGGGTGTTCCATTTAAAAATCGAAAGTTAGTGTCGCTTCAGGCGAAACCGCAAGTGAAAAAAATCAGTTGTAGGTTAAAAAATGCAGCTTATTATGTATGTAGTATATCTTAAATTTCAATCAACTATCTTCAATTGTAAAGGAGAAAAGGGGGGATACAATGATCCTGTTACGCCCGGTATGTATCATCTTTATGTACGCATGACTGAAAGCACTATGTATACAACAATTCCACCCCTTTCATACAATCATGCGTTCAATCATGCAAAGAGCTTGCTGCCTTGCTATTTTTGCATTCGTACATTAACATTTTTTTATTTTTTACCTTTTAGTACGATTTTTTACAGAAAAGCGAGTTTTAAAAAAATACATATTTTTTTAATATGTATGTACTTTATATCAATATATTAGTTATTTTGATACAGGAACTTTTAAACATGCACGTATTTGAAATTGGAACTATTTCAAATGATTTCATTATCTTCTTTTTTAATAAAACGATCTATATTTTATTTTCAGATCTTCGTTAATGGAGACGTTTAAAGAATATTTTGAGAGTGTATGGAACAATAATTATTTTCTGCCTTGAAGACGTGATACTCAAATTCTTTTTCAACTAAACGAAAATAATATTATTATATTGAATGAATGTTACCTGCTTGGGGCCGATTCAGCAGATCCGTTTCGCCAATAATTTCTGGCCTTATTTATATTTTTCGTTCTGGTGGAATTTAGCCATACACTATTCCACCACTTCTTTTATGTATACTGAAGTTAAATCTATCTGAGAATGTTCAAAGTTACAAAATAATTTGATGAAGTTAAATGACTGATGGTATGGCAATAATCGTTTGATGTTGGTAAATGCAATATTATGTCCTATTCTCGGCGTGAAACTATTGAATTATTTTAATTGACAATCTCGCTTTAAATAGAGTCAACCAGTTTAAAGACCTTTGCGTCAATGTTGACTGCATTGGCATTTGACGAATGTTCGTTTAACCAACGAGTTTGTATCTAAGAGTGTGCTGGGTAATTTTAGGGAATATAATAATGTAAAAGTTTTAAATATTAGTTAGTTACACAGCTTTGTTTGACGCAAGCTGTGGTAAGTTCATGATATATTCAAACCAATTAAAGAAAATGCAGCGCAGATACATAAAAACTTTACATTTTGTTAAAGATGGAATTTATCTTTCTTGCGGTGCACCAAGAATGCGCTATTGGCAAGATTTGATTTGCCTCACACATTTATCAATATACAGGTTGTCCATTTTATCAGGACACTCGAGAATATCTCACTTAATATCAGTCGAACAAAAAAAAATATTTTTACGAAAATTGAGCCGATCTATATAACCTACAAAATAGTTTAAAGACATTTGAAATCCATGGCCTGCTTTAAGAGTTATGGCGGAAAATATCGAAAATGTGGAAAACGTCTAGGCCAAGTATCTCCGTTATTTGAAGAGATACGAGAAAAATTGAAAAACACAATAATAATCAAGAAAGAAATATGAAGCAATTATGGAAAGAGTATTCGCATTTATGCCAATGTATAGAGGTCCCCCATGAAAACGTCACTCCTTGCTCAGAACGTTAAAATGTCTTTACCAATTAATTTAAGTATAACATCCATTTGTTGGCTATGAACAAACTTGACAATTTAATTTTTTGACAGATCATCTCAGTTAATCCTTAAACTCTCACTCAATCACACTCGTTTAAGAACTTAGAAATTTCAAAAATGATTTTCACTCACATTGATCGTTATAATATGTTTGTTACATATTGCCAATGCAATTTTAACTCTGGATTAGCTCAAGTAGAATATAGAAGCAGATTTCCACAAGCACTACAGCCGAATAAAACTCTGTTTAGAAAATTAGCTACGAAACTGAAAAATAATGGTACATTTTTAAAGAAGAGGACAAGGTTGAACAGTGTTACTGATAATGTAAATAAGGTAAACCGAGTTATTAATTATGTAAGAAATAAAAATACAGAAAATTTGGAAACATCATTAAGAGAAATTCAAATTGCTTGTCATATAAATAAAACAAGTGCTGGAAAAATTTTAAAGAAAAATGGTTACCGGTGTTATAAAGCCAAAAATTAACAATTTACAAGCTGGGGACAAACCCAGGTAGGTGGCTGTTAAAAAAGAAGCGTGCCGATCCATTAATATGTAGTAAAATACTTTGGTCCGACGAGGCAAATTTTTCCAATAATGGATTTTTTAATCGCAATATTTATTACAAATGGACTTCTGAAAATACACACTGGCATAGGCCGACTGGGTTTCAAAATCGTTTTTCAATAAATGTGTGGATAGGAATTTTAGGCACCAATTTAATAGGGTTATTTTTATGACGGTCACCTCAGCGGTCAAAGGTACCTAAACTTTTTGAGAAATGAATTTAATGAATCTTTAGATGACCTACCTTTAGAGAATCGACAAAACTTCAATATTTTCTGCAAGATGGAGCTCCTCCCCATAATTCCCAGATTTGCCTAGATTATTTAGATGAAATTTTGCCTCAACATTGGATAGGTACCAATGGATTTATTCGATAGCTCCCTCGTTCTCCAGATATAATCCCAATGGGTTTTTTTATGAGGTATATTAAAGATAAGGTGTTTTCGACGACACCGCAAAACGTAGAGGACCTAAAAGCTCGAATTCAACAGGCATGTATTACAGTTACCCCTGAAATGCTGAGTAATGTTTTAAATGCAGTGCCTCGCCGCGCTCGATTGTGCAAGAAATCGCGGTGGATATTTTGAACACTTGATATGATATCTTAAAAATTGTTTTGGGGATTAGATAAATATTAATGTTCTGTGTGCTATGTTCTTTTTATTATTAATTTGTTTTTGTTACCTGAATTTACTTTATTCTTCTTAATTGTGTTAATGTTTTATTATAGCAAAGATTTGAACAACTTATTGAATTATTTTATTGTTTTATTTAATCACACTTCTCCACGGCAAGTATATTGCTTGTTAAATAAAAATTTATTGGTTTTAAAAAAATGTTTTTATAATTACTAACGTAGTATCAATGAATAAATATGGCATGTGATATATCGTTGAAAAGGGAGGAAAATACTCTATTTATTGGCGCCATTTCCTACCCGTTTCAAAATAAGTTTTTTAACAGCCTGAAGAGTAAATGTCAAAATACAGCGGTTTTGAAAAAAATTAGATAAAACCTCGGTTGAGACACTCTGTTTTGCAAAAAATTTTCGCCTTAGAATTTTTCTCGTATCTCTTGAAATAACGGAGATATTTGGCCTAGACGTTTTCCGCATTTTCGATATTTTCCGCCATAACTCTTAAAGTAGGCCATGGATTTCAAATGTCTTTAAACCATTTTGTATGTTATATAAATCGGCACAATTTTCGTAAAAATATTTTTTTTGTACGACCGGCATTAAATGAGATATTCTCGATGGCCCTGATAAAGTGGACAGCCTATATATATATATATATATATGAAGAAAGACTGGATATACTGCAAAACTGAAATGTAAACTGGAATAGCTAGACGGGAACAGGTTAAAATAAAGAAAATTGCACTGACTCGTATTTTTCTTTATCCCTAATTTGACTCGACTATCAATATTACTAGGGAAGTTATAATGTTGGGTTGTTTTGTCTGTAACGCGTATATTCAGATTTAGGTCTTCAAACAAAGTAATTTATGTACTCCCGGTTAAGCTAAAACACTTTTCTCACACCGGTAACTGAAATTGAAGTTATTGTTGGTAGAACTCTATTTGCAGCAATTTATTTTGCATTTTATATGCAATCATTTCTTGTCGTGTTCTCTGGTCTTACCAACGAGGTGTTACGAAATTTCCTGCTTAAATTTAAATTTACATGTATAATATGAAACTGAATATGTAATACTACATAGCGCGAAGGGTTAGTGAAGGGTTCTTAATAGAATTGGATAATATTTCTAAGATTCCTAATAAAAATGCTGTTACGTATTTTTAACTAAATTTTTCGGAATTGCGTAATGCCCTCATCATTTATTAGCCAAGCAATTAAAATTTGAAAAAACATGCAGGTAACGAAACATTTTGTACATTCAGCCATTCTGAAATGTCGAGCAAATATTAATATGGAATATTTATATTAAATGCAAATACAGAGTTCTGCTTTTCATGCAAAACTAGAAATGTAATTCGTAAGGGGCCCCTAGTATCTAAACACATATTCAGTTCATAACAGTTCAGGGGAATTAATTTGGTTGTGTAGGAGCTTATACAGAAAAGTAAGAATAGTATATTTTATTCTTAACTAAATTGAATCTATTAACAAGGGGGATGTAAAACACTACAAGTAAACCACAGCAACTTTATGTCATGAAAACTTTAAAAACTTTCGTTGTGTCCTCTCAAATATTATTTTATAACTGTTAGTAAACGATATACAGTTTCTGATAATAAAACCATATATTTTATTTGCTGCATCAATTTTTAGAGCTACATGTTCAGTAAAGATAAGTTTGTAATAAAAAAAAGCCTAGATCTTTAGAAATATCAGAACAAACAAGAACTGAATAATTACCAATTGTATAATCATAGCGGTAGATAGATTATTTTCTGTTAAAAGAGATAACCTTGTATTTAGGTGTATTTAAATGCAATTTATTTGCAATACAGTAAACTTCTAAACGATCAAGATTAGATTGCAGTAACGTAATTCTCAATAAACAATTTGAAGTCATCAGCAAAGAACAGTTTTCGCTTAAATCATTGGTAAAAAGGGGAAATAGTAATCATCCAGGATTAGATGTTAGCGATACTTCAGAAGTCGCTATGCATGTAGAAGAATAATAGCTATTAAATGAGACTTATTGTTTTCTTTGTTTTAAATAAGAAACAAGAAATGTTTGCGATGACATAGTAAAGCCAAAGCTCAAATGTGCTTTTAGAGGGCGGAATATTAAAACATAATATTTTTAGTGGCAAACTCCTCTATAAAATCCTTATTTTACTATAAGGAACTGCAACCAACAGCTACTTTCCGCGCTATGCGTCTCGCCGAGCGCTGAATTACAAGTTATAAGTCTAGCGCGTTAAGTGTAATAATTGCATATTACCATCAAAACGCTAATGCTTCGATTGCAACAAACACCAGCCGAAAGACTGATCCTACTTAAAGGAGCTCTCTTGCCAGCCGTCACACACCACTTGCAGACTACAGTTTCGAGCTGTTGGCTCTCGTCAGTGCAAGGTAGGCATGTGACGACCGGCACGAGAATCCTTTAACTATTTGATACATCCCGGTATTTTTACAATAGCGACATGTAAAATAGTCAGCAGGCACCATCTAGCGATCCAGTGTCTGTTGCAATCGAAAAATAAATAGCCTGACTGGGCTTAGCATAGTTCAAATGTCCTTTTAGAGGGCGGAATATTAAAACATAATATTTTTAGTCGCAAATTCCTCTATAAAGCACATTTGAACTATGCTAAGTCCAGTCAGGCTATTTATTTTTCGAACAGACACTAGACCGCTAGATGGCGCCTGCTGACTATTTTACATGTCGCTATTGTAAAAATACCCGGATGTACCAAATAGTCAACGGATATTCGTCGTCACATGCCTACCTTGCACTGACGAGAGCCAACAGCTCGAAACTGCAGTCTGCAAGTGGTATGTGACGGTATTACCTCCTTTCCCTTATTATTTATTTTTGAGAAAGAATTGAGGCAACATATGCGGATGACTAGCTGGCCTAAGTCGGAGCAGAGAGCCGTGGGTCCAGAGTATTCGTAAGAGTGGAGAAACTTACCCTTTCTGAAATGTATAGCATAAGCGACAGATTTCTGTTTATTTCAATTACTGAAGTACAGTTAAAAATTATATACGTTCGAATCAGTACAAAGGCTGCAAGCAAATGATTTCCTGGTGAGTTTTACTGATAAGGTAAACGTTTTTGTCCTACTTACTGGGAACTAATGCTACCAAGAAATAAACTTGAGAAATCTAATTCCCTAATTAAATTGAAAGCTATAAAAATACAGAAATAGTACAAGTATGGCCATCTGTCAACGGTTGAGTTAAGCGCAGCAACTTGCAGGTCGCAATTCTACAATTTCCTTTACTCACAATAAAATAGTGCCATATAATCGATAAAAGGAGTCTATAATAAAAGTTTTTATTACTTCCATACCAATGCCTTTGCCTCAGTTTGTAATTTCTATTTTGTACATAACCAACAATATGAACAGCTGTAAATAAATATTAAAAACGTATTGTGATAACTCAGTAAATATATTATATCTTATAGGATATACTATATATAGTAACGAGAAAAGGTAAGGAAAATAACCATATGTACTTACATAGTAAACAAAAATATAAAAATTGAAATAATATATATCTGATATAAATAAATGTTTTGTAGACAAATTGTTAATTAATTGTTTCCTGGGATGCTGTCTAGAACGGAAATAGAGATATATAATAGTTTAGAAAAACAGGACTGAGTTCCTAAGATATAAAACTAAGTACATAAAACAGTGTAAAATGGTTTAGCAGTTATACAAGTAAAATTCTGTTAGTTGAAAACAGTTTCACTTATAAAAACTGAATCGAAAATGTTATACAGATCGTGCTAAATATAACCAAAATACTAGTTTTTATATAAAACTGTTAAATGAACATAGGCCATGTAACAACGGCTGGCAAGAGAGCTCCTTTAAGTAGGATCAGTCTTTCGGATGGTGTTTGTTGCAATCGAAGCATTAGCGTTTTGATGGTAATATACAATTATTACACTTAACGCGCCAGACTTATCAACTTGTAATTCAGCGCTCGGCGGGGCACATAGCCCGGAGAGTAGCTGTTGATTGCAGTCTGGTTACGTTCCTTATAGTAAAATAAGGATTGAATATAGGACTGAAAGGTCGCCGCTCTCAGGTACTTACAGAATCGCAAGTCGCTATACGCCCATAGAGACATCTATGGTGTATAGTAGCAATTGACCATTTGAGAGGTTTCACTTACCTCTCACCACTACAGGATTTTATAGAGGAGTTAGCGACTAAAAATATTATGTTTTAATATTCCGCCCTCTAAAAGCACATTTGAACTATGCTAAGCCCAGTTAGGCTATTTATTTTTCGATTGCAACAGACACTGAACCGCTAGATGGCACCTGCTGACTATTTTCCATGTCGCTATTGTAAAAATACCGGGATATACCAAATAGCCAAAGGATCCTCGTGCCGATCGTCACATGCCTACCTTGCACTGACGAGAGCCAACAGCTCGAAACTGCAGTCTGCAAGTAGTGTGTGATGGCTGGCAAGAGAGCTCCTTTAAGTAGGATCAGTCTTGCGGCTGGTGTTTGTTGCAATCGAAGCATTATTAGCGTTTTTATGCTAATATGCAATTATTACACTTAAAGCGCCAGACTTATAATTTGTAATTCAGCGCTCGGCGGGGCACATAGCCCGGAGAGTAGCTGTTGGTTGCAGACTAAAAATATTATGTTTTAAAGCCAAAGCTAGTTTATTTAACAGAACACAATGGTCAATCCTGTCAAACACTTTTGCGAAATCGGTGTATATTACATCCACGTGCCCCTGAATATCTAAGATTTCACTATAAATTGAAAATATTGTTAGATTGGTCATAGCTGATCTATTACTTAAAAACTGTGCTGGAAAGGCGACATTTGATCTCGCACGGACAAGTAAATAAGGTTATATAAAACGATTTGCAACGATTTTGCAAAATTCGATAGGACAGAGATCGGTCTGTAATTGCTAAGTAAGGCTTTATCATCGTTTTTATAAATAATGGACAAACTCTAGCAGTTTTCTATATTTTCGGAAAAGTTCCGCATTCTACGGCTAAGTGAAATAAAATAGCCCAGGCGGTATCTGCTTAAAATCACCTATGTTTGGGCGAATCGGGTAGTATGGCAGATTTTTGGCTTTGTCGCTCCTAAAAATCATAAGAAATAATTTCACTATGCGCTAGTTTGAAAACGTGGGCTTAATTTTTTATTAAACAAAATGTGAAAAAATTCCTAAAAATTCCGTTTTTTTCTTCCTATTTTTTCATGTCTCAGTAACTATCACTTTTAGAGAAAAGTTATATAAGTGAAAAAGTTTCATAATTAAATTTTCAATAAGATGCAGTTTGTTGAGAATCCATAAATTCATGTTTACTATTGCAAAAATAGTAAAAAACGCAAAAAAAATTGAAATGGCAAGTTATTTGTGTAATTTTTTCAAATACTTACATTACATGTAGGACCTTCATACTTAACTAAAGAAAACTGTTTAATATAATAAGTCTTCTCACCAAATTTCATCAAAATCTGACTTTTAGTTTTTGCATAATAATTTTGCAATCTAAACTACGTTTTGAAAATTTGCAAATTTTCAAAATGTTTTAGACAATAGTTGTAGGTCTAGATGAGTACTACCCAATGATGTATCGCATGTACATATTTGATTCGAAATAAAATACTGAGAATTTTTTGAAGTCTTTGAACCGCCGCCATTTCTTTTTAAATTTTTACTATGCATTTCACTAAAAAATGTTTTAGACAAAAGTTGTAGGAAGGCGAACGTGGGTACGTCTTTACTATGTGCATACTTCGATATGCCATGTAAAACAACGTAAGGCGCGGTTAGTAGTTGGATGGGTGACCGTTCCAACGAAGACCGCGTCCTCGCTTCACACATCTTCCAGCGGCTTGTATATCAGTGTATGCGCGGAAGCTATACAACCTTAGCCGAGGGTTGTATATACCATCCTTCGGAGAGGATGTAAAGCCGTCAGTCCCTTGTCTATTAAATGTTAGACAAGTAAAAGATCCCTGGTTGGGGATAGCTCGTCTACAGGCGTCGATGTTAGGCCTCAGTAGCGGAAATAGGCCAACGTTAAATAAATGTATAAAAAATAATAATAATAATATAAAAACGTCTATCCTAAAAAGAGAATAACAAACAAGCACACAGTTTTGATCATTTCGCAATTATGTTAACGTGGTTAATGAAACGCGCGTCGAGTATTGTATTTGAGTGTTTGTAGTATTCAAGTTTCTTTTTAGTTACCATAGTAATAGTATATAATAATACAATGTCTTTATTTTGCGAATAAGCTAGTATTATTAAAGACGTATATCTTTCAATCTAACTTAACCATGAAATCACCCGTGAGAACATTTCTAGGCGTCCTTGTTCGGGCGTTTTTGTTGATCTCTCTGTACAAACGAATTTTTTAATTTAATTTCAGTCAATCCATACGAAGCCGAGATCAATTCTCCTGTGCCTTATATCAGGATGTATTTGACGTTTATTTCTTTCCATGTGTGACACACGGTTGAATTCAAATTCAATCCCCGAGAACATATTTCAAGACCTCACCCTCTAAACAAACAATATTAACATGGCACAGCTAAGTAGATTTCGTCTTTCTTCGCTAGAATTTCTGTCGCCACAGCAACGCCCTGAATAAGAACAAATGGATATAGGATATTTCCGAAAAACCGTTATGTGGTTAGGTTATAAAGGAGTGAGATAGGCCGTATATTGATTAATGGACCTTTTATCAGCAAGATTATACAGGAGGGACTACGTGAAAATGTAATATTTATATCCAGCTAGTCTAGATTTGGGGTTTCTTGTTAAGGTCCTTGGTATTAGAATAGAAATAGCTAGTTAGGAGCCCAGATTTCGTTGAAATCTTAGCAAATCCTGTCTCTTTCTCGGCTATTTATGAAAATTAAGAAAAAATATTTAATACACAGATAATGAAAGCAATAACTTATGTATCTATAGATTTAGTTTTGTTTGTTTTTAAATTCCTTTGAAATTTATTACGCAAGTTATAAACACCGAAAATCGAAAAATAAAACAAACTAAAGGTCTATTAATAATAATGTTCATTGTAGTCATGTAATTTTTACATAAATTAATAGTTAATGTTTAAATTATAATAATGAGCTTGAAAAACAATATAATGCTGATCAAATTTTCAACTCCATTAAAACTATTTAACCACGTGTTCAAATTTTCTCTATCTCACATGCGTAAGCGAAACGAGACCTGGCTTCATATGCAGCAAGATATTGCATTCTGCGCCATCTGGATATTACTTTTCTTTTATAAAAAAACATAATCATTTAACATTGGTAATTACATGCGAAATGAGTTGTTTATCGTTTCATCTTTCAGATAAATACCTGTCTTTAACTTGTCATCTTATTACGGCATTGCTATTGATGTTTGAATTTAGAGATCTGTCATTCCGGTTATAAAAATATATTTAAGGGAATTGGCATCGGTCGGCGGATACGTAAGTTAAGCCGCTTAATTCAAACAGTGGCTAAATTTGTGGATAAATAATACAAGTGAATGTTTCTTTTCTTTTATAAAAAAAACATAATTGAGCATTGGTAATTTCATGCGTAATGAGTTGTTTATCGTTCCATCTTTCAAATAAATACCTGTCTTTAACTTGTCATCTAATCACAGCATTGCTAAATTAATGTTTGAATTTTGAGATCTGTCAAAATAGTACGAAGTATTAATCACATTTGTGCAGTTTTCGGATCTTTGGCTTAATTAAACATCAAAATACGAATTGTGTTAACTTTAAAAATATCCAAAATAACAAATTCTTAAATATCTGATGTAAAAAATGGAAATGTTTAATTGCAAAAACACATTAAGTGTCGTGTCGGATTACGTGCCGGATAGGATGTAAAATAGACGTTTTCTAAGTATTACACATATTGTTTTACCGATTTTTAGGGGACCGTCGATAGAGTTTACGTTTACATCGGGCATTTACATAAGTGTAAAGGTTCAGTTCTTTTTTCATTCAGATTTCTCTTTCATTGTCAATGCCGATAATGAATTTGTGTTCAGAGAATTAATTCTCTGCACGCAAATTCAAACAGATGTGAAAATAATCAAAGGTCAGTGGCTCGAAGATTCTCACTTTTAATTTTTTTGTACATTTTACGTGCAAATGCTCATTACGAAATACCAATTACAAATTATGTGGAAAATTTTAATGCGATTCCACTTATCCACCTAGAAAAGACCATATACAACTTCTACATCGCCTAAATATACAGTTCTACTCATAGTCGCAGTGTTTATATTTATGATTCCTTACATAATAAAGCTGCTATGAAATTTATAAAGCCCCAGAATCCGTATGACATATAGATTAATGAGTGCAATGTGCAATATTTCACAGTGGCGAATATGTGCATAACAGTAAATGCAAAACTTTAATTCGAGATTATGGGTTTTAAGAAAAACTTATGTGAATACTAGTTACGAAATATCTAATTAATGTTTTTGAATCATTTCCATTTCCTAAAAATGTACAGGGTGGCCAAAAATTATTTTTCAACTAAGAACATTTTAAATTGAATTTTTCCTTTTTTTTCAAATGGAACACCCTGTATATTTTTCGACGATGTGATATAGAAATGAAAAATGCACATTTTTTATAAGTACTTCCCTATGGCTAATTGCAACCATTTTCGTTTTATAAATAAATAGATGTCAAATTCAAGAATGAACTTAAAAAAAGAGGTTCCCTAAAATAATTCATTTGAAAAATTTATAATAAGTGTTCGACGTGTTGCCCACACGTCTTTTGCAATTTTGAGATGAGGCCATTTAGTGGGACCATTTCCTCCAATTCATTGAAATGAGTAAATAGTATTTAACCGGTCCTTGACTGTAATGTTTTTTGTAAATTTTTTTATTAATTAATGTCGCTATTCGACAAATAATACAACCTTAGTTTGGTATAAATTGTCGTGTATAAAGGAGCATTTATCACACTTATCGGTCGTTACAATTTGTGTTGAATTTTAAATATTTGGAATTTTACAATATGGATTTTAATAAAGCGGAACTTGTAGACATGACTTTTGTTTTGGGTGAGTCAGACCAACACAATAAATTGAGTGAGTCTCGAAATACTAAGCTTTATCTGTGCTCTTAACATCAATTAGAAACAAAATGGCGGATTTTAAAAAAATTTTCAACGAATTCGTGATATTTTCTTCGGATTGTAAAGTAGAGTTATGAATTTTTGAAATTCACATTTTCCTCTGTTCCACATTGTAGTCGAATACATGAAGAAGTTTTTTGGAATATTTCAGAACAAAATATGCAAGTGTTCAAAAATTACAACAGTATTTAACTGTCGCTCGAAAACGCGCATGCGACCGCGGCGGACGACCTCATCACTTCCTTCATTCCTAGAGCAGTTTTCAGGGATGGGTTGCAGTCCAATTAATGAAATGCGGACTAGAAGTCCGATTTGATTTAAAACTCAAGCTTATGTAGATATTTGACATGTTTTTATTTTTGATAGAAAATTTATCTTATTACACCATCTGTACAATCGTTGAGTTTACTTATTAAGAAACAACGCAAAAATCTTATTCTCTTCAAATTTCTAAATTACAGCCCAGAGGCATCAATTCTCGTTTTATTTTAAATTAAATTTACCTCTCATTCCCGAGCGCAAGTGACAAATTCTTTACAAAAAGTTGGATCAGGGCGATTTGTAAATGTAAAGTAGGAATCACACAGCGACAATCCATCTGTCGCCCAAGTAATACCTTTTTTGTTGTCGGGAGTAATATCGATACTCACCCGACGGGAACACTACTAGATTTGTGCATTTCGAGTCGTTCATTGGTAGGCATCGCGCTTTATACCCTATTTGCCTTTATTTCTCAGTCTGGTGCCGAACAACTTGTTTCCGATTGATGAGTTGATGAATTGATTGATAAAAGGAATGCTGATGTGTTATAAATTTGTTTCTTTATTGCACAGGGTTTCCTGGCAGATCTACTCAAGCGTAAGCTGCATTATTGATGAGGGAGAATTAATTATAAAGTTATATGTATGCAATGGAATAGAATATTATTTATTGATAGTAGCCGAGAAGCATTAATAAATGGCATTAAAACATTTTGTCGCTAGGCGATTTGTTATCACAAGAATATTTTCAAGTATATACTGGGTATTAATGAATAGTGGGCCAACTTTGTATGTGTTATTGAACCTATATACAACCGTCAGGGACAAAGGATCAAGAAAAAACACCTAGTAGGCCGTCCGAAATAATGATTTGAGGTCGATTTTCGAGAAGTTTTTTTCTTCATCAGATATTATTGGATAGAATGATAGATTTGGGTGTAAATAACAAGAAAATTATAGTGCGTACACAGTTTTGGCTGGAAGACATACAGGACACCCTGTATGTCTCGACGAATTACGGCGATCGATATGGCGAAAAGTAGACATCGGAAAATTTTTAAAATTTGGTAGTAAACTAATGTCGATGGGAGCAACTCGGCTAAAATATTTTCAAGATGGTGGCACTTCCGGTTATTCCGAAAGTCGATACCAACTTGCTTATTTTAAATGGGACACCCTATATATTATTACATTTTTGGATTGTATGCAAAATTCTAGGCCGATTTTGTGTATCATTTCCTATACCTAGGTCTCTCCGTTTTTGAGATATTTCAATTTTTATGTCAAAAATGACGTTTGCGGGCCCTAAAAGAATTATCAAATTTTCCTATAAGGAAGCCTTTATTATTTAATTTGGGTTCGATTCTTTGTTGAAAAAATCTACTTTAATAGAGTTTTTATAATATTTTGATAGGTATTAATACAGAGTGTTCAAAAAGTAAGAATAAAGATGAAATTGAGAAAACTGTCAAAAATCAATTTTTTCAAATGGAAACCCCCAATTGATACCATTTGATAAGTATCAATTATCATGCCGGGGCGCTTAAATTATACGCATGAGGATTACTTAAATTTGTTTATAATCTATGGAGAATGTAACAAAGTTTTATCAAGAACGTGTGAAATATTTGCTAATAGATATCCAGATAAACAAAAATCGCCTCCGAACAGTATTAAACGAATAATGGAGAATTTCAAAAATTTTGGCACCGTTAAGGCAACAGTTCATAAAATAAAACCAATCGTCGATGATGAACATATCGCAATTGCTATTTTGGGATATTTTGCGGCATATCCTATGACATCCTTAAGACAAGTGGCTTTACAAACAGGAATCTCCAAGAACTCTATTCATAGAATTCTTTTGAAATACAAATTCCATCCCTATTCCATTTCTATGGTTCAACACCTAAAGAACACGGATTTGACCAGAAGAGTTCACTTTTGCGAATTTATTTTAACAATGTTACAAGGCGACTTTCGATTTTTGGACAACATAATTTTGGACTGACGAGGCAAAATTTACTTAAAATGGACTTTTCAACTGACATAATTCCCACTTTTGGTGTGACTCAAATCCCCATGCCGTGGGATTGCGAAATTATCAAGAAACCTGGCAATTTAATGTGTACTGTGCTGTGAGAAATGATGAAGTCGTAAAACTTAATTTTTATGAAGAAAACTTAAATGGTAATGAATTAATACTTAAATAGTTTCGCTTTTTCAAATTACGTATCAACTTTTTTTAAGTGAAAAATATTTGAATATATTACAAGATTTAGATAATGAATATTTGAACAATTTACCGCTAGCTGAACATAGGCAAATATTTTTCCAACACGATGGCGCCACCACACAGCAGCTTCATAGTTAACAACTTCTTGGAAGAAACTTTTTACGATAAGTGGATTGCTAACAATGGACCTTTTCTGTGGCCTCCCCTGATCTGTCTGTCTTAGACTATTTTATATGGGGAACAATAAAACATATGGTTTATTTTAATCCAGTCACAACAATGGAAGATTGTCAGGCAAGAGTAAGGAATGCTTTTGAAAGATTATCTCCAGGTTCTATTAGAGCGGCCACCCATGATGAACTAATCAAAAGGTGCGAAAAGTTCAGGGTGGACACTTTGAACACTTATTAAAATAAAATATTTCCTGAGTATAAGTAGTTATATTGTTAGTATTTTATGTAAGAACCTTTTGTATCTAAGTTACATTTGTTTAATTATTTTATGAACTGTTGCAGTGCCAAATTTTTTGAAATTCTCCATTATTCATTAAATACTGTTCGGAAACGGTTTTTGTTTCTCTGGATATCTATCAGCAAATATTTCACTTGTTTTTGATAAAACTTTGTAACATTCTTCATAGATTATAAACAAATTTAAGTAATCCTCGTGTGCATAATTTAAGCGCCCCAGCATGATAATTAATACTTGTCAATTGGTAAGTGACAGCTACATACATTTGTTTAGCACTCAACGCGGTCATAGCCAACTAACAGTAATTGAACTTAAAATCCATAGCAAAATCCCCATATAGAAATATTGAATTGGGAATATCTCGAAAACTAAAAATTTTCGGAATAGACATCCATATACAAACCTACCCTTATTTTTAATGGTGAATAAGATAAGATTATAAAAATTGGGGGTTTCCATTTGAAAAAAAAAATTACTGACAGTTTTCTCAATTTCATTTTTATTCTTATTTTTTGAACACTCTTTATTAATACTTATCAAAATATTATAAACACTCTATTAAAGTAGGTCTTTTTCAACAAAGAATCGAACCCAAATTAGATAATAAAGGCTTCCTTATAGGAAAAATTGATAATTCTTTTAGGGCCCGCAAACGTCATTTTTGACATAAAAATTGAAATATCTCAAAAACGGAGAGACCTAGGACATGATACACAAAATCCGCCTAGAATTTTGCGTACAATCCAAAAATGTAATAATATATAGGGTGTCCCATTTAAAATAAGCAAGTTGGTATCGACTTCCTGTATAACCGGAAGTGCACCATCTTGAAAATATTTTAGCCGAGTTGCTCCCAGCGACATTAGTTTACTACCAAATTTTCAAAATTTTCCGATGTCTACTTTTTGAGATATTGATCGCCGCAATTCGTCGTGGGACACCTTGTATTTAAATGCACTTTTTTGCATGAAAGTGCATTTTTTGCTATTTTTTCAAATATAATCGTTTAAAAATAATTAATATTGACTAGAAACTTTTTATTTTATTATACATCAACTTTATTGTACATATAGTCACCAGATGCAATTTTTAGTCCTTAATTGCATCCGGAAATGCATTCATAAAAAACAATAATTTTCCTAATGCTTTAATAGTAAATACATCTCAAAAAAAATTTATACGCGCCATTTCCGGTCAGCCATTTTGAATTTTCCAATGCTCATGTCAGATTTACAATCAGCGATCATGAAAACCCCCGAGTATAAATTTTTTTCGAGATATATTTAATATTAAAGCGTTAGTAAAATTATTGCTTTTATGAATGCATAAAATGCAATTTTGGATGCAATCAAAGACTAAAAATTGCATCTGGACGGTCAAAAATTACTCTATATGTACAATGAAGTTTATGTGATAATAAAATAAAAAGTGTCTAGTCAATATTAATTATTTTTAAAAGATTACATTTGAAAAACTATCGAAAAATCCGAGAAAATTTAAAAAATGCCCTTTTTGCATAAAAAATATGTCTTCCAGCCAACACTGTGCATACACATTATGATTTTCTTGTTATTTACACCTAAACCTATCATTCTATCCAATAAAATCTGATGGAGAAAAAACTTCTCGAAAATCGACTTCAAATCATTATTTCTGACGGCCTATAGAGTAACTTGACCTGTTCCGGAACTATCGCGAATATTGACGGTAAAAAATTGTGCCTTAGGATGTAAAAGTGCTCCTCAAACATTTTAAAGTGAAACTGTAACGAAAATTAACTTAGCAGAGAGGAATTATAGCGATGTACTGAAAAATTTCTGAAAGAAAGTCTTTCGGTCTAACATCCAAGCGATTAATACTTAGTTTCTGCCGAATCAATGGACGTATAAGTTTCTATTTGAACGGAGAGAGTTTCTCGGAAAGCGATATCGAGAAAGAGGACAAGCCCTCTAAAAAATCATTTGAGTGGTTGATGGAACGATTTGATAATACGGGGAAAGTGGAATATGAGAAAAAGGAACGAACAAAAAATATATTAAATGAATAAAATGAAACAGTCATACTTTTGAACGTGACTGAAGATCCTCATCGCAGTATAAGAGAATTGGCAAGAGAAATCGATTTAAGCCGATCTTCAGTCCATCGAATCCTACAAAAACAAATTTCATGCCTACCACGTTCAACTAATAGCCCCAAGTACAGCGTCCTTTTTTGAAAATTATTACAAAAGTGTTAAAAATGGTCTTAGTGGCTTCATTTCAACGAGTCTATCGCACTGTAATATTTTCAGAGTACGGGATGGGCGCTTTTCCGCACGCGCAGCACCTAAACCTGTCGTTCTAGCGTTACGATTTTTAATTACAAAACTCAATTTTTTTATTTTAACTGAAAATGCGTCAAATGAAAAGAAAATTTTTTCGTCCGAAAAAAAAAAAAGAGGGCGCAATTGTCGAGTCCGACACCTGCAACATCTTATAAAAAATCTTATAATAATTTTTAAAAAATATGCAACTTTATAGAACTTTTATCAACATTATTTCAGAATCTACTACCGATGATGAAGGCGATACGAGTAATGAAACTGACAACGATGAAGAATACGATAATGGAACTGATGATAATTCGAGTGGTGATGATTCAGATTGAGAATAGTCTTAATTTTGATGGCGTTGACATTTTCAATAAATTAATTTATATACCGCATTAAATAACAAAAGTTATTAAGAACAAAATATGGTTTGATTATATTTCAAAATTTTTTTTTAATAAAAACAACTAAAATTAACCGATATATAATAAGTATTTACTCATTTATTAGTATTTATTTACTACGTTGCACAGTTTTGCTTTATAAGAGTATGCATTAAATAAAATATAAAAGTTATAATGAACAAAATTTGGCCTCATTACTTTTCATAATTTTTTAAGAAAACTAAATTTTACTTGAACTGAAAATCAGAGCTTTTTTAATATTTATTCATTCTTTAATTAGTTTTTATTTATTTATTAAGTTGCATAATTATCTTCTCTAAAGGTATGAATTTAATAAAATATAACAGTTGTTATGAACAAAATTTCGCCTGATTAATTTTCATAATTTTTTTTCGCAAAGAAAACTAAAATTTACTTGAACTGAAAGCCAGAGCTTTTTTAATATTTATTCGTTCATTAATTAGTACTTATTTATTAAGTTGCATAAATATCTTCTATAAAGGTATGAATTTAATAAAAAATAAAGGTTGTTATAAACAAAATTAGGTCTGATCATTTTTCATAATTTTTTTCACAACAAAAACTAATTTTATTTATTAATTAATTTATTAGTACTTATTGATTTACAATACATTACACAATTATCCTCTATCAGAGTATAAATTAAATAAAATCATAATACAACATATCAACATAATTTACATAATAATTGCAACTAATTATACACGAAAATAAAAATTCCATTAAAGACGCCTTTTCAAACTTTTTTTGTCGGACTGGTAATATGATCCACTATTTTTGCCGGGCAGTGCTATATTTAATTCAAAAACTTACCAATCTATCACGTGTGATTTTTGTCCGAAACTTTTGCAATCGCAAAACATAACCTGCCATAACTGACATATTTAGGTTGTCGGACTGAAAAAACGAGGCTGAAAATTTGTCGGACAAGTTATGGACTATCTTTTTTAGGCAATTATGAGCAATTGCAATTGAAAATTAGGTGTTGTGCAATAACAAAACGGTACCGCGTTATAGTGACATGTTGCAGGTGTCGGACTCGACAATCGCGCATTCTTCTTTTTTCGGTCAAAAAATTTTTCTCTTGATTTGACGCATAATCTTAATTAAAGTAAAAAATTTAGGTTTTGTAATAAAAAATCGTAACCGCGCTACAACGACAGGTTTAGATGCTGCGCGTGCGAAAAAGCGCACATCCCGTACTCTGAAAATTTTACAGTGTCGTAGACTCGTCAAAATGAAGCTGCTAATACCATTTTTACTACTGTTGTAATAATTTTCAAAAAAGGATGCTGTACTGGGGACTATAATGTAGGAACTGATTAATAGGAATTATGAAAACCGAATACAATTCTGTCAATGGGCAAAACAAAATATAGAACAACAAATAAATTTTTTTCACTTTGTTTTGTTTGCCGATGAAGCAACGTGTCATAAAAATGGACATGTTAATCGTCATAATTTTCATTATTACGACACAACCAACCCTTACATCTCACGAACAAATAGAGAAACAAGATGGTCGTTGAATGTTTGGGAATTGGGAATTGTTTGGGATTGTGTGATAGGACCACATTTTTTTTTATAGACGTGTGAATTTCTTTGGAATTTTTGCAAGACAGTTTGGAAGAATCATTGGAGGGTGTCCCCAGGAATATTAGGGAGAGAATGCACTGCAGCTATTCACGAATATTTAAACGACGCTTTTTCAAATGGTTGGATAGGAAGAGGAGGACCCCATAGTTGGCCTGCCAGAAGCCCTGATTTGACTAAAATAGACTTATTTTTGTGGGGATATGTTAAGGAGCAACGGTACAAAGCTCCAATATCTACAAAAGAAAATATGAAAGAAAGAATAAGGGAAGTTTTTCAGGAAACTGCTGTAGATATTTTAAGAAATGTCAGTAGATCATTCGAAAATCGCTACAGAAACGCATAGACGTACTGGGAGGCCACTTTGAACAGTTCCTATAAACACTAGGTATTATTTATTTCATTAAATTAGGTTCGAAATAACTTTGAATTTTTAAAATAGTGCGAATTTTTGTATTACCATATTTTCTTTTCCTATTATTTATGTCAATTTTTTTGTCAGATTAAACGATTAATTATAAATTTTTAAGATAGACTCAAATGTAATTTATATAAACTGTGAAAAAATACTACTGAAGCAACCAAGACGCACCCAGAAAAAAATTAATACTACTTTCAATTATTCTCACTTCATGTCAAAATCATGACTACTAGATAAGTTCGAAATGAAAAGTATTATATTTTAACGGTTTTTAATGAAAAAGTAAAAATATCTGTGGAAATATCGATTTTAGGTATAGAATATTATTCACAAAAATCGTAGAGAATTAACGTGCTAATTCAAAAATACAATAATATACAGTGTTCCATTTGAATAAAAATAGAGAAAATTCACTTTGAAATGTCGTGAATTAGCGCTAGTATAAAATACACCCTGTATGGTTATAATTAATATTTGGTGGTTGTATCGTTGTAGTACATCCCTTGTCTATATAATTGCAAAATAATCTTCTTAATTAATATAATACACACACAGCGAATTAATTTGTTAAACCTTGTTCCGACCAAAATTTTCGCCTAAAGTGACTGACATTTTCTGGAACCATCATGAAATATGACGGCAAAAAATTGTGCCTTGGGAAGTAAAAGTGATCTCCGAACATTTTAAAGTGAAACTGCAACGAAAATTAACAGCCATGTCGAAAGATTTGTGAAGGAAAGTTTTTGGGCTTAACATCGACGCGATTAATACTTAGTTTAATCCGAAATAATGGACGTATAGGTTTCTATTTGGAAATGGCGTAATTGGAAACTGCAACGAAAATTTAACGTAGTATTTGCAGTAAGAAATTATTCCATGGGATGAAGAAGCGCTGCTAGGATGCTTTAAAATGAAACGAAAAGTTAACTTGGCAGACGACGTACAGAAATTTTTGATAAATTTTTTTTTTGAACGCCACAAGTCACATTGGAGGAAACATTCTGTCACTCGAATACATATATAAGTATTACTTTCCTCCCTTACCTATTAACGTATAATTTTTTTTTCTTTTCAAATAAGGGGTTTCTTCTACTCTTTACGATATGACAGTTTATAAAATATGTCCTGAATATTTTATCCGATATATTTGACCTTCAGTAAGTTGCGAAAATAGAATATGAACATTTGATTTCTTCGAAAGGATTGAAAAAGTTTTAATTTCAAAACACTGTGTCTCTCTCGTTTTAATCGAAAATGTACGAAGACATCAAAAATGTATGAATATTCATAAAGTTTAAAACAGGTTTGTTGACATTTTTTCTAAAACATATATTTTTAAAAATATTTTCCCCGAATCATAATATTAACGAACAACTAATGATCAAAAACAAATTATTGCTCTACAACAAACTATAACAGACTTCAAAAATACTGAATATTATGTCTACAAGAGATTTACATCAATTCACAAATGCAGTGAAGCGAAACCTTTGCGTTTTATGTAATAAAATTGAATACACTTACCACTAACTGTGTTTCAAACCACTTCTACAAAACCAAACCTAACACAAAGATTCGCTAAATTACACATAAATGTATTTATATATTTTAAAATGTATTAACGAAAATATCAATAACAATCGCACCGCACTCCCGAATTTACAATTGACACCGGCTGCCGTGCTTTGTTTTGATGATTATGTGATTATCATTATCATGTGATTGTTGACCAGCCTACTTATTTTTTGCTCTCATGCTAGAAGCAGTCGTATTTTTATTGCCGAGAAATATAAGAAGTATGGAGTGATATTTTGTGCGGGAGTGCACTGTTATTTAAAAAATCAGTTTCTTCGCTTTTCTCTCTTACTCTTGCTATGTTCTGTATTGTAGTTTCTAAAATAGTATTACCACAACGGTATTTAACTTCATTTACAACACAATTAGAAATCTGAATTTTACCTTTCAATCAAACAAAAGAATTCAAAACTTGACGGATTTTAACATTCGTGAGAACTACGGGTATAATCGCATCCAGAGTATTTTATCCATACTATGTATAAAACTGAATATATTTATCAATAGCGTCTGTCTATTTTACGAGGGCGACATGAGATTTCTCACTTAATATGTATTGTAGAAGAATAAAATTTTAGAAACAGTAATCCCATTTTTTGTGAGCTATATTTCAATGAAGAGAAATTTGAAATCCATAGCCAATTGTGAGATATATTACAAAAACCTAAAAAATAGGAAAACCACAAGCGGTTATAGCTTCCTTATTTGAAGAGATACGAAAAAAGTTCGAATAACGGAGTTAGCTTTGACATACGCTCTTGTGCAGAAATGAAAAGAACAAATCTAAAGTAGGCCATGACACCATTAATTCCGTTTATTTTTCTCTTTCCAACGATATAAAACATGTCACAAAAATTTTAGCTGATTGTGTCAATATTTAATATTTTACGAAAACTGCAATTCATAATATTGAATAGTAAAAATCAGCCATGTCATAATAGTAAAAATTCACTTTATAATAATTATAATTCAGTAATTATGTATTATAATTTAATACAAACAAGCAAATATCTCATAAATAAAAATCAAGTACAAAATGAACATCCAAAATAACTAAAAACTAACAGTACTACTTACTACTATACTGAAAAGGAAATGTGTGCATTTATTTTTCTAACTACAAATGCTAAAATTATGCACCATGCATTCTAATACACAAACGTGCTCTATGAGACACCTTATGCATTACATTTTAGAGCATTTCAGGAATAATTGCCTCACGTGCGTTTCTAATTCTGGTTTTGATGTCCTCAATATTTTCAAGGGCAGTTTGAAATACTTTGTCTTTAATTTAAACCCAAACTAAAAATCCAAGTGAGTAATATCTGTTAATCGAGCTGGCCATAGAATGGATCCATAGGTGCACAGGACCGTGCGCACTGAACTTGATATTTTGGCCTATATATTTGGCAATGGTATCGAGATTCGAACGGTGGTTGAAACTGTGCAGGCGAGTCCGAGACTGGCAATGTAATCAGCCTGAATGAACCATCTACGACTGCACTGGTTTAAAGGTAATAAAACGGACAGGCCTACTAGCACAGAAAAACTCGTAAATCGTTTCTTTATCAATCAACGAGGAAGTCTAACAACCTGCTGTCTATGTGCCAGTGCAGTGCATAAATACCTATTATAATATCAAGCGTAGGAGTTTAGTTAGTTACTGTTCATATTTATAAATATTTACTACTGTATAAAAGGTAAAATATTTTAATTATTTACTAATTTACCATGGCTTTCTGGAGACCATTTGAAACAGAGGATAATATAATAACGCCCGAAAATCCCGAAATAGTTGAACCGGTTATTGTCGAAAAAGCCGAAATAAATTTAGAGTTTAAAAACCAAGATTTACACGTACAAAGTCAACGTATTATTTTAAATATACATGAATGTTTGAAAAGCGAAAATCCTGAACAATGTGAGAAGGAAATAATACGACGTATTAACGAATTAACTAAAATATCAAAATCAACAATTTATCGCATAATTCAAGAAGGCGATGTTATAGATCACAGCGCAAAGAGGAAACGGAAAAATACGAAATAAAAAAATATTGATGATGCCACTAGAGATGTAATACGGCGTATAATTTATAATATGTATGAAGAAAATATAGTTCCTACGTTAAAAATGATTCAAGAAAAATTGGGCGATTATCCTGATTATAATTATAGGTCTTTAGATACACTACGAAATGTCTTATTAGAAGGCGGTTTTATACATAAAAAACTTGACAGTCGTATGGTAATCATGGAATCGCGACGTATAGTTTCACTTCGAGTAGATTATTTGGAAAAAATTAGAGAATATCGTAAACTAAGCAGGCATATAGTGTATCTAGACGAGACGTGGTTTGACACGCATGATGTTGTTCAGTATGGTTGGGTAGATAGTTCGCACAATTGTGTTTTAAATATTCTGTGTTCTAGAGGAAAACGCGTTATCATACTTCATGCGGGAAGTGAAAATGGGTTTGTACCCAATGCGTTGCTCTTATTGGCCAAAAAAATATCGCAGACTATCACGAAGACATGACGGCCGATCTATTCGAAAAATGGCTCTCTCAACAGCTTCTACCAAATATTCCGCCAAATTCGATAATTGTGTTAGATGACGCTTCTTATCACTCGCGTATATTAAATAAAATACCAAATAACAGCACAAAAAAGGAAGACATTTTAAAATTCATGACAAAACAAAAATATGGAAATTCCTGTAAAAGTTCCAATAAAACGCGAATTACTGAAAAGAATAAAAGAACAGAATTTCAAAAAGGAATATGTTATTGATAACTCATCCAATATACACGGTCATACACTTTTGCGGTTACCTCCATACTATTGCATATTTAATCCTATCGAGATGGTTTGGGGAACACTAAAAATACGTTTACGAAAATGTAATAACTCTCCAACGTTAAGCGCGATAGTAGTTGATCATATAAGAGAAGTAATAAATGACATTGACAATAATACTGATTTATGTAAAAATTGCGTTAGGCATGTAATTGGAGAAGAAAATCGATATCCAACGCTACCCCCTAGTGCGCCGATTTTAATTCAACTGGATAATGATTCCTCCTCAGAAAGTGAAGATTCGGACGCGTCAATTAACTTTTCTTCATTTTTTCATTCACTTTTTTATTGTTACATTTCGTGGAATATATTTTGTTTAGTTGACAAGAAATTTCAATTTAAGTTACTTCATTCTAGAGAAATATTTTAATTTTGTTTTTATTTATGTTTTATATAAGTGTACAAATATTTATTTTTGTTTTCATATAATAATTCTTTGCTTTATCTAAGAAACTTACGTTTTTATTTTAGAAGAAACTTAAATTTTTATTTTATTTTTGACTAAATTCGTTGCCCCTCGTTAATCTAACCTATCCCATCCCATCCTGCTAAGATATGTAAGAATCATGATATAGCTGATTTTTACAATTCAATGGTATGAATTGTGGTTTTCGTAAAGTATTAAATATTGACGCTACCAGTTAAACTTCTTGTGACATATTTTATATCGTTGGAAAGACAAAATAATAAATGGAATTAATGGTGTCATGACCTACTTTGGTTTTGAACAAGAGCGCATGGCAAAGCCAACTGCGTTTTTCGAATTTATTTATATTCTTCCTTAATATCTTTATTGATCTCAAAAAAGCGTTTATTTTACTGGGAATCAGAATTGATTACGTTAATGCCTATGCGCTGATTCAAATTCTGGTACATACGAGCTTACTTGATATAATGAAATTAAACGTTGAAGAGATACTCATTTTAGTATCTGATATAAATTAAAGTTGGGACGTGCACAAAATTAAAACAATGACCGTAAAATACACATGCAATAAAAAAAATCACATGTGAACCGCACCAGAACTTACTTTATCTGATGTTAAACCCTATTAGAATAACCTGCAGCTAGTAAAAATAAATAAAATTATTCGACTGCTTGTACACCCTGAAAATAAAAGCTTACAATGAAAACTTATTATCCATATTTTACAAGCTTCACCGCTTTCTAAATGAAAAAAAAATCTATAATCAACACGTATTTTAGAAGGCTATACGCTGTTTCCCTATATAATATTTCCTTAAACTTCCTCGGTTGAAGTTGTGGCGAAAAGCCGACTTAATAACAGGGGAAAATTTAAAGAAAACACCTTTCAAGAAATTGCCGGAAGCCTCAATACCTCGTAGATTCGAGCTACTGTTGTGAGTTTTAAACCCATTAATTTATTGTGGTGGAACATCCAACTTCAGCTAATTGAATAGCTAAGTTAATGTATGAATGTATGTTGTTTTAGTAACAAAGCAACTTACGTGGAAGTTCAGGCAGAACGGGAAATATTTCAATTAACATTTTCACGAGTGGTTAATTAAACTTTCTCATTTGTTTATGTGTAAAGAGATAATTTTTGGAATATGAAAATAGTACATTATTCAGCGAGCGTGTAATGATAGCTATTACGCACGAGGATGGCGTTTACGGCACGAGCCGAAGGCGAGTGAATAGTAGCCAATATATGCGAGTGGAATACTGATAGTATTATTAACCTAACTCGCAACAGTCGTAAGTTCACTTTTTAGTGTAAATGAGATTTTAGTGTCAGCTTGTGCGTGATAGGTTTAGATCTATCGGTTAAAGGAATTCTCGAACTAAAAATTTATATTATACCTTTATAATTTTTGTAGAAGTGAAGTTTTAAAACTACAAGTGTTCTTTGCGTATTGTGGTAAGTACCATAATCGCATTTTTACTAAAAATATTGTTAATAATGGCCATTATTAGTTATAAAATCACATTGATATATTCAATTCATACAATATAGATTGTCATATTAAAGAACCCACAAGATTAGGTGTAAACTCAGTTTCAAGCATAGACTATATGTGTAGTAATTTTTTAGAAGATCACCAAAACAATTTTAATTGCCAAATATTTTCAAATGGGTTGTCTGACCACACAGCGCAAGTTCTATATTGCGAAATTCCAAATATCTGTCAAACACCAAATAACAGATCTGCTAGGTTATTCACTGAACAAAACTATAAAAAAAAATTTTATCACGTGAGCAGAGAAAACTGGCTTAATGTATACAGCGCGACAACTGTAAGTGAGGGCTTTAAAGCGTTTATTTCCAATTTTGATTACTATATTGAAACAAGTTTTCCTTTGACTACTATTACAGACAATTGCAACAAAAAATCTTGGATTACCCCAGGTATAAAAATTTCTTGTCAGAAACTGAAATTACTTCATCAAATAATGACTCAAACGAAAAAACTCGAGGATAGGAATTATTATAGAACATATAAAAAAATATATGATAAAATTATTAAGGCTGCAAAACGTTTATATAACGACAACATATATAATAAGGCCCCCAATAAATCTAAAGCTGCTTGGTCTATAATACATAGAGATTTAGGAACTAATAAAAACAGAACAAATGACATAAATGAAATACGAATAAATGATAAAGTAATAAATAATTTAGGTGAAATAGTGCAAATTTTTAATGAATACTACGTTAACTTGCCCATATCATTAGCAAATAAATTTAATGAAGTAAATTTGAATAATGTTTGTACAAATAAATTTTATCCCACAATATTTGTTGAACCTGTATCAGAAAACGAAATATTTAATATTATTATGGAACTGAAAAAATCTAATTCTTCTGGTATTGACAAAATAAGTACAAACATGTTGAAATCGGTTGTTAACTATATTGTAAAACCACTAACATTTTTAATAAACTGGTCTTTGTCAGAAGGCGTGTTCCCTGAAGATTTTTAATTGCCAAAGTAGTTCCACTTTATAAAAAAGGAGAAAGAGAATTCATTGAAAATTACAGACCTATTTCTTTATTATGATGTGTTTTAAAGATTTTAGAAAGAGTGGTATTTAATAGGATAACTAAATTTTGTATCGATAATAAAATATTATGTGACGAACAGCATGGTTTCCGAAAAGGCAGATCAACTCAATCGGCAATACTAGGGTTTCTTAGTGAGTTATATGATAACTTAAATAATAACAAGAGATGTTTTGGGATTTTTATGGATCTAAGTAAAGCGTTCGATTTGGTAGACCACGCTTTACTATTGGAAAAACTAAATAAATATGGTCTTCGCGGAAAATTGGGTGATTGGTTAAGCTCATATCTGTCAAATCGCAAACAACTTGTAGAACTAAATGGTATTAAATCAAAAAAGTTAAGTATATCTAGTGGTGTCCCCCAAGGTTCTGTACTGGGGCCACTTCTTTTCATACTTTTTGTTAATGACTTGCCTGATACTGATATTGTCAATAAATCTGCATTATTTATGTTCGCTGATGATAATTCACTGTTAAATTCAAATATTCACTTGGAAAATTTACTCCAAGATACACAATTTAAATTAAATCGATTTGTAACTAAATTTCAAAATAAAAAATTGTTACTAAGCGAACAAAAAACTGTTTTTATTCAGTTTACTCCTAGACTCTCAAACTATAAAGAATCGCATCTATTGAGAATAAATGGAAAATCCTTGGAACAAGTCCCACCAACCAAATTTCTGGGTATTTATATCGACAACGTTTTAAATTGGGAAACGCACATTAGCGAACTGTGTAAAAAACTCTCCACTATATGTTTCGCGCTGTATAGACTAAGAAATATAACAGATAAGAATGTTTTATTATCTTATTATTACGCAAAGTTTTATTCGAGGGTTAAGTATGGTATAATTTTTTGGGGCTGTTCTCATCATACAGACAGAGTTTTCAAACTACAAAAACATGCAATTAGAAATATAATTGGAATTCCTAGACGCATTTCTTGCAGGCAGTATTTCAAAGAATTGCAAATTTTACCGATAGCATGCATATTTATCAGGGAAATAGTATTATTTGCTAAATCGAACATGAATAATTTTCTATTAAATAATTTTAATCATAATTATGAAACTCGCACCCGAAATAATTTAGTAATTCCAATACATAATTTGTCAATTTATGAGAACAGTCCTAAGTATATGGCAATAAAATTGTATAATAAGCTACCCAACAGCCTCCGGCAAATTAGCAATTTCAATAGATTTAAAAGTTCTTTGCGTACATTTTTAGTAGACCATATGTTTTACAGTGTAGAGGAATTTTTACAATACACATCTTAAACTTGTATATAAATCGTTTGTCTTTTCTCTGTTATTAATATGTCTTCTAGTATTTATTTAGTTTTTATTTGTTCAGATTTTACACTTGTTTGTTTTTTACTATTTTAACTGATTGTTCCAACTAATTATGTCTATACTTTGTTTTTTATTTATACTTCCTAGCATTTTTTAATATTTAACTGTTTATGTTTTACAATGAAGACGAATTTTTGTAGAGCACATTTTAAATTTGTATTTATACTGGTTGTCTCTTTTATTTATGTTGTACTACTTTGTTAAATTTATACTTGTAACGTTTTACCATTTTTTTGTATACTTTCTCACGAGTCCCATACCATTGTAACTTGGTCTAATGGACAATAAATATTATTATTATTATTATTGAAAGTCAACTTGTTCTCATGACATTTTTTATATCACAATAATTGTAATACATCTTTACACGAGTTAACTGGAACTGGATTTACGTTATACTCGTATAATAAACTAGGAAAATACTCGAAATGGTAACAAATACCGGCAAAAACAAAAAAATTAATTTGGAAAATTCAGAAGAAACTGACATTACTGTAGAAAATAAGATTTATACTGATTTACAAAATGTTTTAATTCTTGATATCCCTGAAGTTACGAATGACCAAAATCTACTTGAGATAACTGAAAATAAAATTCCTTTATAGTACACGCAAATTATATTAAAAAACACTGAATAGAAGAAATAGTATTTGAGATGCGTACTCTCAATAGGGTTAGGAATAGATACCCGAAATGTTCCCACCCCATTCAGGAATGGAAAGTCCCTTTTTTTGCAAAAAACCATCCCTGATGGGGACTTAACGCTGGTTTTCACTTTTATCTTGTAAACCGTTCGTTGGAAAAGGAAAAAGTATAAGAAATAAAAATTATGTCGTTATATTTTGTATAATAAATGTCGCATTGACCTTGTAGCTTATTTATCCCCACCTAGCAATAACAACGTCCAAACTGATGGGTAGTTTGGAGCGCACAGGTAAAAGCGAATATATTCTTCCACATAGATGCGTTTTTTAACTTGAGCTCGTTTCCACACCAATCTTGAGATAGAATTCTCGGTGCATTTTAGTTTAAGTGGTTTACCCTGTAGGCCTATTCCTCTAAAATCCTGTCCAATTTTACTCATTAGAGGGTTCTTCATCGACAGTTCTCCAAATTCGGAATTTAAACATCCTTGTCCACGGCAATTAGAGCGTATTGTTGAGCAGCGCAATCCAACTTTAACACAGGTGTATCGTTTTCTGCAACCCTTTTTTCAGCTACAAGATACTAGCTGAAGGGTGGAAATTGGTGCTGGTAACTTGGTGGTGTAATGGGAGATAAGATATTGCCCACTTTCTCTCAACCCCATTCCGTTGGTTTCAAGTTTTCTCCTCGCCAAGATTGAATTTGATATATATAGCCGTAATATTTTGAAGCTGTTTATATTTTTTATTGCCCTGTCGAGCTTTGCTAACGGCTATTAAATTCACCAAACTTCTTTCAACGCGCACAGGTTCACCTTCTTGAAGCGCCTTTTCGCAAATGAACCAATCAGCTATTGTCTCCATATCTACAGAAACACTTTCACGCACATTAATTCTAGATAGTAATAAGGTACGCATATATTTTTACGTTGTTTTCAGTCTATCTTTACCGTATTTCATAAACGTATTCTATCATACTGAAGGTTCGAGGTACAAGGCACTCTCAGGCTTAACAAGGAGTCTAGTCTGACCTTCGCCTTTTCCTTCTCATACATATCACAATACTTCAAACATCTGCTCCGAAGGTCATCTAGAATGAATGGTTTACATAAATTAGTGACATATTTTTCTCTATTTTCCACAACGAAGCGTTTTCTAATTGTAAGTAAAATATGTACCTCACTAATTACCATTCATTCTAAACCAACGGAATGGGGTTGAAAGAAACTGAGCAACATCTTAGCTCCCATTTACACCACCAAGTTACTAGCACCAATTTCCACCGTTCAGCTAGTATCCTGCAGCTGCAAAAAAGTTTGCGGAAAATGATGAACCTGTGTTAAAGTTAAAGTTGGATTGCGCTGCTCAATAGTATGCTCTAATTGTCATGGGCATGGGCGTTTAAATTCCGAATTTGAAGAACTATTCGTCAATGAAGAACCCTTTAATGAGTAAAATTGGACAAAATTTTAGTGGAATAGGCCTACAGGGTAAACCACTTTAAAAAACGCACCAAGAGCTCTATCTCAAGGGTGGTGTGGAAGAAAGGGGAAAATAAATAAAAATCACTTGCGTCAACACCCGCTACCATACATTAAGATTAAGAAAATTTCGCTCTATGAATTCATTCTTTTGCATTTTTCTCGTTAAAGTAACCGGCTTTGGGATATTCGCTGTGAAACTTTGTGTAAGATCGATTTTTACCTGTGTGCTCCAAACTTCCCCTTAGTTTGGACGCCGCTACTGCGAAATAGGTGGAGATAGGCTACAGGGTAAATAGGACATTTTTTTTAGAGAATTTAATGACAAATTTTTTATTTCCTATACTTTTTTCTCTTCCAACGAACCGTTTACAAGATAACAGTGAAAAACCAGCGTTAAGTCCTCGTTAGGGGTGGTTTTTTGCAAAAAGGGACTTTCCGTTCCTTAATGCGGGTGGGATCTTTTCGGTTATATCTATTCCTAACCCTATTGAGAGTACGCGTCTCAAATATTGTCACGACCCCCCTTTCAGGAAGCCGCGACTGACGGCCACTTGGCTTGTGAGAGAGGGAGATTGGGTAGTCAAAGTAGAAGACGAGTTTAAAACAAATATAATTTATTAACAAAATAACAACAAGCAGTGTCACAGTATCAACAGGCACAACAATAATAGTAACAAATGGGGGGCCTCTTACCAATATCACTGATGTGGGGAGATGCGTTAGGATAAGGAGTCGGACTACTTAACACTTAAGAATAGAACTGTCTTAAGAATTCGACTGACGCCCGCGTTAATAAAATTCGTATTTATAATTTTACTACTTATTAGTTTTACTTATTTAGCAGGTTACCTATTGAGTACAAGTTCGTATTTATTGTTTGTTTTTAATAATTCAATGTCAGGCCTCGTTCTCAATATTTGTTTAATATTATTGCAAAGTATATCAATTTAGAATTTGGAAAAATAATTCATTTTATCACGTTTCTTGATTGAGTTAATAATATCAATTGTTATCCATGGCTTTTGTTTTTTTAGATTTTAACCTCTCCACAATAAAATTGTGAGGTTGCTAAAATTGGTTCAAAAACGAAAATTGAGATAACATCAAATATATACGTTTTGAGGTCCTAGGAACCCAAAAAAGTGGTTTTTGAAAAATGTCTGTGTGTGTATGTGTGTTAGCACGATAGCGCCGAAATTACTGAACGGATTTGAATGAAACTTTGCGTGTGCGTTTCTTTAGTGCCCCAGAAGATCTGAAAAGGTTTTGGTTGAGATCGGATTACGTTTAGTGCCATTTTGACGCAACAAGTTGTTTATTTTATACTTACTTTCAATTTGCAATGGAACCATTGAAAAGCAGTTAAAATTCTGATTTCAACGATATATCACACTTCCACCCTTTCGATTTGGTTTCCTTGAAAAAAATTAAAAACAAAGCAAATCTAGTAAAATTACTGAAATCCTAATGTTTCATTTAACAAAGGCAGCCGCAAGCGATCGGATTGCAATGAGCAAATTTTGACAATTGTCATTGTCATCGTTTGTCATCCGATAACGTTGGTGTCATGTCATGTTAATAAGATTTTGGCATATTTGTAACTTTTAGTGGATTGTCACAAACTTTAAAGGTAGATGTAACAATATCAATTGCATATACGTTCTGTACCTTCGTTGGTGAATTTATTATAGATTATCACTTTACCAATTTTCAGTTTGTTGCTTTACAAATCTGGAGTATTTAGGATAACTAGACTTTCTTAGTCGTTCAAGTGATGTAAAAGTTGTTAATATCCTAATAGAATATTATTCAAAGAGCGATAATGTAGGTAATAACTCGCATAGATGATTGTAAATTCATTAAGTTGAGGGTTTTTTTAGTGCCCCAGAAGATCTGAAAAGGTTTTGGATGAGATCGGATTACGTTTAGCGCCGTTTTGTCACACAATTTAATGCTCTTTTCGGCTTCAAAGATCCACTGAGTGGGGAGGTTCCAGTAGCTGCCGATTTTTTATGTGAATATTTTTGTGATTTTTGATTGCTCAATGAGATTAAGAAATGTCGAATAAAAAGTATCCGCATCCATATTTGGATCATTTAGTATCATGCATGGTTCCAATTTTGTTCTTTAATGAATTCCTGCAATTTTTTATGATCAATTTTTTTAATAGTCAAGGTTTTATTTGCATCCATTTTATTCTCTTCGCTAATGGCCTTGCAGGTTAGATTTAACATTACTGGATAGTGATTAGTTATATCAGAATGGAGGATAAAGGCCTTATATTTGAATTTGTATTTTTTGAATTTGAATATATGGTCCAAACAGGCGGCTGACTCAATTGTAATACAAGTAGGAGAGTTGAAGCAAAATATTAATACAACAAATGTCGTAAGTTCATCAAAAATTCAAAATGTATTTTTCTTATTAAAACACAGTACAGTCAGGACATTTAATATTAGTCTCCCTTAAAAAAATGTACATTTAAATAATAAACTTAAACTAACAAACAGTTTTTTTGTTCCCCTGTAAAATCAGTTGTTTTGACCTTACAACTTTTGCAAATTATGGAAACGCATACTTTGTCCACGACTATTAAATATTTTTATTGTTACTATTAAATTTATGAATATGTAACTTTATTTAATGTTTCAAAAACAGACCCTTTTTATCGTACAATTTCGTTTTAAATTTTATTGAGTAGGCCGTTGTGTGTCAAAAGACCGGCTTGTCATAATAGTATATTATTATTATTATTCAATGAACATATAATGATGGCTATTATTCACGAGAGTGAAGTTTATACAAGAGCCATAGGAAAACAAAATGTTATTTGTATTCTAGGAGAATTTACAAAAAAAATAGACACAAATATTTTCATCGACAACTTCCTGTTTCGCAAACGAAGAAACTTAATACATCAACAAGGTACATTGACTAAATCCTTATTTCAACTGTAGGAGTTTTATCATCGCGAGGACAATAAAATAAATAAACATATTGGCTCATGCTAGTGAAGCTGTAAACACGTTTCTTTTTGTAATTTCAGCGATAGTCAGACTAGAAATTATAACGTGCTGCAAGATTTTAGAATTGTGTGTAAAGTAGTTTTACTTTAAGAAACTGTAAATTTAGAGCATTACGTGGAAAGCAAAGTTTTCAGTGCAGCTAACAATTTTATAAAACTTTTCGCAAAATTTTAATGTCCTGCTTGCGCTTTTTAGTGCATTAGTTTCCTTGATAAATTATAGTTGTGCGCTAGAGAGAAGTTATGCTTAAGTGACAAAGCCGATATAGCACAAGAGAAATGTGTTGTTAGTCTAGGAGCTGGAGAGTAAACGGTGTGCAATTTTATCAATAGCAATTTATTGTTAGAAAACACAATTTATCCAAATGTCCATGTTCTGGCTAATGATGAATAAATGCTGTAAATAAGTTGTACCTCTAAATACATAAAGTAAAAAAATATAAATTCACTAATTTCGAGGAATATTGCGTTGATCAAGTTACCGAGAAATGTCAATCAAAGAAGGACTAGGCATAATCCTCCTTCCAAACATTTATTTATTGTATACACTAGAGGGTCAGTGAAATAAAGTGAGATAGCTTTTAGAGTTTCCGCCTTTATATGATCTACTCCCGTAGATTTATTATTTTCAATTCTCAAGTTAAGTTCTTGATTTCAGTTTTATCTGTTGGGAGCCAATATAATGACTGGTTGCTTTGGGACTTTTGAGATAAAAATGTTGGGTCTATAATCTTGGTATCCGTGGAGTTAGTCTAAAATTATTATTATATTATTATTAACAGTTATTTACAAGACAAGATTCAGTATGTTAGCTTAAATGGAATGTACAGTAACCCAAAAAGAATAAAATATGGCGTTCCTCAAGGCACTGTCTTAGGTCCGTTGCTGTGTATCATATTTATTAATAATTTATTTTTTCTTGAAACCAAATGGGAAATAATTACCTTTGCAGACTATACGGTTGATTATTACAAGGACACTGATTGGGTTAAATTAAAACATAAGGTAGAGATAGACTTCCCATGCATTAAGAAATGGTTTAATAATAAATTACTCACGGTAAATTTTGAAAAAATTAGTTTCTCCCCTTTTCGTCATACAAAAACAAATTCCTTGGATATAAATGAGGATGGCCAGCTAACATACATTAGTCCAACTAACAATGTTAAATATTTAGGCGTATTTATAATGGGATGTCCATATGGAATACATAACAAAAATATTTAGGTCCATCATACATCTATTTCACAAAGTCGAGCATTTTTTTAGACAATGGGGAGGCGTATTGAGCAATCACTTAAAATCCATTGAAATATTACAAAAAAGATTCTTTAAGATAATTATTTTTAAGATTATTTTAGGAAAGCTGATTTTTTTAAAATAAATTATTGATGTCAAAAAAAAAATAGTCAGCTGCATCTTGGAGGAGGGGGTTGCACATTACCTGGTCCTATGAACTTGCAAAAAAAAATAAAGTAAAACCATTTCAGGCCGAATGAAATTTTTTTACCTGATTTCTGACGTTCCACGTTCGGTGCAAGTATAGTAACGAAAAAAGAAATAATAATTTTGTGTTGTTGAAATAGGCTTAAAATGTCATGAAACGTTGAGATTTTAAATTTGAGCGAAAAAAAATTTCCTGTCTGTCTGTCGGGATGTTTGTAACTTTTTTGTGCGCACATTTACTCTGGAACCGTTTATGATATTGACTTGAAATTTGGTACACTTATGTATTGTAACGAGATCTGGAACTAGATTGTATTTTGATCTAATTTCGTTGAAGGGTTCGGGGGCTAAATGGAGTAAATAAGGGTACATAGGCAAAACAAGCAAATAAGAGTCCATAAAATTGCAATTTAGGGCACGTACGAAAAGTTAAGGTGTCAAATTTTTTTTGGCATCAGCCAACCCCCCCCCCCCCACTATCACTCCCAATACTACCACCACACTATTATGAAAGGAAGTAAAAAAAATTTAAATGCGATTTAGTGTATACACAAAAACGAAACGTCTAAAAAAATTTTTTAGCGTTAGCTACCCCCTCTACCACCCCCATTACCACCCACCACCCTATTATAAAAGGAGGTAAAAAAAATTAAAATGTGATTTAGTGTACATACAAGAACGAAACGTCTAAAAAAAATTTTTTGGCGTTAACTACCTACTCTACTACCCCCATTGCCACCCTCACCATATTATTAAAGGGGTTAAAAAAATTTAAATGTGATTTAGTGTGTATACAAGAACTCAATATCTAAAAAAATTTTTTAGCGTCAGCTACTCTCTCTATCACCCCCATTGCCACCCCCACCCTATTATTAAAGGAGGTAAAAAAAAATTAAAATGCGATTTAGTGAGTATACAAGAACGAAACGTCTAAAAAAAATTTTTTGGCGTTAACTACCCCATCTATCACCCCCATTGCCATCTCCACCGTATTATTAAAGGGGGCAAAAAAAAAATTAAATGTGATTTAGTGTGTATACAAGAACGAAACGTCTAAAAAATTTTTGGCTTTAGCTACTCCCTCTGCCACCCCCACCCTATTATTAAAGGGGGTAAAAAAATTAAAATGTGATTTAGTTTGTATACGAGAACCAAGGACTTCTAACTTTTTTTTAAATTAGCCACCCCCTCTACCACTGTTTACCTCCTTTCCCTTATTCTTCTCGAATAACCAGTCTACTATAGATCAGACTGAAATTGTTGGTAAGAGAAATAAAAAATAGTTTAAAATGAATGTTAAAATATATTACATGAATAATAGATAAATCGGTTTATAAAGACTAATTGAAATAAAATATATATATATATATATATATATATATATATATATATATATATATATAACAAATTTATACCAGGATCCTAGACTGACTATTGGTGAGGTGACTGATTCTGGGACAGCAATCCAGGCCCACAATTGTCTCTTGTTGCGGGGATGGATTTTAAAGTTTCCTTGGTAATTTACGTCTCTTAATGAAATGGAGTGAAAATCGTAAGAAAATTAACCAACTAAGTGGTTTATGAAAAGTTAACGAAATTTTATCTATATGAAAGATAAGCTGTGCAAAAGCTATGCAGGAATGACGAAGCTATGCAGAAACGTATACAGAAATGTATAAGTATATATGTGCATAAACATATAAGTACATAAGTACATACAAATATATAAGTATATAAAAGCATATATAAGCATATAAGTATATAAGAATTTAAGTATATAAATATCTAAGCTGATTTCATAAACTGGATGTTATTGTTATCGCGGATATAAAAATGTAATATCAATTATTGAAGTCCACAGTTAAATTTATATACGTTCGAATCAGTACAAAGGCTGCAAGCAACTGATTTCCTGGTGAGTTTTACTGATAAGGTAAACTTTTTTGTCCTATTTACTGCAAAATAATGCTACCGAATAAACTTGAGAAATCGAATTCCCTAATTAAATTGAAAGCTATAATAATATACAAATAGTACAGGTATGGCCATCTGTCAATTGTTGTGTTAAGCGCCACAACTTGCAGGTCGCAATTTCTACAATTTCCTTTACTCACAACTAAAATAGTGGCATATGATCGATAAAAGGAATCTATAATAAAAGTTTTTATTACTTCCATACCACAGCTGATTTGCCTTTGCCTCAGTTTGTAATTTCTATTTTGTACATAACCAACAATATGAACAGCTGTAAATAAATAGTAAAACGTATTGTGAGATATCACTAAATATATTATATCTTACTGGATATACTTATATATAGTTAGTAACGAGAAAAGGTAAGGAACATAACCATATGTACTTACATAGTAAATAAAAATATGTAAATTGAAATATAGGTATCTGATGTAAATAAATGTTTTGTAGACAATTGTTTCCTGGGATAATGCTGTATAGAACGGACATACATAATAGTGTAGAAAAACATGACTGAGTTCCTAAGATATAAAATATGTACATAAAACAGTGTGAAATGGTTTAGCAGTTATACAAGTAAAATTCTGTTAGTTGAAAACAGTTTCACTTACAAAAACTGAAACAAAATGATACACAGATTGTGCCAAACATAAACAAAACACCAGTTTTTATATAAAACTGCTAAATGGACATAGGCCATGTAACACCACCCCCACTCTATTATTAAAGGGAATAAAATATTACATTGGGATTTAGTGTGCATAAGACTTGGATACAAAATCTGTATGTGAAAGTAGTGATTCCTTGGGCAGCGGTTTTATATTCTACTATTGTACTATCCCATGCTCAAGTATCTGATATTTTGTGGAGTAATATGTTTATTTATACATTATATTTATACTTCTTTCACATGTAATTGAATTTATACTAAATAAACATTATAATGATTATTACTATACTTGACCTGTAACTGAATTTTTGATTTGCTGAGGAGTAAACTGCTTAATCCTTATTCTTACCCCTGTTATTATCACTATCATTAATAAAAAAACTTCTAGTACTACTCTGGCCTTTTCTTAATTTCAATAACATTGTATAATATATGAGCACTGCTTTAGATATTATGCCTAAAACTAAGAATTAGTCTCGCATCTGAATAACAACATAGAATACGCATATTAGTCGCATAAATTTTCTCAACAAGCTCCGCAGAGTACGCTAACCTTTAACTTATTTTAGGCACGTTCTACCCATTTTTCTTTTTTAGTTGGCGAAATACCAATCTAATCAAACATAAATAAAAAATGTCCCTTCCTTTGCCTCGCTAGTAATGTTCAACATATTGGAAGTAATAAAAATGTCAATATGCTTTATGTTCTTACCTTTGCTTATTCATAGTATAATCTGGAGTCAGAAGTTAGCAAAGCGAAGAATGAGCCGAAGGAAGCGTGCCGTATAATTAATGTAAAACTTAATAATACACAATTTCCTATCCTCAAAAGCGCTATTTTTATTAGTTTTGTAGAATACAGCTAACGCTTACTTGTGCCCTTTAAAATTAAAGTTAATGAGTAATTAGTTATCACAAAGTTGGGGGCGGGTGGGTGGAACCACATTATAATCGGTATTTAAAGCAAAATACGTTATTGGTGCTGTGAAAATAACTTGTAATGCGCTTCAGAAATAAATGTGTATGCAGTTCAATAAGCTCTAAAATTTTCAAAAGAACAGTGAAAATCGCACACTAAATGAGGGTTTTACAAAGTAACTCCGATGGTAACAAACTGGGTCACACTGTATATACAGTGTGTGCGATTTAGTACCGCAACACTCTGTTATTTTGGAACCCGCAGCCCGATTTAGTTTTTTTGGGAAATTTTTTTTAAATTTCATTTTCATATTTTCAAAGCCTACTACCTTCCGCTAAATGGGTCGAAAATTCATTATCGACTATTAAGCATTTTTTATTGGAAAAGTGGATAGCGGTTCAATACGTAGTTATCTCAAATAGTCTTACGCAAAATTTTAGGGTGTTTGTTACTCAATCGCTAAATTTGAAAATTTTTCAAGCCGTTTCAAATTTTGAGGGGTCCGCATTAATTGTTGTGGTGTTATTTCCCTGCAATCTCACACAATTCTTTCTCTAATTCGTCAACATTTTGTGGTCTCGTGCGGTAACTTTGTTGGTGTTAAATCTGGCGAACGTGGCAGTTATGAATAAGAGAACTATTTCGTACTACCCATCTGTTTGGAAAATTTTCATTGAAACATTCAGCGCCAATAATTTTTTCGATACCTACATTATCGGACTACCATGATATTCTAAAAATGACAGGAGTGTCTATTGTTGTGGCCCTGCAATAAAACTCAGACCGGGCCAAAACAGACACATAATGCAGACAAAACATAATTTAATTACAGGGCCAAAACAGACATTATTAGCAGACAGAATATGGCAAGCAGCCACGTCGATTCCTGTGTAGGTAATGCGATACTTGAGATCGGGCTTCCCCCCCCCCCAGAATGGGTCCACTTAGGGCTCCGGGCCCCGCATTTAGGGCTCCACCCCCTCTCTGTCAACATTTCTGTGGTTCCCGTAGCTATCTTCACGATCCTAGGTCTTTGCCCACGGGCCCCATACGTGATTCTAACCTCACAAAAATGGTATATCTCCAAAATGATTGGAGATGTAATATTAATAATAATCATTATAATTGTCCTTATTGATACATAAAAAATAACAACTTCCGGTTTCAACTGCCACTCATCCAAAACATGCGATGTGGGGTATCAAATGAATTGTCTCGATGCCGACGCGACGTCTAGAAGAGGGATTTTACTGTATGTTTGTTCCAAGCGTAAAAATGGCACTTAGACCTTAATAATTTGAATTTCAAGTAGAAAATCATGTCCTCGGATTCGAAACACGTCGGACTCCGCTATAAAATGACAACTTCCGGTTTCAACTGCCGCTCATCCAGAACATGCGATGTGGGGTATCAAATGAATCATCTAGAATAGGGATTTTACTGTATTTTCGTTCTAAGCGTAAAAATTGAACTTAATGCTTAATAATTTGAATTTCAAGTAGAAAATCATGTCCCCGGCTTCGAAACAGGTCGGAATCCATTATAAAATGACAACTTCCGGTTTCAACTTCCAATCGTCCAAAACATGCGGTGTGGGGTATCATATGAGTCGTCTCGACGTATGGAATAAGGATTTTACTGTATTTTCGTTCTAAGCATAAAAATGGCACTTAGAGCTTAATAATTTGAACAAGTAAAATGTCTCCGGGTTCTAAGCACGTCGGAATCCGCTATAAAATAACGTGAGTCTTTCTCGGCAATGTCAATGCTCAAGTCACGAGTTGCCTATCAAAATTTCGACGCAAGCCGAAAAAAATATCTTTCTGCTGAATTCAATTATTTTGGTGTCTGTTATGGCCCTGTATTAAAAATAGAAAAAATGTGTCGTACTAGTGGGCCACAGCAGACACAAAAGCTGACAGACTCTATAAAAAGTTCCATATATCCTAATTAGTTTGCCCAAATATAATGGAGTATTCTGACAGGCCAGAATAGATATAGCACAGCACCGGTTAAAGGAAACGCGTGTCCGCTGGGCACATTTCGACAGATCGTAAAACAGACACCAGTACCTGCAGTGGCCTGGCAGGCAAAATCGTGAAGAGATACTGGTGTCTACTTTGGCGCTGAATGTGTTAAGCAATCTACGTGCATGTGAATCCCGTGTAGCGTGCCTCAAGCTAGTTGTTAGATTTTCTTCGAAATGATGTAGAATAACGTTTGATGAATCATTTTCTTCATTATTTTATCCAGTTGTTACCCGACTAACACTCTAACTAACCATTCCACCAGAGTTAGGTAAAAAATGCTTTTTAATATTATCCTAAATCAATGATTGGCAATCGTTCTCAATTTATTGTCAAGTTCATCGACTATCTGAGTATTTGTCGATTAAATTATGCCAAAATATTCCTCATTGGCCAACTACGTTTAAATAACGATATACCGAACAATTTAGAGCACGACCGCATCGAAAATGACATTAACGAAATCATTGGTCATGACGTACAAATGACAAGACGAGAATTTCTAAAGGTAATGACCAAACCCTCGGAAATAGCACAAATTGTCAAGGACTTACCAAACAATAAAGTCCCGGGGAAGGACTGCGTCGAGTATAAGCTACTCAAATATCTCCCGAGGAAAGGTATTGTGCAATTGACGTATATCGTTAACGCGATCCTGCGACTACAGCACTGGCCCAGCCAGTGGAAAGGCGCCGTGGTCGTTCCCATCTTGAAGCCTAACAAGAACGCGAAGTTCGCCGGCAGCTACAGGCCCATCTCGTTGCTGTCGACGATCTCTAAGTTGGTGGAGAAGGTGACGACCTTCCTCCTGAACAGTGTTCAATCTGATCAGGACGCTGATCAGATTGAACACTGTTCAGGAGGAGCTTCACATCGACGATGAGTCTCAGTTCGTGTTCAGGAAGGGCAAGAGCACAGTACAACAGGTCGTTAGGATAGTTAACGATGTCAAAGTGCAATACAACCTCGGGAAGAACACCGCTATGGTGCTCCTCGATATTGAGAAGGCGTTCGACACCGTCTGGATCCCGGGGTTACTCTACAAACTACGCCACTACCACTTTCCGACCTGCTTCATTAAGCTCATTCACTCGTTCTTGACGGGCAGATCCCTGCAGGTTCGAGTGAATAACAAACTTTCAACACGGCGGGACATTCGCGCGGGAGTCCCGCAAGGATCGTGCCTGTCACCAAAGTTGTACAACCTGTACGTCTCCGATTTTCCAGAGTTCTCGAATACGAAGCTGGCCAAGTACGCCGATGACACAGCCATGTTTGCGCATTCACACAACGCCCAAGCAGCGAATATGCTGCTGAAGGCGCACATGGCTCGTGCCACGGCTTATTACGACCAGTGGAAGATTCGTGGAAGTGCTCGAGCACAAATTTATGCGCCTCATTTCTAATTCTGGAAGGTACACCTCCCTCAGAGACCTATACGCACGTTGCAACGACATAACCCCGATAGCGGATTACGTCCAGCAGATCTCCCCAGCATTGACTTATCTCGCGGAAGGCACCTCGTTCAAATTGAGGTGTTAGCGTCAGATACGAAATTAAAAGTGATCAGTGTGCAAGTGTTTTAATTTAGTATGTAGTTTTTATTCAGTTTTGTTAAGTTTGTTCTTTAAACATGTTCCTAATTTTAACACCTTTTATAATCCGTCTGCGACGGAAGGAGCCTAGGTTTAGTTGTTTTAATTTTCTTTTTAACCGAACCAGTCGCACTCCGCCCGGCCATGCAATCTGCCATCACATTAGCGCGGTGGTTGCACGGTCGGACCCGGTGTGGGTTCTGGGGAGGTACTGTTTTATATTAGAATAAGAAATAAAGTCTTATTGATTGATTGATTGATTGATACCAATTACCCAAATTTGAATTTTCTACATTGTATGCTTTGAAAACATCTTGTTTGTTTTTTTACTTTGTTCTATTTTCAAAATGACAAATTTGAACTTAGCCAAGAGAATATAGTTTATTTGTATAATTGGTGATAATGCTGGATCAGTGAGGATAGCTGCTGAAGAATTCAATAGAAAAAATCCAGATCGTGAAACAATCCATCATACAACAGTCTTCAGGATAAACGCAACATTCAATGAAACAAGTAAAGTTTTTAAAAAAATCACGACAGAGAAACGTAGAGACGGACAGAAAAATTCTGCAATATTTCCAAGAAAATCCAACGACTAGCTTGAGGCAGGCTATTTATTATATTTAAGTATATTAAAAATACGCACAAGGTGTTGCCGAACGGAGAATGGAATTCTGTTTATTCTGCCACGGAGAATATTCAAATAACGAAATATTTTTAAGAAATATTCACTTCACAGTTGAGGCGACATTTACTATTAATGGTGTGGTTTATACTCAGAACTCTAGGTACTGGGAAACTGAGAAACTACACTGGATGATAAATTCAAAGAGTCGATATTTTCAAAAAGTTAATGTCTGAATTAGGATCTTCAATAATCGTATAGTGGGTCCAGCATTTTTCCAAGATACACTAAACAGTGAAAGGTTTCTTAATTTCTTGAACACAGATTTTTGAGATTTTTTGGAGGTATTAATTGAGGAAGAAAACATACAATTTGTTTTTCAACTAGATGATGCTTCCATACATTATTCGGTGGTTGTACGTACATGGCTTAATGAAAATTCTCCCAAACAGATGTCCTCTTATCCCTCTTATCATTAACTGTCACGTTCGCCAGATTTAACACCTTTAGATTTTTGTGGGGAATTTTAAAAGGCAAAGTTACTGCACGAGATCACAAAATGTTGCCGAATTAAGACAAAGAATTGAACAAGAGTGCAGGAAAATAAAAAAAATCGGGCAGCGCATTTTAAAATAATAGGTTGTTCCGATATTAATTCGCACACACTGTATATATGTGAATTGTCAATTTCTCGATATTATAAAAACAACCAGAAATATCCAATAAACTCGAACTATTCACTTCTTTAATAGAATTCACCTTTCTAGACAGTTCCATATTCGACAAAAATTTGTGTAGATTGACTCCAATGTTGTTAGTTTATCTTGTTACAAAATTAACTCAAGTAACTCGCGTAGGGTTTTCTAAGAGACGAACAGAGCAAATAAAATAAACTCGTGAACTGATTACCAAAGAATACAAAGAACTTGTAAATATTTATTTGTTCTGGAAAGGAATAAATAAAAGTAATATGTCTTGTATCGGAGCAGTAGTTAGATATTTAAGCAGCAGGTTCGAAATGTTCAGATTTATTTAGAGAAATCGAAAGCAGATGCGATATATGGCAGCAAGGAGAAAGAAAAAGAGGGAGAACTATCTTATCCTGAGCGTAAGGCAGAGATTAGAGGAAGAACCGACTAAAACATTAAGGTAACTTTCTCGGTAGGTTAAGCTATCTCGTCTAACATGCCAACGATATTCTCACATTTAAAGGAAACGCAAGGGCTACAATCAAGTGTAATCGAGCAGCGGCCTCAAGTATTGGAAATGCTTTTACAGAGTACGTCAGTTTTAATCTAACTTCACTTAATGATTATTATTTTTATTACATTGTACACTTTTATTACATCTACTACCTCAGATACTTAAGAGGTTATTGCAGGTAACATATTTTTTCATAGATGTCAAGTGGTGAGTTGTAAGTATCGGCCACTTAAACAGTAGAATTTTGAATGGTGGTTAATAAAAAGATCAAATCCTTTTTTATTTGATTATATTTTGCTATATAGAAATAGAACAATAATAAACCAAAGTCAAACAGAAAATAAAGTATTATGAGAACCCAAGGAAATTGCTTGGGAATTTAATACCTATTCTCAGCAAATAAAATTATAAATAGTATAAATAATCTAAAAAACAATAGTGCCCCGGGCCATGATGCTATTCAGGTGAAAACAATCAAAGAAACTTTGTGATTCAGTAGTCTACATTAAGGTATCGTAAAAATTACATAGAATAATTTTAAATATTCAAAAGAATAGTTACAATACGCACTGGTTTATTGTTTCATTAGTTTTGTTCAAATTTCTCTGACATATGTTTCGACCTTGCGACCATTATCAAAGAGTCTTAAAAACTGATAATAGTCTCATGGCCGAAACATATGTCAGAGAAATCTGAACAAAACTAATGAAACAATAAACCAAGTGCGTATTGTAACTATTCTTTTGAATATTTATAATTATTCTAATGAATATGTTTCATCAAGAACCTACCGCAGATTCCATCCAATTAAAAATTACGTTTTAAGTGAGAAATACTTTACAATTATTTACAATCCTCTTATCGTTGGATGATTGATGTATTAAATAATCATATAATCATAATATTTATAAAGATAATACTAGTAAAGGGTTGAAACAACTAGTAATTTGAAATTATATATTATATTTATTGTTTATGGAAATTCCAACCTATTGATAAGATTCAGCTTATTACAATATAAAAACTCATTCAAGCTAAGGCATTCCATACCCGCTGCGGCTTAGCATTACTATATAAAAATAATTTAAATATAATAGTGAAAACTTTAATCCATGTCAGAATTCACTGAAATGCAAAGAGAATATGTGAATGGATTATTTTTGAAGATAGCCTCAACATTTAATCCACAGAAATAAGAAACGATATCACGCAACAGATAATCTAAAACAAGAAATCCACACGGCCATACAGTCTTATGAAGAAAAAATCATAAAATTGGAGAAGAGAAATAAAAGCTAGAAAAACAAATAGTCCTGTTACAAAGGAAAATCCGAAAAAATAATTTAGTGATATTTGGTATCAATAAAATTGAACCAAATTTATTGGAACATATAAAAATATTCAATGAAACCCTTGAAGTAGAAATACTTAATCACAAAATAAATGATATATAGAACCGGGGCTGCGGACAAATCTACACAACCTGTAATTATTGAGTTCATATCCTACCAGAAATTGGTATTGAAAAACGCAAAAAACTCAAAGGCAAAAACTTGTTTATTAGTCAGGATCTGTATTTTGAAGACCGCGTCAATAACAAAATACTAGTTAGGCACCTTAAGGAGGCAAAATCCTGCGGAATTCAGGCATATATTAAAGGCAACAAAATTGTAATTGGCAAGGAAATTTATACTGCTGAGGATCTAAAAAATAGTACCCACAAACTGATTAACACTCGAGATACTAACAAATCAGCGAGTACCCCATCAACACCAAATCCATCAATCAGTCCAAAACGATTATACCATGAGATTGGTTTCCATAACGAAGATAAAGATAAAGAAGATAACGAAGTTCTCGAATAATTACAACAGGAACAGGAACAAAAGAAAACAAAACAGTCAGGAAAAGCTCAAACTTTAAAAACTGGAAGAAATATAAATACTAAGCCTATTCAAACACGTTCTAATTCAGTTTCATCTAAACCTAAATAAAAATTCAAGTATAATTTTTCTATTTTCATCTTGTTTTATTGTAAGCATCCAATCTTTATACATATTATTTATATATTATATCTAATGTGAATTTAACCTTGTATAATTCTACTTTTTTTATGATGCAGCAATCATTAACTTTTGCACACCTTAATGTAAGATCATTAACTAGTAATTTTGTTGGATTTAGGGAACTTATAGACGAATATAAATACGACATCTTTGTTGTCACAGAGACTTGGCTCTCTGGTGATACGGATTTGAATACGGTTCATGTTAATGGTTACAAGCTGTTCACCAAAAAAGACTACTCCATAGCCAGATTTAAGCGGGAATTAAAAAAATTCTTATACTCTATCTAACTTCCCCACTCGTGTGTATTCGCCTGTAAGTTCTTATCTTTTGGGTATTTGTCATACGATATCAGTGTAGTTGCTGGTAATTACACCCTAACTTTATCACTTTGTTGTCCCATATACTAACATGTTTTTAGGTTAAGTGGAAGAGCAGGCTTGCTTCATATGCTATATTATATGTGTCTTTATATATTATATATTCTTACTACTTGTATTTGTCATAGTATATGAATAAAAGCACTTATTATTATTATTATTATTTATATATTAAAATCATCATATATTATTAATTTGATATTTCAACATGGTTATTACCCACAAGCATTAAAAAATAAGCCAACAGGCCATTATTTAAATAAGGCAATGCAAATAGTATCTCAAGCTACCGTCCCATATCTCTTAGTAGTATTGTAAATTAGAACATCTTAATAAATATAATATCAAGTTCCCAATTTAGATTTAGAGAAGGAATGTCTACGGTCGATGCGTCTGACAAGTTATTTATATCAAAAGCTAAATAATAATCAAAAGCCATTGGCAATATTTTTATATTTACAAAGGATCTTGAAAAGCTACAAAAAAAATTAGATACCTATGGCTTCAGAGGTACGTGCGGTGATTTTCTCAAAAACTAATACTAAAAAATCGAAAACAGACTGTCAGAATAGACGATTTTTTGAGTATATGTGAACCTTGTATTAATCACGGTGGAATAATTCTATAAACTTTTAGTTGCATGTAGGTATTTAAACTTTTAATCTCTCGGCGAATGAAGTTCCTTTAACGATGAGAAACTTATATAAACGTTACGTCATGCCCTCACTGATTAATAAACAATGGTTTTTCACAGATAATGATCATTTAATGTTTCGGTTTTTTAAAATTTATGGTTGGCTGTAGCTCAGTCAACGTAATTTCGACTTCCAAGTTTTAAACTTATTTCTTATTTTACTTTTAAAATCCATTACCTTTGAAATTGTCACCCAAGAAATGAAGTTTCATTCTACATTTTAAAGACTTTAAGACAAAGTTTCAAAGGCAAATTTTAATATGCACATACTCTAAATGTTTCCTCAGTTATTATTAAGCTTTTAACATAATCATAAAATTAATATTATTTAAAACATCAAGCTTTAAAAGGATATAACGTTCCAACACAATATTAAAACAACGTTAGCTGTTGCTATAAGTAAACAAAACTACCTGCGTATATGTAACTTGAACCCAGCTAAAGTCCCATTACGAATAAAAGTGTTATTAATAAACACACACCTTAAAATTTCTAAAAGTTTTGTAACTTGTTTTTGAATTTTTAATAAACTAGAATCGTTCACATGTCTCACTTCTAGATCCAGGGATTTAGGTTATACTTTAATGGGTCGCTGAAGATAAACAATTTTATGTATGTAGGTTTAATTACCTACTGTTATCATAATATTACTAATGGTGCTTGGATATCCCTCTACAATTTGTTTTTCTTGTAGAAGTCGACATTTGTGGCACTAATATTACGTTATGTTATTCTTATTATGTTCGGGTAGGGTTGAAAGTCAACAACGTTGACCTTTTACCCTTTGTATAGTTAAATTTACACAATATACTGAATTGTATTCTTTATATTAAATCTGTTACGTTGAAAGTCTCATGCTCTATGCGTTGTTCCAATTGATGTCATCAGTTGTAAACAATTCATTTTTTTGTCTACATTTAATATAACGTATGTGATGATCTACAAACATTTGAGGCGCAGGTCTTAAATTTAATTAACCGACACGTGCTGGCGTGGGGTTATTAAGCGCCTACTTGCGTGATACCTCAACAAAAATTTACTATTAGTGCCTAATTAACCATGAACTATTTTACCTATAATTTTAACAAGCAGTTTTTATTTTTGCCTGCGGAATTAGTGAGAAATAGTAAGTTTGTTGTGAATTAACGTAATTTGGATACTTTCGCTTTAATTGTATACAAAAAATACCACTAATTTCTCTAATTGTGTGGGTATATCATCCAGGGTGCTTTAGGTCTACTGTATAGCAAAGGTTTATTTCATTATTAGAATACTCTTGTGTAAATGAAAATTGTATTAACTTGTTTATGGCATTGTTTGTAATAACTTCACATAGAAGCAGTGCCGTATATAAATACAGGGTGGGGCAATAGTGCGTCGGACCTCGATATCTCGAGTTCTACGATAGCTAGAAAATTTTTATACAGGGCGAGCCAATACGAAATTACAGGACCAAGTGCCTCTTTTTCAAATGGAATACTATGTATGTCAGTACATTTTGTGAAGCCACTTTCTAGGCTCTATTCATTCCTATATTAGCATTGAATATCTCCCAACCACTTGGATGTAATGAACTAAAAAAAAGGTCGAGTACTGTGCACTGTACTTTCCGACCTTTGTTGGTTTTGCTCGATTATAATATATATTCGCTAAGCTACGCTACGCTGATGAGGAGCAATAACTCCGAAACACGTGTCCGTAGCTGCATTGTTGTTTCTCTTGAGGTATAAGGCAATAACTTGTTTCTTTATTTAATTATTTAGCCTAATAAACTCCCATCATATTTTACTCTTTTTTTAAGTTTATTCTTGACTTTGACACTTATTTATTTATAAAACGAAAATGATTGCAATTAGCTATAGGAAAGTACTTACAAAAAATGTTCATTTTTAATTTCTACATCACATCGTGTTCCATTTGAAAAAATTGAGAAAATTCAATTTAAAAACTTCTTAATTGAAAAATAATTTTTGGCCACCCTGAACATTTTTAGGAAATGAAAATGATTCAAAAACATGAATTAGATATCTCGTAACTGGTATTCACATAAGTTATTCTTAAAACCTATAATTGTGACTGTGGTGATTTTTCTAATATCCATCTGCAGATTGCATTATTTCAACAAAAAAATTCATTACATCCAAGTGGTTGGGAGATATTCAATGCTAATATAGGAATGAATAGAGTCTAGAAAGAGACTTCAAAAAATGTACTGATATAAATAGCATTCCATTTAAAAAAAGGGCACTTGGTCCTGTAACATACAATTCCATAATACTACAAACAGTAATTCTAAAATATTTAAAATAATTACATAATATGTGTGTGTTTAAGCGTCAATTGAGGCCTTTACAAAGTGGAGTAGTTGTAAAATATAACCTAGTTACACCAATGCTCTGAAAAAAATCCTTGCAAATTATAGAATACATTTTGTTTAAAAAAAAATTTTAGTTGCATTTTAAAAGTTACTAAGTTATCAATATTTTTTATCGTAGATGGTAGGTTATTAAAAACCTACGTGAGTGTATCTGTCGTAACAAAAAGAGATTTATGCCTGGTGTCATATCGATGGAAGTCTGAGTGAGTTTGAAGTTGCGTGAGTTTTTGAAATGTCATAATTGTCAATTCATAGATGTACTGGTTTACAATGATCAGTATAGTGAGACTATTAAACAATGGCCTGCAAGAGTCTTGTAGCATTAGTCCCATAAGAATATGAATAGCCCTTTCTTGACTTATTAAAATCGCCTGTGATAAGTTACTTCCACACCAAAACTTCAGACCATACTGTAATAATAATAATAATAATAATAATAATAATAATAATAATAATGGAAATATATATATAATGAACATAATGTTGGGGAGGTGCTCAAGTGTACCCAAAAAATGTTTGTGCTTCATAGAACTTGTGCTCCCAATTGTTATTAACAATTTAATTTTTTTATCCGCGTTTTTCAACCTAAAAATGTTAATAACTCAAGATATATAGATCCGATCAGGATAAAAAAAAACATAATTTTTATTATTAATTTTTCTACGAAGCTATGTTTATTGTAGGTCTTAGGAGCCCAACCAAATTGGCCAAACTTTTTAATTTTGCTGGCCAGAGCCACTGGGTGAACTAATCAGCTTCAAACTTTCAGAAAATCCGCCTTTTACTCTAATAAAGACACCCTAAAAATATTAAACCCAGTGTGCGCAATTAAATTTGTTATTTAAAATATGAATTGGCCGCCATTTTATGCCATTAAGTCCAAAACGGATCATTTTTTTTTCAAAAGTTAGGTCTCTATGCCAGGCTCTTTGGTGCCGTAAATTTTTTTTTTGCTTATTTTGGCAATTTTTTTGCATTTGTTTAAAGCCCAATTAATAAAAAATGAATTTTTTCTTCCATTTCGAGAAGAATTTTGGATTTTTTTATCAGACCATAATGAAACTTGTAATAATACCTTTATTTTAATTTTAAAAAGTTTACTTTAGTTCGGAATTTACTTTACTAATAAAATCATTGTTCTGATGTTCAATTTCTACAAGAATTTTGCGACCCGTCAAGTAAGACTCAATCCACTGCAGCGGTATCCCTCTTATAGAGTAGTAATTAAGTTTTTCAAGTAAAATAGTATGGTTTTTGACAGATCACAAAAATTAAGTAACTTCCTTTTCCTCCAGCCAGCGTCTCAGATATGGCGGCTAGTATCTTTCCCTCTTTGAAAGCCAAATTTCGTGGTACTCAATATACTGTATTTGTACAAATAATTTACCAATTACTCCTCCATAGCCTTTTCCAAAATTTGGAAACAATCGAAAGAAGAGAGATTAGTCTATAATTTTTTATTTAAAATTTTCCATCTTTTTTAAATAATGGTTTAACAAATGCTAGTTTAAATTTATCGAGAAACTGGCCATGACAAATTAATAAGGTACGTTAGCGGTTTTTTAATAAATCAATATTTTCTTTATTATTATAACGGGAATACCGCAAAATTATTTGGTTTTAATATTTTTACTATTCTCGTTGTATCGCATTCAGTGACGGGCTGAAAGAAAAAGGAAGATGTGTTATTAAATTTTGAATTTGCCAGATAATTTTTAAAGGATGTATTACTTTTAATGATGCGGTTAAGTTTGTAGCTTGCGTGAAGAAAAATGTAGAAAATTTATTTGTGACCGAATCTGGATCTGTTAATAATCTATCTTTTTCCATAACTGAAATATTTTCATAACTTTTTGTATTACTTTTTAAATAACGAGATTAAGATTTTCCAGGTTGTTTTAATTTTATTACATGACTGATTTACCTCACCAATAAAATTTTTTTTAGTCATTTTTATTAACCACTTTAAAATTTTGCAATATTTTGTTACATATTCATTGGTGGCTTTATCATTACTATACTTTTTGATAAGAACTAAAGTGCGTTTACATTTACAAGATATCTGAATGCTTTTGGTTAAACACCGTTTTCGCGGGTTGGCTTTCATCAAATTAATCTTAATTTCTGGGAAGCTGGTTTCCAAGGTCGAGTTAAATAGGTTATACAAAATATCAAGTGCATTATTTAAATTATATTCAAGGTATAACTCTGTCTAATCTGTAGGCTCCAGTAGATTACGTTTTTATTTTTGTTATAAAAAAGTCTGCACAATTTGTAAAAAAATTTTTATTGAATTTTCGTCAGGATTTGTAAGCTTTATGATTTGGCCATTATGATCAGACACTATAAATTTATTTTTTGTATTAGTTAAGATTGGCAATAATAGTTGAGGACGTTATAGATACTGTGGTAGGCTTATCAATAGTAACTATAAGATAAAATTGATTTAATATATTAAAAAATTAATGTTTAAAATTATTTTCAGTATTCAAATTTAGTTTAAAATCCCCACACAAAAAAATTTAAAAATGTTTATAAGAACTTGTTATTTCTACGAGCAATTCCCAGCAATATTAAATTCAAAAAAGTGACTTCACTACCTGTTGGGGCCCTATATACGCCGATGATAATAGTTTTAAATTCATGACTTATTGCTGCTGTATACTTAAAATCTTTCTCAATTGGAATAACATACAAGTTTAACATCTGTTTGAAATTTAGTTTAGTATAGGCAAATATTGCATGCAACATCATCATGTAAAAAGTCCTCCCTACAAAAAAAGTATACAAGTTTATAATTACCGAAATTAATAAAGTTAATTTCCTGGTTATTTATCCAGTGCTCAGAAAGACTACACCGATATAAGTTCCATTTCCTACATAACAGTCTTGCAAGAAAATATCTATTTCATTTACTTTATTCCTTAAGCTATAACGAAGCGTTTTTCGTTACCGAAATATGCACAAGATATTATTATTAATTATTCTGTTACATTTATTTTGTAGATATACTGTACCGCCGTAAGCGAATTAGTTTAAAAATTAATAAAAATATTAATTTATAGAAGCATCACATAGGTATACCAGTTGTAAAGTACATATGAACTCGAGAGAGGGTACGCGACGAGTAGAGTTTCTATATTCATGCAAGCCAAACCAAGCGCAAGTCAGTACATTGTCAGCTACCGAACACGTTAGACGTGTAGAGCTCTCCGTCTTGTAGAATCAAGGTAATACAATATTTCTCCATTTGACGTCACCCGTGCGACGTCATTATTTTGGGAATAATTAATTGAAATTCAACAGTTAATCCGCTAGCTGCTGTTCTATGCGATAGATGCACTGTCCATTGCATTGCTGTTTTTGAATTATTCTAAGTCGCGAAATATTCCGAAATAAAGTCCGTTTGACGTCACGGAAATCGATCGCGCATCTGTTTTCCACTGTTTCTCAAGTGTCACAGAGTTACCTTTTTTCTCCACGTCACCGTTCAAGGTAGAGAAAAACGCGTCACAAATCATTGAATATATTGATGAAAACGGGAGGATTTGGTTAGTTTTTTGCTGATTTGCTGCGTGCTGATATCCTAGTTATACCACTATTTTTTGATTTTGAGATGGCAGCTATTCTTTGAAAAGGTTCTCTTTTCTTTAACATATATTTAACGTCGGCCTATTTCCGCTACTAAGACCTAACACCGACCCCAATCAGGAATTCTATCCAACCTCTTTCGAAGAGTAGGGATCTTTTACTTACCTAACATTTAATAGACAAACTACCGAAGGGTTTACATCCCGTCCGAAGGATGGTATAATCACTACACAATCCTCGTCTAAGATTGCATAGCTTCTGCGCATTAACTGATAAACAAGCCGCTGGACGATGTGAGGCGAGGTCGCGGTCTTCCTTGAGACGGTGATCCATCTAAGTGCCAACCACGTATGATGTTGTTTTACATCGAATATCGAAATATGTTCATAGTAAAGATGCACCTATGCTCGCTCCCGCGTGCTTTCTCTGCAAGTATTATTTTGCAGTTTTACACATAACGGAGAAATAATGTTCGTTCTATCAACTGGATAAATAGGAAAATGTGTTTTGTAGGCGTTAACGTCAGTTAAACTGAATTTGTCTCGCCGAGAGAATTATTGTTTTCTGATTTGCTCTCTTGCCTATTTATAAATATCTCATTAACTTTGTTAATTACCATTTTGTATTTGTTACTTATGCTTGTCAAGATTACTCGTTAAACCGTTTTACCGATTTTTTACCTATTAATTCACTGAACTTTATGATTATATTAACTTTTATTACAAAAGAAAAAGTTTCGATCACTATTAATGTCTACCGCCCCTTGAGATATCTCACGCTCGGGCTATTTAAAAAGATAAAATAGAAAATTGCATTACTCTAAAACAAGTTTTAGGAAAATTACTCAATTCTCAATAAACTATTGTTTATGTCATATTTTCAAAGCTCAAAGGATATATTACTTAATCTCGACAAATTAGTTTTATTTTATCTAATTGTCAGACTATAAAAGCACCGACGCGCGACGTTTTAATCATAGTACATAAGCAATCAATAAAATATTTAACAGCGATTGACGTAATACTTGACACGGCTTAATTTCATTAGGAAGAAGCTTTACGATTTCCGACATTTGGTTTTCCCTCTCAATTATATTTAGTTTTTTAGCTGACTCTGCAGGAAAAATAATCACTCCTCTGCAGGATTACTGCGAATCTCTTATTGGCCATTAATAATAAATCGGGCTTTTCTAGTCTCGTTTAGTTAGAGAACCGTAGAGCCTAAAGCAATTAACACATTCTATACTTTACTTTCCCTGTAAATGTCAGGCACATAATTTTCATTAATTAATAAAAAAGAAAGGATCAGAATTGCTGGTTTTGTTTTGCGAAGAAAGTTTCCCTGTTGCGTGAATATCATGAAAAAATTTGTTTGTTATACATAGGGTGGCCGTTCAACATTTCCAATACTTTTATTATACTTATAAGTTAAAAATGGTGTTATAACATGTTTATATGATAGTGCTAAAATAGTTTCATATTAAATAAATAAAATATTTATCAATAGGTTTCTAATATAAACAACCAATATTCCGAGGTTTTTGTGATAGACTTTCCGTAATTATTATTAAAAATAGAAACAATCTTGTAAGCCAAAAACCATTTACCCCTTATATTTATGGATTATTGGAAAAACTAACCCATGAAGGTGATAAATTTGGTGTGGTGTTAGTACGGTGTTCTTTTTTATTTTTTGTTCATAAAACAAGTTACAGCGGGGTTGAACTCACAAATACAATTAGAATTTAAAGCATTAAATGAGCAAGTACCTGTCTAACAAAAAGATACTACTTAAAACTGTCACTAGCAACTCTCGTTATCTCACCATACGAATCTCAATCAATTGCTACCTCAAATATGGTACATTTTGTTATAATTATCGCACATTGCACTTACTGGACTATTTAATAATACATTGGTTCTAGAATAGGAACAGTACAATGAGAAATTGTGCATTGAGTTCTACCGTAGTCCTAGAAAACTTATTTATTGAACTAATAAACGCGGAACATCGATTAGGTTATGAGTTAATTTATATAAAAACAAAATCGAGTTACATTTCCTTCTGGATTCTAGACTTTCAACATCATACCTTGTAAGGAGTGTTTCATGATCACATCATCTAGCAGGATACAAACCGTTGTCTTTATATACTAACAATTTTGAGAATATTCTCTGTATATTTTCGAGGGAGGATATATGGCATAAATAACATGGACACCAAATAAGAGATCTATATTCAAGTTTCTAACCAATGTATGAAAAATATAGCAATATTACAGATCGAATATTATTGAAATTTCTACAGTTTCTGACAATAAATCCTAACAGTTTAATAGCTTTAACTGATATGTTGTCAATATGCTGTGAAAAGCTTAACATTGTGTTAAATATAATTTCAGGGGTTTTGACCAATACTGAGCGTGTCAATGTACTTCCGTCCATATTGTAAGCGAATGCTAAACTAGAATGTTAAAACCATACATTCAGAAATATTAAGCCTAAGCTTATTGGGAACACTCCAGTTATATACTTGCTGTAAATTCATTTGCAGTTTTACGTAGTCCTCCACTTTATTGATGCTTATAAAAAAAATTAATTCGTCAGCGAAAATATGTTTTCAGAATCAATCATATAAGCAAGGCCATTGATAAATATCATGAACAGGAGGGGCCCAAGGTTAGAACCTTGAGGCATTCCTGAGGTTGTTTTGATGATTGTGGATTCATAACCATTACAAGAAACAAATTGCCTTCTATTATAGAGATACGACCGAAATAAGTATGTTAAAGAAGTAAAAAAACCAAAGTGATCTATTTTAGTTATGAGTATGATGGTATATGAGATCAAAAGCTTTCGAGAAGTCTGTGTACGTCACATCCGCATAATCCAGCTTGTCAATAGCATGTAAGACAAGTTGTGTAAAGACAGCTAAATTGGCAAGAGTTGATTTATAATTAACAAAGCCATGTTGCGATGGAGAAGCTTGAAGAGCGACAGAATCTGATAATAAAAAATTATCTCGAAAATCTTAGCAACATTACAAAGTAGGGATACTGCAGAATAATTCGTTACATCTGAAACATCACCACTTTTAAAAATGGGACAAATTATTGCTAGTTTCTATGTGTCCTGAAACGTCGCTGTTTTTAAACTTGAGTTAAAAATTATGCATAAAGGTGTTTGTGCAATCTTATAATAAATAATGATGGTAATAAATCAGGTCCGGATGTTATTTTATTTTTGAGTATTTTTGTTGCGACTTGAATTTCAGAAATGGTAATGTCACTTACATTTACAAAACTATTATTGTGAGTTTCCTTGTCGCTAAGATATTGACAATTTGGAGTAGGAGAATTTGGCAAATATACACTTTGAATGTAAAGTGCAAATATATCTACAATCTATCTCCTGTGGTGTGTCATATTCAGCGCCCCCAAATTTCATATTTTCCGGTACACGAGATGTATTCTTTTGAACTGTACGAATGCCCAAAAATTCTTAGGATCAGGTTTAATCGACTCCTGAACTTTTAATGTGTAAATTTCGTAGGTATTTTCGGCTTGCAGTTTAGGTAGCGCTGGATGATAACTATCTTTCGTTGCGATTTGCGTCTGATCATGAACAATTTCACATTTTGCATTCGAAAATACCAGATCTAATAAGCGACCAGAGATACTGGTTATGTTATTGTATTGGCTTAAATTGGAGAACGACATATAATGTGTAAGATATTTGCTTTTACTAAGACAGAAATACACTTTGATTAGTAATATGTTTAAATTTATATAACGCAAAACATATAGATGAAAGTTTTTTACACGGTATATCAATGTGATTATGCCAGTTCATTGAATTATTATTAATGTGGACGCCTAAAAGTTTTATAGAATTAATTTGGGCTAAGGACTTGTCTTTAATTGCCATTGTGATTTATAATTTTAGGTTTAATATATAAGAACTAGTTTATCACTATATATTAGCAATTGTCAGCAAATCTTTTAACTCTTTGAGTACTCGGCTATATAAGTTTTTAAATCATTAAAACTTTTGTTAGAATTTGGACGAAAATTATCAGCAGTACAGATTTACTACATCCATAGCAATAGGCGATTGATTTTATGGTGTTAATGTTGACTGTAACTAGCGTAATTTTTGTAAGATCTTATTAGTTTCAAGTCTGAGTATTTTTCAACATTTTTAAAACTTCGAAATCGCTACGGGAGCTACCTTTATCAGCACCCTTAAAATATTTGATTTTTTTGGGGGCAGGGGTTGATCGTAGCCGCCTAATTTTTATAGAACCTTATTAGCCTCGGCTCGGATTATTTTTTAGGGTTTTTTTAACTTTCATAACGCTACGGGAGCTACCCTTATCAGCACCCTTAAAATATTTGTATTTACATACCTCTGATAATTTATTGACGTTTCATTTTTTTGTGCTTCCTATAGTGCAAGAGCAAATATTTCCCCAGCCTCGGTAATATCCTGTTTTGTAGTATTTGGTTTGCTAAAGGTTTTAACAACTTCTTGTAAACTTGTTTTCGAGTTTAATACATTTATAGTTTGGAGTTTGCCTTTTCCAAAAAAAGCAGACGTTGTGTCACTACCACTAAATACACGAGAAAAAGAACTGTCTTTCTTGAGTTCTTAAGGATATTTGACAACTGTAAGTCTTTAGATATAATAACATAAAAAATAATAGAAATATGGATACATAACACACAACCTTTTTTTTAGAGAATCTTGTGACAAACCTTTTTCTATACTTATGTTCTTTCCTTAAGATAAAGCGTTTAAAAGATATTTTTAAAAAACCAGTGCGCTGTCCCTAAAGCAGGTGAGATAAGGATGAAGCTTACCCCTTAGGGGTGGGAACTTTTTTTATATGTATTCTTACACACATAAGCTAACTATTATAGACATTTCAGCTTATTATAATTTTTTTCTTCTATTTCACATAAATTTGCCTAATTTTCGTGTATCAATCGTGACATATCCTAAAATGTGAAATATTAATACATGCCACATTGTTATGTAAAAAATATAACAATAACAAAATGTGAAACAAAACACAGTATCGATTAAATATAAATTAGTTGTACGTGTTTGTAGGCAAAAAGAGGGTTATAAGGGGTAAGTATCATTGACAATGTCAATATTTTTTCTAAAGGTACTAAAATTACTCAATATTAATGTAGAATTAAAGAGTAAAATAATATCAGATCAAAATTTAATTTTAAGAAATGTTTAGTTATCATATAAAATGTTGAAACTGAGGCGACAACTTTTTAAACTTTTGGTGAATGCGCTGGGTGGACTACACATTGGGCCGTTTTTAAATATTACCTATTTTCGCCTTATATGTCAAATACATTTGATGTACATAATTAAACTGTAATGCACGTTAGACTGTGAGAGATTTTCAAAGACGTGAACAATAAAATAATTTCATAACTATAGAAATAAATGATTTAGAGCATAAAAAAATATATTTGTATGTAGTCGCCAAATGATTATTTCATTATTATAAATCATCTAACCATCTATTGCGTAAACGTGATATTCTATAATGCTGAATATGCTAAAAATATGACATGTTTTCGGGAGCTACCCTTATCTACACCCTTAAAATACTTGTGTTTCTTTAGTTTTAAAGCAATTTCGAAGTTTTAAAAAATGTTGACAAATAATGGGGCTAATAATCCTGTAAAAATTACGCGGCTACAGTAAACTCCTGCCACTCCAAAGAATTCAGATATTTTAAGGGTGTAGATAAAGGTAGCTCCCGTAGCGACATAATACTCTGAAATTTTTTAAAAAAATTGTCCGAGTCACGGTTAATGATGTTCTATGAAAATTATGCGTCTACAGTCAACCTCTGTCACCCCAAAGAATAAAAAAGTGCAGATAAGAGTAGATTCCGTGGCGATTTCGAAGTCGAAACAATTTTTAGAAATTAATTACAGTCGAGACAAACATGTTGCATAAAAAATTAGGCGGCTGCAATTGTTCGTTTTTGAATATTAAGAGTTTCATTGAGTAACCTATTTTAAAAGAATGATTACACCATTACATTCCCGATTAAAGTTTTTATAAGCAACTCTTGTTGTTTTCTAGTCACTTCATCATTCTTTTTTACAGAACAATTTTTCGGTGAATTTTGACGTTGGAAACTTCAGACGCATTACATTCCCAATAATGTAGGTATATCTATAGACACCAATTTTACGATATTGTAATGATATAATAATAATATAATAATAATAATAATAATAAATGACTTTATTTAGAAAAAAATTGAACAATTCAATTATTTCCAGATGGGCGAAGTCTAGCCTAAGCTACTCAACTCAACGCTTACAATACATTAGTAAATGATAAATTTGTACTAATTTATAATAAGTTTGAAGGTAACATTTAAAAATTACAAAATTTGTATAAGATAACAAAAGTAAACTATATAAAATAAATTAGATGAAAAAAAAATATGTACAACATACAATATAAAAATTTTAAAGCATAATTTACTGACACCAAAATAAACATAAAACTTTTATTGCGAGTGGTAAGCACAATTGAAAACGTAACTACTGACTGATATATTAACTCTGTTTGTAATATCCTTTCTAAACTATATTAAATAACAATTAATACGACAAACATTGTTATTGAAGTACTGAACAATATATGTTTACTTCCTACTGTTTTAATATTAATTGTCAATATTGTACATTAGCTGAGAAGGAAAATTCATATTTGCATAATTTTGGCCAAGTCTCTGCAATACCATATTGTTTAATTCATGTTTTCCAATGCAAATAAATAATGATTTTTTACATTGTTATTAAATTTCTTGTCATCATTTTATAACAAATATCTATTGATAATGACTAATATTAATTTTGAAATGTTAAAAAATGTATATTTACCCCATATTGATCATTTATATAAAATCTTATTGTGTAATTATGTAACAAATGCAGTTAGACAAAAAAAAACTTTTCATATAAAAGAGGTACTGGGAAAGCCTTTGACACTTTAAATATACATTCACATAAAAATTCTAGTTTGCCGTAAATTTTAACCAATATCGATGAAATGAATGAGTACATTATACAAGTTTCGACCCATGCTATACTCATTGGAAACAATCTCTACGGACACTTCAATAACAACAAAATTAAAGCCATTCATGACGAATTTAAGTTTAAGCAGATAAATACGAATTTATTTGAAAAACTAATCAGTCACATTAAATCAAATGCCAGAGGTGTAGATGGCATTACAATTAATATGATCAGATATTATACGCACTACATTCTTAACCATTATAAATGCCTCTTCAGAAAAAATGAGTTTCCTGAAGTATTTGAATGCCCTTATTATACCAGGACCTAAAACAAATGGCTCACCATTTATAATTTTTTTATGAAGGAGTTTGCAGATTAATTAGTTTCAAATTAGATTTATTTGAAACCAAATATATTTGTTTATAAATATATTTATTGAAAAGCCTTGTAGTATATCTTAATAATTGACCATAAAACTTTCTTTGGCTGTTGTTTTATAAAAGCTTTATTATTAATGTTAAAAGAAATTAACAAAACAGTTTGGTTTAAAAAGCCTTCGAATGCAAATTGATTGATCAATTCAAGCAACTTTAAAACTATGGAACGTTCAAATGGTTACAAAATTGATTCATAAAATATACATATAGGTCTCCTGTATCCTTTTTAAAAACCTTCTACTACTAAAAGCGGTCTCTTGTCAAAATACGCAATAAAACTATGACTCGATTATTAAATACATCATAAAGCTTTTAATATACGTGAATGAAACTAAAATCTCTTAAGAAAATGAGGTTATGATTATGTTATGATTAATTCAGCAGGAATTATGAGGCGACGTATACAGAATGGCTTAAGTCGACGCCAACAAGCAAGTGGAAAAAAATTGAAAACAATGGCAATTTTAAAAGAAAAATGAAATTAAGTTATTTAAAACTTCTTAGAAGTTTAGGCGGGAAAAGTTCGAATAATCATGAAACCACTTCTAAAACTAAGCAGTTTTATAAAGATTCTGATTTCATAAAGTTTAGTTGCAACCAAGATTATAAGACTTTATTCAAGTACAAATTGATCTATGCATGCGAACATTTAGTATTAACTAGGATCATACGAATTTATTCAAGTAATTTATCCAGGCCAGGAAGAACTTGTAGGTAAATAAATTCAGTATGTTTGTACTTATTAAAAATTATTTAACGAAAATAGAATGGTTTTATCCATTTTCCTAAAATAACAATAAAAAATGGTCTTTATTTTTACTTCAGCATAGTTCAGTTAACAACTGCTCTTACACTAAACTGAAGAGGAATAAATAATTAATAATTCTTATTTATAGGTGTTTGGATGGATGGATGAAAAATAAATTTTTTAAAGAGACATAGTTTTCTCTTAGAAACACTTTGATTTGAATTTTAAAGGACGACTTTGTTAGTTTTTTAAATTCATCAGGAATTTTATGACATACAAAGGCACCTACATAGGTGGATGAATTTTGAAATAATGCCGTCTTATTTGGAGGTATCCTGTATTAAAAATTATTCTGTATATTGATATCATGTACTACTGAATTTTAAATCAAAATGTCACCTAGATAATTCGGTGATTTATGTGTAACCATAGAATGTAGAAGGTTTGCATAACGTATCATTAATCGTTGCTTCATTTTGAGCCAATATATATCTCGTATTCTATGTGACATATGTTCCCTTTTCCTTAAATTAAAAATAAATCGGATGCAACTGTTTTCCACTTTCTGTAAACTGTTGGAGGTCATCAGATCTAAACACGGGCTGTATACCACATCACAGTAATTAAATATCTAGAGAACCAAACTTCCACATAACATTATTTAAGTATTGTTTAATATTGATTTATTGGCATATAAACACTGTAAATTGCAATAGGCTCGTCTTATCAAATTTGCTACTTGTTTCTTAAACCGTAAGTCTTCATCCAAAACAAAATCAGAATTTTTTTGGCTACTTACAACTTAATATGTACATCATTTTGCACCTCTTGTCTTTTATATTTGGGACCGAATATCATTACGCGAGATTTATTAAGGTTTATTAGCAGATGGTGACTTTCAAACGGGCTACTAATTGTTGAAATTCATTGTTAATAATATTTCAATTTTCCTTTAAGTTATTTACCGAAGTTGATATGTATATTTGAGTATCATCTGCATAACTATGATACTGACATTTGTTAAAGGTTTTGGTAAAATCCGCACAATATAAAATGAAAAGTAATAGACCTACGACCAAACCTTGAGCTATTCTCTCGACACATACTTTCTGCATTCTTCCATTTAAATAGTTTTTTATTAAATTAATAGAATCGCTGCCAAAGCCATAATATGAAAGTTAGCACATAACAGTTCATGGTGTAAAGTGTCAAACGCTTTAATGAGTATTGTCAAATCATATATATCCCATAATGAAATTATGAAAGCTTTAATAGTACGGTGGTGGTACTATAATGTGGTTTGTAACCAGGCAGTTTCTGCCAATAATCCTTTTTGGTTAATATATTCTCTGATTTGATGACACAATACATTTTAAATTATTTTAGAGAGCAAGGGTAATACTAATTGACCTTACATCACCAAAAGACAAAGGATTTTTACTTTCGTGACAGGTCATACTATTGCTTTTTTTATAAATGTGGAAAAAAATAGCTTGTTATAACGAAATTATCAATGTGTCTTATATAGAGTATTAAGTAAGGAACACAAAATTTTAACATTTTGAAGGAAATGCCGTCGACTCCTATAGCATTTGAGCATGTACAATTAACGATTTTTTCAATATCTTCATTCGATGAAAATTGATTTTTCATTGGAAACCAGTATTTTCATAAAATTCAAAAATTACTGAGGGGTATTGAGAATTTAGAGTTGGTTTCATACATTTCCACAGTAAACTGTTTGTCGTTTGAAACTTTTGGGAGTACCAACATCAGTTAGAAGCTTTCTACAAACGAATTGAGAAAACATAAAATAATTTCATTAACATGGCATGATGTTTCATAGCATTAAGTAGTTTACGTCGACTGTAAAACATGTTTGTTTTATTACAAGAAACAATAAACTGAAGTGTCATTGGACCAATAAATATTCTAAGATAAAAGAGTTTTAACGATCATTATTCAAGGCAAATTTAGCTTTTCACGGCACCATAAAAGACTCAATAAACCTTTTTGTCTAAGACCAAAGGCTCTTATTATAGGTTTTATCAAGTTCTTCATGAGTGGGATAAGTTTTATAATAAGTTTAAGCATTTACCTTTGACAGCATCCTAAACATCGTTATTCTTTCGGACTTTTTTGAGTTTATTAGATTCTTGCGACTACTATCACAGAAATATAGATTTATAAGTACTTATACAAACACTTCCCATATGTTATTAAAAAATTTAAATTGTAACTTACTACTAACTCATGTTCTGAGCTCGGACCTATAAGTATTCTCTCAACCTTTTCTAAAACAATAGATAAGGCCTTTGATACATTGGATCATATTTTATTTTGTGCCAAACTTCATTGTATCAAATATTCACAGTCGGCCACGCCTGAATGCAACTTCAACTCGTTTTTATGTAAATCCTGTTCTTTTAATATATCATTATATCTACTTGTATGTAAGCATTCAATGTACGTTTGTTTATAAATAAAGTATTATTAATATATATATATTAACCTCAACTTTAAAATTTCCTCATTCGATCATACCCACTGGTTTAATTCGCACCTAGCACAAAATATAAGAAGAAAGTATTTAAAAATACCCGGTTTTTCAGATGGGACGCAAATTCATTACAACTATTAGGCAATTAATACCTGTTTTCATCAGGAGCTTTACCAACAAAATTAAATTGGTAATTTTTCATTTACAATATAATTACCTCTATTTTTAGCACCTTATCCAAAAACACTTCACTACGTGTATTAAAATTTTAATTTAAAGTCACCAACTAAATTTCACAGTCAGTACCCAGCTTTATTATAGATTATTACAATTTTTTTAGCAATTAAATTCACAATTACCGTGTAGTTAAAACACTGACCACATTGCAATTAATTTAAAAGTACCTGAATAATTTTTTGGTGATTCTAACAATCACAATTAATCCTGTAAGCTAAGATTATTTATTTTTCAACAACACACACTACTGACATTTAAATACAGAGAGAAAAATTACACCTTTAAAAAGTATATCAATTCAAGCCGCAAAAACTGCATATGTAACGCGTATTGGCTGGGGTCGAGTGAATTACCGGCTGAGAAGCACGTGATGCGTACGGTTCAAAGTCCGAAACCCAACTCGGTCGTGAGCGAATATGAAACTAAGGAAAGTAGTGGGGATGGCGGTGGTGGGGCTCGGATAACTGGTGGGGTTAGATCGATTTTATACGGAGAAGGCCTTACTTATAGGGTTGAAGTTTGTGTTCTGATGTTTTCCTAGGCTTCTTCGAATGTTCTTACCCTAGGCGCTGGGTTATATGCATATCTTTTCCTTTTTATTCTAGATAAATATTTGATAGAAGTTTCGCTTTTCTAGGGACCGTAACTGGATTTGACAGATGATGCGTTTTGTGAGTATACGTTTTCGATATTTAACGGTGGATCAGATATTCTGGCTGAGATGATTTAAGGTGTCCTGAGTGATATTTCGCCTTTCTAAAGTGTTGTTATAAGGTCCACATGTGAGTTATGTTGGATTTTGTTCACCGGAATAAAGAAATATATATATATATATTATTTATTTATTTATTTACAACATCCACCGGGCAGAACCCAATTACAGGATAAGGTTACAAATTATACAAGCATTAAGAAAACTATAAAAAAGGACGAAAACACAACAGTATGTACTAAATATATGACAAATTATTATTACGCATTCGTAAGTAATAATGACCAATCGGTGATTAGTAAATTCTGATAGAGATGCTTAAATTTTTGTGTCAGTTACGTTTCGTATTGTTATATTGTTTAAGATTAAAAAAGTTAAGGAAACTATTTAGTGGTATGATGTTTGGGTTGATAACTTTTTGTTGAGCGTAATATGTAATATTATAATCACCTAATATTAACTTATGTGTGTCAAAGATTTCTGGTAAAGATCCAAAAGCATCAAAAAGTAGATGATATTGCTCAGATTTCATGTCACACGGTATGTATGTATTAAAAATATAAAGTTCCTGTCTACTACAAATTTTAATTTTTACACAAATAATGCGCATAAAATAAAGCTCATTAAATATATCGCAATGCCTTCTAACATCGTACAGACAAGTATTAAGTTGTTTCCTTATTGCTAGTAGCACACCAACTCCTTTAATATTTTGTGTTTGTTTATAATTTCTATCGCATCCAAACACATCAAAGTAATTTACATCAATAAATTCTGCATTATAAATTGTATCATTCAACCAGGTTTCACTAAATGCAATAATGTCATATAGGGATGCATTTGAAAGTTATCTCCATATGTCAGCAGGGAATTTTAATGATCAAATCTGGCCGGTTTAATAAGACACAACAAAAGTCGATTACACGCTCAAGAAATCATTCTACAAGTTTTTTAAATAGTCAGTAATAAGATTATTAAATTGTATACCGGGTGTCAACGGATCATGGTAGACCCCATTTTTTCCCTTATGACACTTAGTGGCATAACTGTCATTTTTTCCCCCTTTCGATTTCTCCGGAAATAACTCCAACTTTTGATTTTTAAACGGAATACCTTTTTTTTTTATACATTTATTTAACGTCGGCCTATTTCCGCTACTGAGGCCTAACACCGACGCCTGTAGACGAGCTACCCCCAACCAGGAATTTTGCCGAACCTCTTCCCTTAAGAAGAGTAGGGATCTTTTACTTGCCTAACATTTAATAGACAAGGAACCGACGGCTTTACATCCCCTCCGAATGATGGTATATCTCCTATACAACCCTCGCCTAAGGTTGTGTAGCTTCCGCGCATACACTGATATACAAGCCGCTGGAAGATGTGTGAGGCGAGAACGCGGTTTCCGCTGGAATGGTCACCAATCCAAGTACTAACCGCGCCTGTCGTTGCTTTACATCGCATACCGAAGTATGTACATAGTAAAGACGCACCTACGCTCGCCCCCCTACGGAATACGTTGTATATTATTATATTTTTGGAATCCTTAAAAAAAATCTGAGTACGGTGATGCCCCATAGGTGACATTTCGACTCCATGAAAAAAAATTGACTTCAAATTAAAAAACAATAAAAAAATTAAAATAAGAAAAAATTTCTTTTGGGCACATCCACCGATTTCTTAGAACATCCGCTATTTTATGGTAGTACTCTATCATTATAGTTCCATTTGAAAAAATTAAGTTTTGGTAAAAAAACTGTTCAGGCCAAATTTGATGGCCCGCAAAATACACATTCAAAAATTTGTATGCTCGATTTGATTTTTCTGACATCAAAGCGATCCATTACAAGCATTTTTTTCTGGTCATGGCACCCTAGACGTACCAACAAATTTCGAGTCAATTTTTTTTCATGGAGTCGAAATGTCACTTATGGGGCATCACCGTACTCACATTTTTTTTAAGGATTCCAAAAATATAATAATATGCAGGGTGTTCTATTTAAAAATCAAAAGTTGAGGTCATTTCTGGTGAAACCGGATGTGGAAAAAGTGGACAGTTATGCCACATTGTGTCTTCTTGGTCTTATAATACATCTACCAAGTTTCATTCTGATATTCTTAAAAATAGGGAAAAAAAGGGGGTCTACCATGATCCGTTGACACCTGGTATATCAACTGAACATTTGTACAACTAATAGACTGTAATTGAACTTTAAAAGTGATCCAACCTGTCAATAGCTTTTGAAATATCCGTATAAACAAATCATATGGCTTTCTATAATGATAATTTTGACATTCTATCTGATCCATTGATTCATACAATTAATGGCTCATTAGAGTGTGGTATTGTGCCAAATTCTTTAAAAGTGTAGACAATAATTCTTGTAAGAAAAGTACCTAAATCCATTAAAGCTGAAGACTGCAGACCCATAAATATGTTACCAGCTTTTGAAAAAATATTAGAGAGAGTCGTATATCTGGAATTTTTAGATTTTATAATAGAGAAAAAAATACTTAGCGAATATAAGTCTGGATTTAGAGAAGGTTTTAGTTGTGAAAGTGCATTACAATATGTTGTTAATGAGTGGAAGGAAGTTAAGGATAGAGGAAGAATGTCAGGAGTAATATTAGATCTGAAAAGAACATTTGAGACAATTGATAGAGGGATTTTATTAGATAAGCTAAGTAAGTATGGAATTGATGGTGTAGTATGGTAGTGGTTTGAATGTTATTTAAGAAACAGAAGGCAACGGGCGAAATGTGAAAATGTATTATCAAGTGAGCTGCCTGTACACATGGGAGTGCCTCAGGGGAGCATATTTGACCCTCCGTTATTTGTAATATATATTAGTGATATGTCAAAAAATTTTAAAAACTGCAAATATCACTTTCTTGCTGACGACACTATAATCTACATTGATGAACATGATCCTGGAGAGTTGGCACGGAAAAAAAAATCACAATTTAGAACTTAGTTCAAATGTGCTTTTACAGGGCGGAATATTAAAACATAATATTTTTAGTCGCAATGTGCTATGTGCTATGTGTGCTATGTGCCCCGCCGAGCGCTGAATTACAAGTTACACGCCTGGCGCGTTAAGTGTAATAATTGCATATTACCATCAAAACGCTAATACTTCGATTGCAACAAACTCCAGCCGAAAGACTGATCCTACTTAAAGGAGCTCTCTTGCCAGCCGTCACACACCACTTGCAGACTGCAGTTTCGAGCAGTTGACTCGTCAGTGCAAGGAAGGCATGCGACGACCGGCACGAGGATCCTTTGACTATTTGGTACATCCCGGTATTTCTACAACAGCGACATTTGAACTATGCTAAGCCCAGTCAGGCTATTTATTTTTCGATTGCAACAGACACTGGACCGCTAGATGGCGCCTGCTGACTGTTTTACATGCACGGCAAATTTAACTGTTTTTTGCCCTGTATTGTAATCGTATTCTGCTAATCGTAATATATGTTTATTTGTATAAACAATAATGTTGCCTAATGTCCAAAGATTTTCATTTCATCCAGTAATTGACCTGAGGGATACGTGATGCTTTTGTTTAAAATTATTATGAATCTTTTTTGTAATATTTCAACGGATCTTAAACGATTTCTCAATACGCCTCCCCATCCTAATATTGCGTAAGTTATGTGCGGATTAACCAATGAATGATACAATATTTTTAGATTTATTGTATATAAAAAATGCTTGACTTTGTGTAATAGACATATGATGGACCTAAGTATTTTTGTAATGTATTCTATATGGATATTTTATTTTAAATGGAAGTCTATAAACACACCTAAATATTTAACACTGTTAGTTAAGAAGTTAAGAATTAATATATATCTGGCTGGCCAAAATCATTTATATTCAAGATGTTCTTATATGGTAGTAATTTGTTTTTATATGACTAAAAGAGGAGAATTTTTTTTTTCTAAATTTATCGTAAGTAATTTATTATCAAACCATTTTTTAATGCATGTAAAGTTTGTCTCTACCTTCTGTTCTAATTGAACCCAATCTGTATCTTTTTAATAATATACAACTGTGTCGGCTCAAAAAGTAATATCAAAAGTAATTATTTCCCCTCTAGTTTCAAGAAGAAATAAATTATTAATATATATGATAAAAATCAAGGACCCAAGACAGTGCCTTGGGGAGCACCATATTTGATTGTATTTGGTTACTATACATTTTATTTAGGCTAACATATTGAATCATATATTGTAGATAACTGTTGAATAATTTTAGACTGACTTCTTCTAAGATCTTCTAAGGATTCACGGAGTAGTGAGAAATATACCTTATCGAATGCCCTTGTTAAATCTAAAAAGACAGCTAACGAAGGCATTTGTTAGTCTAGCAAGTTATTTTTGTGAGAGATACTACAGCATCTTGTGTTGATATACATGCCTGGAAGCCATACTGTTTTTTTGCAGATACGACGTTGTATTTTTGTAAGTATGCTGTAAGTTTTTTTTAAATCTTCTCAAAAATTTTATTAAAGATGGACCTGTAATTACCTGGGTCTAATTTATTCCTTTTTTATATATTGCTATAAATATATTTTTATAAGTATAAACTAATTTGAAATTTGATGCAATTATTTTGTGGTACCGTATATGAATTTTATCCTTTGACAGACATATTGACGTATTTTTTATGAAGCAGAAATAATGTAGATCGCAAAATATTTAACAGTTCCAAACTATCATCTCCGATTTCCTTACAGTCAATATCAGTCAGCTCTTGCACACGTACATTCATTTATCTATCAATAGCAACTTCCGCAAGTGAAATACTTGTTGTATATTACTGAGGACTTGAGTTTACAGTACTTTTTAATCTGTTTTTAAATAAGTAAAGTTTCTCTTATTCACTTGTCTATCTAGACACGTACCCTACTCACTTAAATACCTGGAAGTTATTCAGTTTATTCAGTTACTTGTTTTAGATCACCGAATAAAACTTACTACCCCTAGCAGCACACTATTTACTTTTTAATCCCTATAAACTTGAACGGGCTTAACAAAAATATTGTAACAGACAATTGATACTATCAGGTTCAGGTTGAAGTGAAAAGATAAACATGAACGTCGCGGATAAGAATGAAGTTAGCGTGTAAATTATTGATTGAGTCTGTTACATCAATATTGAAAATGCAATGAGAAATGCCTGTTTTAACAGAACGAAATTGCTTAGAAATTGAACTGTAATTTAAAACTACTAAAACTACAAGACTTTCATCGTAACATATTAATAAAAAAAATATGAAAGAAATTCAGAACTTCATATGAAATCTAAATATGGTAAAATATATACAGGGTGTTATTTGAAAACTACTTCCGGTTGAAACAGCAACAAGTGAAAAATTGAACATTTTGTGTCACAAGTGATATGCCAGAATTTCAAAATTTTACATCTAAAATCGACCGAGAATGAGGAGGCAGGTTACACGCAAGTTCAACCTTGCAAAGAGAACTGGAGCTTGGGACAGCTACATGGATGGCGTCCCTCACCGAGTACAATAAAAAACTGAGGAAAGCCCAAGGGAAATCTTAGAGGAGGAACTGTGAAGACATTGAGAGCGACTCAGAATGCTCCAGAATCCAAAAATTATATTCAAGAAGCCTCAGCAAGCCACATACTCTCTGAAAAAGGAATCAGGAGTGTACACAAAAACATGGAAGGAGACGATGGAGGAAATTACTCCGTGTATACTTCCCTGGCTCCACGGCCATTGAACAAATATCTGGCGACTGAAATAATACAGAACTAGAATACCATGGAAATAGAGCTTCCAGGGATGACTGGGCAGCCGCCAAAAAGGTGATCGATCGGGGAAGAATCAAATGGGCCATAAGTATATTCGAAACTTACAAATCTCCTGGGCCCAAAGGCCCAATACCAATAATACTGCAACAGGGAACGGATTTACTATTGATTAAACTTGGGCTGGTACTAACAGCCAACTTAGCTCTGGGTTATATTCCAAGGGTTTGGAAACCAATTAGGGTGGTATTTGTACCTAAGGCTGGGAGAACTAAACTTCTCCAAGCCAAATCCCTAAGACCAATAAGTCTCATGTCTTTTGTACTTAAGACTATAGAAAAACTGCTTGATAGGCATATCAGGGACGGTGCGCTGGTTTCAAGACCATTGCATCTGAACCTGTTGGAGGTGGATCGAGAACATGCTCAAAGGCAAGGTGGTATTCACATCCATGTTCGGTGAGACCTTAGGAGCTCAAATCGCGAAGAGGTGTCCACAGGTTGGGCTTCTTTCTCCTCTCCTGTGGAACCTTGTAATGGACGAGCTCCTGGGGAAACTTAACGGCAAAGGCTTTACTGCTATGCTGACGACATAGTTATTACAGTGCTGGGTAAATTCAACAGTACGGTCAGGGATCTCATGCAGAAAGCCCTGAACGTCACTCAATCATGGGTTAAGAAAGAGGGACTAAACATTTGCCCTCAAAAAATCACCATCATCTCATTCACCAGGAGAATAAATTTGGAGGGACTAACACACTTAAGACTCTCAAGTGAAGAATTAACAATGCCAAGGAAGGTGAAATATCTTAGAATCATAATCGATTCCCAACTTACCTTAAACCAGCACATTGAAAGGATTAAACGGAAATAACCCTAACAGATATTGGACGAGTCTGTGGACAAACTTGGGGACTTAAACTTGGCATGGTGCAGGGTTATAAGGTCCTCGTGTACTTATGCAGCCTTGGTGTGGTGGCCAAAAGTGCTGCAGACAACAGCCTCGTACAAGCTAATGTAGCGTTCCTGCTACGAATTTTTTAAAAATTTTATAAAATTCCATTTTCCTCTCTCACACTGTATACGCGTATGACACAGTTTTGTAGATATAATATAACCGTTCATAATTTAATGATTCAGTGTATTGTTCTTGTACCAATTTATTTTCAATTTAAACACTTAGAACTTTGTCATCTTGTTATTATTAGTTATTGATAGTTATTTGTTATGTTATAGCTCTCAATGGTGTTCCACACATGTCTCCATGGACTCCTGCCTGAAACCCTAAAGTAGTTTTGTATTTTTAATTGTATTTGATTAGTATTAAGAATCAATATACATTGTCTTGTAAACTAAACTAGTTATGAGTTTACATTATTTTCTTATTCTTTAATTGACTTAACAGTGTATATGATTAACTTTCTTTAACTTACCTTTAATTAAGTCTCATTTTATATGGGATACATATTATTATATAATCATATGCATTTGTTAATCATTATTATATGCACAATGCACAATGTTTTTGTCGTTCTTACAATCAGCTGATAGTGTATTTACTGTATTTGATATTTGCCAACTAACTTCATCACAGAGCTATAGAAATGTAGTACATGCAGTCTAACCGCAGTATCGCCATCTACAGATAAACCGAATCACTGAACGATTTGTAAACAACGTTGTTTGTTTACTTTTACAGGCTTTTCTTTTTATCGTCACATGTTAGGAAAATCAGTTTTGGTGTAATATACAATCAATATCAATTGTTAACTTTACTATTATTAATTTTTTATATATTTTTTTATATTTTGTATATATGGTATTTTGTGATTGTCGTCGAGTTAATGTAACTTTCACCCTTTATGGCCATAATAAATATTTGATTTACACTCTACGTAGCCAATCATTATCACTTTTGGATTGGGTGACTATTTTTCAAGATTTGTCTGCGAGACAACATATTTCAACGTCAGAACTACACCGCAAATTATAGGGGTTCCTTGGCAGCAGGTGTGGTCCATGGTGTACATATGGGGGACATCTTAGTGAAGCTACAGTAGGACCATTTGTAAACTTCGCTTCAAAATTTATTGGGGTAACTGAGTGGTGAGAGTATCTATCTATCTTTTAAGCTTTTCTTGTTTTTGTGTCTAAATTCATAGGAAAATAATTTCAATGTATTTTCCCATGAATTTGAATTGAATCAATTTTATTTTTATAACCTGCTTGAGAACAGAACGGACCAGTTATGCTAGTGTTGTCTAATGTATGTAGATATACCAAACTCTGGCCTCTATTTAATTAAAAGAACTCACGCCTACGCCCCACACCAGATCAGCTAGCCGATAGCACTTGCTTGTGGGCTTTCCTTTGTTATTAACACTAAGTTAATGGTAGAGTAAAGAACAGCAGGCTACACTAACCCAGATACAAAGATTAGTATGCTTAGGCATAACGGGCGCAATACAGTCAACTTCCTCTGCAGCAATGGGAGTTCTGCTTAGCCTTCCCCCACTTCACATAATGATATTGGGGAGGCTAGGTTGGGACTCCTCGGGCTGTAAAACTCAGGGGAGCTGACACACCAGTGCCCCGCTTAGGCCACGTTTTATTTCGGGTGTAATGTAGTAAAATTACTCCAATGGTGGATTATTGCTTTATTTGTGGTAAATTTGATGAACACAGCGAATATTTACAATACGAATTATCTCTCTATCCTTTAGCTCCCTTCGACGAAGTTGGCATGCGTAAAACTAATAAATCGTCGTTGTACAACTGCCTTAAACCAAGCCTTGTCGAAGTAGACACTACAAACGTTATGTATATTATCGATAGTGGTTTTCTGTTGCATCGTGTCATATGGCATCAAGGTGATGTTTTCCATTGCATTTTTGATAGATATATTATTTATCTAAAACAACATTACGGTTCCAATATAATAGTTGTATTCGATGGATATAACGATTCTAGTAAGAATGGCTCTTCCGATGTTCTCTTCGATGAAACGACGCATGAAAAATTCCTAACCAATCATTTCGATGCTGTCACAAAAATTAGCTACTGCGAACATAGCTGCTAAGTAAGCTGGGGACGATGCTGATGTTCTATTATTGTAGAGGAAAACGATAAATGAAAACGGTCACAGACGTAGTGGGGAATAGAGAGGGTAGTGGCTATGCATAACGCATAGCTGTTTGTATCACATCATGTTTTACGTCTTTTATGTCGCGTGCATTAGAATGAGAGAGAAGGTCAGGCTTATGTTGTTTGCCAACTAGCACGAACGACATGTGAGATATGGTACTTCAGAGGCGGACTTAGTTTACTTTCATATACGGCGGAGTGTACGGGTGTAAGTGCAATTAATACATTAATACATTAGTTTATATTTGTCTTTTTGCTGGTATGTAACTTATTTATTACAAAAATGAGTCGATCGAGTGATTGTGAGTGTGAAAGTGACAGTTATAGTGATTTCAGTGATAAAGAAAATAAAATTCCAAATAAGTTTCAAGGGAGAAAAAAACGGCATTTAAGCAGTGACGGGAAACAAATTTGTTTAAATGTGTATAATACTCTTTTACAGCGACAAACTAATGACTTTAACTTGCGTGATTTAAATATATTAAGGGAAACAGAATCTTTAACCCACGTTCCCTATTCCACATTGTACAAACTAGTGAAAACAGGTGTTACCGAAAGAAAGCAACGTTGCGACGCTGGTATATCAAAAATTTTAGATCCATCAATAGCAAAACTTTGAAAAAATGTAATTTATGATGCATATCAGAAAAATGAAATCCCGACTGTTGACGTGGTAGACAGAAAACTAAAGGAAATGGATTGTCATTTGAAATATACGACAAGAACTTTAAGGAACTGGCTGAAAAAAATTGGATTTAAAACAATTAATAAACGCGTGGCGATTATGGAAAGCAGACGAATAGTGGATTGGCGACATTCATATCTAGAGGAGATTAAAAAGTTCAGAAGGGAAAATAGAACAATTTATTACCTAGATGAAACTTGGTATGACACTCACGATACCGTAAAAAAAGGATGGACTGATGGAACTACAAAATGTCTACCACAGTCATTGCCTCCAAATAAGGGGACTCGATTGGTTATATTACACTGTGGATCAGGTGATGGATGGGTAGATAATGCATTGAAACTATGCGGGAAAAACATGGAAGAGTGTAACGTGGATTATCACAAGAATATGGAGGGAGTAATTTTTGAAAAATGGTTTGAAAATACTCTAATTCCAAAATTAAAGCCAAATAGTGTTATTGTTCTTGACAATGCGAAGTACCATTCAAGAGAATTATATAAAATTCCTAATAAGAGTTCGACTAAATTGGAGTTGCAAATTTTTTTAACGGATCACGACCTATAATATATGGACAGTTATACTAAAGCAGAATTGTTGGAAGTCCTTCATACGAAAACATTTGAGAAGAATTATGTTATAGACAGTATAGCTGAAAGATTTGGCCACAAAGTTTTAAGATTACCACCATATTATTGTATTTTCAACCCAATAGAATTGATTTGGGGAAAATTGAAAAAAAATATCAGAAAATGAAATACTTTTCCAAAATTCGACAAAAAAGTGATAGAGTTAATTAAAAACGAAGTGTCCAAAATTACCAAGGAAGATTGGGAAAAGAGAATTGCCAAAGTGATTAGAATTGAGGATGATTATTTGAAACTTTGTGAATTTAATAAAAATGGGGAAAATAAATTCATTATAAATTTAGAAGAGGATAGTTCATCATCTGAAAATGAAGAAGAGGGGGAGAACGCACAGGATTCTGAGGAAGAAGTGATTGTGATGACTTGTGATTGAAGAAGTGGTAGTGATATATATAAGATTATTATTTCTGTCCGTTTTTGTGTTCAATGATAGTGATCGTGATATCAAGCTTATTATTTATGTCATTTTGTGTGTTCGTAAGTATTTTAATCTATTTTTATTTATTTAAAGAATTCAATTATATTTAATTTAATTTATTTGGAGAATACATATTTTATTTACGAAAATTTACTATTTCGAGTTTTGTTTCTGTTTTTAGAGGTTTATTGTTATTTTTTAATTTATTTTGAGAATACCTATATATTTTTTTACTGTTACTATTTTAAGTTTTTTTTGTTTTTAGATGTTTATTGTTATTTTTTTTATTTATTTTGAGGATACCTATATATTTTTTTACTGTTACTATTTTAATTTTTTTTTGTTTTTAGAGGTTTAGTTTTATTTTTTTTGTATAATTTTCTTTATCCTGTACTAATATTCTTTACCCATCCTATCATGGCAAGATATGCTCATACCTCCCCGTGGTTCTTGCTAGGTAGTAACAATTTACTCAAATATTAAGTGAACTAGGATACTGTAACTACTGTATAGTCAGTAGTGTAAATTGTTGCCAGCTAAACTGAGCCCACACAACAAAAGCCAACGCAATTTTCTTATGGAAAAGTGACTTCCGTTAAATTGGTTGAATTTTTGATATGTTGTGTATCCTATCGCTGTATCAAATGCATCAATGTCTCAGATTTATTTAATAACACCTAAACAGTATAATTGATTGTCTTATCATATCATATGACGTCATAGCAGGTCATGTCGTGTCACAGAACCTCATAGTGGTCACTTTAAATTTTATTGTGATCTGGGCACCTAGAAGTAAGAGAAAAGAATGTTATTTAAATCATGATGTTCTATGACACGATATTACATGCTATGACGTCATATGACGTGACGACGTTTGAGATTATATGATGTAATATTCCAATAAATAAACCATGACAGTTATGAGGTGTTTTCAAACCACTGTGAGACCCTAGAAGCAAAAAAAAAAGAGTACTGATTTAACCCAGACCCATACACCTCAAATAAACGATAATTCTTACTTTAGCAAGCTTTATCTCAAGACTGTGAAAGTTTGTCAATTTGTGCCAATTGAGACATTTGATCAGAGAGATGGGATACACAACATATCAAAATTTCAACCAATTTAATGCAAGTCACTTTTCCATAAGAAAATTGCGTGATCCTTTAAAAGCGTAAACAGACATACGTAAACAATATAGTTAAGTCCGGGCCTGCCTTCTTAGCGTCTCACCTCGCACCTCCCCTCTCAATTTCCTGTTTCCCGCACTATACTAGAGACAGCACTTGAAATATCACATGCAAATACAGCTGTTGTTGTGGGGGAAGATGTGGGTTTGCTAATTCTTCTTATTGTACGTGCTTTTTCACATCAGCGATTTTTTTTTAAACCAGGCAAAGGAAATGCTCAAACAAAAACATATTCTTTTAATATCATCGGTGGAAGGGGGGGGGGGTGTAATGTACTGGCCTGGTACACAGACGGGTCCAGAACTGACGGAAGCGGGATCTGGAATCTATAGAGAAAACCCAAAGAACAGGCCTCAGACTCTGCGGAGAGGTGCCTGAGACAGTAAACCATATTTTTGCCAATACGAGGCGCTGAATCGCAAGCGGCAAAACATTTTTGGGGCCACAAAAGTGGACCAAAAAGCACTTGAACATTTGCTGATGATAAAACTGTTCCGGCTAGTTAGCAATAAAGAAATCACCGGCAGAATTAAGAAACAGGGAGGATCACAATAAGCCAATTCTGGCTGCAGTGCTAACTGAATGCGACCTCGATACACTGCCCTGAATGCTATGAAAACAACCGAGAAATTGGAACTAGCATAGAAGGATGAGATCTTACAATTTCTCCCTTCACCCCCAATGCTCGTACTGCAATGATCAGATTTGGTCAGTATAATATTTTTAATGGTGTTTTAAGAGATAATGTTAAAATGGACCCCAAACTGAAATAAATACCTGACGCTAAAAATATGGATTTCCGCAATATATGTTCGCTGTAAAAACGTCATGAAGGTGAACGGCAGCTGACCGTAATTTTATTTACGGTTGATACTCCACTTTTTCATGAAAGTTTTGTTTTGTGAAAAAATATCGCTTTGGTATTTATTTTATGGTTCCGATGTCGTAAAACTCTTTCAAAGCTTCCACTTTCATGTTAACCCTACGCTGTTATTTATATAAAAAAACGATTAAAATGTATTTCAAGTATTTTCCGGATACGTAGAGTTAGAATAAGGTCTGGTAACAAGTTAGACAGCACAAAATTGTTCACGTTCATTTTTATTTTAGCAAATATACTGGATAAATTAGTATTTGGTAATAAACTTTTACATTGAGAACGAATGGTAAAATTGCAAACTTTACTTTTTAATAGAAAATCAGAATATTATAGAAAATACATAAAAACATGTCGTTAGGTAGAAACTTATTTATTTAGATTTTAGAAATAAATTAATTAATATACAGTTAATATAACGCAAGTATGCTCAAAAAGAAAAACATTTTCTGGTACAATTTGCTCTTAAATAAACTCTTCATAAATTTTAGAGATTATTAAACTAACTTTAAAGTTATGCTAGATCCATCGTTTTATTTTCACTTTCTCGGTTTTACAGCAATCTCAATTATGGCGTAAATTTAATCTATAATATGAATAGGAGACTTATGACTAATTTAGAGTTTGATATTTTTGTGATTTTCCCAACCTGTTTGGAGTTTCTCTGTTTGGATAATGGCTAAGAAACATAAATAAATAAATAAAATTGTTTTTAATTTCTCGCAAATTTACAATACGCACAATTTACATACAGGGTTTTATTGAGTGTAAAAACAGCCACATTGAGAGTTTGGTTTCGTTTGATATTTATCTGCAATATTTTGATTCTTTTAATATTAAATTGTAGGTATTAAAATAATTGAGTACATTAAGAAAAATATTTAGAAAAAAAAGAAGGATTCAGTAGCACTTGGTACATTAAAGCAGCGTTATACCGCGTCGTGTATACTTATACATCCTGATACATTTTGTGTGCTATTTTTCCGTAACGACCCGGTAAACGATTCGATGTAGAGGATTTTACTGCCACGCTGGTTTAAGCTGCGCCTTCTGGGAATACCTCTGATCGAGCCCTTTGTACCCTTTATTTTCACCATAACCCGACCATATAACGGATACTCGCTCGGCAATCTTACATTACAATATAACTTTGGTTTCTAGGTATATTTCATTAGTTTCCTGGATATAAATTTAGTATTAGTAATTAGAAATGTCTGGCATTAACGGAAACTCATTGTAATCGACTATTTATCTCATATATAAAGTCAGAGAATGATTTAAAAAAAAAGCTACTAAAAAATCAAGTAAACGTGCATATACCTTTGGTAAAGAATTTTTCTTTAGTAAAAAAAGAAAAAAATATGTTAGAAATGATTAGAATTGCCCCTCACCAATACGATTTAACGGAAAAACGTTCTACAGTGTTTAGCTCGGATTGTTTCAGAACTACTAGACAACAGAATTCAGGTTGGTAATATAGTATACACTGATTTTTCAAAAGGCTTTGATCGTATGGATTACAAGTTGTTAATTGAAAAATTAAAGCATATTGGTTTTAGTAATTTACTATTAAATTTCCTTATATCATAACCGGAGGACCGGTTATGATATAAGTGCCTCAAGGTTCAATCTTGGGACTACTTTTGTTTATTACATATAAATTATGTGGTTGACATATTAGGTTGAGGGATTTTTTTGCAGATGATTGTTGACCTTTGTAATAAGAAATTGAAAATGATTTTGTAAAAAAAAAATAATTTAGAAGAAATAAGTATACCTAAGAATTATGCAAACAATAGTGAATTAAATAATATACGACCGATGAATTATTTTGAAATTAATGACTTGTTTAAACTTCGACAAAATATAAATAGTCTGCTGAATAAAAAAGTAGTACGGATGGTATAACAATAAAAATAGTGAAATTGGCTATTGAAACAATAAGTAACAGGTTCCTAGATTTAATTAATCTCTCACTACAAAAAGGAACAGTTCCCGAAAGCTGGAAAAAATCTGTTGTTGTACCTACTGAAAAAAAAAGAAAATTCTATGCAACGAATTCCGTCCAATAAACATGCTGACACCATATGAAAAACTGTTCTTATTGTAATAGAACAATTACTAAACTTCATGGAAATCAATAATATTCTCATAAAACATCAGGCCGGTTTTAGAAAACAGTAACTACTGTGAAACAGCACTTTAGTCAATGCTAGTAAAGTGGAAAAATGTAATAGACAATAACACCACCACAGGTAATTACGACCCCCTTTATCCCGGAAGACTCTAGAAGAGCCTTGTGTGGGAGGAGCCTACACATTTAGAGACAAGGGAAACACACCCAATATCTGTGTATAGTGGAAAAATCCCTCTCACATTATTTTTCCCTACCACGACCGGGGAACGAACTCGGAACTTTTAGGTGAGAGGCAAGTGCACCAGTCATACACTATAAACAATAATATGTGTGTGTGTGTGGTGTTTCTTGACTTTCGACGTGCATTCGAGACAACTGATAGAGAATTTTTTCTGAAAAAACTAGAAAGATAAGTTTAAGGGGAACAGTCTTACGGGTGGTTTCGATCATACTTGACTAATAGGAAACATCAAGTGAAGTTCGGCAATAACACATCAAGTTCTCAAGAGGTGCAACATGGAGTACCACAAGGCTCGGTTTTGGGCCTTATATTGTTTCTTTCGTATATAAATGATATAGCTAATGTAGTGCAGGAATGCCAAATTCAAATGTTTGCTGACGATACTCTGTTGTACTGTGTTGGGGATGACTTTAATATTATTAATGGTATGCTAAATAATGAATTGGAAAATATCTCGGTAACACATGAAAAACACCACTAAATATCCAAGTCTAACACATAAGCGTTTAGCCACTGGGCCGATCGCACATTTTGCTTATTGTCCGACGATTATGTATTTGTTTAGTAATAATGAATTTCATAATCTACAGGTGATTGAAAATAAAGCATTAAGATGTATTTTAAGTTGTGATAGGTACACTCCTGTTAGTGGGATGTTGGAAAGCTTAAAACAATCTGTAATGTTGAATGTTTTTATTTTTATTTATAAATTATTGTATAATAATGCTTCTCAAACATGTATTGAAATTTTGTACATTTGCTTTTAATATATATATATAACTATAAATACGTCATATGGAGAGCTCAGTGGCTCAACGCTTATGCGTTAGGCTTGCAACCAAGGCGTCCCGGGTTCGAATCCTGGCTAGGGTATGGATGTTTAGTGGTGTTTTTTATGTGTTACCGAGTTGGTGGCAGTGGACTAGACGAGGTTGTGTGAGAGACAACACGGTTAGTTGCTGTACCACTCCTGAGTTCGAGTCTCAGCTGTGGCAAATGGCAATGTCGTAGGTAATGGTCGTTGTATAATTGTCTATGTGTATGTGTCCTGGTTTAGACCTGGTTTAGTGATGGAATAGCTAATGCTAAAAATAGTACAAACTTTAATGTTTTTAAACAAAAAAGTTTAGGCTATGTTTAAAAAATGGCCCTTGTAATTTGTGCGAATTGACCTAAGTGTTATGTGCTATGTTTGTAATAGGTTGGACTTTTTATTCATAGTAGTTAAGTTTTACATAATCTCATATGCTTTTGTAATGTGTTTATACTTGTATTTTTTTTAGGTTGAGCTAATAAATTATTATTATTATTATATTATGTAGGTGCACATAAAATGCTGTTTGTTTCTCAATCATGTGAATAAAACTTGAGTACGGTGCGGTAATATAGAACCCGATTTGTAGTATTCCGTGATACAGCTGCAACAATGTCTCCCACTAGCATTTTTGCTGACTATTTGTCAATAGGTGCAGGGGAGGGGCGGCAGTAGGGATCATAGCCCGGGGTGTTCTGAGCTGTCATGTTACTTGTTCAAATTAAAATTTGACATTGGGGGTTCTTAAAGGCCTTTTTTGCTGTTCATGTGTTACATGTTTTCAGATGTTCTGAAAAATTTAATAATGCCCTTCACAGCAATTTTGGTGGTGAAGTCTGGCTCGCAGGTCTACCTTCCTGAAATTCCGAAACAACGGGGGTCCCGCTGCCATGATGGTACGTGGAGCTATTTTTTTCAAAAATCGAGATAATGGCTGAATGTAGCTTTTATGAAGCTAAGATGCTATTAACAGCAATATGTTGTGTTCTTCTGCACCTAATGACAAATAGCCATCAAAAAGCTAGTGCAAGACATTTTTGCGAAGGTATCGCTGAGTATAATATTCACTTACAAAAGGTAGAGAAAATTCAAAGAAGCTTCATGGAGTATTTAGTCTTTACTTGAAAAAGCCCTTCGTAGCAAAGGGAAAAAGTCGACTTAAGCCTGTCTTTTCATATGAAAATGAATTTGCAAGATTTAATATCTGGACAAATAAATCTGTTTTGAAGAAAATTTTCGTTAGGATTTGTAAATTGTAAGTTGTCAAAATAATTTTGTAATTTGTTAATAACATAATATTTGAGTATCAGAATGTAATTTAATAAAATATTCATCTGGCATTTTATCGTAAATACGCTCGGCAGCTGAGCAAAGTAAATTATCTTTAGGCATGACTCTTAAACCTAACAAAATTATTGAAAGTTCATCGTACCAATGAACGAAATTAGCCACTGCAAGCAATGCAGTTTTTAAGGTTCTGCGAAATAGTTCAACCATACCACAACTCTGTGGGTGGTATGCAGTTGTACGAATTCGATGAAAACCCAAAAATTTTGAAAGTTCATGAAAAAGATTTGATTCAAATTGACCTCCTTGATCAGGAGTGACATAAAGTGGAATGCCAAAATGACAGATATAACTTCGAAATAATGTTTTAGCAACGGTTTTAGCAGTAATATTTGATATAGGGTAAGCTTTCGGCCAGCGGTTGAACCGTTCCACTACGGTGTAAGTATGTAGGAAAAACCATGTGAAGGTGGTAATGGACCAACAAGATCTACATGGATATGTTCAAAACGCCCTGTGGTAATATAAAAAAATTACCGATTTGAGTTTTCGTATGCTTATTGATTTTATGCAAGTCTTGGTCCATAAGGTGCAATTGATATTCATTTTGGGTCAGAAGAATATAGAAGTTTTTTAGTAAAACGTATACCAGCATATCGAAAACTGCGCGTCGGTAAAGATGTTTGTATAAAAGAGCTACATTTAGAAAACGAAACATCGCACCAAATTTCATCATTTGAATCAGTAATTTTAATTCTTTGTAAAGAGTATTTGACTTTGCAGTTTGTATCAGTTTAGCTCGCAAGTAAAGAGGAAAGTACTGTAAATGGAAATTAATTGAATCTACGGGAGAAATTGAGGTAGATATTAAAACAGTATGTTGTTGAAGCAAGGAAAAACCGGAAATACAAAGAAATACGCGATAAAGTATCAGCTATGATGTTTTCTTTACCTTCAATGTGATGTATGTTACTTGTAAATTGTGAGATGCATTCTAAATGTCGTATTGGGCAAGGACTTTTTTCTGCATTTGAAAATAAAGCTTTTCTCAATGGCTTATAATAACGCAAGATGTTTCTTTTAAATATTTATTCAGGACATCGATCAAAAATTCAAATTCTTCAGTAACTATATATTAATCATAATTTTTTGTTGTTATTTTTCTATCACCATGATGCTTAAAAATGATATAAAAACAAATATGGCTGAAGTAGCCTATGGAAGCGAATACGCTACAGTGTCCAAACGACTTTTTAATAGGAATATTACATATGACATTTTTAGAAAATAATTTTAATAAGCTTTATTCAATAAAAACCATACAAGGTATAAAACACGTCAAAACAAGAAAATGCAATCTGCATTAATAAATATAAAACACTGTAACTAACAAATATTTTTTTAAAATAAAAAAGTAGACACAAGATTAAAATTCATAGTCAGAAAAATATTCATTCAACATTAACAATCAATCATTCAACATTTTTTTATTAAATTGTTTAAAAATATATAAAGGTAGTATTTTCAGTGTGTCCGGCAGGTAATTATATACTTTAATCACTGAGGTTGTTACACCTTTTTGAACTTGCGTGAGACTGGTGTTATACGGCACTAAGATATCTCTGTGGCGAGTTATGATGCAAATGTGTTTATTTATATTCAAAAAATGTGTAGCTTTGTTTGTAGAACACTGTACACCAAAGATGTAGAGAGACATCAATGGTAGTATGCTATAGTTCTTAAAATATGGTTTACAAGAGTCTGTTCTATTTAGACTAAATATGTTACGTATACACTTTTTTGTAGAACTTGTGTTCTCTTTGCCTCCACAGAGTTTCCCCAAAAAATAATTCCATATTTTACAGTTGATTGGAAATAGGACTGATATACATTTAAACACATATTTATGCTGATGTTGTCTCGTAAAGTGCGGAGTTGGTAACATAATGAACTTAGCTTTGGGGCTAGTTCTTCAATATGTTTCTTCCAAGTTAATCTTAAGTTAAGATGTAAGCCAAGGAATTTTACTGTTTTAGCATCTTTGGGTGCCATTTTATCAGTTTTTATATTGATTTCTTCTGTCGCTTCATATGATGAATGAAACTGCATTAGCTCAGTTTTTTCCAAATTCAAGGTGAGTAAATTCTGATCATACCAGATGTTTAATAAGTTGATAGAATGTAATATTTTATTTTTTAGGTCCTCAGTAGTTTTTGCAGATAAAATGGCAGAGGTATCATCAGCAAATGCTATCACTGCCTCTGGAATGACATCAGGTAAGTCATTTACAGAGATTATGAACAGCAGCGGCGCCAACACTGAGCACTGAGGTATTCCGCGATGCACAGATCTCCATTCAGAACTAAAGTTTTGTCCATTTAAATTGACTGCTTCAACTATTTGCAACCTATCCGTTAAATATGATTTTATAATATTATAAGCTACACCTCTTATACCAAGTCTTTTCTAATTTGGCCATTAATCGATCATGATCTAATGTGTCAAAAGCTTTCGATAAATCTAGAAATATACCCTCAGTTTTGTTTCTTTCATTAATTGATTTTAAAATTTTATCTATTGCCTGAAAGCTCGTTCTGTTGCTCGTTCTTTTAAGTAAGCATTTTTATTTAACGAGAATATATTATTTCGGTTGAAAAATGTTATTAGCCTTCTCGCTAATAGTTTCTCAAAAGTTTTTGAGATGTTATTTAAAATTGAAATTGGTCTGTAGTTTTTTATTTCATTTTTTTTTCCTTTTCTAAATATTGCTCTTACAGCAGATCTCTTCAGTCTTTCAGGAAATACTTGGTTATCTAACATTAAATTGGATGTGTGCATTAAAGGTGCAGCAATATATGTTTTTAGAGATTTTAAAATTTGTATAGGTATTTTGTCTTCTCCTACAGCATTACTATTTTTGAGATTACATATTATTTCTATGATTTCGGACTCACTTGTTTCCGACAAAAAGATAGAAACTATTAATGTCTTGATGTCAATATGCGTATTTGTTTTGTTTGTTTTGCATATATTTATATAATAGTCATTAATTCTGTTTAAGGCCACTATACTAGTTTCTTGTTCGTTTTTAAGTTCATTTATATTAAACTTTTCACTTTTCTTATTTTTATATGTTATAGTTTTTATGACCTTCCAAGTACTTTTGTTTTTGTTTGTGAATTTTTTAATTATGTTTAATTATTAAAAATATTAAAATTTTGCATGATTTTCGCATTTCTTATAACTTTTTTTAAAACATTTTTATATTTGTAGTAGTATTCCCTTGTAATAAGTCCTTCTCCATATTGACTGTATAAGATTTTTTTATGTTAACACGAAATTCTTATTCCTAAGGTTATCCAAGGTTTTCTATTGCATTTTGTATTAAGTGTTCTTTCTGTTAAGTATTTGTCCTGCAGATATTGTAAGATGACCAACGTTATGTTAGTATGTTTTACAAATTATTTAACAATTTGGTTGACTGTCCAATGGTATTATTTTGCTGGATGGAGCATATTACCACTTGTTTGGATAATTATAGGCTGACATTTTATATTAATTTCTTTCAATGTTCTTATTATTTGTTATATTAAATTTATTATGTGACGTAATATACAATATCTCCTTATTTGGACTTATATCCCGCTGGGTATTATCATAAATAAAATCGCTTATATTTACTTGTTTATTTATATTTCTTTACATCGAATACCATAATAGATATAAATTACGTTATATATTATGTATTGAATTAGGACCAGCAACTATATATGTACTTTTCGACGATTAAAAATTCTCACAGAGTTACGAATATCGCATAAAAAGCATAGCAATTATGTTTTATCCCGTTTCTTTATCCAGTAAAAGTGACAAATATCCTACAAAACATTATTTCCGGTTCCGACCCAAATTAATCCTGTATAAACCCTTTTATCTGGTATTTACTAAAACATAATTCTTTAGTCATATATCCGAATTAATCGCTTTATTTATTTATTTTACCGAACATACCAACCACAGAATGAGAAAAATAACTATAAAAGACAGTTGTTATCACGAAATAGATTTGAATACGTATTTATGGAAACTGAAAACGATACCCGATTTTAGCAACTTCCAAAATCTTCTCGATAGATTTCTGGAAACTGGAAATGATATAAATATAAAAAAAGTGAAAGAGTAAAAAATGTTGTGAAAGAAGAAAATGAGTTTTCTGTGGTGCTGGCAACGGTTGAGAATCCCCATGTTAGTCAAAGAGAAGTGAGCTCATTAGTAGGAATAAGTAGACGGTCTGTGGGTCGAATCTTAAAAATAAATAAGTTGCATGCATTTCATATTCAAATGCTCCAGGAATTATCTAATGACGATTTTCAAAAGCGCCTGCAATTTTGTAATTGGGCCAGTGGTGGAATGCAACATGATGTCCAACTTCTTCAATACTGTTTTATTCCATGATGAGGCAGCTTTTCATAAAAATGGATTTGTCAATAGGCACAATTTCCATTATTATGCTTCGGAAAATCCTCACTTTCTTATGAAGTTGATAACCAATACAGATAGTCTATAAACGTTTGAGGAGGAATTATTGAAGAACATGTAATAGGACCACATTTCTTTGATGGTATATTGACTGGAGCTATTTATCTTCATTTTTTGGAAAACTATCTGCCACAATAGTAAGCTCTTTTAATATGATCGGCACAAGTGAATGAGGTGGGTGGTAAATTCTCTGGAACAAAATTTTTGGAGTTATAATAAAACCAAGGCCTTAGTTCATCAACCGTTTTGCAAAATGAACTAGGCTTTATCGTTAACACAAGAAATTTGTCAGCCTGCGCCGTTCAAGATTTTATAGAACCTAAACCGAAATTTTTGAGAAACTTTTTGGGATTAATTTTTAAAATTGATTTTTTCGAACCAATTTTGTTCGTGTAATCGTATCCGGTTAGTATGTGAGCCGCCGAAAGTACATTACATAATTCAGTGCCATGAATTTCTACAAGCTTATAAATTGGTATGCATCTAATTGTTGTCTCGATTGTCCGTTCTAAACCACATTTCTAACTTGTTGCATTTTCGGAAATGATGTAAAAATATTACAAATACATCAGTATCCGAAGATAAAATAACGGTTTCATCGTTGGAATTGAGACTTCTGGTGATCTATCATATTTAAAGTTTTTCTATGAGTATAATGTTTATAGCATTCATTGTCTGAATGGTAAAAAAAATTACTATTACCTACTAAAAACAATCTAAAATATACAACATCTCTTTTAATTTCCGCATAAGTAACAATTTTGTTTCTTCCAATGTAAGAGTTATTAAGATTTACTCCAGCCTTCTGACAAATAATACACAAACCTGAATCATATTGTACAGAATTTATTAAGTTAAGAGACATTTTCGAAATATGCAAAAATAAGTCACTAAAAAGCACAAGAAACACAGTAAAGTAAAAATATTTCCTCTAAAACGACAAAGGTTCATAAATATTAACTTAAATTTAGCTGAAGAATTTTTTTAAATGAAAGAAGAAAGGTATATACTATTTTTTGAGTTTTGATCTAAGCAATGCACAAACAAAAAAAGAAAGAAAATTTTTTTTGGTTTTAATCAAGTTTTGTCTGGTCGATAACCGAGTGGGTTAAGGCGCAAGGTGGCAATCGCGATTAATCTCACGGTCATCGCACCACCGGGTTCGAATCCTGGCTTCGGCATTGACACTGTTGGAGAAAATGGTTGTATGTCCACGTTTTTTCAATGTGTAACCCCCTTCCGCACAAGCCCTGGCTTCTGGAATTGGGGGTTGTCTAATTTCCGTGGTGTTTATTTATTTATTATAAGTAACTAAAATTAAAAACTAAGTAATTCTCTAAAACAAAGAAAAGAAATAAGATTTCTCATTCGATAAGAACACACGCTAAAAGCATTTTAATTATCTCTGAAAAAATATACAGCGAAACAAGGAATAGTTTACATGAGTATGACTGCAGGCGAGCATGTTAAAGAACACGCCAAAACCCTCGATAAACTTTTCGAAACTGTAAAAAAATCCGACCGAAACACTTCGCATGAAAAGCGTGCTTCACGTAAAAATGCCGTTGGAAGAGGTTTTTATATTTTAAATCATATTTTCGCTCTACGGAGCGTTTTTTATGCAATTATTTCAGAAACTCATCAAGGAGTGTAATTTTAGAAAGTGTAGTAAATGTCCTTTCCTCTTATTTGGGTTTTCTACCACATGTATTATTATCCTCTTCAAAACAAATCACCGAATATACAAAATAATAGAATTATTGGAAAAAAGCCTCTGCACGGGGACGTAATGTCGCCCCGACCACCAAAATTTAGAAAGTGTAACTAAAATCGACTTTAATTTCGGAAATTTTAAAATTAAAAACCTTTTTACGAATCACGTTGTGCAGCACTGCAACTCATGCGTTGTGTTAAATATGACAAGTTAATCTAGTCTCTATTCAAAGTATATCGAGAGTTTCAGCGAAAATAGCCTTTACCGACAAAAGTCCTCTATCATTTTCTAGCAGTCGATTTTGAAGGGCAAATGATGGATTTTAACGGGATTTGCCCTAAACCGGTTCCTCAGTGATTCGGTGTCAGAAAAGTATAGTTACCATGTACTCATATGTGCATGGGACCGCCTTGCCTGAACGTATGAATTTATAATTGCTATAATATAATTCAAAGTCGTTGCGATTCAATCATTTTTAAGCTCTGAGAAGCTAACAAATTATAATTGAACTGATAATACGTAAATAGACAGGCAAGCAAAAGCCCACCAAAAATTTTTTAAATATTGAACTTTTCTTGAATCTTTTTGTGTAATCGTTAGCTATAAACCGCATATTGGATGGTAGTTGGTACATTATAAGTCGTCCGGTCCTCATCATGTGTTGCATACGGGCCAGACTATAGTTTGTCAAAATATTTTTCTTGAAGTTTTTGTAAAACATGATGTTTAAAAAAAAGATTTTTTATACATTTTTTGAATTTTATATTGTCTTTTTCTTGTGTTTTCAAAATTCCCTTTCGGGTTTAATTTTAAGAAAGTGTTAGTACTTACTGTGTTAGATTTATAGTGTTACGACGTCCAATTGGTACCATCAGTGAAGCAGTTAAGCATAAACGAACAGTAAGTATAAATTTTGTATTATTCGCCATCTGAAACAGTCGTTTTCAACCCTTTTTGTGAACGTTTAATATTCATTTTTGGAAAATATAATAAGAAGTCCTTCAGACTCGAAAATATGGATCGTTAACAAGCACAGCGTAGTTGAAATGTTTCGCATGATGCCTAGGTATATCAATTCGTTTTGAATTTGGGAGCGGATCACTGCATGCGATACTGCGCAACTTAAACGACAGTATCTTTGTCATTTCTGAAGATAATGAATTAAACGAAGCGTCATTTTGTAGCCAAATAATTTGTCTACATCCTTTGCTTTAGAATTTTTTATTTTTATTGAGAAATAAAAAAGGTGGACGGGTGTAAATAACGAAATCCTAAATTTTTATTTTGTTATGTTAATGAAAAAAATCACACAAGTTATTCTCTTTCAGAGTAAAATTTGCAGTTGAACTAAAAAAAGAAAATTAAAATCAGATCAACGGTTGTGGAGATACAGTGCACATCCAGTTTGGCATAAAAACCAATATGGCGGACTTCCTCCCACTTTCCGGGATGCCCACCTCATGGATTCCTGACCTATATATGCCCCAATTAAGATTCTGAAGTCAAAGTTCGTACATTCCATGGGTCAATGAAATCCTTGTCAGGAGAATGGCCTATTTACACATTTTCTTAAAATAATTGTAAGCATCACAAGCACCACACTGTTAATCTATAGCTGGGTATTTTCTTTTTATCTGTTGAAAGCCACATCTACAATAAGCATTTCCAACGCATTCAGTAGAATAATTGTGGCCAAAAAAGATTAGATTTGCAGCTTGCGTAGTGGTTCTCTGATCTGCCTCTGTTGTTGTTGTGACATTTGGAGAATTTGACTATTTCTTCCACTCGAGCCAGGCCAGCAAACTTACTTTTTTAGGGGTTGATTTTCAGAACGTGGCTTTCAAATTACATATTTTAATATGATATTTCTTATTAAAATTTAGGAAAATCTAATTCCTACAGAGCCTCTTTTTATATTTTGTTATGTTTTATAGCCCTGTGTCTCGTAAACGCGATATCTCAGTGGCAAAGTTATTATTTCATCAAGGAAAACTTTTTATCGAGAGCAGCTTTAGTGAATTTTATTACGAATTAGTCAGCGCCTTTGTAATAATTTTCAAGGAGCTGTATAATGATATATTTTTCACCACATTTCTTTACTTAAAAATTATTCAACGAGATTTTATTGAAAATCCTGAAAGCTTTAAACCCAAAAAAACATTTAACTTAATCAAGTTGAAGAGATTTCAAGAAAAACAAAAATCAAGAATTCATTATTCTCAGTATTGTATCAAATATTGAGCATTTGTGGACCTTTGTGAAAGCTTTCAGCTATTAAATCAGCCTCTGCAACTAAAGAGCACTTACTTATCGTTAGGAAAATGCATTGTCTTGCAAAAGCAAACATTTAAATCGCTCGCTCCTCATTTATTTACTCTTTAGCAGACGGCTGCTAATAGATTTTTTGCACAATGTTTGAAACAAGGTGGAAACGTAAATGTTAACAGCAGAGAATGACACAGTCGTTGATTGCCAATTTACGTATTTTGCATCGGTATAAAACCATTTGTAATTAAAAACTAAAAGGGTAGAACCAAACAGCACGACGAATTTTCAATTATTTATTAAAAGTTTTGACATTTTCAATCACGTTTTAAAATCGGAATTTGGCTAGCAATAAAAATTTATAAATACAAGAATGTTCACATAAAAAATATGTTAAATGTTTTAATTAAAAAAAAAACCGTTGACACCTGCCAAATGTGTGATAAAGTAAGATTGACGTTGAAAATAATTTTAAATTTTTTATCTCTCCTCCATCTGCAGCCCCTAATATTTTAAAATAAGTTTATGTAAAACCAGTAAACGTACATTTCTGTTTCTAATTGTTTTTGGTAAAGTCAATCAACAAAAAGTAATGGCAAATTAACACACAACTTCAACTAACACAGCCCTATTAGCAGTTTATCTTCAAGTTTAAATCATATTATCCATTTAACACCGACATATTAATTAATTATTATATCTTTTGGGGAACAGAAATGAAAAAATTGGATCCCGAATAAACAATTGAACTACTCCAGGTTTCTGTGTTCAGCCTTCTAGTGCATTCCGTGAGTCGGATAGAACCTCGAAATATGTGAATATTTTCTAATCTAATGCGACTTTGTCTCCCCACGTTTTCGAGGACGCTGAGCATGATGGCGATGTCGAGACCCCGCCTCAACCCCCCAAACGACCAAAAACCATCCCCAAAAGAGGTAAACCGCGGGTAGGCCGTCATCTCTCGGCTAAACCTATGTTACCCCCCGTTTACGAGGATGCCGAGCACAATAGTGATGTCAAGCCCCTACTCGATCCCCTCCAACCCCCAGATGGCCAAAATCCACCCCCAAAAGGGGTGAACCGCTTATCCGCCATCACCTACCATCCAAACCTGTGTTACCCCCGTTTTCGAGGGTGTTGAGCACGATGGTGATGTCGAGACACCCCAAACGACCAAAATCCACCCCCGAAAGGGGTAAACTGCGGATAGGTCGTTGTCTCTCGGCTAAACCCGTATTACCCCACAGTTCTCGAGGATGCTGAGCACGAAAATGATGTCGAGACCCCCCTCGACCCCCGCCAATACCCCAAACCGTCAAAATCTACCCCCGAAAGGGGTAAACCGCGGATAAGCCGTCGCCTCTCGGCTAAACTCATGTTACCCCCAGTTTTTGAGGATGCAGAGCATGATGATGATGTCGAGACCTCTCCTCGATCCCCGCAAACCCCCCAAACGAAGTGGCAGAGAGAAGACGGCCTGTCCACGATTTACCCCTTTCAGAGATGGATTTTGGCCATTTAGGGGGTTGGTGGGGGTCGAGGAGAGGTCTCAACATCATCATCGTCCTCAGTATCCTCGAAAACTGGGTGTAACATGGGTTTAGCCGAGAGAAGACAGCCTATCCCCGGTTTACTCCTTTTGGGGGCAGATTTTGGTCGTTTGAGGAGTTAGAGGGGTCGAGGAGGGATTTCAACATCACCATCGTGCTCAGCATCCTCTAAAATGGGGGTAACATAGGTTTGAATGGCCGAAGACGGCTGATACGCGGCTTACCCCTTTCGGGGGTGGTTTTTGTCCGTTTGGGGGGTTGGGTGACCTCGGAGAGAAATTGTATCACCGTCATCGTGTTCAGCATCCTCAAAAATGGGGGGAGGGAGACATAGTCTCGTTAGATTAGGAAATATTCACATTCCTGTCCGACTTACCGAATGCACTACTCTGTTTAATTTATATACAACTGACCTCCTTCAAAATCATAACATCAGTCATCATTGTTCGATATGCAGATGATTTCTGTCTATATGTAGAAAAGAAAAAGTATAATAAGGCAGTAGAAATGCTAGAGGCTGGTGTTGCTAATGTAAGCCAATGGCTTACTTCCAATAGCTTTGAACTCTCCGAGAACATATCGGATTATTCGGTTTTACATGACACAATGTTCCAGATATGTCTGATATCCAACTAGGAACATTCACATTTCCTTTTAAGACTCATGTAAAATATTAAAAAAAAAACTGACATGGAAATCTTTCATAGGGTCGATAATTACAAAGTGCAACAAAGGTACAAATTTTCCAAAAATGGTAACCAAAACTTGGTGGGGTGTGGATGTTGAAATGGCATTGGTTTTCTATAGATCTCATGTACGAGTAAGATCAGTTGACTATGGCTGTACAATGTATGGATATACGAGTAAATTTACATTGAAAAGTTTAGATATCATACAGAATAGAGATAGTAGCATTTGGTGCAATGAAATCCTCTCCAGTTGATGCGCTACATGTAGAAGATTTAAAACCCTTTTTTTTCGTTAAAAAGACAAATGATAAGCGAAAGACTTATTTTAAAACAATTATTCTACTTTACAGCTTCAATATCCAAATTAGCACAGTTAAATACTTTTGATTGAACCAATAAATATTGGATTAAAAAAATGTCCCCTTATCTTTGTTCAGCATTTAGAGAACATAGGAAAGGATCCGGGTAATTGATAGTACTCACATGTGTAAAATCTACTACTTCAGTCTAACTAATGACATTTCCATTATTACTCCAAATTTCTGTGAAAATCCTCTCATCAGTTTCAACATTTTGCAATCCGTGTCAAATCAATTTAAGAATTCAGAACTTTTTAATACAGATGCGTCAAAATCTGTATCAGGTATCGGTAGATTTTATTGTACCATCTCAAGAAATTGAATTCAAGTTTAAATTAAACCCGCATTGCTCTATTTTTACTGCAGAAGCGATATCCAGTCTATCAAGATTTAGAATATGTTGAAATGTCCACGTCCAATGTTTTCTTAACTTTGTCAGATTCGCTCTCTGTTCTCATGAGTATTAAAAGAACTTTGCTTTTTCCTACAACACCAATCCATATCTTTTTAAAATTAAGCATTTAATTTATCGAATTTTATCATCAAGAAGGGATGTTATTTTTGTCTGGGTGAAAGCTCATATTGGAGTTATGTACAAGTGACATACATACTGTATTGAAATTAAATAATAGGCGTAAATAGTCCGTTATCAAATTACAAATCCTACTAGATACACCTTAATACACATTAATATTCCAAGTCATGTTCGGCACGATGAATATTCCTGTTCAAGAAATTATATACGATTAAAGCTTGGCCATGCATGCTATTCTGTTCATTTATTTAAAATTTACCTCAAGCAATTGTGAAGAATGCAACGTCCTATGAGACCTTGACCGCATGTTCTTTGGTTGCGCAAAATACAAAGCTGCTACTGCTACGCTAATACAAAGAATTGTCCAAGTTGCCTTATTCTCGTTCCATATAATTTACTAAATCTACTGTCAATTGGTTCAAGGAAAATATACAACAGTATTAAATTTCGGGTTATCTCGTAAACCCAGTGTCTTTCCTCATGTTAGTTTCCTCTACTTTCCGAGGTCTTCCTTGTGTTTTCTAAATTATAAAAATGTCCTGATCGACCCTAAGATGAGAAATGTGTGTTCCTGTAATTTACTTCATATTCCATCTCGTTTATTTGTTCTAGGTTTATTTATAGGATTTATTGTAACTACCAGTCACTGGCTGCATGGTTCATAACCCAAAGCAAAAAAAAAATATCTTTTAGGGTACGATAAGAATATTCATTATATTCTATTGTTAATGCATCTGTTTGTTTGTCCAATGTAGCTTTGGGGACAGTATTTCGTATACACCGTGGAAATCAGTAGGGATTTGGTCTATTGGAGTTCTGATTGTATTGAAAATAGTTTGTTGTGTTATGATTATGGTTTTTATATTACTGGATTTCAGGACTTTCGAAATTTGGTCTGTGGCAACTTTGATGCTTTTTATTGATCAAGAGTTTCTGTATGTTGTATCTGTGAAGTATTTTGTGCTTTGTGTATGGATCGTGTTATACGTCTTCTGTCGTAACCGTTTTATAAAAGTTCTTGTTCTAATATTTGTAGCTTAAATTGCCTGTTATGATTGCCTGTTAGTCTAAGAGATCTGGTTACAAGGGTGTTGAGAGACCCTCAGACTAACAGACAGTTGTAACAGGCAATTCGAACTACGAACATTAGAACAGGCACTTCTACGTCCTAAAAATCCCTATTCAACTTTGACCCTGAAAAAATTAAAAGCATATGGATTTGGTGTTCAGAGAGGATGTTCCTACCATTTAACAACAAAAGGATAATTTCGATTATTATATGAAATTTCACATAATCTAATTGATTCACCGATTATACTTTCCCAAGTTTATTTCTATGTTGCTAGACGTAATTTACGCCAAAACAACGATTCATATGCTAGTTCTAGTGCCAATGTACTTACTAAATATCCTATGCATCGTTTAGTAATTTCAATAAATTATCTAATTTATACGATATTAATCACTGTACTTGGATTAATTTTTGTTGGGAAATAAATTAAATAAACAAAATTATAAAAAGATATTTTAAAATAGTGTAATGAAATATTTTGATTTCCTGAACATATTCTAATAGGAGTACATATTCCTGAGTATACCTGCAAGGAGGAACCTAAACTTGAGTAACTGCCTGTACTTTCTAGGGTTATCAGACACCCTTAAATATTAAATGACTATAATGTGGCTTTTATTCCGCTAAAGCTACTTAAAATTAACACCAAAGTTGGAGAACTTCGGAAGATCCCTAAATAGTAAACACTTAAATAAACTCTATTGACGTTTAACGCTGTTAGGGGCAGAGAATTGTAAGAAGACCACTAAGAGACTGAAAGTAAAAATTAGAGGCGGCTGTGAATTTTTTTCGATGATGAAAGCTGGATAATTTAATCCTGAGCTTTTTGTCATTCAGCTAGCTGAAAGCTTCCATATACGTGCTGCGCTGAACACAGCATAGATTGTGACGTCCTCTGACCTTTCATACGGTAACATATATCAACTCTAAGCGATAATAGTCCAGTCTGTGTGAGTCTTTACTAGTTGCTCTTAGTTCAGATGTCATCGAAATCTAGCATATCTTCTCTCACTCGGCTGTTATGAAAATTAAAAAAAGTTGATTGGCACCAAGATAAACAAAACTACAATCTTCGTTTCTATGGATATATTTTTCCTGCTTCGTTATTTTTTTATTTTTTACACCAATCTTTAAAAAAAAATCATAACATTCACTTTTGCCAAAAAATTGCCTGAATGTTTTTTTAGAGCGGATTACCCAAACTGCTGAGCACCCTCTACATACAGTCTGCCTATTTTATTTACTACTATTTAGTACAAACAACACGCATCCCATAAATAAAAATACAAAACGAACATCTAATAAAAATGAAAAAGTATATATATAACACTACTACTTATAGTACCATGCTGAAAAGAAAATACATATATTTATTTTGCTAACTGCAATAAATATCCAAATTGTGCACTATGCATACCAATACACAAACGTGCTCTACGGAACACGCATATTATTTCTATTTTATACTGAGGGGCAGTTTGAAATACGTTGTCTTTAATGTAACCCCAAACGAAAAAACCAAAGGAAGTAGTATCTGGTGATCAAGGTGGATATAGAATGGATCCATAGGTGGCTATCCAGGTATCTGGCATAACTTGATTTAAACAATCTGTACATATTATAGCTGTGTGAGATGGAGCCCCATCTTGTTGAAAATATGAATAATTTAATCTTTCTGCCACTGTTAATTCATAAAGAAAATCTAGGAACTCGTTTTGCAGAAAATTAAGGTATCTATATTAATCTATGTGCCGTTAATCTTCCATAATAATAATAATAATAATCGTCATTTATTTTTGTATATATACACATTACATGTGACGATATTATTATAAAAATAAGGCGAAGTTTAGCACACGAAGTGCTATTCTTACACTTAACCTCTACACACACAAAAAAATAGATTTAATAATTCTTAATGTAAAAATATAAAAGATTACAAGAAGAATAAATAATAATAATAATTGGAAATAATAAAAAGTAATTTATATATTTGAAGTTATGAAGCATGGCAGTGTATTCATTCAAAGATAAGGAACAATACAAGATCATAATTGTGGTTGAAGAAAATAAAATTTAGATTTTCGTTTAAACCGTGAGATAGGCAATTCTTTTAGATGATTAGGTAGAGAGTTGTAAATACTAACTGTGTTGTAAAGAAAACTTTTACGAAAAAGTGTAGTGCGATGTCTAGGAATGTGAAGGGAATGAATATTTCTTAAATTAATTTGGTGAAAATTACTACACTCTATTAGCATCTCTTTGAGGTAAGCATCATCAATATCACCTTATGAATTGTACATGCCAGATGATGCTTCCATCGGTTGACCATGTATAACAAGGATAGTTCTTTAAACTTGGTAGAAATGTGATCATATTTACGAAGGTTGTGAATGATTCTACAGCAGGAGTTTTGAAATCGTCGTATGCGAGCTTTGTCGATAGCATTAAGGTGAAGTCTATAAATATAATCTCCATAGTTGAAATTAGACAGCACCATAGTTTCTGTCAAAGTTTTTTTAAGACCAAAAGTTAGAAGTTCTTTATTAGCATACAATAGCTTTAAGGCTACATATGATTTTTGCACAATCTTACTAACTTGTTGTGTAAATTTTAGCTTAGTGTCTATTATTAGACCTAGATTATTTTTACGGTCCACTACAGGAATGTTTTCATTATTTATTTTGATGTTTAATGAAGATTTCACAATATCAGCCTTTTTCTATGTGCCAAAAAATAATACACAAGATTTGTTACTATTTAGAAACAAGTTGCAGGTTTTTGATTTTTTTAATAAATTTTATGGGTCTGTATTTGCATGATTTTCAAAAACTGGAAAATTGTTGATGTCGACTCTATAAACAAATTGCTTATCATCAGCATATACATGTGAGTAACAATTAGAAAAGGTTGACATTAAATCCGCTGTATAGATGATAAACAATAAGGGACCTAGAACAGAACCTTGCGGTACTCCTGCTAGTTGGAAAGATTATGCTCAACATTTACTTTCTGTCGCCGTTCTGTCAAGTACGATTTTATTAAATTCAAGGACGGACCTTCAATACCATAGTATTTTAGTTTTGACAGAATTACTTTGTGGTCTATGGTGTCGAAAGCATTTGAATAATCAAGCAGGATAAGTGCTGCCACATCACCATCGACAACAGAAACTATATTATGCAAAATATCAGCCAAAACAGTTGATGTGCTGTGAGATTTCCGGAAACCTGACTGATGCTTGAGCAATATATGATTTTGCGTAAAATACGTAAATAATTGTTTATACAATACTTTTTCCATAATTTTAGATAGGACGCATAAAATACTTATTGGTCTTAAGTCACCATATGTAACTAGATTTGCTATTTTAGGTGTCGGATTGACAATTGCTAGTTTCAAATTTTTATGGAAGTAATTATGCTCTATACAACAATTAATGATATGAACGATGTATATATCAAGAAGTGGAGAACAGTATTTTAACAACGTACTTGAGATGTCATCTATACCATAAGCTGTAGATTTTAATAATTCTAGTGACATCCTCAACAGTAGTCATATTAAAGGAAAAATTGATGTTTGGATTATACATATTATTTTCATAAAAATTAATTGTATCGGAGCAAACTTGATCATTAGGATTAATACTACTGGTGAGGAACCTGTTTATCTCATGGGAATTTGCTAGGCGCTCTGGAATAGCATAATTTCTTTTTCTCAATTTAACATTAAGTGATTCCAGGGTCTTCCAAGTTTTTTTTTTGGGTTTTTTCATTTTGTACAAAGTTATGGGTATAGGCTCTCTTTTCCTTGCGCAAATCACTTGATGTTAAATTACGTAAGCGTTTATACTCTCCATAATCTGCATTATTATTTGACCTTTTATATTTTTTAAGTGCTCTGTTCTTTTGATCAACCATTAGACGTAGCTCATTAGTCATCCAGGAGGATTTAGGCTTTGTAACTCTTACTGTTCGAACTGGTGCCTGAGTGTTAAATAGTTCAAGAATTAGTAATGTGAATATATCTATTTTGTTATCAATATGTTGTCCACGAATAATGTCAAACCAATGCTGTTGGACCAGATCTCTATTAAATTGGTTTATATCAAAGTTTTTATAATCTCAAAATTTAATGATCTTTGGCTTAAATTTCGGAAATTGACAAGAATCCTCGCAGTATACTAAATGATGGTCAGAAATGAGATCGGCAATAACAGTACCTGACGTCTTAATTGAACTTTTATTACTAACGAAAATGGGAAAAGCCATAAAAGTAAGGCCCAGTTATTTTAGTCCTTGGACGACCCAATAAAACATTCGTTGATAATTTTCCTTGGAAAGCAATCTCTGGACAAATATGTATTTTCTTGTGTCCACTTATAACCAATATTTTAATTGAAAAATTCATTATTAGAAAAATTTGATTCGTCCGACCAAATAATTTTGCTACATATCAGCGGGTCATTCATTTTCTAATTTAACAATCATCTATTAAATCTTACTCTCTGAGGCCTATCTTCCACACTTAATGTTGAAATGTCTTCATTTTGTAGCATCGAAATCCGTTCTTTCTTAGTTAGGAAATATCATAAAATTAATATCACCTTTTTAAATGGTCACAACAAGAGGCCAATATACTAATAATAATAAACGCCTTTGCTAAAGAAATACAAAATTGAAGTCAATAGAGCGAAGTTTAGTCCATGCACTACTCTTATACTTAACTGTATACCGCACTTAAAATTAAATTTGAATTAACTTAGCACACAAAGAGAATCAGATCGAAAATAAATCATAAAGAAAGAGAAAAAAGCAAAAAAGCAGGAAAAAATTGTGGAAATATTTGCTTAAGTGTTTAAATATTTGCTCATTTGCTTCTTCAAGGTACGTACGTACGTACGTTTTCTAAATAAAGATGTTCTAAATCCAATATCAAAACCAATTCGTACATATTGAAAATAAAGAAATTATTACATAATATAATAGAAGTGGGAAAAGAAATTCATTTCGTATGGGTAAAAGCACATATTGGTATAAAAAATAACAAAATTGTTGACCTTTTATCCAAGGAAAGTTAAACTCAACTGTTCCCTCAGAAACAAACATGTATGTCTATCTGACTCTTTCAACATTTTGAAATACAAATTGCGATATAGTTGGTTGAGAATATGGTGAGAGTACTGCAATTCCAATCCTAGTAGATATACACTTATTCAACCTGATCTCCATAATAAATTTTGGCACGCTTGTTTTCCAGCACGTGTGTTTAAAATAAATATTCTGCCGTCAGAGTATTATGATATTCGTGGAGATAAATGCGAGCCGAACCATATTTTCTTCCAGTGTCTAAATACAAAGTGTCTTGTGACAGATTATATACCAACCTTATTATTCACAAAAATCAATCACCTTTTAATTAATTAATTAAACCAGTTTTTGGTTGCATCATCAGTTTTTTGGAATAAACGAAAATTTCATTGTAAATTTTGTATGAATATCTGAATACTTTAACTTCGTATCCTATGTTGTTTTTCCTTTATAGCATCCTAATTTATAGTGGTCCTCTAAAATTGTTTGCTATTAGAAATGTCCTAACAGACCCCAGAGCGAGAAGCATGTGTCCCTGTTTACTTTTCCCTTTTTGTGATCTTGTGATTTTTCTTTTCTCTGTCGCTGTAAGCTAGTTTATTAGTTAGATTTTCAGCGCAATATTTATTAAGTCTTCTTGCAGTTCAATTTTATTTGAAGTAGCAGTTGGGCTGTATGACTAATGGCCCAATTCCATTTAAAAAAAGTCGTATATTTACGGGGTGTTGTTGATACCTTCTTATGATTTTCTCTTCAGTATACGATGACACATCAGAACGGATAGTGGAATGTGCAAAGGATAACAGGTGTAACTTCTTTCTATTACCAATATTTAACCACCGTAATATTTTTATTCTGGCAGAAATTCTTAGGTCATATTTACGGAGTCCATGTATAAGTCTACAGCATGAATTCTGCAATCTGCCTTTGGCTACTGTGCCCAAACAGGGTTCGTAGATGAAAATGCAATAGTTTAAATGTGATAGCACCAATGCTTCAAAAAGGTTCTTACGCATATTAAAATTTAATATGTCTGTTGGAGTATAGAAATTTTAAGTTAATTTAAGATTTTTGTATAACTTTGTTTGCTTGCAGTTTAAACCAATGAATCGTCAAATATTACACCCAAACTTTTGCAAATTTAACATCGGGTGGACTTTCTCCATATATTTCTTTTGCATTTAGCTTATAGCATCCACATCATTTCTGCCACCGGACATTAAATCCATGAGATTAATATTCAGTGATTCATGGCCTCATTATAATTTTTTCTTTGTCTTAAAAGTCTGTAGATGGTCGACATTATGCAGCACGTTTCGACAATGCCGTCAATGTTTTTGGAAGGATTTTGCACAAGTACGTCCACTCAGGTTCAGTTCTATAACTGTAATGATATCCGGAACTATGGATGGTGTACACTTGAATTTGAATTCCCTTCTTGTGCAACCTAAGATCATGAAACAAGTTTTCGGTTTGCTCAGGCGCCAGTCCTAGTTTAAATGATAGGACGCACTACCCTCAAGCCGAGTACGCGAGGCTGAGTAGCTCAAGTGGAGAAAGTTTTACTCCAGATGGTCAATATATGGGAAATTAGACGTTCACATACAAAGAGTCAAACTTAGAGTTTTTCAATAAAATCAGTATATTACGGTAAACCTAAATGTACAATTCTAAATATTTATTATGAAAAATCTATAATTTATCAAATGCCGGGAGGAGCACGCGTAGCAACGCAAAACCCCAATAGTACCAGATGACTCAGGTGATCAGATTATCAGGCTGCAACACACAGAATATACGGTTAGCAAGAATAAACAGGGTGCAGAATAGTTACGGACACCAGACAAGTAAAGCAAGATAAATATATAAAAACTACAGTGAAACAGTTTATCAAGTACTTGCTAGTACATCAATTTACCTACTCCTCTGTGGACTTACTTACTCCCTGTGCTTACGGTCGGGCACGTCTGCTTCGGTGGAGCGATCGTAGTGGAATTCCTTCTGCAGAGCTCCTCAGATCCTTTTCTGAAAATGAAACAACTTACTATAGGAGCGGGAGTACACGCCTGATGGATGCGCTGCTGGTCGACTGGACTTGGCCAAAATCCTACAGCTCGAATATGACAGATGGCACCTGGGTTCGCTTCTCGGAGTGGACACATCTGATCCCGATGAGTCGCCGGGGCTGACTGACTTCTTGGCTCCACAGGTCCTCTTTTAGCAGCGAAACCTATTACCATGGGAGTGGGAGTAGACGCTAGACGGATGCGCTACTAGTCGGTGACGTTAAACGGGCTTAACAAAATATTTTGAAATATTTTTTGGAAAATAATGCCACGATGAATTTGTGGACTTAGCAAATTTATCTTACTCTTGTGACAGAGAGCTCTGCACATCTAACGTGGTCGGTCGCTGGGAAGGAACTGCTCCGTGCGTGGTTTGGCTTGTCTGAAATGTAGACATTCTTCTCGTCGCTTCCCCACCCCAGTTCATCTGTACTTTACAATCTGGTATACCTACGCGGTTTTTCTAGAAATTAATTAATTTCAAACTAATTCGCCTACGGCGATACAGTATATTTATAAATATAAATATAACAGAACAGTTACTATAAAATATTTTCAAGAAAATAATGATATTTTATACATATTTCGGTAACAAAAAACATTTCTTTACAGGAGAAAAATAGTAGTACACACATGACCAGTTCGTATTAAATATCTCTATTACTCTGCCCTTTTTCCTAATGAAAACCAAGTCATTTTCTGGTTCACTCACTAATGTTGGCAAAGATTTATCGAAACACAAAACAAGTTTATTCGAAACTTACGTCTTATAGATTGAATTGAAACTGTAGCTATAGTAATAACAATAAGCAATAACGTTCGATTGACATGACCTTTCAACAATATCTATAAGACCGTTAAAAACACAATTGACTGAAAACAATATATATGAGCCATATAAATGAGCTGTAATATGTGGTCTATAGCGGGACATATATAAATCATTTTTACGACTGGAGTAATTCCAGTCTTTTTATTGCTTCTGATTAGACAAATATTTGAAAGATTTATGTCTTTGATCGCCGATAGAGCCCCAACGGCTAGACCTAGATAGAAATTGGTTACACATTTTGTAAGATAATTTTATAAGGAATATTTCTTGCAATAATTTTATTAGTATCACTACCGCTGATGCGCGATTTTCGAGGGAATGTTTGCCACCGTCTTGAAATAGAAGAGGGATTTTCAGAGCATATTTACTCTTATCAAATGAAGTATACATGGTGTCTACTTGTTATATTGAACAGTACTGTATATCGCAAACCATAACAGTCACAAAGTCAGTTAAATTGGAAAAAAGTTTAGTATTTTGAAGGCCAACGAAATTGACAATACTCCGATTGGTCACGGTAAAATCCGAAATGGCTCATTTTCCTCCCTTTTATCAAGCGGTGTTATTATAAAAAACAAGAAAAAAATCAGTAGGACTAGTTTGTTGACATTAACTTTGCTATTTAAATCGAATTCGTCTCGTCAGGATCACCTTCAACTATATTTTTTTATACGAACCTATCCTTTTTATTACAAATTTTTAAAGCAATTCAAATTATGGATTACAGAATACCAACACGCCAAATTTAAAATATCTCGGCAAATATGCATTTCGTCACTAATAGGAGATTTTAATGAAAAATTCTCTAGTTTGTAAGAAACCTTTCAGTGTCAATCAAACTGACGTTTCGTTGGTGAATTAAAAAAAGCAATGGATAATCTACAAGAAGACCACAAGGATCTAACGGACAATAAAAAATAAAGTGCACTGCAGCTCTGAGATCAATATATTTGAAGAACTAATGCAGGAAACTACCCAGAGGGAAAAAGGAAACGTAATATGGTCTTATTTGGAACAACTGAACAGAACCAAGCTCACAAAGTTTATACCAGGGCAAAATAGACCCATCAGAGTTAGTCTGGAATCTGAAGACCAAGTACACTCGATAATTAAGAAGGCTAGAGAACTAAAAAAATTGGATAGATCGAAACATATCTCAATTTCGCCTGATAGAACCCCAAAACAAATAGACGATAACCGAAAAATAAAAAATCTTTGAGGAACGCAAGAATAATGACGAATCTAATATAAAAATAAAATAAATCAATAACTGTCCAAAAATTGTACATTTAAACGCTTAAATTTTCTCAATTACATAAATTTTGTGACAGGAACTTCGTCGCAACCGGTGAGGTGGGAGAATGCTACTAGCAGTGGGCGGTTCTCTTAAACCTTTTCATGTCAACGTAGATGCCTTAAATACATCATTTCCTGGTATTGACATTTTAGTATGCGAAGTAGTACTGTTCAATATATCTTATGTCAATTTTTGTACTGTATATTCTTCCTACAGTAAGTTCAAACGAGTTTGAATTGTTCATAGAAACCTTTGAAATACTTACTTGCTTCTCCATGGACTCTAAATATTTTAGGGGACTTTAATAATAATAAATAATAAATGCACCACAGGTAATGACGACCCCCTTTATCCCGGAAGGCTCTAGAAGAGCTTTGTGTGGGAGGAGGCTACACATTTAGAGACAAGGGACACACCCAATATCCATGTATAATAGAAAAATCCCTCTAACAGTATTTTCCACTGCCACGACCGGGGATCGAACCCGGAACTTTTGGGTGAGAGGCAAGTGCGCTCACCTCTCGACCATCAGTCAGTAATGTTCCTCTATATAACATTGATCATAATAATGCCAAAATTAAAGCCGTTTTACTAATTGCATAAATGGTGACCAAAGAAATTTAACTGTTAATAGCAATGGCAGACTCCATGATTTGATATTAACTAATTTCAGACGCGCAAACATTCTCACTGAAAGCTGCCTACTGCTGCTCCTCGTTGCTTGAACTGAACTGACGCTCTCCGCGTTGTGCGGCTCCTTATATATGCTGTGGTCTAGGGCGCGCCTGCGCGATTGGCTACGTGTCACTGGTCCCCTACTACCTGTGGGAGGCGTAGCGGCCGCCTGAGCCAACCCGACAAGTGGCCTCGCTGGAACGTCACGCTCCACGTGACTTCTCGTTGGTGGTTGAGCATCCTCGTGTCCAATCGTTGCCGTAGAATGCCATGGTTACCAACCAATACGAACCAATCACGAGGAGGTATGTTCAAGTATTGACAAATAGTGAAGAAACACAACAACCTGCCCAAAATAAACCTATCACGAGGAGTCAGAGCCGAGCGTTGAGCAATCAAAGTGAACCACGGCATTCTACGGCAACGATTGGACACGAGGATGCCCAACCACCAATGAGACGTCACGTGGAGCGTGACGTTTCAGCGAGGCCACTTGTTGGGTTGGGTCAGGTGCCCGCTACGCCTCCCACAAGTAGTAGAGGACCAGTGACACGTAGCCAGTCGCCCAGGCGCACCCTGCACTACTGTATATATAAGGAGCCGCACAACGCGGAGAGCGTCAGTTCAGTTCGAGCAACGAAGAGCAGCAGTAGGCAGCTTTCAGTAAAAATCTGAAGATGGCAGATGAAATTATTATATATATATTAAAAATAACACCAATACTCCTCCTTTTAAACCTTTCAGACCACTATTCCACTTTAACATGCGTTAAAAACCCAAAAAATAGTAAAATAAAACTTAATGTAATAACTTAATTCAAGACACATATATAGAAAAAACCAATTTTGACTTACTAAGACGAGTCACGAGTACAGCTAACTGGGAAGATTCCTATCAAACAAATAATATAAATTTAGCAAACAATATTTTATTAAATAATCTGAAAACGGCAAGAGAACAGGCAACAACAAAAATAAGGAAATAAATTAACAAAAAAGAAAGAAATAAATATATTATTATTATTATCATCGAAACTGAAAAACTGAACTATGAACTCAACTTGACCTAATGAACACATTAGACTTTTAATTTTGATACAGAAATTATTTCAAATTCAAGTCGATTTTGAGTCCTGACAGACTGGATTACTCTGGCATTTCTTAACAGTTTCAGCACATACATCTTGAGAATATCACGATTCTCAAAGTTTTTAATACTTTATCACCATGATTGATTGGTTTTTATGGGATAATAAAAGAGTGCGATGAGACGATTTGGTGGGGTGAAAGCCTTCTCGAGTAAACAACGCGAGGTAATAAAGAGAGCTGAGATAAAGAATTCCCGGGACTTCTAGCCTACAAGTCCTGCTTTATAATAGAATATCACGAGTTGCAAAGGTTTGTCGTTTGCTACGAGAATTATATTATTAATATGTAAAAAGTATCCTAATTGTTTCAGTTTTGCTAAAATGCATTGAGTTAAACAACATTCATAGACCAGAAAAGGGGAGTGTCAATATGAAAAATATCATTTCGAGATTGGTTTGATTTAGAAGCAATACCGGGTGACGCATTTAAGTTGAGCCACCTCAGTATTTAAAAAAACAGAAAAAGTAAAAAATCTCGTCAGATGAAGATTATTTTTTAGGGGAAATAAAAGAGCATAATTTGTTCTAACTTCTACGATTTTAAACTCCAAACTTTATTTCTTAAATAAAATTAATTAACTACAAACTTTGGCTGAAACGCATTCCTACTTCATTCCATTTTTTTATAACTGTTGTTGTGAATTTTACATACATAATTTCCCTTACAGAGTCATATACAAGATTTAGTAGTGTTTAAAAATGGAACTAATCCTATGAAAGATACTTGTAGAGGGGTGTTAGGAACACTGCACACTGTTATTATTATTATTATTATTATTAGCCTTTACTCGAGTCCGAGTATAAAAAATTGTTACAGTCGATAGATTGTGTGTAATAAAAAACAAGTAAAAGGTGTAGTCTATTGTAATTCCCATTCATCTACGGTGCACGCGACTATGGCTATAGAGGCCAATTCGGGAGAGCACATGTCGACCGCAGTCAGGACAAACATAGACCTGGTTAAGTCTTGGATTCGGCCTTCTTGCAGCAACATTTCCTTGATAGCTGGCCACAACCCCTTGCCATTAGGTTCTGTCCGCTGCAAGTTGTTCCCATTGCTCGTCTGGAATACCGCAGGATTTTAGATTTTCATGGAGAACGTCTTTGAACCTCTTTCGTTGACCGCCACACCTTCTTCTACCGCTTAGCAATTCACCATAAAGTGTACATTTAGGAAGGCGGTTATCATGCATACGATGAACGTGACCTGCCCATCTTAGGCGTGCTCTTGAAATAAGCACCTCAATTGGAAGGCTGTTTGCTCTCCTGAGTACTTCCACGTTTGATATGTGATGGAACCAACGGACTTTCATCATACTTCTGAGGTTTGCTGAAAACGTTCTAATCCTTTCACATGACGACGGTAAGTGACCCAGCTTTCACATCCATATAGCAGTGTTGGAATGACAACTGCTCTATAGACAGCCATTTTCGTTGACAAAGCAAGGTCGTGGTTGTCAAATACTCTCTCTCTAAGTCCCCAGAGTGCTCTAGATGCAGCGTTAATTCTATTGCGAATCTCGCTGTCCATGTTTGTTTTGCCATTAACAACGTTGCCTAAGTAATTGAACTGATCCACCACTTCAAGAGAATTTCCGTTAAGTGTAATGTCTATTTGGTTCACTTGATGAGGAGTTGACATAATCTTAGTCTTTCCAATGTTGATTTTATGTCTCAAGGAATCATAGCTCTGGGCGTACACATCTAAAAGTTCTTGAAGCTCTTCCGGCGTGCTACGAGTTTCACGTACATAAACAAATAGATACGTTGGATCTTAATGATTATCAGATATTACGTAATGAAATCACTTGGGCTACTGTAGCGTAGCAGATATCGTAGGCAAACTTGACCCGGAAAGTGATGTACGTGCCTACGATAAAATTTCTCTAGCTCAGACTATCTCAGGGCGTTAAGCCCAAGCTTACATAAACTATGATAACTATTATTAGTTTACTTACTTAACAACTCACTGAGCTTCCATATGTAGTGGTCGCAGATGAAATAATGACACTTTCTTTGAAAATGAAATGCACTATATTAACAATTTACAGATATTGGTTCTCTAGCATATAACCTGGCGATGTTCACAAGGTGTGGCAAATATTTCACGATTAATCAGTTACAACATATTCATAAAATGCCTCGTGTAGCTACACATCGGTTTACAATGTGATCATAGATTCTGCCACAAAGGTTTGATTTAAAGAACCTCCTTAAGTATATGTAAATATATGCACAAAATCTCTAAATATGTACAGGTTAAAATGCCAAAAGTATGAGTAGATGTCCAGCAGAACCACTAAAGGTGGTCCCCGATAAGTAAAACAAATAACACTTATTTAGGGTGGTACGATACCGAGTCCGGACGTGGAAGAACTGTAGCCCTTCGGAGATGTCTTCGGGACACCAGAAATGGACCCAAGGATGGGGCTGATGGTAGCCTCACCAACCCTGGCACCTACCACTGTGTGTGGATGCCCCGTCCGTGGAACTTCACTGACGTGTGTAGAAGCCCCGTCCGTAGAACCCTAAAGATATCACGATTTAAATTTACAAAGTCAGAAATGCACGTGAAGCGTGCTTAATGTGAGCAATTCTGACATAACCTACAAATGAAACATAATTTACCTCACTGATGAGGGAACAATCTACCAAAACTCCTGGAAGCCACAGTCGGATAAATGGGGTCGAGTCCGCCTTTCAGGTTGACACGGTATTTCCAAAGGAAAGCCTGCAAATTTGCGAAACACGTGGGTAGAGAACGGGCAAGATGGCGTGAAGAGGTTAGCTTACCTTGTGTAATTTAATATCCTGCTTCCGCAGATAAAATTTACTCACAAACACAAAATATTCCGCTAAACGGAACAACAACAAATTGAGGAAATTTTCTTGAGTTGATTATTCTAAAATCCACAAGGATGCTTTGGATAAAACTGAGGTTGGAAGAATTACCAACTAATTAACACCAACCATGTCAAAAACAATCACACCAAAAACAATGGTTGCTTCCGTTTCCTTTGCTGATCACGTGTCGCCCTCCCGTGGAGAATAGCGAAATGTGTTTCGGACGTGTAGCAGTTGTTATAATGCGGCCGCATACGCTAGAGGTCCGTAACAGGCGTAGAGGCTAAAAGTGCACAGTCATCCGCATACTGGAGATCACAAATGAATCATGTGCGTGTCTTCGTGAAACCTCTAAAGCGCCCTATGTTAAAGAGACCGCCATCAGAACGGTATCTGAGACCTATTCCTCTGACTGTCAGTTTATTGTCAATAATAATTGTTAGAGCAGTGGTAAACAAATTAAAAAGTAGGGGTGCCAGGACATATCCCTGCCTAACTCCAGTGAGGGTTTGGAAAGGTTCGGTTGCCTCATTATTATACATAACCTGGGCGTTGTTGTTTGTATGTAGACTGCGACATACTTCCACAAATTTTCTAGGGATACCTAAGCGGAGCATAATTTTCCAGAGCACTTCCCTGTCCACCGAGTCAATCGCCTTGGTTAAATCAATGAAGGCCATGTGAATTTCTCCTTGATGTTCGAGTGCTTTTTCTTGAAGCTGTTTAAGTGTGAAGATTAGATCCGATGTGCCTCGGTTTGGTCTAAAGCTACTCTGTGTTTCAGGAAGTAACTTTTCCATAACAGGTGTTAGCCTATTTGCCATCGCTTTAGTGAATATCTTCCCTCCAACAGCCAGGAGAGCTATACCCCTGTAATTTCCACAGTCCGCAGCGCTCCCTTTGTTTTTGAAGAGTTTGGTTAAAAGTGTATCACGAAACTCCTGCGGAGCTTGACCACTTTCCCACATGACATCAAACAGTTCTTTGAGGTAGGTATGAGCTCTGACGGCACAGCTTTAAATATCTCAGCTGGGAGTGAGTCGGCGCCGGGAGATTTGTTATTTTTTAGCTGCCCAATGGCGGTTAAGATCTCTTCCGTTGTTAGTGATTTAACTAAGTCTTCGAAGGTGTCATATTGAGGGATAAGATTTATAATATCGTGATCGGCTTGACTTTGCTGGTTAAGAATGTTAGAGTAGTGTTCTTTCCATCGGGCTCTTATTTCCTGGTCTTCTTTGAGGAGATTTCCATTTAAATCTTTAATAGGGCACATATTTTTCCGACTGGGGCCATACACTGCTTTTACTCCTTGAAAGAAATTCCTGTAGTCGTGTGAATCGACGTACCTCTGAATTTCTCTGGCATTGCTTGCCGAGCACTCGTTCTTTATTCTTCTGATTTCGCGTTGCGTTTCATACTTAGATTGGGTAAAAGCTTCTGCTCTTGATGAGTCGTTGGGGTGGTTGATAGCGTTCTGGAAGGCAATATGTTTGCGGTCAAGAAGTTCTTGTATAAAAGCTTCATTATCATTGAACCAGTCCTCCTGTTTTTTACTTGCTGCAGTGCCAAGAATTTCCTCACTCGCACTTTTTAAACTGTCTTTAATTTGTGTCCAGGTAGTAGCGACATCTACAGAATTGGTTTCTTCTAGTGCGCTCAAATTCTCTTGAACTTTTTGCTTTAGCTGTTCGACGGTTTGTTGGTCACGCAATTTACTAATACAGAGACGGGGTTTACGTTTTACTTGAGTTCTTCGGTGTTTGGATCTCATAACAATTTTCATTTTAGAGACAACAGGACGATGATCGGTCCAACATTCGCTATCAATGCGCGCCTTTGTAATTTGGACGTTCTTGAGATGCTTCCTACGTACGATAACATAGTCCAGTAGATGCCAGTGACCTGATCTGGGGTGACGCCAGGTGCCTTTAAATTTATCCTTTTGTCGGAAAATGGTGTTTGTTATAACTAAATCATGTTCGGCGCATTTAGTTAGGAGTAGTTGACCGTTAGCGTTCATGTTGCCCAAACCGTTCTTGCTTATGATGCCTGGCCAGGTGTCTGCATCTCTCCCTACTCTAGCGTTAAAATCGCCAAGAATAACTAGTCGTTCCGTTTTAGGTATTCTACAGAGGGTTTCTTCCAGCTGTTGATAGAAGCTTTTCTTGGTTTCGTGACTTGCATCCAGAGTGGGAGCGTAGGCGCTTATTAGATTTACCGCGTTGCCATCTGATAGTTTATCGAGTTTTGCTGAGAGCTGCAACGTCAACATTGAGTCGGTGAAGTTCTCTATCTATTAGAGCAGTTCTTCTTTCAGGCCGATCGGTGCGAGTGCTCTCGTTCAAAGTACGAACATTCCAAGCGCCGTAGATGAAAGAATTAGTTTTCTTGGATTTAACTTGTCGGTGTTTTGTCGACATTCGATGAGGTGTCCCTGTGGGCACCCTCCCCCGGAGATCCGATCGGGAGGGTATTTTACTTCCGGATGATTTTGTCCCACTTGAACGCTCCATAATTTTTTTTTAAGCCTTAATCGACTGAAAACGAAGCTGCATTTGAAGTTTTAGCTGGAGCAGGTATGCAACTGACCAGCTCGGTTGCGGAAGGCGAGTGGTGTCATCCCATGGCACAGAAGGAGACTGCGATGATGGGGTAACCAAACGATTCCAAAAGCAACCTTTCTGTGCGGTGGGTTATTCTTACCGCACTTTTCGTGAGAAGGTGGATGTGCTCACGGCAAAAGGTAAGGGTTATTCCGCCCTTACTCGGTCGTTAGAGCCTCGTTAGTAAAAACAGGGTGCACCAAGTTCAAATTGAACTCATCGCGAAGGTGAGGTTAACAATTGAGTAGGAGAGACTATAACTTGCGCTTCACTACCCCATTACACCCCACTGCACACTGTACATTTTCATTTACACCATTAATATTTGGCTATAAAAAGTAGCGAAAATTGGGGGTGAACTCAAAGACATAGAAAATATTCGCATTGCTGTGACTTGGGTAAATTAGATTTTATTGGCTAATAACTGTGTTTTGACAGGATGATGTGAATGCTGACGGATACAGAGCTAGATGCTAGACGCAGTTCGTTGAATGTCGCCGTTTCATTTCCGAGGAGATTTCTGTATTCTCAGGAGTGCCTCAACGGTCAATCCATGGCCCACTCCTCTTCATAATATTCATCAATGACATTGTAAAAAAATTTGATTTCCATTTTTATTGTACGCCGACGGTATAAAAATATTCTACTTAATATATAACAGGCCTGACTCCCTGAAGTTACAAAATAATCTTACAAAATGAAATGGGTGGTGAGTATTAAATAACCTCCCCCTGAACGTTGCAAAGTGCAATATTGTAACTTTCATCCAAAATATCACCCATTGCTTGCCCTGGGCAATGTCACCTTAAATCGGTTGGGCTCAATTAAAGATCTAGGAGTTATATTTGATAACAAATTGTCATTTATTCAGCATATTAATAAAACTATTAAGATCAGATACAAAAGTGTTGGTTTTGTTATAAGGAACTCTCATGGCTTCAGCGACATCCAGGTATTAATGCTACTCTTCTAAGGATTTGTGAAATCTAAACTTGAGTCTGCTGTTTTAATATGGCAGCCAGGTTATTATGTTCCCACTGAAAGCTTTTGGAATATCCAACGGCGTTTTTTAAAATTTTTGTTTTCAAAATGGATGATCACTACCCTCACATTCGAATACCTCAGCATAACTTATTAAACAAATTTTCTGTATTAAGTTTTCAAGACCATAGAAAAACGCAGGCGTTGATTTTTCTGAACAAATTGATAAATAATAGAGCAACTATATTTCTATACTCCTAGAGTTAAGATCCGTCGCTACTGCACATTTTATCTCACTGCCATATCCCGCGGACAAACATATTAATATTTTTCACCGTCTTCTTTATGTGTGAAAACTGCAATAACCTGCAGGACACGCTGGATTTAGTTGTAATTATAGCTTTTTAGAAAAAGTGTATATATTGAATTAATTGTATTATGTAGTGTTTATTTTTTTCTTCTTTTTTCTTAGTCAGTTAAAGACCCATACATGAATATAATCCTGTTAAAATCAGATTCTTCCAAATTTGTTTCAGGTTCGAGCCAAAATTCACATAATGTTATTGACTTAAAAAAAAGAAGGAATTACAAGGAAAAACAAGGTCAATTAATTTAAAGAATTATGTGGCTTTAATGCAATATATTTTAGCATGCTGACAAATTTTAATTTTAGTATTTTATGTAACTCTTACTCGTCATGTGGTCTTTCTTCTTCGTTTAATTTTTCGTTGTGTACCCCAGGTGATCGTATTGCAAATTGAATTTAATCAAATATTCAGTACTATAGTAAATTTTAAATGCGTATTGTCCGTTCTGTTAACTTTCATATAAAATAATATTTAAATTTTTTATTGCTATCATAATTAATTATTTTTAAAATAACTAGATCATGAGCTCTTGGTTCGTAACCTACTCTCGTATATTTAACAAAAACAACTACTTGAATGATGTATTTAATTGTAATTTATGAAATTTATTTAAAAACAATAATGGTAAAATATTCGGAGCCTTTGATGTTAAAAAAAAATAATTGGAAACACTAGCATTTAGTTATTGTACAGAACTCAGGCCCTCACTAAAAACAATATTTATCAAATATTACAGTATCCACATATTTCACGTGACAATTTTAACTGAAATTATATTGAGTGCGATCACTATGACGATGAGTATACAACTTATAAATGTTATTGTTTGTTTTGTAACCTGATGTGTATATTATTCGAGGGGCATTTGTTACATGGCCTGTGCCCATTTAATAACTTTATAAAAATAACTGATTTTATTTATATTTAGCACGATCTGTAAAGCATTTTGATTTAGTTTTGTAAGTGAGATTACTTCAAACTAACAGAATTGTCTTTGTATCACTGCTAAATTTCTTCATAATTTTCATAGATTAATTTTTGCATCTAAGGAACTCAGTCATGTTTTATTTTAAACTAAATTATGTACTTTACTTGTGTTACAGCACTTCTGGTGACATTGTATATACAATCCTGAAAAAAATTACATTCATTTAAAATTTTCATTTGTTTACTCTGTGCAACATGTAGGTATTTTTCTTACGTTTTTACTGAATGAAAACGATTTACTTTATTTGGACAGTTCGTACTTATTTGGTTGTGTTTACTTTTTACCCTTCGAGCACATACTCAAAAATTTTACCAATTAATTGAATATTAAAGATTTCTTTATCGATTCTATATCGGTGCACGATATAATTAACTCGCTCATCAACAGATGGCGAAACGCTCGTAAAAATTACAGCATTCATTATTTTTAGAAAATATATATGAAGTAACCATTTGTCTTCCAAATCTGAACTGATTAACTTCTATACGAACTTCTCTTTTGTGAGATCTTCGAGTAATTATACTTATTACATTCATAAAACTCATTTATCTATGTTAGAAGACCATACTTTTATTTTCAATTCAATTTCAATCATTTTTAATTATTTTATTATTGTGCTTTCACTATTTAAATAACATTAGATTCAATTTCTTTAAGTTTATGTAACTAAAATTCTACATGTGACCACATGGTGATAAAATATTCTTTTTCTATTTTTTTGGCAATTGAATTCGCAATCAGCATTGTGAAATTTTCGTAATTTTCAATTATTTACGTTTAGCAATTATCTACAATTTAGCAATTATCTACATTCTTGTTGTTACGTGATTTTTTCTTTGCGTTGGGCACAACTAAGGTATATCCGACTAAAGACTCAGTGGAACGGGGAGTGGGTTTTTTCTTTTTGTTTTTTTTTTTCAAAATAATCTTACTCTTGTTAATTTAAGTAACTAGTTAAAGACCTGAGGGTGCCAAGTAATTTTTCATCCTCACACCTTACCTCAGATTCAAATTACTAAAGCTTTTGTGAGCAGACATAACCCAAATTAAAATGCAAGAAAACTTTATTGAAACACATAAAGAACATAAAATATTTAAGGTCAGTAAAAAACTTTGGGAAGCATGTCTATATTAATCGTGTAATAACTTCCTCCTTTTATAACAATAATGCCCCACACTTGACTAGAGTACAACCCAAGATAAAGGTAATTTAATTAGCCGATCCTCATTCAAAATTACTTTTGTAAACTTGTAATTTATCATTCATTTTAATAATTACTTTGTTTCTTCACCAATAAATTTCACTCTCATCTGTAGGAGACTGGTTTCAAAGGAAGAGAGACAAATTTACTCATTCTTTGTTATAGATGGTGCCCTCATAACTTCTAATAATTCACTGCCTCTTTTCCCCAAACCATTGTAAGTATTTGTCCCCTTCTGCGGGGGTACGTCGGCTTTCCACCCGATGAGTGCTTGCCGCAGAATGTATTATGTCCCCAAACAAAACAAAATTGTTCTTTTATACCACACACACAAAAGGGTAAGTTTCAACTCTTTTGTAAGTTCCCTGACCCTACGTCCATTTGCTCCGACTTAAACCAGCTAGTCTCTCGCATTTGTTGCTTTGTTTATTGGCCATTTCAACAATGAGGAAAGTAAGCAGGTCTCACCTTCTGTATCGCTATTAATTTAGGACTAATAAGTGAAAGTAATTGTGTTATAAGATTTTTTATCCATGCTACACAAGATACTCATTCATTAATCATAGTTTAAAATTATGTTTCTACCTGAGATTTTTTCTGCAGTATAAAATGTATATGCATGATAAACTCGAATTTATCTATTTCTTGTAATAGAACAGGCCCAGATAGTGTTAAAAACCCAATAACACAGGTTAGCATTTCACATTTGCTAAAAGCGGCGAACAGTAAAACTTTGTCAGGTAAGCCACGCAGTGACAACCAATCCTCCTTCTGACTTCTTTTTTCTTATTTCAATGTGTCTCAGGAAAGTTGGCCCTGTGTATTCCCGGACCAATTTCATTTTGCTAACATTGTCACTTCTTGTTTTCGGACCACAACAATGCTGCTGTGCACCGGCTTTAGATTCGTCTTTGATTCAACTTTTTAAAGTTTTATTTTACCCACGTGAATCACGATAGGGACTCTATTATATCCTCATACGCACTGGGACTTATAAATATCAGGAAGATAAATCGAAATATAGCCGGTTATCGATATATTCTTAAAAACATAATATTTCTTTTGTATAGACTACACGCAATGGATATGAATTTGTGAACAAAAATAACCTTGTTTGTGTTGATATTCTTTCATACGAAAGTAAAAAATAATTTAAAGGATCCAGAGTATGTGTATGACTTAAATTGTGAATAAAAGGACAAGGCATAATAGAACTGTCTAGTGCCTTAATCATATGTCGTTACTATTGCAATTATTTTCGAAATGGTATAACACCCTGCAAGAAATAATGGAAAGTGTAGGTTATACTACAAAAATAATAATTCGGCAAGGGTTGCGCCACAAATTTTTAATACTATCCAATACGCAAAAAACAACATATAAGTAGGTAATGGAATTGCTGATGTTAGCTAGAAAAAAACTTGGAAACAAAAACGTTTGGTCAATTGTTTACATAGTAATTAATGGTGAAAAGGCTAAGACAAAAAAATGAAGATGATGTTATGGAAATGCATAAATAGTTGTCGGAGTCACATTTTTATTTTTTATTCATTAAATTTTGTTATAATCTATATTGTAATTAAAATCGTATTGTAATTAAAATCATACTGTGTATATTTATATACACTTTCTTTCTTTCTCGTTTATTTATTATATTTGATTTTAGAATAGGTGGCATAATATGAAGGACTTATCATTTGCTCTTCTCAAGGTCAGATCATTAACTCGCAATTTCTCAGATTTCAAAACTCTTCTACTGAAAGAAATTTATAATATTGTCGGAATATCTGAAACATGGTTGTCGGAAAGCATACTCAATAATTTAATTGAAATACAGGGTTATAATTTTTTAAGGACAAATAGAAACTAGATAGGTGGAAGTGTAGGTATACACTTGAATGAAAATTTAAGTTAAGAAATTCTGTATTCTAATTCAGATAATATTTTGGAACAACTGTGGATAAATGTAACGTCACCTAAAATCGATTATGTTTCTGTCTCACTGTATAGAGCACCGAATAATAATTTTATGGAATTTCTTACTGCTTTCATTGATAGCTTATCCCGTTTTTCATCAACTGACAATAAAATTATTAGTGGAGGAGACTTAAATATACAGGCTGTCCATTTTATCAAGGTCCTCGAGAATATCTCACTTAATATCGGTCGAACAAAAAAAAATATTTTAACAAAAATTGTGCCGACTTATATAACCTACAAAATGGTTTAAAGACATTTGAAATCCATAGCCGACTTTAAGAGTTATGGCGGAAAATATCGAAAATGCGGAAAAAGTCTAGGCCAAATATCTCCGTTATTTGAAGAGATACGAGAAAAATTCTAAGGCGAAAATTTTTTGCAAAACAGACTGTTTCAACGAGGTTTTATCTATTTTTTTTCAAAACTGCTGTATTTTGAGATTTACTCTTCAGGCTGTTAAAAAAATTATTTTGAAACGGGCGAGAAATGGCGCCCTTAAATAGAGTATTTTTCTCCCTTTTCAACGATATATCACATGCCATATTTATTCGTTGGTACTACGTTAGTAATTATAAAAACTTTTTTTTAAAACCAATAAATTTTGTTTTAACAAGCATTATACTTGCCGTGGAGAAGTATGATTAAATAAAAAGATAAAATAATTCAATAAGTTGTTAAAATCTTTGCTATAATAAAACATTAACACAATTAAGAAGAATAAAGTAAATTCAGGTAACAAAATCAAATTAATAATAAAAAGAATATAGCACACAGAACATTAATATTTATCTAATCCTCAAAATAATTTTTAAGATATCATATCAAGTGTTGAAAGTGTCCACCGCGATTTTTTATGCACAATCGAGCGCGGCGAGGCACTGCATTTAAAACATTACCCAGCATTTCGGGGGTAACTTTAATACATGCCTGTTGAATTCGAGCTTTTAGGTCCTCTACATTTTGCGGTGTCATCGAAAACACCTTATATTTAATATACCTCATAGAAAAATATCCATTAGAGTTATATCTGGAGAACGAGGGGGCCATCGAATAAATCCATTGGTACCTATCCAATGTTGAGGCAAAATTTCGTATTTCTAGGCAAATCTGGAAATTGTGGGGAGGAGCTCCATCTTGTTGAAAATATTGAAAGTTGTGTCGATTTTCTAAAGGTAGGACATTTAAGAATTTATTAAATTCATTTCTCAAAAATTTTACGTACCATTGATTACTGAGGTGACCATCATAGAAATAAGGACCTATTAAATTGGTGCCTAAAATACCTATCCACACACCCAGTCGGTCTATGCCAGTGTGTATTTTCAGAAGTCCATTTGTAATGAATATTGCGATTAAAAAATCCATTATTGGAAAAATTTGCCTCGTCGGACCAAATTATTTTACTACATATTAATGGATCGGCACGCTTCTTTTCCAACAGCCACCTACAAAAAGTCGTCCTCCTTGGTTTCTCCCCCGCTTGTAAATTGTGAACTTTTTTTGCTTTATAACACCGGTAACCATTTCTCTTTAAAAATTTTTTAGCACTTGTTTTATTTATATGACAAGCAATTTGAATTTCTCTTAATGATGTTTCCAAATTTTCTCTATTTTTATTTCTTACATAATTAATAACTCGATTTACCGTATTTACATTATCAGTAAAACTGTTCAACCTTATCTTCTTCTTTAAAAATGAACCATTATTTTCCAGTTTCGTAGCTAATTTTCTGAACAGAGTTTTATTCGGCTGTAGTGATTGTGGAAACCTGTTTCTATATTCTACTTGAGCTAATCCAGAGTTAAAATTACATTGGCAATATGTAACCAATATCGATCAATGTGAGTGAATATCATTTTTGAAAATTCTAAATTCTTAAACGAGTGTGATTGAGTGAGAGTTAACTGAGATGATCTGTCAAAAAATTAAATTGTATTATACTTAAATTAATTGGTAAAAACATTTTAACTTTCTGAGCAAGGAGTGACGATTTTATGGACTATATACATTGGCATAACTACGATTACTCTTTCCATAATTGCTCTATGTTGCTTTCTTGATTATTATATTGTTTTTGTTACCTGAATTTAGTTTATTCTTCTTAATTGTGTTAATGTTTTATTATAGCAAGTATTTGAACAACTTATTGAATTATTTTATCGTTTTATTAATCATACCTCTCCACGTCAAGTATAATGCTTGTTTAAAAAAAATTATTTTAAGAAAACATGTTTTTACAATTACTAACGTAGTACCAATGACCAACCTCGTTGAAACACTCTGTTTTGCAAAAAAATTTCGCCTTAGAATTTTTCCCGTATCTCTTCAAATAACGGAGATATTTGGTCTAGACGTTTTCCGCATTTTCGATATTTTCCGCCACAACTCTTAAAGTAGGCCATGGATTTCAAATGTCTTTAAACCATTTTGTAGGTTATATAAATTGGCACAGTTTTCATAAAAATAATTTTTTTCGTACGACCGATATTAAGTGAGATATTCTCGAGTACCCTGATAAAATGGACAGCCTGTATATATTTTAGATGCAGAAAACAAAAAACTGTCCATTTTAATGACTGTATAAAATGTTTTAATCTGAAACAAATTATTAATACGGATACTAGAATCATTCAAAATTCTAGCTCTCTAATCGAAGTGGGGTCGATCTGGATTTGCAAAGGGACTCTTTTTTTTCGAATTCATCTTTGTAATGTTATGAAGTCGGATCTCTTCTATCATCCGAATAATTTTCCTGTCGAACCTTCCGCGTGGAGGAGACTTTGCATGAAACGATAGGGAAAATCAGTTTTTTGGACATAATTAGTTTAGTTTGATTCGTATAGAAAATGTGTATTGGGATAAAATAAAGGGCTCGCGAGTACGCGTAAACTGAATTTTGAGCCGTTAAAATTGGTCTAGCGATTCCTGAGACATTGCGATTTGAAGGTACGGATTTGTATACGGATTTTTTGCTGCGGCGCCGGCGGGAACGTACCGATAGTCGTTTTCGCGTTTTTTTTTTTTTTTTGGGAAGAAAGTGACGGCGACTTTTTTCATTTCCTCCGATAGACACTCAGGACCTCAGTACTGTGTCCAAATTTCAAGTCGCTAGGTTGATTCGGGGGGACGGACGAAGGGTAAACGTAAATGAAATTAAAAATGATGTAACTTCCGCAATTTTTTCCGTGAATCACGCAGCAAACGTTAGATTGTATATTATATTTTCAATTTTCGCCAATAAATAAACGGTTGCGAAATAACCAATTTATTGTTGTTATTATTTTTAGAAAAAGTCATTTTTCGCCATGAAGTAATAAAGTTAAGAGCTTGGGGGTAAAGAAATCTTTAAAAAGAATTGATTGAAAATGAGCCCGGCCCGAAGTCCCTAACCCTTTACTTTGCCCTTCTACAGGCCGAAAATTTTGCGGGCCTCCTCTCCCCACCTAATTATCCAATTGCAATCTGGTCGGGCTCAAATTCTCCCCCCCCCCCTCTTTCCTTTATATGAAAGTCTTGTTTACGGTTCATATATGGCATCAAAAAGTTTGAACCAGTGTCATATAAATTAAAAGATTCAAACTGGTTAAGCATTCAGGACAGAAGAAACCTGCACTCTGCAGTTTTGTTTCATAATATTATTTTATTTTGAAGAAACTTTTTGATAAATGCTTGGAAAGTTTTTACCACATACCGATACAGTGATTGCACTGGAAACACATTGACTGGCCTGTAAGGGATGATATAACTATAGGAAACGCCAACATCATTCACGAGTCATTTCTAGGATACATGAAAATTACGCTGCTACCACCTCATCAAACTGGGCTTAATGAAACAGTTGTTAAAGCCTTGAACAAGTCAGGCGACTGCTTCAGATACATTTGACGAAAATTTCCAATATGGAGAAATTAAAAGCAGTGATTTTTGAATACCCACAAATTTGAACATTTTCATCACTTTTACTAATCAAATCCGATGCTTGAGTTAGTTGTGTAACAATTGTCAAAAACCATTTAGATAACCACAAGGCGGACAATTTCGGAAATCAGCATTCAACGTGCTAAAAAGTTTCAACAAATTAGGTGCAAATTTGAATATCAAACATGATTTTTTGCACAGCCATTCAGACAAACTTCCTTTCAATTTAGGAGATTATCGTGACGAGAAAGGTGAACAGCTCTACCAGTATATCCAAGTGAAAGGCGAAAGATACCAAGGTAGGTGGGACCGTCACATGAGGGATAACTACTGTTGGAGCTTCCAGGGGACTATCCACAGCAAACACACAGAAGAAAAATCTTACAAGAAACAGTTTTCGTAGCTTACTACACTGAATGTTGTAGGTGTTAATATGTTCTGTGGTTTTAAAATATACATATTGTAAATGTATATCAAAAAATAATGGATAGAAATTATAAGGTTATGCTTTTTTTATATTGACTTTATTTCTTTTATGAACATTTAGGGCATAAGCATTTGCTCGAAAACTAGAATCAATCTAAAGAAATACAGCACCTTCAGGAGCCCATAGTTATTCAAAATCGGCCCATAAATCTGTGGCAACATATTGATTATTTCGGCTTGGTATAATTAGAGATAGGTATGATATATTTAACAAGGCACATCCATTTTTATCACAAAAAGATGCCTATGCTGGATACCACTCTAGTTCATTTCGTATATATGCATTTGATCATATTGCACGACATCGCAAGGTTATGCATGTGCAGTTATTGATTAACATTTGTAATGGTGGTGTTCTGTAATGTAAATCGAGATGTGGTACAACTTTAGGGGGTAATGACGTAAACATAGGTACTTGTTTAGTCAGTTAAACAATATCAATTATAACTTGTACATAACGTACTCGTAAAAAATGTGTTCAAATGGTTAGCGACAGTCTTTCTGCTTGATATTTTTTTTTACCTTTATTTAACTACCTTCAACCAGGAATTTTGTCGAACCTTTATGACTTATTCAAAAAAATTTCAGCAGATCTCATTTACATAAACACTAAACCATATTAATATAATCATTCGTATATTTTCATAATTACGATAATCGTTAACCTCATGTCTGGATACATGTCCAGTAATCTAGTATCAAATGTGACCATTTGTGACCCGAATCCCCTAGGCAGAGAGTGGAGAGTCGCTCAAAGCTAATTAATTCCATTTAAATGCCAAAGTGGGCAAAGTGAAAATGAATGTCACAATTATTAAGTCAGCAGAACAATTGTCTATGCAATTAACATTTATATGCTGAACTTTAAATATTCGCTCTACGAAGAATGCTTCCGAGTGCCGGCGTTGTTTACCAATTTATTATTCATTGTTTTTGGACCCCATCGACATTTTAATGTTTAATTGGCAAGACGAAATTATGTGGCGTGCTACAGGGCGACAATATGTACTTTTGAATTTACCTAAGTCAAATTAAATAAACAAAATACAGGGTGTCTCACTGGGAACTTAATCGATCGATATAGAGAAAAGTTCGCATCAGAAAATTTTGAAAACTTAGATAATTACTAATGTCGGTGTGGCCAATCCAACCAAAATAATTACAAGCAGCCGATACTTCCGCTTATACCGGAAGTCGATACCAACTTACTTATTTCAAACACCCTATATATTTTAGGGTTTTCGAAAAGAGCATAAATTTCTGAGTCGAAAATATGTAGCATATCCTATACCTAAACCTAGCCGTTTCAGAGATATTTGACATTTTATAGAAAATTTGATAGGTGCAACGGTTTGCAAGAACCGTTATAAATTTCTTCGTGTAAAAGATCCTCATTTGTTTCTTGTCACGTAAAAAGGACACAAGGAGAACTACGTTCTACAACTGAAATAAATTCAATAATATCATATCAAGTGTTCCGTTTTTCGCGTTACATTTTGTCTACTTCAAACCGCGAAAACTTGTTTAGGTCAAATAGAACACCCTGTATTTTTTTACGTCATGTTGTGTAAAATTGAATTCCCTTTTTTCTGATATTAGCATTGTGGGGGTTAAAGCTACAATATTTTGAAATATTTGCGATTTTATTAGAAATTCATGAATTGTTGTAATCATTTCATCAAAATAGTCATGATTAGAAACAATCAGTCATTATCTTATGTAAAAAAATGCCAGCACGTTTAAATTATACCAACGAAAACTCTTTAAATTTGTTTATTATTTATGGAGAATGTGATAAAGTAATATCAAGAACTTGCAGCATATTTGCTACTCGATATCCACAAAAACGCAAAATAACACTAACACTGTAACATGCAATTAATCGAATTGAAGACATGGCATGAAATAAAATAGCCGAGATAAGATCAATTTAAAATATGATTTCATTTTAATTTAATAATTGCTCAAAATTCCGCCCTCGAACCTCGACACATTTTTCGCACCTTCAGATTAGGTCCTCATGGGTAGCTCTTCTAATTGAATCCTGTGATGTTTTGAAATGCAATGCAACTTTATTTTTAAAAGTTCCCCAAATGAAATAATCCAGAGCTGATAAATCGGGAAGCGAGGAGGCCATAAAAAAGGTCCATTATTGGCAATCCATTGATCATAAAAAGTTTCTTGTAAATAATTATTAATTAAATATGCGTTATGTGGGGGAGCACCGTCGTGCTGATAAAAAATGTTTCTATGTTCGGCGAGAGATAAATTTTCTAAATAGTTATTATTCTTTCACCTAAAAGAAAAACAAAAATTTACCTATACATATTAGCAAAAGAAAAAAAATTAATTTACCGTTTAAATTTTCCTGATAAAATTGTAATGCCACCACTTTGTCGTTTCTTATGGCACAGTAAACATTGAACTGCCAACTTTACTGAAAGTTTCGCTCTCTGAACATATCAGGATTTCAGTCACTCCAATAATGCGAATTGTGTCTATTAAAAAGTCCATTTTTAGTAAATTTTGCTTCATCTGTTCATATAATATTTCCCAAATAAGAATCGTGACCCTTAGACCTTATTAGAATAAGCTTACAAAAATTCTGTCTTCTTAGGAAATCTATTTCTTTTAATCCTTGAACCATATGGAATGAAAACGGGTGAAACTTATCTTTTAATAAGATTCTGTGAATTGAATCCTTGCATAGTCCCGATACAGAGCAGTTTGTCTTAATGGCATCCTTGGAAATGCATGAAAATATCCCAGAATGACTATTTCAATGTTTTCGTCATCAACAACAGGCTTTCTTCTTTGAATTTTTGCCTTGACAGAGCCATATTTTTTTTAATTTTCCAGTATGCGTTGTACAGTGTTTGGTGACGGTTTTCGTTTTTCTGGATCAATTTGAAATAAGCAAGTTGGTATCGACTTCCGGTATAAGCGGAAGTGCCATCTGCTTGTAATTATTTAACTTTTCTCTATATCGATCTATTCAGTTCCCGGTGAGACACCCTGTATATATTTCTTTCAATACAAGAGGAAAACTATCCATTTTTTTACAAATATCAGAAACTGTAAACAAAGATGGAGAGTCTTCCTCTAATATGTATTGAAGTTAAATAACTTCAATTATACTGTGTGGCTTTTGAAAGTGTACTACCGAGTAATTAAAAAATTCTATATTTTGTTGTATCTTGAAATACATATAAATTTTCATGAATAAAGTTTGTTTTGCTATGACAATCTTCATTATATACGAGATGCTACAGCATGTAATTTGGACTACCCTCACTAAATATAGAGACACTGATTAATGGCTAATATATCCTAGTACTGGCATTAAAAAATAATGATAAATCTATTTTTCTGTCAAAAAAAAATCTTTTAAATCTTATCCATACAGCCTCGGCCTCTGCATTTTTTAGTAGCAACGGTTTATACCATTTTATACTAGTACTATTTGCTATGTGTTAAATTTGATCAAAATCGTTAGAGCCATTTTAGAGAAATAAATATTTAATTTTTAAACTACACTCCTTGCAACATCTCCCCTGAATTTTGTAGAAGCAAATAATCATGCCATCTTATACTGATACTAAGGAACTATCAATATGTCCCTGATCACAAGTGTTACAAACGGTTTTACATTGCATTTTTTAATCAGTTGCTAGAGGGTTAGCTCTGCCACATATAAACTATGTTTGATTTTTCGGTTTCACCTCGAGGTGTGGTCGTCTTGAATACGCATATAAAATTTGAGTAAAATTGATCCAGCATTTTGGACTCTAGGTACGACAAACGGCAGACGACAGACAGCAGATAGACATTTTAAAAACCACTATATTGATTTCAGAGGACCTAACCGGTGTAAATTCGACAAAAACTTAATATTGATTTTTTACACGATCACAATACTTTCCTATATCGACAACGATATTAGTCTAGTTCCAATTTCTCGGTTGATTTTAATAAAATTTAATAAAATTTTGAAACTATAGCATATAAATAATATTAGTGGAGTCAAATTAGCTCAGAAATGCGCTATATTTCGAAATAATTACGGGAAGCTTGGATTTCCGTGAAACTTTTTGATAGACACTTGAAATAGTTTAAAATTAAAAGTTATACTGTTATATTTGCCCGCTAATTGTTTAAACAAAATGAAAACATTTTTTATGTAAAATTGTAATAACACAATGAATTTCAAATCAATTATATTCCAATTGATATTCTAGAAGTTTTTGAGGTCACTGAAAAATGATATATTGCTGAAAAATAAAAATTTAAAATGGCTGATCTAATATGGCCGACATTTTGTAAAATATTTCCTAAAAAATGACGTAACACGAAGAATATCAAGCAAATTTCGCTTAAATTAATATTAAGGGTGATTTTGAGGTCACTGAAAAAAAAAATTATCTTGAATATAGAAAATCAAAATGGCTGATTCAATATGGTCGACTTTTGGTAAAATATTGCATAAAAAATTAATTTTAAATAAATGTCGTTCGATTGAACATATAGTTCATTAAAAAAAATTTTTAGCATAAAATTTCAATTTTTTCTCAGTTATTTACGGTATTCTCGTATATCAAATACTAATTAAAATAAATATTCATTTATGTAGTTTACAGTTTTCTCCAGTTGTTTACAACTTTTATCAATTAATTTCAGTTACTTTTGTAATGTTTTTTTCATAAACAATTTTCGTATCCCTCGTGTAAATGTGCTTTGCGATAAATTGTTTAAAATGATTTGAAACCGTAAATAACTGTAGTAACAGTTATTTACATTTTAAAATGCAGATATTTACATTTTAAAATTTCTGTCGGGGTCAATATGAAGAAAATATAGATGACAGTACTTACCAATAATGTTCTAAAAATAAGATTTTTCACAACTGTACGTATAAATATATTTTTAAATGTAAATTGGAAAAAAATTATTTTAACATAATTTCATAATAATTGTAAAAAAAAATATACAATGAAAATAAATATATACCTTAGACGTTAATTGCAGGGAAAATATTTATATGTACTGTAAAGTACGGAATTGTTTTATTTGAATGTAACCTAAAATGTCAACATAAATTTATTTTATAATTCAATAAGTAATTTATACTCATAACTTACTTAGACATGTACACCTATCAGTCAACAATTATCACTGTTCTAATTAATCAAACAAAATAATATTAAAATAAAAACGAAACAAGAAGTAAAGATCACGTTGTAATATCTGACAGTACAAGATAATCTATGAAAACGTGGTCCATTACCTTTTAACAATTATCCCATATCTGTATATATACGCACACAGCAACATTCGGCAGGCCTACTACAGCTGCACAGACCTTCTTTTATAATACATCCCTCTGAGATACATTTATCGAATGATGGTAATATACAGAGACAATATTTTGACTGTGTTTTTACTATTTAAAACAGGAAAACTATCTTAAGAACATAAACAGTGCGTCAATTTATTATAAAAACGTAAGTTTTTCGATTTTTCGTAAAAGTATATGCATATACATTGTAGCATTGCATATGCTACATTTTTCATAGTAATCAATTTAAAAAGTAAACTGGTGCATAGTGAGTTAGGCTACCCAGTATGTGGATAAATGTATTACTGGTTGCAGTGAAAAATCTCCTGAAAAGGAATTTATTAGACAAATATAAATATTTTTTTTTATTCTTTCTTTCCTGCAAAAACATGCTTCACATGCAGTTAAATATATAAGTAAATAATAATGAAAATAATGCGGCACCGTTTCAGACAATTAACACTGCAATTATAACTTGTTCAGGTTGAAAAGCACTTGACACCTCATTTTGAGTTAACACCGAAATATAGTAAACACACGACGTCTTCACTTCCTGGCTGGTTTAACAGCATGTTTCTTATGAACTTGTTTTATTTATTTCTTCAGAAGCACATAGTAGTACACTCTCTATTTTAAGGTTATATTTTGGATATTTTAAATTCATCTTCTTCTTCTTATCGTTCGATTTTGCCAAGAGCACAATTCTGTGATTTGAGTTGGTAATTAAGACCTGCGTGTAGGGATCGTTAGTTTTTTAAAATTCGCAAGACCGCGTTAGAAAGCTAAGCCATCTTAGCAGCCCTTTTAAGCGTGATCCATTGAAGGAGCCGGTAGTGCTTAGGCTTGGGGCAGTAGCCTAACTAGTAAATTTGGTCAAGCCATAATTTTTATTCACGCCATAAGCTTAGGCTTATAATCGATACTGAGCCCCCACAGGTCACTTGGGGTAAGTCTTGCGAATTCGTTTGAATTTCATTTTGTAAGGTGTATTTTTTTTATATCTTAGGGTTGCCAGTATCCCTCATATGAGGCAATTTTCTTTGGTGTGATATCATTATTGGTATATCATCTTTCCGATGTAGCGGCCACACACAGATGGTATTATTTTAAGAAGCAAGAGGTCAATAAGCGAAAGAGTCCGAGTCGTAGACAGTGGAGACAATTTGAGAGTGGAGGCAGCGTGTTGTAGAGGGGTCCCTGCCGTCATACCTGATTCTGGAACAAAGTTACACCAGGGCCTTCTTTTGGGTGTTATTATTTATAACATTTTGTTTGATTTAAATTTCTACTTTTCATATATTTTTTTTACTTGTAAGAAATGGTACCATTTTAATTAAATTTTAACATTTTTCAAATATTCATACATTTTCACATAAATATTTTTACATAAAATTTTCTTAAATAATACTTGTTAAACCTTGTCATAATTTAATATTTTTTTTATCAATCATTCAAATTTCAACTTAACTAAATTTTTTTGCTATTGCTAAATAAATTATTCAACTGTCCCATTGTCAAATATTAAAGTCAACTTATTATTAACATGTGTGTTTCCTTTCTTCTACTCATTTAGCTGGATATATATTATTGGTGAGCTTATTACATAACTTAGGTACTCAGTATTGTTTTCCTTAGCTTTCACAATACTCATGGTCATATAGTAAGTTAAGGTGGCGCCCTGAACATCTATTTTTTTGTTTATATATATATTCACTATTTTATATTTTTTTTTTGCAAGTTAACAAATGAGTAAATATCGAACCACGACCTCGCTTTCCCATAACCCAGAGCTGCCGTTCGCATAATTGAAACACTTCCTGGTTTTAAGCCAAGGGGTGTTACAACATATAAAAAAATTTATTTCTATACGGAATTTACTTCTTTCAATGTTCTTCCATAAATATATGCTAGGTGGGACAACGATAAATTTTTTTTATAAAAATTATAAAGGTTATATTAACTCAATTTTCATTAATTTTGGAACAATATTATTTTCCATTTTCTACATTTATAAAACAGAGCCTAAATTCAATGTTTAAGATATAACGACTCAAATCATTTTAAAAAACACATTTCATGCTTAATAAAACGCACCTTTAAAGTTTTAATAGCATATTTTAAACTGAAGTAATAGATCGTTGAAATTAGTCATAAAAATTAAAATTTGGTACTCTTTCAAATTTTCCAATTTTTCAAGTCCTGTATATTAAAAAAATTGTTTTTGAGATTTTTTTTACATCACACATCTTTTTGTTATTACTGTAAGAGTAAACTGTGAAAGTTTCAAATCCTTATCTTAAAAATTTTAGAAATGGCATAGCTTTAAGAGCGCTCCGGATATAAGCCGGAAAGACTGTGCAAATTACTCTCATATAAATCATTATTTTAAAAAACGGCTTTCACTAAAAGACATTAAAAACATGTTACAATGTGGGACGAT